>CM022300.1:344298853-345498853 GCA_011799875.1 Thinopyrum elongatum
AATAAGGGCGCAACTGATTACGACAAGGGTTCCTTCGCGTGCAGATTTTCCATTCAAAAGTCGAAATCGTCCAAGGAAATAACTTTGCAATAAAAGAAACTTGCTCTAAGTTTTTAGAACTTAGCTTTCTGTCACTGTCCTTCCTCCGGCAAGCATCGATTCCGAACGTCGCCAACTGGTACTCATATCTCCCTTCCCCCCGGCAAATGTGCACGTGAGGAATCCTTCTGTCTTTTTAAAAAGAAAGAAGAGAAAATAAAGACATGAAACCTTGGCGGTTCGTTAGAACTTACCGGGAGTAGGTGGTATACAACATCTTAGACAAACATGCATGTATTAATATGAACATGGGAATCAATAAGGGAATGTACAACACTTAAATTTATTCATCTGCGCTCAGGGTCTGTGCCTGGCTTTGTACAAAGGATCACATGCCTTGCCGGCAAGACTTGTACAAAAGGGTGGTTGCCGGGAGCCCCCGGCAACTGCGCCTTATGGGTAGAACTTGCGAAGATGTTCGATATTCCAGGAATTGCTTACTGGAACGCCATCTTCGGTCTCCAAGCGGACAGCGCCGGGCCTGGTGACTCGTACTACCCGATAAGGGCCTTCCCACTTTGGCGTCAACTTGTTTGAATTCTTGGCGGACTGAATCCACCGAAGAACAAGGTCGCCTTCCTCAAGGCTTCGGGCATGAACTTTGCGGCTATGGTAGCGGCGCAAAGCTTGCTGGTAGCGTGCAGCTCGCACAACAGCCTGAAGACGATTCTCCTCAAGGAGCACAGCGTCATCTTGCCACAGTTGCTCTTGCTCAAGCTCATCATAAGTGAGCACTCGAGGTGATCCGTATGTGAGTTCTGTGGGGAGAACTGCTTCCGCTCCATAGACCAGAGCGAAGGGCGTCTGGCCGGTGGCTCGACTTGGTGTCGTTCTGATTGACCAAAGAACCGCCGGCAACTCATCAATCCAGCATCTTCCGCACTTTTTCAGCCTGTCAAAAGTCCTGGTTCTGAGACCGCGCAGCACTTCAGCATTAGCCCTTTCTGCTTGGCCGTTGCTTCTCGGGTGAGCAACAGAGGCAAAACAAATCTTGCCGCCAAAGTTTTGGACGTACTGCATGAAGGTGCGACTTGTGAACTGCGTGTCGTTGTTGGTGATGATCCTGTTGGGTACACCGAAACGGCAAACTATCCCTTTAAAGAACTTGACGGCTCATTGTGCTGTCACCTTCCTCACTGCTTCCACCTCCGGCCACTTTGTGAACTTGTCGATAGCAACGTACAAGTACTCAAAGCCCCCGGTAGCAAGGGGGAAAGGGCCCAGTATGTTGAGCCCCCAGACCGAAAATGGCCAGGAGAGAGGGATTGTCTGAAGAGCTTGAGCTGGTTGATGTGATTTCTTCGAATGAAACTGGCACGCTTCACACTTGGTGACTAATGCAGTTGCATCCTGGAGAGCAGTGGGCCAAAAGAAACCTTGCCGGAATGCTTTCCCGGCAAGTGCTCTTGATCCTATGTGAGAACCACATATGCCTCCATGTATCTCTGCCAACAGCTCTAGCCCATCCTCCCGAGGAATGCACTTCAATTTCACACCATTTGGTCTCTTTTTGTACAGGACGTCATCGATGAACTTGTACATAATAGACCAACGGGCTACTCTTTCTGCTTCTTCCTGTTCCTCCGGGAGTTCTCCTGCCTGAAGGAAATGGACAATGTGCTGCGCCCATGCTGGAGCCTGAGGCTCGACGGCTAGGACTAAAGGCATCTCCTCCGCCGGTGGAACGTTTGTCTCGACAGCAAGGGCCTGAGGCCCTGCCGGAGCCTGTTGTTCCCCGGCAGGCATGTCGATCCCGGAAACTTTCTTGCCGGCGGCTCCGGGGAGCTCTGCCGGGAAGTACTGACCAGAGTTCAACTTTCTTCTCTTTTCTTGCCGCATCGATGGCGCCACGGATGATTGAGTCAATTGGAGCACAAAAGTTCCTGGTTCCAGAGGCAACTTGAGGGCGGCATGCTTTGACAGATCGTCAGCAACACTGTTCTCGGCACGAGGAACGTGCTCCATTTGCAGACCGTCAAAGCGCTCTTCCATTTTCCTCACTTCATCCACGTAGGCTTGCATCAATGGACTTTGATAACTCTTGTTAACTTGCCTGACGACAAGTTGTGAATCGCCATTGATGATGAGCTTTTTGATAGCAAGGTCTGCCGCGATCCTGAGACCGGCAAGCAAACCCTCGTATTCTGCAGTGTTGTTGGTCGAACTCTCCCGGGGAAAATGCATTTGGACTATGTACTTGAGGTGCTCTCCGGTGGGTGCGACAAGCAGCACTCCACCACTGGCGCCTTGCAGCGAGAAAGCCCCATCAAAGTACATAACCCATTGCTGGTCGATTTCCTTGCCGGGGAGAGTTGTTTCCTGAGCCTCTTCGTCCGGCGTTGGGGTCCATTCTGCAATGAACTCTGCCAAGGCCCTGCTCTGAATCGTTGAAGTGCTTTCAAACTTGAGGCCAAAGCTCGACAACTCCAACGCCCACTCCACGATCCTGCCGGTTGCTTCTGGATTTTGCAAAATCCGTTGCAACGGAAAGCGAGTGACGACGGTGAGTTCATGTGCTTGAAAATAATGGCGCAGCTTCCTCGAGGCCATAAGAAGGCCGAAAAGTAACTTCTGCACACCAGAATATCTTGACCTAGCTCCTTGTAAAAGAGAGCTAACAAAATAAACTAGGCGCTGCACCACCTTCTTCTTCTGCACTGGTTCTTCTGTTTGCGCAGATGCTGTCTTGCCGGGATCAACCCTTGCCTGGGAAGATCTTGCCGCGTCATCTGGCGGTCCTGCCGCTGGTGTTGCTTTCTCATCAGCCTCTCTCTGCGCCACTAGCGTAGCACTAACCACTTGATTTGTTGCTGCCAAATACAGCAGCAACGGCTCTTATGGTTTAGGCGCGACTAGCGTCGGCGGAGAGGAAAGGTATTTCTTCAAATCTTGCAGCGCAGCCTCCGCCTCCAGAGTCCATTTCATTGGACCTGCCCTCTTCAAAATTTTGAAAAAGGGGAGGGCACGCTCAGCAGATTTGGAAATAAACCTGCTTAGGGCAGCAACACAGCCGGCAAGACGACGCACATCCTTGACGCGTCTCGGCGCTTCAATTTGGTTAATAGCTTTGATCTTGTCGAGGTTTGCTTCAATTCCCCGGCAAGATACAAAGAATCCGAGGAGCTTGCCGGAAGGAACACCAAACACGCACTTCTCAGGATTGAGCTTCAAGTTGATCTTGCACAAATTTGCAAATGTTTCTTCTAAATCTTGAATGAGCGTCGCTTTGTCTTTGGTTTTGACCACTATATCATCCATATATGCCTCCATATTTCTATGGAGTTGAGGCTCAAAACCAATTTGGATTGCTCTCGCAAATGTCGAACCAGCACTTTTCAACCCGAAAGGCATTCATAGAAAACAATACGTACCACATGGGGTGATAAATGCGGTCTTCTCTTCATCTTCTTTTGCCATAAAAATCTGATGATACCCTGAATAGGCATCAAGGAAGGACAGGAGATCACAACCAGTGGTGGAATCCACAATCTGGTCGATGCGCGGCAAGGGAAAGGGATCTTTTGGACAGGCTTTATTGATATCTGTATAATCGATACAAAGCCCCCATTTCCCATTCGCTTTCCGCACTACAACCGGATTGGCCAACCAGGTTGGATGAAGCACTCCTTTGACCAATCCTGCCGCCTCCAACTTTCTGATTTCTTCGGCAATGAATTCTTGCAGCTCCAAGGCTTGCTTCCTGACCCTTTGCTTGACGGGCCGCGCATGAGGACAGACAGCAAGGTGGTGCTCAATTACCTTCCTGGGAAAACCAGGGATGTCAGACGGTTGCCACGCAAACACGTCAACATTCGCCCGCAGGAATGCAATGAGCGCGCTTTCCTATTTGTCATCTAGGGTGGAACTTATGGTGAAAGTTCCCCCCGTTCCGTCCTCCCTGACGGGCACCGTCTTGGTCTCCGGTGGAGCAGCCTTGGATTTCTTGTTCTTGCCGGTGGAACTCTCTGGTGCATCCTCGATGGAAGTGCAGCACTCTGAGGAGGTGCGCTTGCCGGAGTTCGTGCCAAGATTCTTGCCGGTCTTCTTCTTCCCCCCGGGAGTTCCAGCGGCAGGAGCAGGTGCCCTAATGGCAGGTGCAACAACTGCTTCCCGGTAAAGTTGGTCGGCACAGATGAGCACATCCTTCTTATCGGAATGGATAGTGATGACGCTCAATGGCCCAGGCATCTTCAAAACGTTGTACGCGTAGTGTGATGCCGCCATGAACTTAGCCAGCGCTGGCCGACCAAGGATCCCATTGTATGACATGGGGATCTTGGTGACATCAAACACCACCTTCTCGGTCCTGTAGTTGAGCTCGCTGCCAAATGTTACCGGCAGCGTAATCTTGCCCTTGGGCTGGGTTCTTCCCGGATTGACCCCTTGAAACGTACCCATTTCTTCGAGGTCCTCGTCGGGAATTTGGAGCTTTTTGAGCACATCCGGTGAGATTAAGTTTAGGCCGGCCCCACCGTCAACTAGCATTTTCGTCACCTTGAGGATGCGAATCGTTGGCGAGACCAACAATGGCAAGCACCCGACCGCAGTTGTGCGATCAGGGTGATCCTCGGCGTCGAAAATGATAGGCGTGTTGGACCACTTCAGGGGCCGACATGCATCTGGGGATGGCTCAGCCGCATTGACTTCCCGCACCCACTGTTTGAGTTGACGGTGGGAAGAATGCAGCGAGGCACCTCCATCTATACACATGGCCTCTGTAGCTTTCTGGAATTCTTGCTCACTGGACTCATCATCTTCTTCATCATCGTCTTCTTCTTTGTCTCGGCCCCGAGCGGGCCTATCCTTCTGTTGCTTGGCCTTGCCGCGGCGCCCCCCTTGGCCACCGCGCTTCTTGCCGGATCCGTCAGCACCATCTTGGGCCTTCTCCTTATCTCGCCTTTCATATTCGGCCCTCTGTTTCTCGGCAAGCTGTTCAACTTGCCGGCTGTTCTGGAGATCGTGGCCCTTGGTGCGATGGATCTTGCAATACTGCTTGCCCGAGTTTTCTGACTTGTCGGCAGCCGCCAAGGCCTGGCAGGAAGGGCACCCGGCAAGATCCTTGCCGGGGTCACCAACCTTGGCCTTCTTGGCGGCACCGGGGTTGTCGGATTCCTCGACAGCGAGCACGGCCTTGCCTCCGCGTTTCCTGTTCTGCCGTCGGCCTTTCCTTGACAGGGCCGCGGCATCTTCTTCTTCGGATTCACCCGCTGCGCCAACAGCCTCGCCAGGGAGTTTGCTCCCCTCTTCAGCTCGAGCGCATTTATCAGCTAGAGCATACAGCTCGGCAATACTCCTGACTTTGTTCATTGCCAGCTCTTCCCGCATTCTGCGGTTACGCACGTTCTGGTGAAATGCGCTAATGACAGCGGCAGGGTGAACGTCAGGAATATTGTACTGCACCCGGCTGAACCTCTGCATAAACTTGCGCAGGGACTCGCCCTCCTTCTGAGGGATGATATGCAAATCACTCTCTTGGCCAGGAGCTTGGTGGCCTCCAACAAAGGCGCTAACAAACTGATGGCACATATCTGACCAGGAAGAAATAGAATTCTCCGGCAGATGCATCAACCACGACCTGACGTTGGGTTTGAGCACCAACGGGAAGTAGTTGGCAAGTATCTTGTCATCTCGGCCCCCGGCAGCCTGCACCGCAATGGTGTAGATGCTCAGGAACAACGAGGGATGGGTCTTACTGTCATATTTCTCCGGGACCTCCGGCTTGAAGGTTCAGGAATTGGGCCACTGGACTTGCCGCAGCTCATGGGTAAACGCTGGAGTCCCTACCTCGTAAGGCAAGTCTCCTATGTCCCCTGGCGCAGGCTCGTCGACAGCCGGCCCTGCGCGCTTATCAGACTGATAGCGCGCTTCCCGTCGCCGCTCGATGGTAGTTCGAGCGTCCTCCTTGCCTCGTTCCTGGAGAACTTGACGCTGATCGCGGCGCATCCGTGGATCGGATGACGCCGTGGAAACTTCTTCACGGCGGTCGACCTGCTGGGTTGTCGGCCGCTGCTGGTGCCGCGGAGGGGAGTGCACTGTGGTTGCACCACCTCCGGTTTTCTCCACATCGGCTCGCGCCGGATCGATGGGCCTTCGCTATGAGGGCCCTGCCTCTTGCGGTCCATCTTTGTTGGTGAAGCCGATAAGGCTCTGGATAGTAGCTCGCCACTCCTCCATCTTCTCTGGGGCAGGAGGAAAATCGAGGAGCAGCTGCGCACGTGCCAAGGCTTCCGCTGGCGTAGGCGGCGGCGACAGGTGCGAGGTACGTGAGGTGCTCTGACTCCTAACCATGTTAGAAGGAGCACCACCACGGTCACGCGACCGCGCGCCACCCCCGCTAGCAGCTCGGTGTGCATGCTGGTCCCGCGCAGCTTGGGATCGATGCGCAGAAATCTTTTCATGGGGACGCCCTGAACCTCCAGCGCCATGACGTTGCTCATCATGCACGACCTGGGTAGGTCGTGATGCTTGCGCCGGCGCGGGAGCTCCAGCAGGCGCCCTCCGATCTCTGGAATTCGTTGTGCCACCCGTAGGCAACACAGCTCCATCTCTAGATCCAGCGGCATGCAGGTTGCCACTGCCACTGCGAACGATGCCGCTCGCCTGGCTCGGATCACAAGAACGCTGTGGGGGTTCTAGTCCTCTTCCTTCTGCACCCACGCTGTCGCCCGTACGCGAAGGCGTAGGCAAAACGGACGTGGACGGTTGCGCCGTCGCGGCGCTCTTCTTCTTGGGCGGCATGATGATGAAGAAACTGAGGCACCGATCACTAGATCAGGTTCACGCAACCTTCAATCCCCCTACCTGGCGCGCCAAAGATGTCGGGGTACGATAACTATGGGATCCAAAGGGACCCCTTTACGATTCGGCGGGGGGAGAGGTATACGCAAAGAGCAGAACCAACTGATTCGGGCCGCTGATCAGCGTAAAACCCTACTCCTGCCTTGTGTTCTTATTACTGTTCTTGAGCCCAGCCTTCTGGAGCGCTCGCCGTGAACAGTACGTTCAAAGAGCAGCTACGCATGCAGAATGGGCCAGAAGTTTTCCTCCTCTGTAGCAGTTGCCTTGGGCCTCCTTTTATACACTCAAAGGGGTCACCACAGTGGCAAAATGTACATACATTGAGATGTAAAGTAACTACAGGGTTACCATACCTAACCCCTAACGGATTAGGACGAACGCATTTAATGCACCGTGAGGTGTCTGTTTAGGTGTCCTTACTTTCTTGGGGATGGAAAAAGGGGCCATCCCATCAGCACCGCTTAAGCTCTCCTCCATTGGCGCGTCGCCACGCATCCAAAGAAGGACCCAGAATGTCGGGTTTGTCGCTGTGCTAGAGCGGTGGCACAGCAACAAAACCTTGCCGGGCGCCGAAGCTTGCCGGGCACCAAGCCTTGCCGGGCGCCAAGCCTTGCCGGGCTCCGCAGGCCACCCCGGCAAGATCTTGCCGGGGAAGCTGGCCTTCGGATTCCAGCTCTTCTTATCTGCTGATCCTCAGATCTCTGACTTGATGATTTCTTTGATGGCTTGAATCAACCTCGAACTGTTCCCCGGCAAGCCTTGCCGCGAGGATGGCTACAACTGCCCGTGCACAAGTACGGGGTACTAGTGGCCCAATACTTAAGTACACCGACACCCACAAGTATAGGGGATCACAACAATTTTCGAGGGTAGAGTATTCAATCCAAATTTGAAGGTGAATCAAGTGCAGAGTGTGATGGCAGTTCCTTACCTCCCCTCGTCTTGGAGGGAAAAATCTTAGTCTTGGTATCCTTTAGATTCTTCATAGTGATAAATAGATAATAATCCCAAGTGACTCAACAAATATAGCTATTCTCCCCGGCAACGATGCCAGAAAAAGGTCTTGATAACCCACAAGTATAGGGGATCGCAACAATTTTCGAGGGTAGAGTATTCAACCCAATTTTATAGATTCGACACAAGGGGAGCCAAAGAATATTTGCAAGTATTAGCAGCTGAGTTGTCAATTCAATCACACCAGGAGATTAATTATCTGCAGCAATATGATCAGTAGCACAGGAATATGATAGTTTTGGTAGCAGTGGTAACAGTAATAGTAACAGTAGAAGTGATAGCAATGATTTTGTAGCAAGTGTAACAGTAGCAGCAACAGTAGTAACTTAGCAAGAACAATAAGTGGAAAATTCGTAGGCATTGGATCGGTGAATTCGTTGGATGATATTCATCATATAACAGTCATAACCTAGGGCGATACAAAACTAGCTCCAGTTCATAAATATAATGTAAGCATGTATTCCATAAATAGTCATACGTGCTTATGGAAAGAACTTGCATGACATCTTTTGTCCTACCCTCCCGTGGCAGCGGGGTCCATAAGGAAACTAAGGGATATTATGGCCTCCTTTTAATAGAGAACCGGAACAAAGCATTAACACATAGTGAATACATGAACTCCTCAAACTACGGTCATCACCGGAAAGTATCCCGACTATTGTCACTCCGGGGTTTGCGGGTCATAACACGTAGCAGGTGCATATAACTTGCAAGATCGGATCTAGAACATAGATATAATGGTGAAAATATAAAGGGTTCAGATCTGAAATCATGGCACCCGAGCCCAAAGTGACAAGCATTAAGCATGGCAAAGTCATAGCAACATCAATCTCAGAACATAATGGATACTAGGGATAAAGCCCTAACAAAACTAACTCGATTACATGATGAATCTCTTCCAATTCCCTCACCGACCAGCGAGCCTACGAAGGAATTACTCACTCCCGGTGGGGAGCATCATGGAATTGGCGATGGAGAAGGGTTGGTGATGACGAAGATCGAAGATCCCCCTCTCCGGAGCCCCGAACGGACTCCAGATCTGTCCTCCAGATGAAGAATAGGAGGTGGCAGCGGCTCCGTATCGTGAAATGCGATAATTCTTTCTCCTTGATTTTTTCTCCAAAAATAGGATTTTATATTTAGTTGGCATCAGGGTCTGCGGGGCCACCAGGTGGGCACAACCCACCTGGGCACGCATGAGGGGGGGGGGGGCGCCCTGGTGGGTTGTGCTCACCCAAGGGCCCCCTCTGGTGGTTCTTGGCTCCAGTATTTTTCTTTTATTGTATAAAAATTCTCCAAAAAGTTTTCTTCCATTTTGAGAACTTTTATTTCTGCAATAAAACAACACCATGGTAGTTCTGCTGAAAACAAGGTCAGTCCGGGTTAGTTTCATTCAAATCATGCAAATTAGAGTCCAAAACAAGAGCAAAAGCGTTAGGAAAAGTGGATACACCAAAGACGTATCAACTCCCCCAAGCTTAAATCTTTGCTTGTCCTCAAGCAATTCAGTTGATAAACTGAAAGTGAAAAAGAAAAACTTTTATGAACTCTTTTGCTCTTGTTTACATAAATAAGCTTAAGTAGCACTCAGGTTTTCAGCAAAGATTATGACTAACCATGTCGACAATAACTCTTAAAAATTATATTAACTCATATCAATGGCATAAGCAACTAGCGAGCAATAATAAAATATCTTAAACGACAACACTTTGTCAAAACAATCGTGATATAATATGACAACAGTGGTATCTCGCTAGCCCTTTCTGAGACCACGAAACATAAATGCAGAGCACCTCCAAAGTTCAAGCAACGACTAAACATTGAAATTCATGGTAGAAAAGATCCAGTCATGATGCATCCAACATTAGCTATACACAATGCATGAGGATGACAATAGTGCTCTCAGATCTGGCGCTTATTTGAGAAGGTGATGACTCAACATAAAATTAAGTAGATAGTCCCTAAGCAGAGGGAAGCAGTGATTTGCGGCGGTGCTAGAGCACAGATTTTTAAAACAGAGATAAAATGAAAATTTGAGAAATGCACCCTTCCTGTTTACTTCGCGACCATTAGTTATCGATATCTTCCATGCTAAACACATTAGTGGCGGTTCCCAAGCGATAAAAGTAAGGGTTTACTCCCCCTCCACCAACAAACACACTCCACGGCTAGCCGAATCCATGGGTACCGTTTATACCAACATCATTCCTGGGGGAGTTTTGTTTAATTAAATACAATTTTCGAATTCGGGACTGGGAATCCCTATTACCGCCCCTCTCGTGCAAGGATGAGTGAATAAACACTCATCATGAGAATAACCCGCTTAGCATGGAAGATACCGACTACCTCCTGTCGCTCTATGAACAATCCAGGCACACAAAAACGGATGTTTATTTGAAGTTTTAGAGGTGGCACATGCAAATTTACTTAGAACGGCAGGGTAATACCGCATATAGGTAGATATGGTGGACTCATCTGGGATAACCTGGATTTTAGGATTTTGATGCACAAGCAGTATTCCCGCTTAGTACAGGTGAAGGCTAGCAAATAGGTTGAGAAGCGGCCAGCTACAGAGCGGAAACGGTCATGAACATGCATTATGCATAAGTAACATTGGATACTAGCATGAGTAGGATATGAACACCATGAACATAAATATCATAGAGGCTATGTTGGTTTGATTCAACTACATGCATGAACATGTGCCAAGTCAAGCCACTCGAAACATTCAGAGGAGGATACCATTTCATCATACCACATCACAATCATTTTAATGCATGCTGAAATCAAAGATAAATCATTATCCACTCCTAGCTACTTAAGCATGGCATGAGAAACTATAATTTCTAATTGTCATTGCAACCATGTTTGATCATAATAGGCTGAATCATGGATACTAGGTTAAACATATTTACAAAAACAGAACAAGTTCAGTTCATACCCATTTCTCTCTGCCACAGCCAGTTCATCAAATATTGTCATTATTGCCTTTCACTTGCACGACCGAATGATATGAAAATGATAATAGTACAAGAGTGCCGTGGACTAAGCTGGAATCTGCAAACATTTTATTCAAAAGGAGAAGACAAGGTAATATGGGCTCTTTGTTAGATAAATATCAATGCATATGAGAGCCACTCAATATTTTCATCGTGGTCTTCTCCTTGGTATGACTCAATAAAAGGAAAAGAATTTCAGAGAAACACACTGAAATATTTTTGAAGTTTTTAGTTTTTTTTTGAAGAAAGCAAATTACAGAAAAAGAACAAAAACGAGAAAAAATATTTACACGGGAGAGCACCCAACAAGCAAAAGAAGAATAAGGAAATCTTTTTGGTTTTTTTTAATACTACAACTAGCTAAACTAGAAAAAAAAACCGAAAACAAGGAAGAAACCTTTTTTTGGATTTTTTTCAAAGTTTTTTCAAACACACAAGAAGAAAGCGAGAAAATAAATCTAGCATGGATAATACCATGAAAAAGTGTGAACACCGACAACTGGAATGAAATGTGTGAACATGAATATAATGTCGGTGGAAATACGTACTCCCCCAAGCTTAGGCTTTTGGCCTAGCTTGGTAATCACCATCCGTAGAAACCATCCGGTCCCATCTCGAAGTGTTGTGGAGCGGGCACCTGAGCGTCCCACTCCTGAGGTTCCTCCTCTGCCTCTGCCTGGGCATTCTG
Organism: Thinopyrum elongatum; assembly: GCA_011799875.1. Taxonomy (NCBI): domain Eukaryota; kingdom Viridiplantae; phylum Streptophyta; class Magnoliopsida; order Poales; family Poaceae; genus Thinopyrum; species Thinopyrum elongatum. Next base: position 344,310,452 of record CM022300.1, read on the forward strand.
GTAGGCAATAATATCCACAGGCATGATCCTGTATCCACCCCTGGCACTAGAATCAAACAAAATAGGTGCAGGCAATGGAATAATATCACGGGTTTCCACACTGAAAACCAGGTGTAAGGAATATTAATAATAGAATCATTAACATCAGTAAACTGGTGATATTTCATCGCGTGGTGATCTAAATAAACCTTGGGTAAATGATAATCATGTTGGCGGATCTGAACGTTAAAGTGACTCGCTAAACGAGTAGCATAGATACCGCCATGAATCTTGCCCTTGGCCCTGTTAAGGTGTAGACGGCGTGCGATAATAGCCCCTAGGCTATAGGCGTTATCACCATATAGTGCACGGCGTAAGATGGCGAAGTCTGGAGCACAGAGTGAACCCACCTTCTCTCTAGCAATTAAGCACTTAGCAATGAATAGAGCAAAATAATGCACAGAAGTAAACTGCAAACTAGTAGCAGTGACGCTCAACACGCCTCTCTCATCTCCCACTGACTGAGTACGATAAAAGTCCTCAAACTCTGCAGGCCTAGGCTCTCTTATTTCCCTGTCAGAAGGGATCATGCAAATATCACAAAAATCAGTGAGTTGTTTAAGACGGGTTTCAGCATATAAATTAAACTGCACCTCAGGGGGGTTATTCCTACTCAGAAAATGGAAACTTTGCACAAAGGAATTTGTAAGGAGATGGTATTGTTCACACTCAGCTGCGATGAAGTCAGCGAGCCCGACATTTGGAGTGAATTATGCGAACTCTTGATGGCTTCCGGCTCCATCCATGAAGGGGTTATGCGGCCAATCGCACGGTCGCACCTCCGCCCTTCTCCGAGTATGGAGGTCGTTGTCTGAAGATTCCCCAAATGACCCCCTTAGAGTTCTTCTTGGAGGCAAACTTACTAAAGAAACTCATCTTATTCCTATGAACAAAATTCTGAAAAAATTTAGTCCACAAAATTTTTGTCAACAAAACTCCACAAGATTGATAGCAACTACTCGTGGTTGCCCATGGTACGCTTGTACGAGTGATGATGACGTCCTTCCGGGGTAGTGTGCTACCTCCCAGACACTTACCTGCCTCCTTTGGCATTCGTCGGGCGGTGGTGAAGTACCGCCACTGTAGTGGTCGTAGGTAGTTCATAACCCACAAGTATAGGGGATCAATTGTAGCCTTTCTCGATAAGTAAGAGTGTCGAACCCAATGAGGAGCTAAAGGTAGAATTAATATCCTTCAAGTTCTATCGGCCACCTATACAACTCTACACACACTTAACGTTCGCTTTACCTAGAACAAGAATAAAACTAGAAGTACTTTGTAGGTGTAAATGGATAGGTTTGCAAGATAATAAAGAACGTGAAAAATAATAGTTAGGTGCTATTTTTAATAAAAGTACAATTAAGTTAGTATAGCGAGTGTGGAAAAGTGGTGGTAGGATTTGTGGAATTGTCCCAAAGCAATTGGCTAAGTTACTAGACTGATAGCAAGTTCTTATATGGGAGAGGCCACTGTTAGCATGTCATCCCTTACTTGGAATTCTATGCACTTATAATTGGAACAATTAGCAAGTACCCGCAACTACAAAAGTTCATTAAGGTAAAACTCAACCATAGCATTAAGATATATTGGTCCCCCTTCAATCCCGTATGAATCAATTTCTATGGTAGGGAGAAGCTTCTGTCACTCTTGTCCTCCAATGCATAGTCCTATAAACATACAACTAACCCTATGGTGTGATCCACACACACTCTCATATGATGGGCTCCAAAGGATAGCAACATTACCACAAGCAATTTAAACTAATCATAGCAATTCACCTATTACCCATAGGACAACAAAAATCTACTCAGACATCATAGGATGGCAACACATCATTGGATAATAATATGAAGCATGAAGCACTGGGTACTGGACCAATATGTTAGTCCCAAAAATAATATAAAGTGTTGTGAAAAGTATATGAAAGTTGTAGAATATTGGCATGACACAATAAAAAATTATAGATATGATGGAGACGTATCAACATCCCGAAGCTTAATTCCTGCTCTTCCTCGAGTAAGTAATGATAAAAATATAATCATGCTACCTAGCGTAGTCTTGATCATATAATCTAATCATGGCATGAATATTAGGATACGAGTGATTCAAGGCAATAGTCTATCATTTGACATAAAGACAGCAATACTCAGGCATACTAACAAACAATCATGCCTTTCGAAATAAACATTGCAAAAGAACACTATCCCTACAAAATCATATAGTTAGCATGCTTAGTCTTCCTAGCATAAATTATAAATCATGAGCACCCCGGTGTCAAACCAAGCAATTGACTGTAGTTCTAACGCGCTTCAGCATTTTCAACTCCCATTCAATACATGAGTGTGAGCCATGGACATAGCACTATAGGTGGAATAGAATGTGGTGGTACGGATCAATGAGGAGAGGTCAAAAAGGGAGAAAATCTCGCATCAACTAGGTGGATCAACGGGCTATGGAGATGCCCATCAATCGATATCAATGTGAGGAGTAGGGATTGCCATGCAACGGATGCACTAAGAGCTATAAGTGTATGAAAGATCAACTGAAACTAAGTGGGTGTGCATCCAACTCACTCGCTCATGAAGACATCGGGCATTCAAGGAAGCCCATCATTGGAATATACAAGCCAAGTTCTATAATGAAAAATTCCCACTAGTAGATGAAAGTGACAACACAGGAGACTCTCTATATGAAAACTTGGTGCTACCCTGACGCACAAGTGTGGTAAAGGATAGCAGCATTGCCCCTTCTCTCTTTTTTCTCTCATTTTTTGTTTTTCTTTTATTTCTTTTTTTGTTGGGCTCTTTTTGGCCCTTTTTTCATCTGGAGTCTCATCCCGACTTGTGGGTGAATCATAGTCTTCATCATCCTTTCCTCACCAGGACAATGCTCTAATAATGATGATCATCACACTTCTATTTACTTACAAATCAATATTACAACTTGACATGTAGAACAATATGACTCTATATGAATGCCTCTGGCAGTGTACCAGGATGTGCAATGATCTACTGTAACATGTAGAAAAAATGATGAACGATGGCTGAGCCACAAATACTATGTCAGCTATATGATCATGCAAAGCGATATGACAGCGAATATGTATGTCATAAAAACACAACGGTGGAACTAGCATGGCAATATATCTTGGAATGGCTATGGAAATGCAATAATAGGTAGGTATGGTGGCTGTTTTACGGAAGATACACTACAAAAAAAAGACACATCCGTGACATTTTGGGCCAAACGAATTTTTTTTCTGTCATGCTTATGACACTTCTATGATGATAATTGTGACAAAACCCTGTACCATCATAGATGTGGTGGGCTCCTACTTCTATGACAAAAAATCATGACAGAAAATGGGCTTTTCATCCTGGGCGGGCCGGAGACGCACCCGCATGACATTATTTGGGCCGTCCATGGCGGAAAAAATCGTGGTAGAAGCGAGGGCGAGGAAAATTTCGGGGAGTTCCCGGTTACGGTGGGTGGTCGGGGCTGAGCGATGCACGGAGGGATTGCGAGTTTCTCTCATACACGTACGCGCGTGTGTGCGGTGAGGCATTGGAATCTAACTAAACCCGAGCAAGGCGTTCGCTTACTGAACCCGAGCGATTGTACTAGCTATGTTACTGAACCTGAGCGATTGATCCCTGGCTGTTAACTGAACCCGATCGAGCGATTCCTTCGCTACTGCTGCTAACTGAAGCCGATCGAACCTGCTGCCTCTTGATGAACAGTGACCATTGTTGGGGGTTGGATGAACAGTTCCCGGTGGGGGTTGTATGAAAAGGACCCCGTGGTAGTAGAGGCCGTTGCCGCTGGATGAACAGGACCCCGATCGTGGCGAGGCCGGTGGAGGGTGGATGAACAGGACCCCGTGGAGGCTCCATGAACAGTAGCCGGTGGAGGGTGGATGAACAGGACCCCGTGGAGGGCTGGTTGAATAGTAGCCAGCAGAGGCTGGATGAACAGGACCCCCGTGGATGAACAGTAGCTGGTGGAGGCTGGAGGAAGTCGACGGTGGATGAACAGTAGCATGTGGAGGCTGGAGGAAGTCGACGGTGGATGAACAGTAGCCTGTGGAGGCTGGAGCGAGGCAGTAGACGGTGGATGAACAGTAGCCCCGTGGAGTCCCATTTTGCGGTATGCCACACCCCTCCCGATGAGCAAAACCCCATTTCGACCGTAGGCACTACAACACAAGTCCGTTTCCTCCGTTTTGCGGTACGCCACACCCCTCCTGATCAACAGCACCCCGTTTCGACCATAGCCGGTCGAACAGAAGGCCCTTTCCTCCGTTCTGCGGTACGCCAGACCCTTACCGATGAACAGGACGCTGTTTCAACCGTACGCGGTCGAACAGAACGCCGTTTTCCTCCGTTTTGTGGTACGCCAGACCCCGTTCCGGCTGTTACGTCCAAGCCGGTTGGCTCCCGATGAACAGGACGCGTTTCGACCCAGTGGCTTCACTCCCGATGAACAGGACACGTTCCGACCCAGTCACTTGGCTCCCGGTGAACACGACGTTGTTTCCTCTGTTCCGACATAGCCGGTTAGGTCCCAATGAACAGGACGACGTCACTGCCGTCCGTTGCCTCTCCATGTACATGAGCCCTGGCCGTCCGTATGCGCGAGTACGCGTTTCAAGACACCGCTCATATGTATGTACGTGGACGTATTTTTTGGCGTGTGGCTGTATGTACGTGTACATGGTTTAGACGGGACAGCCTGAACTGCTACGTGGGTGGCTCTACTATGACATGTGCCGCTACTTACTCGGCCACGGTTCATCATTGCAGAGCGACCGAACAACCAGCTGTATGTATGTACACGTTCGTGACAAGACAGACAATGCTACGTACGCTTCGACTGGGTGGGTCCCAGCTGTCAGGGAGGATAAGGACGCACTTCCTTGCATGCGAAGATATAGCTGCTGGGTCCCAGCTATTAGGGGGAGGAATCATTTTTTGACCGTAATAAGGACGCACTTCCTTGCGTGTGAACATGTAGCTGGTGGGTCCCAGCTGTCAGGGGGAGAAAACATTATTTTTCAGGGTAAAAAGGATGCAGTTGCATGCATGCGTCCATGGGCATGGTGCTTCCCCACTGTCAGCCTCTCACGTACAGTCATCTTTCGATGACTCTTGTTTCTTGACCACGTTGACCACATCGTGCCGAGCGCACCAAGGCCGGTGGACGACGGGGAGGCCCCAGACTGGAATGACCCAGAGATGGGGAAGACACGACAGTGGAGTCGCAGAAGGAGAGGAGTGGGAAACTTGACTGGTTCGGGTGCGCAGCAGCACTGCTGCCCATGGGAGACAGGTGCAAGAACGGAGGTTGAAGAAGCAGCACAGCTGTTGGATTAACATCCAGCGGTCCAGCTGCTAGAATCATTTGTTGATTAAGTTGACAAAGCCTTGCGTACGCGTCAGCTTAGTAGGCCCACAAGTCAGCCACCAAATCTGCCAGGTCCCAGCTGTCATCGGGAGGAATAGTTTTTTTCGCATAACAAGGAGGCACTTCCTTCCGTGCGAAGATACAACTGTTGGGTCCCAGCTGTCAGGGGGAGGAAACATTTTTTCAGCTTAATAAGAGGAACTTTCCTTGCAGGCAACCATGGACCTCGTGGGTCCCAGCTGTCAGGCGCTTCGCGTATAGTACTCTTCCGATGACTCTTGTTTGTTGACCATGCCGCACTGAGCACAGCAAGGCGGTGGACGACAGCGAGGCCTCGGATGGGAATGACCCGGAGATGGGAAGACGCGGTAGTGGAGTCGCAGATTGAGAGGAGTACAAGGGTTATAACTGGTTCTGGTGCGGCGTGGGGCTGTAGTCGGTGGAGAATAACAGGAGGTGTGGAGGGGTGGAGGGATAGCCTGGCCGGCGGTGGGGTAGCGCTTCGTAGTGATGCGTGCTAAGCAGAGCCGCTAGCCGCCGGAGGCCAGAGCAGGCGGTCCCGGCGACGTTGGAGGAAGAAGACGAGATATTGAAGGTGCATGCTGGCCATTGGATATAAATCCAATGGCTGTGAATGTCAGAATCATTTGTTGACTAAGTTGACAACGCCTTGCGTAGGCTTAGACCTATTGGCCATCATGTCAGCCTGCAAAAATGGGGCATATATTTAACCCAATGTTTTCTAGAATTTACAGTCCATTTGCTGGGCTGGGTGAATAAATAATTTCATGTCAATGCGGCCTATTTCATATTTTCTAAGAAATCCCAGCCCATTTGCACTTTCTTGAAATACACGAATTAGCTAGACTTGTTCTATATTTAATGTTAGGTTAGAAGGAGCAATTAATATCAAAAAAATAAACCGGAGCTACACATTTTATTATATATAAAATTAACAAATTAGCAAGTTATTGTTCAAAAGAAAAATGAGCGCGTTATTATTACATTGGTCCTTAAAATCTTCGCAAGCTTTTGTACGCAATCACCAGGATTTTCCTTGCCTGTGAGACAAAAACAACCAGGATTTTCCTTGCCAACTTCTGTTAAACATTTACTTTTATAAGTTAATAAGATGTGGGATGTTTTTATAATGTATATATAAGTCTCTATTAAATATACTATAATAGTAATAATATAAATATATATAATGTGGTTAGAAGGGAAAACATAAATTGGACACTGCATTATTATTATTATTATATATAGATAAATAGAACAGAGATCTGCGTTTTATTAAAAAAATACATTGGGCTGCCGATGTTTAAGAAAAAGTAAAACCTACGCTGGGAGGCCCATAGGCCGGTACGTACATGATGGACCTCAAAAAATAAGTTGAAACCACTGTCTCGGTATGTCGTGGGCTACGCATGTTAAAAAATAAAACCTAGGCCTAGCTGATACTTGTTCGCCCTCTGATAAAAATGATACCAGCTAGATCCCCGATATGCCTTTCCTGCAACAAAAAAAAAATGATCCCCGATACCCCTGAAAAAAAAGCTCCCTGATGATAGTCATCGTTGGAAATTTATTTCGTTTATTGACTAGGTTGACAAACCCGTGGGCCCCAACGTCAGTATACAATTAGGAGGAAGCTATTTTTCCAATGAGGCACTTGCTTGCGTACGGCTTGGACCTGGTGGGTCCCCACTGTTAGCCTCTCGGCGTACAGTCCTCTCCGGATTCCTCTCGTTTGTTGAGCATGTTGACAACGGCATACGGCGGCGCCACGGTGAGCGCACACGGACGGGAAAGAACCGGAGCTGGGGAAGACGCCTTCATTCTTTTGAACATACCGCACTAGCCCGATGGCTGTAGCCCTCTCACCCAAAAGTTGTACTGCCCGGGTTCGATTCCAACAGGTGCAGTTGAAAAATATCTAACACTTGCCAAAATTTTGTCCCTAGTTTACCCAGTTTTTCGCACACTCAACATTCTCTTGCCATTTTGAAAATAGCATATCTTTTTGACTTTGCATCATATGAAGATGTGCTATACATGAATGTTGATCAGCATGATGTTAACCTGTTGTTAGTTCCATTTTTTACCATGAATAAAATTTCCAACTTTCTGTTATCCATGTTTGAAAAGTGCGTGTTGATTTAAATGCTCTGCCTCTGAAACATGCAGTTTCATATCTAAAAATCACTTGGACAAGCAGCTATCGTCGGTGTTGGATTCGATGCCGCGCTTCTTCAATCCCCCGGTAGCGCGAGGGGGAAATAAACTTCCGTCCCGTGCTACTGGTTGGGGAATGGAGCGAACTGGATTAAAGAGGGGGCCGGTGGCGTGACTGAAGAAGCACATCAGACATGATTTTTTTTCAGTGGAAGGCTCTCGATGGTGTTTTTTTACTTGCCTCTGCACCATACAACTTGTATTTTTAGCCTCCCAGTCCGTGGTGGACCAGCAGCCCATTTGCTGGGTGAGCCAACCTACAGAAAGCAGCACTTGATTTTTCATCAAGGCCTAAAAACAACGCAGTACTATGTTTGTTTTGAGGCCGAAAACATTACGGCAGGGGTTGAGCGGGGGAGGGGGGAAGACAGAGCAAAAAGATAAAAAGAGCTGATGCACCGTTGCTACCCTAACAAGCAGGTGCAATTCTTCTCGGGAAGAAGGTGTGCTGTTGACACTCACACGTCACAATCCCACAGTAGACATTCTAACAAGTTCACACACAAGTACAACAGAAAAGGTAAACATTCGTATAAAACTCAGGTTCACAGGACACGTTCATATTCATAGCCAACATTCACAATCAACAACTCAAAAGATTCATATATACACAAGTTCAGCATGTCTATGCATCCAAATGATTGATAGATCACAAGACAATATTCATAGATAATTCACAAAAAGATTCAGATATACACATGTCAGCATGTTTATGCATCCAAATGATTGCGAGATCACAACCAATATCATCCATGGACAAACTTTAATTACCTAGGGTATAGACTGGTAAGTGGTGTTCACTCGGTGGTACTTCTTGCTAAAATTAATGCTTGTACAAGCAAACTTTCGAGTACATAAGAGGCAGCACAGACAATCTGAACTTCGCTTGTAGGTTTATCCTCGAGATAGTGGCCTCGATGTCGAGGGAGGTTTGAGCAACTTGGCAACTACTTTCATCCAACTAGTTTACTGGCTCATTTTGGTCCTGTAGCTCGCCAAAATTCTACATTGCAGACAAGAAAGGAGGCGGTCGATAAAATGAACCACCCAAATTTTTTGTGCAGTTCAACTAAAATGGAGCATCCCTGGTGTGCAGACTGATTAAGTGCTAGATGAATATACATGTCAACCAACTTGTCTGGAATCTTTAGACTCCATGCCATACAGTGCGCTACCATATGTGCCGATAACCAAAAGGCACAAGTTGGGACCAAAGACTGGACTGCATTTTTCTGGGCTATGCGCCAAGCAATATTGTTAGCGTTCACTCTGGCACTTCTTCTTGTCAACATCGATGCTTGTTTGAGTGAACTTTGGAATACATAGCAGCAGCATAAGTATCTGTCCATCTGATCTTTTTGTGCAGTTCTACTGAAATCGTCCAATGTAATGATTTGCCTGTGAGTTCAGGCTCCAAGTTACTCCTTTATGAAATCGGCAAACAGTAGTACAATACCAAATTACCAATACATATGAAGAGCACAATAATCAGGATAAAGACCGGTACCAACCTGTGTGAGGAAGCATATCAATTACTATTTCCTTTGACTAGAAGTCGAGATAAGCGACTGACAGGAAAGGAAGGATGCAGTCAAGGCAATGAAGCACCCAAAGTTTTTGTGCAGTTCCACCAAAATCGAGCATCCCTGTTGGCACATATATTGAGAGAGTGAGCTTACTGTAATTGTGGGACTAGTTGATGAAACATACACTAACAAATAGAAGCACCCTCATTATCTTAATCGGTAAAGTTAGCAACATAGTAGTCTTGCTTAAAGAGAGGTATTAGTTTATTTAATCAGTGCCAATTAGCTCAACACTCAAAGCATTTCCATGTATCATAGGTTGCAAAACTTTAACGTGCAAAGAAAAAGGAGTTCCTCATGAGAGTAGCAACACAGTAGCATGATACAAATTGAGATGACAGCAAACTAATATGGATGATGGCCTTAGGCCGGTACCAACCTAAGCAAGAAGCTTATTCAAGTAGTCCCAGAAGAGATGATAAAGCACTCACTGGAATCATTCAATAGTATATATTTTTGTGAACTTCAAATGTATGGTTGACATCACTCTTGTTTACCAGTGGTGAGAATATATCGAAAGACTATCAAGAACTTCCAGCAGAGCTAAAGCACTGGCTGGGATACAGTTCATTGTATTCTCTTGTGCAGTTCCACTAAAATGTACGATTGGCACAACATGATCCCTGTTTGCACAAGTAGGAACAAGGTGAAACCTTCATTAGCTTAGTGAGAAAGGATAGAAAGACATTAGCATATTACTTTAACAGTAGCATCAAATTCATGATGGATAATACGCAAAACATTGCCTCATTGAACCAGTGGAAATAAATTGACATGCAAAACTATAGCATTATTATGTCATGACACTACCAAGATTCCCTCCCTGCTCCACCACATGGTTCACCTCCACAGACACTCATACACACGTACATGATTAAGCATAGGGTGCTACTAAAGATTTTTTTTAACTCCGACAGGAAAATTAGGCAGCAATTAATTAGTGCTACTTAAGTACTCCTAATTAATTAAGTGACCTTGTAGGAGAGACAACAGAAGTGGAAGGTCTCCTGGAGGATCGTCTCACATCTAAGCGAGACATTGCCGAAGCCCTTGAATGGCCTCGACTGAGGCCTCGGCTTTAGCAAGATCACCTTGGCACTATTGATCGTGTAGAGCTGGGTCACACATGCATCCAGAATCCAGTTAATTAGTATGATGTGTTGTCAAGCCAAGTACTACTCTGCTGCATTTTCTCTATCTATTTACTCTTATAAAAAATAGAGTTGGCAATGATGGTGTGCCTGCCATCCAGCAATATAGGCCGTCCGATTTATATCTGATGGATAGGAAGGAAACTATGGCAATTTTGCAAAAAGATACCCACACCCCTCTCCACATTTGCAAATAAGGCCTTCCCTCGTTCATCCTTTTCTCTCACAAGATAAACTACTCATAAAAATGCATCTTGATGTTACGTGCAACGCATGGGCATCTTGCTAGTCTTCCATGTAAATTAAGACTAGTAGTAACACAGCAATACAATACCACTAGCAAGATGTCAGGATAACATAGGACGGTACCATTGTGTGATCTTCTTCATTTCCTCCTCCTTCTTCTTCTTCTTCTTCGTCTTCCTCTTCATGCTTTGATTCTCTTTCTCCTCACAAGTTGGTGAAACCAATTACATGATTGGCCTTCTATTTCAAACTTGGTTTTGTCAGTGAGGGAGTACAAGTGTACTAGTAAACAATAGCATTATTTTCTCATGGCAGTCACAAAATAGAGGTGAACACATGCATTAAATATCATTCTTACCTAAAGGAAGGTTATGGTGCCAATATGGAGGATGAAGATTGGAACACAGATCTCCCTTTGTGCAGTTCCACCGAAATGAACCAACGGTTCCATTCTGACATTCCAGTTAAACAGCACAAAAGTCACTTCTTTTAAGAAGTGTTTTGTGCAGTGCACCAAAAGGTCGCAATAGCAACGAGGTAAAATGGATATCCCTGTTTGCACAAAAAGCTACAGAGGAAATAATCAGAGTCTCAAACAATTACTGGCAAAAACAATTGGTTAAACTTGTCATGGCTTATAACAGTGCCCGAAAGGAGAAGGCGGACTCCAGAATGGCAGTTGTGGAGGCGGCCGAAGCGGATTTTCAGAAGCGTGTCGCACAAATGCAAATCTGGCATGCCGAGGCCCTTCAAGAGCTGGTTGCCGGTCGAGAACAAGTGAGCCAGCAATGGAATGAAGTCCTTCTGAAGCAATCAGACATGGAGAAAGCCCATGACGAAGCTGTTCAAAGGATTGCTGCCGAAGATGCCCTCCTGACGGGGCGCCGTGTTGCTCTTGACGCTCATGAGGAAGATCTCACTGCTTGTGAGCAGGCGCTCGACGCCAAGCTTCGCAGCAAGGATGAAGACATTGAAAATCTTGTCGCGCGGCGGACCCAGGAGCTGGAGCAGAAGCACAAGGAGGCGCTCGAAGCTCTAACTGCAAGTCACGCCGGCAAGCTCAAGGAGGCCGTCGATGCTGCCGAAGCTGCAGAGGCCGCCAAGAACGAGCTGAGCGACAAAGTGAAGAGGATGGAAACAGATCTCGAAGAGCACGGCAAGGAACTCTTGACGCTCAAGGGGGATAGGGAAAAAACCCTCCACTCCTTGGCGGAGATGCAAGTTGCCCTGTCCGACAAGACCAAGCAGCTCTCTTCTGCGGCTGATAATATTGCGGTTCTGGAACTGAAGCTGACCACGCTGCAGAAATCCCTCGAGGCCGGCAGGGCCCGTGAGAAGGCTCTACTCAAGGATCTCCAAGGAGAGAGGAACCTGCTCAAGAGCGCTGCCGCTGCCCAGGCTGATTATGAAAAGGGGGTGGAGATCTGGACTGGCCGTCTCATCGCCACCGCGGAGAAGCTTACCGCAGAACTGTCAACCATGGGCTTGTCGAACTTCAGATATTCTTCCGAGGAAAGAATATCTCCAAGCGCCAGGTTGACGATGTTCTTTGAAAGCATCATCAACGCGTTGAGGGCGCTCCAGTCCAGCCGGGCGACCCAACTGGCGAACGAGACTCGCCGGCTTTGCCGGGCCGTCCTTCGCAAGGTGCTCCTCAAGGTGGTGCACAGTAATCCCGGCATCGACCTCTCCAGCGCACTCGGCCACCTGCCAAAGGATGCAAATGTTGAGGCGCTTGAGAAGTGCATCGCGCCGATCCTTGAGAAGGTGGACTCCATCAAAAGGATCGAAGGCCAGCGCAGGGATTGAGTGCTTCCCTTTGATTCTTGCCGCCACCATCTCATGTAAAAGACAGTTAAATCTCGAGTTAGGATTGTGGCAACTCGTGGATGTAATATATTTTAACTATGTTTAGGCCCATGCTAGCTACTTCCCTTGTTTGATTCCTTTATGTATGGAGTTCACCCTACGCCTACTGAAAAACTTGCCGGCGCGCAACCTACCGCGAGCGCTGGGTGCGGGACTTCAGCAGCCTGCTGGAGGCGGAGCAGCCAGCAAGACTCCTTGGCGCTCTCAGTGCAGCCACTTAAATCGTTGAGCATACTCGAAACAAAATAAGGGCGCAACTGATTACGGCAAGGGTTCTTTCACATGCAGATTTTCCATACAAGGGTCGGAATCGTCCAAGGAACTAACTTGGTAATAAAAGAAAAACTTGCTCTGAGTTTTTAGGACTTAGCTTTCTGGCTTTGTTCTTCCTCCGGCAAGCATACGATTCCGAACGTCACCAACTGGTATTCATGTCTCCCTTCCCCCCCGGCAAATGTGCACGCGAGGAATCCTTCTATCTTTAAGAAAAAGAAAGAAGAGAAAATAAAGAGATGAAACCTTGGCGGTTCGTTAGAACTTACCGGGATCAGGTGTCATACAACATCTTAGACAAACATGCATATATGAATGTGAACATGAGAATCAATAAGGAAATGTACAACACTTAAACTTATTCATCTGTGCTCAGGGTCTGCGCCTGGCTTTGTACAAAGGATCACATGCCTTACCGGCAAGACTTGTACAAAAAGGTGGTTGCCGGGAGCCCCCGGCAACCGCGCCTTATGGATAGAACTTGCGAAGATGTTCGATATTCCAGGAATTACTCACTGGAACGCCATCCTCGGTCTCCAGGCGGACAGCGCCAGGCCTGGTGACTCGTACTACCCAATAAGGGCCTTCCCACTTTGGCGTCAACTTGTTTGAATTCTTGGCGGACTGAATCCGTCGAAGAACAAGATCGCCTTCCTCAAGGCTTCGGGCATGAACCTTGCGGCTATGATAGCGGCGCAAAGCTTGCTGGTAGCGTGCAGCTCGCACAGCAGCCTGAAGACGATTCTCCTCAAGGAGCACAGCGTCATCTTGCCGCAGTTGCTCTTGCTCGAGCTCATCATAAGCGAGCGCTCGAGGAGATCCGTATATGAGTTTCGTGGGGAGAACTGCTTCCGCTCCATATACTAGGGCGAAGGGCGTCTGGCCGGTGGCTCGATTTGGTGTCGTTCTGATTGACCAAAGAACCGCCGGCAACTCATCAATCCAGCGTTTTCCGCACTTTTTCAGCCTGTCAAAAGTTCTGGTCTTGAGACCGCGCAGCACTTCAGCATTGGCCCTCTCTGCTTGGCCGTTGCTTCTCGGGTGAGCAACAGAGGCAAAACAAATCTTGCCGCCAAGGTCTTGGACATACTGCATGAAGGTGCGACTTGTGAACTGCGTTCCGTTGTCGGTGATGATCCTGTTAGGCACACCGAAACGGCAAACAATTCCTTTGAAGAACTTGACAGCCGACAGTGCTGTCACCTTCCTTACCGCTTCCACCTCCGGCCACTTTGTGAACTTGTCGATAGGAACGTACAAGTACTCAAAGCCCCCGGCAGCACGGGGGAAGGGGCCCAATATGTCGAGCCCCCAGACCGAAAATGGCCAGGAGAGAGGGATTGTTTGAAGAGCTTGAGCTGGCTGATGTAATTTCTTCGAATGAAACTGGCACGCTTCACACCTGGTTACTAGTGCAGTCGCATCCTGGAGGGCGGTAGGCCAAAAGAAACCTTGCCGGAATGCTTTCCCGGCAAGCGCTCTTGACCCTATGTGAGAGCCACACATGCCCCCATGTATCTCTGCCAATAGCTCTAGTCCATCCTCTCGAGGAATGCACTTCAATTTCACACCATTTAGTCTCTTTCTGTACAGGACGTCATCGACGAATTTGTACATAACAGACCGACGGTCTACTCTCTCCGCTTCTTCTTGTTCCTCAGGGAGTTCACCTGTCTGAAGAAAATGGACAATGTGCTGCGCCCATGCTGGAGCCTGAGGCTCGACGGCTAGGACTAAAGGCATCTCCTCCGCCGGGGGGACGTTTGTCTCGACAGCAAGGGCCTGAGGCCCTGCCGGAGCCTGTTGTTCCCCAGCAGGTGTGTCGATCCCGGCAACTTCCTTGTCGGCGGCTCCGGGGAGCTCTGCCGGGAAGTACTGGCCAGAGTGCAACTTTCTTCTCTTTTCTTGCCGCGTCGATGGTGCCACAGATGGTTGAGTCAATTGGAGCACAAAAGTTCCTGGTTCCACAGGCAACTTGAGGGCAGCATGCTTTGACAGGTCGTCAGCAACGCTGTTCTCGGCACGAGGAACGTGCTCCATTTGGAGACCGTCAAAGCGCTCTTCCAATTTCCTCACTTCATCTACGTAGGCTTGCATCAATGGGCTCTGATAGTTCTTGTTGACCTGCCTGACGACAAGCTGTGAATCACCTTTGATAATGAGCTTTCTGATACCAAGGTCTGCTGCGATCCTGAGACCGGCAAGCAAACCTTCGTACTCTGCAGTGTTATTGGTTGAACTCTCCCGGGGAAAATGCATTTGGACTACATACTTGAGGTGCTCTCCGGTGGGTGCGACAAGCAGCACACCAGCACCGGCGCCTTGCAGCGAAAAAGCCCCGTCAAAGTACATAACCCATTCTGATCGGTTTCCTTGCCGGGGAGACTTGTTTCTTGAACTTCTTCGTCTGGCGTCGGGGTCCATTCTGCAATGAACTCCGCCAAGGCCCTGCTCTGAATCATCGAAGTACTTTCAAACTTAAGACCAAAGCTGGACAGCTCCAACGCCCACTCCACGATTCTGCCGGTTGCTTCCGGATTTTGCAAAATCCATTGCAACGGAAAGCGAGTGACGACGGTGATCTCATGTGCTTGAAAATAATGGCGCAGCTTTCTTGAGGCCATAAGGAGGCCGAAAAGCAACTTCTGCACACCAGAATATCTTGATCTAGCCCCTTGTAAGAGGGAGCTAACAAAATAAACTGGGCGCTGCACCACCTTTTTCTTCTGCACAGGCTCTTCTGTCTGCGCAGATTCTGTCTTGCCGGGACCGTCCCTTGCCGGGGAAGATCTTGCCACGCCATCTGGCGGTCCTGCCGCTGATGTTGCCTCCTCATCAGCTTCCCTCTGCGCCACCAGCGCAGCACTAACCACTTGATTTGTTGCCGCCAAATACAGCAGCAACGGCTCTTGTGGTCCATCCTTATTAGCGAAGCCGATAAGGCTCTGGATAGTAGCTCGCCACTCCTCCATCTTCTCCGGGGCGGGAGGAAAATCGAGGAGCAACTGCGCACGTGCCAAGGCTTCTGCTGGCGTAGGCGGTGGCGACAGGTGCGAAGTACGTGAGGTGCTCTGACTCCTAACCAAGTTAGAAGGAGCACCATCACGGTCACCCGACCGCGCGCCACCCTCGCCGGCAGCTCGGTGTGCATGCTGGTCCCGCGCATCTTGGGATCTATGCGCAGAAACCTTTTCGTAGGGATGCCCCGTACCACCAGCGCCATGATGTCGCTCGTCTCGCACAACCTGGGCAGGTTGCGAGGCTCGCGGCGGCGCGGGAGCTCCAGCAGGCGCTCTTTGATCCCTAGAGTTTGTTGTGCCACCCGTAGGCAACGCAACACCATCTCTGGATCCAGCGGCGCGCAAGTTACCACTGCCACTGCGAATGATACCGCTCGCCTGGCTTGGATCACCAGAACGCCGCGGGGGTTCCAGTCCTCTTCCTTCTGCACCCACACCATCGCCTGTCTGCGAAGGCGCGGGCAAAACAGACCCGGACGGTTGTGCTGTCGCGATGTTCTTCTTCTTGGGCGGCATAATGAAGGAACTAGGGCGTCAACCACCAGATCAGGTTCACGCACCCTTCAATCCCCCTACCTAGCGCGCCAAAGATGTCGGGGCACGACACCTATGGGATCCCGAGAGACCCCTTTTACGATTCGGCGGGGGGAGAGGTACACGCAAAGAGCAGAACCGGTGACCGACGCGTAAGGTTTTTACCCAGGTTCGGGCCGCTGATCAGCGTAAAACCCTACTCCTGCTTTGTGTTCTTATTGATGTTCTTGAGCCCAGCCTTCAGGAGCGCTCGCAATGAACAGTACGTTCAAAGAGCAGCTACGCATGCAGAATGGGCCAGAGGTTCTCCTCCCCTATAGCAGTTGCCTTGGGCCTCCTTTTATATGCTCAAAGGGGTCTCCATAGTGGCAAAATGTACATACATTGAGGTGTAAAGTAGCTACAGGGTATCATACCTAACCCCTGACGGATTAGGACAAGCGTATTTAATGCACCGTGAGGTGTCCGTTTAGGTGTCCTCACTTTCTTGGGGATGAAAAAAAGGGGCCATCCCATCAGCACCGCTTAAGCTCTCCTCCACTGGCGCGCCGCCATGCATCCATGGAAGGAGCCAGAATGTCAGACTCGTCACTGTGCCGAAGCGGTGGCACAGTGGCAGAACCTTCCCAGGCGCCGAAACTTGCTGGGCGCCAGGCCTTGCTGGGCACCGATCCTTGCCGGGCGCCAAGCCTTGCCGGGCACCGATCCTTGCCGGGTTCCTCAGGCCACCCCGGCAAGGATCTTGCCGGGGAGGCTGGTCTTCGATTTCCAGCTTTGCTTATTTGCTGATTCTTAGACCTCTGTCTTGATGATTTGCTTGACAACTTAAATCGACCTCGAGCTGATCCCGGCAAGCCTTGCCGCGAGGACGACTACAACTGCCCGTGCACAAGTAAGGGGTACTAAGGGCCCAATATTTAGTACACCGACAAAGAGAGATAGAGAGAGGGTGCATGTGAGTCACGTACAAACAAATATAAGAGAGAAATGAGATCCCGAGAGACAGAGTTTTGTGTTTGCGAGAGAGAAAGATATTTCACAAGGAGAGTGATATCTAGAGGGACATATCAGGGAACGCGATCTATCCCTTGGGAGAGAGAGTGTTTGTGAGCGACATACAAGGGAATGGTGGAGAGATATGAGACCCTGGGAGACAGAGTTTGTGTTTGTGTTTGAGAAAGAGATATTTAAGAGGGAGAGTCATAGCTTCTCATACCTAAAGAGCACAAGACATCTCTGTGTGAGAGGGGGTGTGCGAGCGGCACACAGGGGAATAGCAGAGAGAAATGAGACCCCGGGAGACGAAGTTTGTGTTTGTGTGAGAGAAAGAGATTTCACAGGGAGAATCATAGTTAGAGACACATAGCAGGGAGCGAGATATACTTAGGGAGAGATAGAGTGAAGGTCGAGGGAGAGAGTACCGCCAGTGTGTTACGAAGATAAAAGATCATTACTTGCCGACATACAAGTAGCACGAGAGATACCCGAGAGACAATGAAGGCGTATAGGTCTAGAGAGATATATAAGCATGAGTGATAGCTATATGAGACGAATATCTGGATTAAAGGGGATTCAAATATTTAAACTAGAGATCACGACATCGATAATATCATAACGAAAATTGGTCTATCAAACATGCATATTCATTTGAATTTGGGGACATGTGTAATGTTATATAGTTCATCAATATTAGTTATCCATATATTTTTTAATTAGAGACAATGCATGGTTTACATGCAATTAACGTCTTAACGGGATTACACTATATGTTGCGTGTGTCAAACGCATTATACGTGTTTGAGAAGTAAAAAAAAAATTCGCATGAAACACACATTAATTGAAGAAAGTTAGCGAGGAATGCATACATTGGATTTCAACATAAAGTGGTTTCAAATATTTGAAAATCCAAATTAAGATGGGTCCAGCCTTATGAATCTGAGATCATGCCATTTGTAAACCATATTTATGTATAAAGGGTGTTGTGCTTTTGAAAGTATATATAAAAAATGATGTATATAGATTTGTATTTGAATACAAAATGGATCCTGCCCGAAAAAAATACAAACTGGATTCAAATTGAGTTGGCACGGTAAACATGCACTCTTTCTCTGCAAAAATTTGAACGAAGCGGGGAAACTCGCAGTAACCGCCCGAAACCAAAATCTGTGAGATGGAAATTACTGCCTATCCCTGACACGCAAAGCCTATCGGCTCGATTTCTATAGGTTTCGATAGGGGTAGTCTTGTAATTTAACTCAAACATGACATAACCGCCTCCGCCTCTCACCTCCCCGGATTCATACACGGTGGGCGCCAAAACAGAGTTTCTCCTCGGACGAAATCGCCTCTCACCTCCCTCCCCGATTCATACACGGTGGGCGCCAGAACAAACTCTTCTCGGCCAAAATCTCTGTTGGCAAATATTCGGTGTGTGCGAGATTACCGTCCTATCCCCAACCAACTAATATTTATGTGATGTAGGAAATTTTAAACGGGGGGCTAAGTTTGTAAATTTCCTCGAATTTGAGACAAGCGCGCCCTGAAGACATGGTTCCCATACCTCTCTCCCTCCATTTCCCCATTCGTACTCCGTGGGCGCCAAAACACCCTCTCCACCGCAGTCTCCTCCGTCCACCACCCCATCCACCGCCGTCCTCCTCCACCATGCCGGAGCTGATACCCCGACACTGTCGTCCATTACAAGAGATCGACCTCTCTCATCCACAGCTTCGGACCAGGATCCTTGCATCGCGTCCTCTCGCTTCATCCTCGCCGTCGTCCACATTGCCGAGGCCGCTCGTACAACTGTCTCGTCCTCCGTGCCGGAATATTTCCCTCGCCGCCACTGTCTGCCCTCCTAGATCTGCTACCACGCCGCCGACAGCCATCACTACCGCAGCACCCTCAACGCCTCAGCATATGCTTACACGGTGCCACACCAGAGGCGGTACTCTTCCGTATCTGCTCAAGTTATTTATCTCAGCAAGAAAATTGATCACCACTGCTTTACTATGATTTCTTGTCCATCACTTAGAATCTTACTTGTTAGTTGAAACCAAACATTGGTTGCAAAGTTGCCTTTGTCCGGTTCGCACCTTCAGAGCCGCCATGGCACGCTCACCACTATACTCGCAATGCTCATGGTTTTCCCCTTTTATATTCCACATTAGCTTAAATGACAGTCGGCTGAATTTCAAATAGGGGTCAGTCCATTTTTGGGAGTTCGCCGGTGGGAAGGAAGAGGCTCGCCGGAGGGCTGCCCCATTATCTATCTTAGGGTTTCGGGTGGGGACAGCGGTTGTGGGGGGCTATCGTCGGGCTATGGTGGGGCCTCACCGGAGGCAAAACTCGACGCGGGTGGGGGGGTGGGGTTAGCTAGAGGGATGGCCGGTGGCGGCGGAAGACCAGAGGTGGTGGGCGGTTCAGGGGAGGGCGGGGGCCGGTTGTTCGACCGGCGGCCCGTGCGGTAGTCTTTAGGATAAGAATAAGAGGCGAGGAAGAAGAAGGGTTAGGAGACGTAGGATCTTCATCCAACCGCCTGAAATGGTCGACTGACCCAAATGACGAAAGTCAGGTGACTTGCATGTAGACATTCCCATATGCTCCCTCCGTTCCTTTATATAAGGTGTATTTGTTTTTTGATAAAATTCCACAATGTAAGGTGCATTTGTTCTAATTCCTCGTAATTCCGATCTCGGCCCTCCAGAAAAAGGAAAGTATCTCTCCCCTAATTGCATGTATCTCTCCTTGTAGAGAAAGAAAAGGAAACTATCTTTCTCCCGATTGTGTGTATCTCTTTCTTTCCTAGCCTAAATGATTTACTTGCCGCTAATCTACAAATTAGAGAAGGGTAATTTTGTCCTAACTAGTGCATGATTATGTGCCTTGGTCACCGTGCTCAAAATAATACACCTTAGATAAAGGAATGGAGGGAGTATTCAGTACCATCATCATAGGTGCTTCGAGACGTACGTGCAAGCAGTGCACCTCAACCCATCAAGGTAAACAACATGCCACTCATAATTCCAAACTTAATTGCTCAAATATGAATCTGATATGATGCTGACATGTACTAAAATAGAGAATGTTTAATTGGTCAGTTAATGTTCCTACTTTACTTTCGAAAAGCACATGTGCCACATATCGAGGGACAACAGGGAGTTGCATTCTTTATGCGCTCTGGTTCATCATGTGTGGCCAACCAACATTTTATTATCCAAAATCCTCTTGCTCTTCTTTAGCATGCTCCTCTTCTGTTCTTCTTTTGTAAGTACTCTCTCCGTACCTAAATATAAGTCTTTGTAGAGATTCCTCCATGGACTACATACGGAGCAAAATGAGTGAATCTACACTCTAAAATGTATCTATATACATCCGTATGTGATCGATAGTGGAATATCTACAAAGACTTGTATTTAGAAACAGAGGGAGTATAATAGTTGTACAATATGTTCTTTGTAGTGAAGAGGAGCAGGGACATTTGCAGTGTACGGGTCTATTCGGTCGCTTGTCATGGACGCTTTCAAGTCTTCGTGTTGGTCTTCATGTCGATTGTCATGGACACTTTCAACTCTTCGTATTCGGTCGTATGTGTCGCCTTTGAGAGTTAGACTGATAGTAACAGTACTGCGCCTTCAGTTGTATAGAGCTGGTATCCGAAGCCTTTCTAGCCGTACCGGCAATACTAGCACATATTTTCCAGCAAGTTCCATTTTCCTGATTTTACTCCTGATGCTTAGGGTTTTCCCATTATATCTACACTATGATCTGCGTAGGTGCTTTGTGTCCAACTAGCAGCTATCCACCCTTTAAAGCTAAATAACACACCAATCATACATCATAAGCTTCTTCAAATACGAATGTGATATGATACTGACATTAGCTAATAGACACACATTTAATTGGTTAGCTAATGCTCCCACTTGAGTTTCCAAATGCATGTGGCCACATAAAGAGAGACATCATGGAATGGCATTTCTTTGGGCGCTGATTCATCATGGGTGGGCAACCAACATTGTATAGAAAGAAGGGGAATCTCATAATATGCTTCCCTTTCTATTCTTTAACATGTTCCTCTTCTGTTCTTCTTTAGTAAGTACAGTATGTTCCTTGTCAGGAAGGGGAGCAGGGACATCTGTAGTCGACAGCTCTATTGGGCCGGTTCTGCTACCTGATTTCGCACTTCGAGTTGGTCTGCCATAATATCCCGGAAATGGTGGGAGCCGCGCGGTCTTTGATAGACTAGACTGGTAGTAACAACAGTGCGCCTTCAGATGAATAGAGTTGGCCTGCAGGTGATCGATAGGCTGCATATTAGTAGCGGCAAAACCCTGTATTTTCCAGCCAGTTCTGCTTTCGCGATTTATTTATGGTGGTTATGGTGTACCCCTTTTATCTACACTACGATCTGCCTAGTGGCTGTGCGCTTTCGTTATCATGGTCTGGCAATAAACTTTCTATACGGTATATTATGAACCTATCATCTGCCAACTATCCTTATATCTGGAGCTCCCAATAGGGAGCCTATTTTTTGTGTAGTTGTGCCAGATTATATTAATCTACTCACCATATTACAGCACACAAGGGCTCACTCATCAGAATCCAGTGATAGCACACAAGGGTTTACAGGGAGCCCCTATTATATTACAATATCCTCTGCATTACAAAGATAATCTCACTACTATTTATGTTTTCATGCTTTTCAGATATTGTACGTAATCACAATGAATATAAGAATGCGCACATCAGAAGAATATTGCGGAACAGTTCAAGGGGTAACAAACTTGGCATCAAGGGATTGAGGTCCATTGTGGATGCAATGAAACCCACATGCTCCCGACCTATAGATTCATATTCAGAATATGATCCTAATGACTATTCTGAGCTCAAGGAGTCAAAGGCAGATGGCCTATCCTGTTCACCCAATAAGGTGCCTGTTCTAATTTGGCAAGGTTTTATTGGTTGCACGTATCTTGCATTTCTTTTGCTTCGTTGCACCGCCATCTGCTTAGTTTACTCATGATATATGTGAAGATGCCATGCTTATCCATTATCAATACCTATTCCATTTGTCGTCATACCATGTTTTTCCATTCAAATGCTCTTCTTGTGTTTCAGACATCCAAAAGGAAGAGGGTGATTGCAGAACCTGAAGGAGTACAAGCAAAGTCCTTGAAAAAGGTGGTACTACCAGAGAAATCACATAGCACCCCACTTATATTGGCGATAGAACCAGCGCCGCAAAACCTAGGATATCGCAACTATGCTGGTCGCTGCTTTGCTCTTGTGAGTACCTATTGTCCTATCGCTGTACTTACATTCATACCTGGTGGATTATGTGACATTGTTGTGCATTATAGCTTGCTTATCCACTGTTCACTCCAAATTATTAGATCTATATTAATGCTTACATTAATGTAGAATAAACCCAATGCTTATGAAGAAATTTAGTTCTGCATTGTTCTTGTAAGTATCTGCTGTCCTTCATCACTGTACTTATATTGTCAGCTAGTTCTTCATGTACACTTTGCAGATTATTTTCCCTTGCCCTCCATTTTCCACACTTCAGGTCTACATTTACTCTTGCCAAAATATTGAATAAAACCAATGTTACTGAAGAAGTTTAGCTCTGCATTGCTCTTGTCAGTGCCTTTTGCCTGTATGCTGTATTTACATTTGTACTCTGCATCTTAGGTTAAATAATCGCCATTTGTTCCTATATTTTCACATCTATATTTACTCTTAACAAAATGTAGAATAAAGGCAATGCTCTTGAAGAAGAGTGTGCGGTAAACTTCTTGAATTGCCCCCCCCCATCAATATGGACAAGGGCTTTATAGAGCCGGTCTTCAGTACTAATGTAAGTTTGTCCTCCTCGAGCCTTCAAACTTTGTTGTGTATATTTGGATAGCTATGAGTGCAAATGCTGTTTATTTTTGTCGTCTGCATCAAATTGCTTGTTCAAAGTTTATAACGAAGAAGTACATAAACATAAGTTTGTCCTTCTCAATTTCAGTCTTTAGTTGTACAACCTAGTTCCTTATTCATACCATGTAAATTAAACTAAACATAGCAAGTTATCTTCTTTAGCACTGCGTGTATGCTTTTGTTCTTGATCTATAATCCAGTGGTGTGGTGAAACTACCAACTCCAGCACAATGTCATATCCTGCTATGTCTCAACTATGAACAATGCCATATTATATTAATGTTATTTAAATCATGTGTCTTTATTTACCAATCTGAAATGGTATAAATTGACAGTACACTCACCATTCATTCTTATACGTTGTTTAGCACTACATGTATGCTTGTGTTCTTGATCTATAATCCAGTGGTATGGTGAAGCTAGCCGCTCCTGCACAATGCCATTTCCTGCCGTCTTAACTATGAACAATGCCTATTATGTTAATACTATTTTAAACCATGTCTCTTTATTTCTGACAAAGAAATGAGATGAATTGACAATGCTAATGCTTATACGTGCAAAACCTGTTATCTACCTACTTGTTTCTCTTTCAGGGTGACAGCACTGATGCTAGGAAGAACTGCCACAATGATAGTGAGACAAACCCATTGTTTGTCCCTCTAACATATATTCCAGAGAAGAAGTCCACACATCTTGAGGGTAGGGATACAACCCCAAAGTCATGTATTGATGTAGTGTCGAACTTACTCAGTGACACAAGCTTGATGAAGTCGCCGCCTGAATCTGTTCGACTTCTTCAGTCTGAAATTCAAGCAGAAAGACATGCTTCTGCTCAAATCCGACTGGAACTCCAATCTCTATGCAAGATTAACCATAAGTACAGGACGTCTATTGATGCTATGCAGCTTGAGTTGGTGGATATAAGTGTCAAACAAGTGGAGTCTCATCAGGTTGCTAAGCTGCTTGTGCTACAGCTCCTGGGCCGGGCTAACCTTTCTTGAACTCTGTTGAAGTGCTGTCGGTTCTGGCTATTATTTTGTCGGCCTGTTTACTTCCACTGGTGGCGACCTGCCCGGTTTACGCAATCTGCTGTCTGGTTGCCCTTTATTATCACTGGAGGCGAACTTTGATGCCCAGGGGATGTAATATGCTGTAATTTCTTTGTTGTATAGTCTAGGTTTATTCTTCGTCATGATGCTGTAATTTATTTGCTGTTTATGCTGTCGTCGCTCTTAGAAAAGGTCGTAATCTTCGATCGGAGCGCAATGAGCTAATAGGTTAGGTTTATAAAATAATAATTTCAGTACTAAAATTGGCCGGTCACCAATCGCTAGTTCGGGCCGAACCATGGGCCTACAATCATCTCGGGCCATTAGTTAGGTCTAGACTTAATCTAGCCCACTATTAGTTTTGGGCCTTTGAAAGGCCGAGTAAATCGCTTGCCTTAATTGGGCCAGAAAATTAAATAAGCTTTTAACAGGTTGAGATCTAGATTGAGCCTTAATTGTGGCGAACAAATCACGGGCCGATAGCAGGCTGTAATATACATTGGCCCATTTGTATGACGGGCCATTAATAGACTGAAATGTTTTTGGGCCTTGGCTGACCCAAGTTCATGACGGGCTGGAAGCAGGCCGGATGTATAACGGGCCAAAATTAGGCCCAACACTATCAAGGGCCTTTAACAGGCCGATAGGTAGTTTGGGCTAGAATGTATCCACGAAGACTATGGGTCGTTAAGAGGCCGAAAGTAACTACGGACCAGAATTAGGCCCAGGTGCAACTCCGGCCTTTAAATGGCTGAAAGTGAAACCGGGCCGAAAGAGGCCCATATGTAGACAGGGTCACTGACAGGCCGAAACTAATATCTGGCCGAACTGTTAAATGGGCCATTAAGAGGCCGAAGAGCAAATCAGACCCCCAATGGGCCCGATGGCAAAGTAGCTGTTAAAGGGCCATATCTATTATGGGCTGTAATTTGGCCCAAGATATGAAAGTCAGTTAATGGGCCGGATCAGGTATGGACCGTAATTTGGCCCAAACTATTGCAGGCTGTTAACGGGCCGGATCTGATATGGGCCATAAACTGGCCCAGAATATTGCAGTCCTTTAACGGCCCGTATCTGATGTGGGCCATAATTTGGTCCAGAAAATGTTAGGCTATTAACGGGCCGGCCCATTAGATCTGACAAAATCTTGTGGGCTTGTTCCTGGGCCGGCTTTTAAACCTATATGGGCCTCTATTGGGCCGTCCCACGTGTCAATGTTTCATTGGCGATTCTTGTCCAATGGACGGTTGACATCTGTCCCAACGCTGAGCTGACATGTGGATCATCGATGAATGCAAATTTTACACGTGGAAAATCGCCATTGGTCCGGACTGTTAACGGGTTATTGGATCCAAACCAGAACACGATAGCTTAATGGCGACCCATTACAGTGGATGCCACGTGTCGGTTACCCTTGACGAAAGCACTTCCATGACGCGCCATTTATCGTCATGGAAGTGGACACTTCCGTGATGATAATTTTGGTAATATCATGGAACACTTCTACGACAGCACAGGTATGACTATCTTGATTCTTTCATAAAATCATCATGGATGTACATGCATGACAGAAAACATGACCTACTGTGACAAACACGTATCATCACCGAAGTGTATTTTTTTGTAGTGATATAAGGAGGCTTATGTGTGATAGAGCGTATCATATCACGGGATTTGGATGCACCGGTGAAGTTTGCATCAACTCTTGAGGTAAGAAAGTGCAATGCACGATACCGAAGAGGCTAGCAAATTGCAAAAAGGTAGGAGTGCGTATAATTCATGGACTCACATTTCGCATAAAGAACTCACATACTTATTGTGAAAGCCTATTAGCCCTCGAAGCAAAGTACTACTCGCATGCCCCAAGGGAGGAGTATGGTAGGAGTTAACCATCGCGCACCCCGATTATAATAGCACAAAGGATTTTAATCAAGGATAAATTATGCTCCAACTTCATCGCAAAACTAGAACTTTACATGCATGCTTCGGGAATCATAAACCTTAACATCGGTATTTTTTACTAAACCACAATCATCGACTAGCACACCCACATATTACAATCTTAATATCACAAAACTATTGCGGGGAATCAAACATATCATATTCAGTGATCTACAAGTTTTATGTAGGATTTTATGACTAACCATGTGAATGACCAATTCCGGTTGACTCTCTAAATAGATATAAGTGAAGCATGAGGGTTTAATTCATTCTACAAAATACCACACTCGAATAAATATAAGTGAAGCAAAAGGGCATTCTACAAAAAATG
This sequence comes from Thinopyrum elongatum, assembly GCA_011799875.1. Taxonomy (NCBI): domain Eukaryota; kingdom Viridiplantae; phylum Streptophyta; class Magnoliopsida; order Poales; family Poaceae; genus Thinopyrum; species Thinopyrum elongatum. The sequence continues at coordinate 344,337,056 of CM022300.1, forward strand.
GTTTTCCTATGTAGAGAAACAGGCATCCAAACTTCAAATGATATAAGTGAAGCACATGAAGCATTCTATAAAGCCATATGAAAGCACAAGTGCTCCCTGTGTGATTTTGGTAATTAGTGTCAACATATCGTTTGTTGGACTAATAGTTTTATCGAGTACATTTCAGATAAGTTCAACAGTGGTGTGGCAAGGACAAGAGGATGTGGAACCCCTTCAAAATGATAAGGACAAGGATTGGCAAAAGCTCAAGACTCTACATTTTTGTTTAAGTGATCCAAGATCACATTGAGTCCATAGGAAAGCCAATACTATTAAAAGTGGATGAGGTGTTGCATAATGGTCTACTTGCTCAAGGTGCTTAGTGATATTACTCAAAAACCTTGAACCACTTTCTCTATCCAAATATGTCAAAACCCTAAACTCCAACTCGGCCCCACTGATATCTTTCTATCCGGAGCCACCGAGTTCATTCTGACATAGCGACAGCCAAAACCCTAACAGTTCGGTCACACCGATACGGATCTCGGTCTCACTGAGATGGCATTGCCAACTCTCTGTTACTTGTTGCAATTATTTCAGTCACACAGAGAATTGCAATTGGTCTCACCGAGATGGCTTGACAACTCTCAGTTGCCTTATTGCTTCACTTCGGTCTCACTGAGTTGATGCAATCGGTGCCACCGAGATGAGGTTTGCCCTAAGCCCTAGCACATCGGTCCCACCGAGTTTTTCCAGTCGGTCCATCGAGATTCCTAACGTTCATATTTTTAAACAGATCGGTGGCACTGAGTTCAACTAATCGGTGCCACCGAGATGAGTCAAAAGTGTGTAACAGTTGGATTTTGTGTGGAGGCTATATATACCCCTCCACCCCCTTCCCATTAATGAGAGAGCCATCAGAACGTGCCTACACTTCCACCATTCATTTTCTGAGAGAGAGCAACCTACTCATGTGTTGAGATCTAGAGATTCCATTCCAACAATTTGAACCTTGATTTCTAGCCTTCCCCAAGTTGCTTTCCACTCAAATCCCTCTTCCACGATAGCCAAATCTGCGAGAGAGAGTTGAGTGTTGGGAGACTATCATTTGAAGCACAATAGCAAGTAGTTCATCATCAACACACCGTCCATTACCTTTTGGAGAGTGGACTCTCCTAGATTTGTTAGGTGTCGCTTGGGAGCCTCCGTCGTGATGTGGAGTTGAACCAAGAAGTTTGTAAGGGCAAGGAGATCACCTACCTTTTTGTCCATTTTGCATCGTGTTTTCCTACTGTTATTTATAGTGTTTTTATGCATTATAACACTTTGTGGAGTAATTCTAATGCCCTTTCTCTCATAATATGCAAGGTCTACACAAAGAGGGAGAATGCCGGCAGCTGGAATTCTGGACCTGAAAAAGCTACGTCAGAGATACCTATTCTGCACATCTCCAAATGAGCTGAAATTTTATGGAGAATTATTTTGGAATATATAATAAATATTGGAGAAAAGAACTACCAGAGGGGGCCGCCCAGGAGCCCACAAGGCACCAGGGCGCGCCATCCCCTCCAGGCGCGCCCTGGTGGCTTGTGGTGCCCCTGGCCCACCTCTGGTGCCCATCTTCTGGTACATAAGGTCTTTTGACCTCGAAAAAAAAGGAGAGGACTTTTGGGACGGAGCGCCACCGTCTCGAGGCAGAACTTTGGCATGAGAACTTTTGCCCTCTGGCAGAGCGATTCCGCCGGGGGAACTTCCCTATCGAAGGGGGAAATCGAAGCCATCGTCATCACCAACAACCCTCTTAACTTTGGGAGGCCAATCTTCATCAACATCTTCAATAACACCATCTCATTTCAAACCCTAGTTCATCTCTTGTGTTCAATCTTTGTATCAAAACCTCAGATTGGTACCTGTGGGTGACTAGTAGTGTTGATTACATCTTATAGTTGATGCTAGCCGGATTATTTGGTGGAAGATTATATGTTCAGATCCATTATGATATTTATTACTCCTCTGATCTTGAGCATGAATATGTTCAGTGAGTAGCTACTTTTGTTCTTGAGGCCACGGGAGAAGTCTTGTTGCAAGTAATCTTGTGAATTTGACATGTGCTCGATATTCTGATGATATGTATGTTGTGATTCCCTTAGTGGTGTTATGTGAACATCGACTACATCACACTTCACCATCTTTGGGCCTAAGGGAATGCATTGTGGAGTAGTTATTAGATGATGGGTTGCTAGAGTGACAGAAGCTTAAACCCTAGTTATGCGCTATTTCGTAAGGGGCTTTGGATCCATATGTTTAACGCTATATTTAGATTTTATCTTAATACTTCTTTCGTAGTTGCGGATGCTTGCGAGGGGCGTTAATCATAAATGGGAGGCTTGTTCAAGTAAGAACAGCACCCAAGCACCGGTCCACCCACGTATCAAATTATCAAAGTAGCGAACGCGAATCCAACCAACATGATGAAAGTGACTAGATGAAATTCCCGTGTGTCCTCGAGAATGTTTTACTTATTATCTGAGATCATTCTGGCCTGTCCTTTTTCTACAAAAAGGATTGAGCTACCTTGCTGCACTTATTTTTACTCTTGTTACTTGCTACAAATTATCTTGCTATCAAACTACCTGTTACCTACAATTTCAGTGCTTGCAGAATTACCTTGTTGAAAACCACTTGTCATTTCATTCGGCTCCTCGTTGGGTTTGACACTCTTACTTATCGAAAGGACTATGATTCACTACTGGAATCTGGGTCTTTGCCATCTGCCAGCTCTTTGCCGTCTGCCAGCTGATGGCAAAGAGGCTCTTTGCCGTCTGTCTTCTCAAAGCAGACGGCAAAGAACCAGCTGATGGCAAACAGGGTCTTTGCCATCTGCGAGCTCTTTGCCGTCCGCCAGCAGACGGCAAAGAGTTCTTTGCCATCCGCCAGCAGACGGCAAAGTCCAAAGTGGACCCCATGGGGGTACTGCACTGGGTAGGTCACACGGGCCACTTCTTTGCCGTTTGCCAGCAGACGGCAAAGATTTCTTTGCCGTCTGCCAGCAGACGGCAAAGAGGTAAGAGGGGCCCACAGTTTCACGGCGGTGGCCGTCTAACGGTCATCCTCTTTGCCGTCTGCTGGCGGACGGCAAAGAATTCTTTGCCGTCCGCCAGCAGACGGCAAAGAGGAAAAAAAACAGACGGCAATGCGGGGGTTTAATTTGGCCCCCCGCGCGCGCGCCCTCCTCCATCTCTTTCTCCCGCCTCCCCACCCTCTGCCTCCCGCACGCGCGCAGGCCGCCGCCGCCGCCGCCGCCCCCTCCCGCGCAGGCCGCCGCCGCCGCCCCCTCCCGCACAGGCCGCCGCCGCCGCCGCCCCCTCCCGCGCAGGCCGCCGCCGCCGCCCCCTCCCGCACAGGCCGCCGAGAAGAAGAAAAGAATGAGAAGAGAGAAGAGTATAGAAGAAGAAGACAAAGAAAAGAAAAGAAAAGAAAGAAGAAACGAGAAGTAGAAAAGAAGAAGAGAAGAAAACAAATACGTAAACCCTCCTCCCCCCCCCCCCCCCCCCCCACAAAAGAAGAAGTAAAAAAGACAAACTAAAAAGGAAGAAGACAAAAGAAAGAAGGAAAAGTAGGAACAAAATAAATAAAAACGACACAGCCACAAACTACCGTCCTAACGAAACGACAGAACACAATAACCTTTACCTCCACCCATCGCCGCCCCCCCCTCCCCCCTCCACCACCGTGGGCCCCCCCCTCTCCACCACCGCGCCCCCTCCCTCCTCCACGCCGCTGCCCCCTCCGGTGCTCGCCGGCTCCGCGCCTCCGCCACTGACGCCGCCCGCTCCGCCGCTCTCCCTCTCTCCGGCTCTCCTCTGTGGGCTGCGGCTCTACTGCTCTGCACGCCGGCTCTGCTCCAGGCTCCGGCCTCCCTTGCCCTGGTCTCCGCGACTCTGCCTATCCGCCACGCCATCTGCCGCAGCCGCAGCCGCACTGAAGAGCCGGATTGGTAATGGACAGACTCACTCACTCACAGACAGGATAATATGTGCATGTGCATTGTGCTACACTGACTGCTACTGCCTTGCTGTTGTTGTTAAAATTTTGTAGATTGAACATTTTTTGATCCGCTTGCTATAATGTTAGTATTTGCTACTGTAGTACTGCTTATCGTTGTTGCTACTGACCAAATAATTACTGAGCGAGAAATATTTGCAAAGGTTGATGATGATGCTATTATATATCGCTTTCAAGACTATAGATTTCGCAAAGGAACTTTACCTCGTCGTAGTAGCAAGTTTTCAACTTTGTACAATGTTAATTGTTTCACTTGATGTTTATGTCTTCTCTCATGAAATTTCACCCTGACCCTGACCCCGACACCCTGATCGACACCCTGATCGACCCCGACATACGACATCCTGACATCCTGATCGACACCTACACCCTGACACCACACCCCGACCCTGCCCCGACCCCGACCCCGACGGGGTCATATATTTGTGAATTATGAGTTAGGTCGTATATTTTTCGATTTTGTTATGCAAAACATCATATATATTTGTGTTAATCAGGTGGATTTAAAATGTGCAGTTGTTTCGTCGCTGCAAGGGTGTGGTGTTTGACGACCTCCCCGTGCGTTCGACGAGCTCCGCCCCTGCTTTCCTTGGTGAGCACAAATGACATCTCCTCCTCCCCCCTACATTTGCTCTATTCCGGTCTTCGTGCCAATGAAACTAGCTAGCTATAGGTGTCCGTCATCAGTATGCGTAACCACTTTGCGTCTCCCGTTCGAAAGGGTTACATCTATAAATATGCATGCATTTGCATATTTATAATCGTGATTCTTTCGAATTGTCCAACGTTATCCATGGACAGCCCGAGTATGTGTAGATTGGGTTCGTTTTCCTATATGCTCTGCTCCGGATCCGATGCAGAATTTCGTCAGTGCCTCCCTGTTGTTCTCCGGGTACACATCCTCTCTGCTTATTGCCGAGACGTGTATCAGGAGAACAGCGGGGAGGTGCTGCCGAAATTTTGCGTCGGATCCGGAGCAGAGCATGGGAAAACGAACTCAATCTACACATACTCGGGTGGGATTAGGACCTATCTTTACCTATTAGCATGTAGGTTGCATGGACGTAAGAGAACTGACAAACTCCATTAACTAATGGATATGGTTTGCTTAATGATGTATATATTTATTGTCTGTCTAGTAGGAAGTCAATATGAGTGATCGTGCGTGGATGTACACCGGTTACACTAGTCAGAAAGTTTGGACCGGTGAATGGTTAACAAAAACCAAAGAGTTTGTTAGAGCCGCATTTGCTAATGGCCAGAGATTAAGCTGGTGCCCCTGTGTCCGGTGCGACAACTTTAATAAGAGGGACGAGCTTGAAATGAGTAAACACCTGCAGAAGTTTGGTTTTACGCCTGGTTACACGGTCTGGACATTTCATGGTGAGTCTGCCCAACGTGCTAGACCTGAGGTGGTTCGTCGTCGCACCGACGAGCATGGTACCGGGATGGAAGACATGGTGCAAGACTTTGACGATGCTCGGGACTCGGACGAGGAGATGGAGGAATCTGCAAAGGCCTTCACTGAAATGTTGGAGTCCTCAAAACGTCCTCTCCACGAGCACACTAAGCTTTGTCAGCTGGATGCCATCTCACAAATCATGGCTTTGAAGGCTCAGTTCAACTTGGGTAGAGAATGCTACGACGCGATGATGACAGTATTCGGACGATTTCTACCCAAAGGCCATCTGCTACCTACAAACCTGTACCAGTCAGACAAAATCCTCCGTGCTCTTAAGATGCCCTATGAGAAGATACATGCCTGTGAGAAAGGATGTGTCTTATTTAGGCACCAGTATGAGGACTTGAACTATTGTCCCATTTGCGAGTCATCCAGGTATGTTGTGGTAGACAATGGTATGGGTGAGAAGACGCAGACCAAAATACCCGTTAATGTTCTTCGGTATTTGCCAATCGTACCAAGACTTCAACGTCTTTTCATGGTCAAAGAGACGGCCAGACATATGACATGGCACAAAACGGGCAAAAGAACCGAACGTGATGCAGATGGGAATGTGATGATGGTGCACACATCGGATGGTGAAGCGTGGAAGCGCTTCGATGCATTACATAAGGAAAAAACGGCAGATCCAAGGCATCCTCGAGTCGCCGTTAGCACGGATGGGTTCAGTGTGTATGGTCAGACGGCAACCCAATACAGTTGTTGGCCCGTGTTTGTCATTCCACTCAATCTCCCCCCCGGACAGATTATGCAAAGAAAGAACATTTTCCTGACGTTGATAATTCCAGGGCCCAACTATCCGGGGAAGAATATGAATGTGTACATGAAGCCGCTTAAGGACGAATTGCAAGAAGCTTGGGATAATGGGTTCAAGACATACGACGCCTTTAGCAAACAGAACTTCATAATGCGTGCCTGGTACATGTACTCGACGCATGACTTGCCGGCGTATGCGCTATTCGTTGGCTGGTGTGTGCATGGAAGGTTCCCGTGCCCCACATGCAAGGGAGCTCTTGAGTTTCGTTGGCTGACCGCAGGGCACAAGTATAGTTGCTTTGACTTGCATAGACCGTTTCTGGATCCTCACCATAAGTTCAGGAAAGACAAGAAGAACTTCATGAAAGGTAGAGTTGTCAAACACTCTGCACCACCTGCGTTGACAGGCCAACAAACCCTAGATCAGTTAAACGCTCTCGAGCCAGATCCAGTGCGTCCAGGGTATTTCAAGGGGTATAATAAGGAACACGCCTGGACTCACAAGACATGCTTATGGGATCTGCCTTACTTCAAAGACCTCCTTTGCCCACACAACATCGACGTGATGCAAACCGAAAAGAACATCGCCGAAGCCATTTTTGGCACATTGTTCGGCATAGAGGGGAAGTCAAAGGATAATCCTAAGGCTAGAGTCGATCAAGAGGAGCTATGTGATAGACCGTTACAAAACATGCAAGATCCGAAAGGAAAGCGGAACTTCACGAAGCCAAAGGCATGGTTCAATCTTGGAAGGCCAGCTATGAGGGAAATTATTCTGTGGGTGAAAATGCAGTTGATGTTCCCCGATGGGTACGCAGCAAATCTAAAGAGGGGAGCGAGTCTTGAAAAATTGAAAATATTTGGTCTAAAAAGTCATGATTGGCACATATGGATTGAGCGGATAATGCCGGTGATGTTGCGTGGCTTCATCCCTGAGGATGAATGGCTAGTACTGGCAGAGCTGAGCTATTTCTTCCGTGTTCTTTGTGCGAAAGAACTATCGCCTGGCCTCCTCGAAGAAATGGAACAGTTGGCACCGGAGTTGATCTGCAAGTTAGAGAAAATCTTTCCGCCGAGCATGTTTAATCCAATGCAGCACTTGATTTTGCATCTCCCGACCGAGGCAAGATTGGGAGGGCCCGTGCAAAATCGTTGGTGCTACTCAACTGAGAGAATGCAGAAGACGCTTCGAGCAAAATGTAAAAACAAACGTAGAATTGAAGCATCGATGGCCGAGGCATTCATCACTGAGGAGGCGGCAAACTTTGTGACAGCACACTACGAAGCCAAAAATCGTCATTTGCATAATCCGAAGCCTCGGTACAATGCTGACGACCCTAAAAAGGGTCAATCCAACCTCAGCCTATTCAAAGGGGATCTCGCACCAGCCAGTGGTTGGAAACCAGTACCGTTGGGTGTTGAAGAATGGCGGACCATTTCGCTGTATCTCTTCAACAACCTAACAGAAGTGCGGCCGTACATCGAGTAAGATCTCCGTACATTGTTTCGCAATTTCTAATTCCTTTGAACTGCTCTTATTCCGGGATATTTGATGCAGTCGATACGTCGCCATATTCTCGTATGGTGCAGTGATACAAAAGGATTCCATCGAAGAGTATGAGCTTCTCGCAAAGCAAGGAGGCGCCTATCCCGGTTTCATCTCTTGGTTCAAACAAACGGTAATTTCCATTAGACCATTTCATTTCTTTGGCTAATTTGCGACTAATGCAACAATCCTTTCGTATTAAACTTGTAGGCTAATTCAGAGATTATGGATGCCGAATTGAGACAAGTAGCTAATGGTTTTGAATATAAGGTCCGTTCATTTGACAAATACGACATCAACGGGTATCGCTTTCGTACCTATGGCAAAGAGCTATCTATGGCCGACCGAAAGTCTACAAATTGTTGTGTCTCTGCTATCGGCGAAGGAGGTATTGAGTATTATGGAAGAGTTGAAGCAATTTATGAACTTCAATTCTATGGTGAAAACCCACCAAACGTCGTAGTCTTCAGATGTTATTGGTTCCAGCCGAAGGATACTAGAAGGACTCATGAACATATAGGGCTAGTCGAAATCAAACAAAGCACCCATTTGGATGTTCCCGATGTCTATATTACGGCTCAACAGGCAACCCAAGTTTTCTATCTACCGTGGGCCTGTCAAAGTGATTCAAATCTCAGTGGTTGAGATGTCGTTTATGAAGTGCCGCCACGTGTTAGACCACCTCCCCCCAATGAAGAGGATTATGACCAAGACACATATGACGAAGGAGAATTCTTCCAAGAAACACGTCTTTCCAAAAAACATTTCAAGAACCGCTTAACTGTACCCCTGAACATTGAAGTAGACAGCGATAGTGAATCCGACTTCACCCCTGAGCCGGAACAAGAAGAGCCGGAACAAGAAGAAGTTACTGCTGCAGATGACCTTTCAATGCTTGAACAATTACGTAAAGGAGGCCTTCCACATGTTGATGCATTTATTAATGATGATGATGAGCTCATCACTGATAGTGATGATGATGATGCATTTAATGATCCCGGAGCATATATAGACGATTCAGAGTAATATTAGTAATGTCAGGTATTCAATTTTTTATTATGTTCATGATGATGATACTCTTAAATTATATACATAGTATTCATGTCAGTTATTCAAATTTTTTATGTTATACTAATGTCGTTTACTTTTTGTCATTGCAGGTGTTGACAGGATGGTGGGCAAGGGTCCAGAGCGCTCCGAGCCTCGTGCGAGCACTCCTGGGAGGGGTGCTTCCATTATTCCAGCCCGGCCCCTCCGGAGAGCGCTGCTAGACAGTATGCAGTCAGCACCGGCGGGCCCTTCTTCTTCGGCCGGCAGAGGTCGGGGGAGGACGAAGAAGGCTGCTAGAGGTGGACGTGGCAGCGGGAGAGGTAGGAAGGCTGCTATGCCTTCCTCGCCGCCACCCCTAGCTGATTCACCCGACCACAGGACCGCTCCGTCTGACGTGGACCCATCTCGGACTCCGGTCCATGAGCCTCCGGTCGTCGATTCTTCGGCCCACCAGACTCGGGTCGCAGATCCTTCGCCCCACCAGACTGGGGTCGCCTCTCCTTCGCGCCACCAGACTCGGGTCGTGGATCTTTCGCCCCACCAGACTGGGGTCGCTGATCCTTCGCGCCACCAGACTCTGGGCGCCTCTCCTTCGCCCCACGTGAGTCCGGTCCCAGAGTCTTCGTCCCAGAAGACTCCAGTCCCGGAGTCTTCTTCGCACGAGACTCCAGATGCTAGTGGCCCTACTGATGATAGCGAGGACACCTTCTCTGATGATAGCTACAGCGAGGGCGAGATGGTTGACAAGGGCAAGAAGGTCTACCAGCGTGGCGGTACAAAGCTCCCGCCCGTGCCGATGACCCCCGACCAGAGGTGGTTGATACAGCCTAATGGGTTGAAGTAAGTGAATTTACTCTTTTTTAACCTTTTGCCTTCATGTTTCTTCAAATTAATATCTAATGCATTGGCCTTGACATACTGCAGGGGCTGGGTACACCCCCGTGGTGTCCGCAGGCCAAACCAGGTCCTTGGTGTGCTTTGCCGGCAGCACTTCCCTGGGTGGGTCACGTTGCCCGGTGAGGGTCAGGTTCCACAGCTAGCACTTAGCTGGGAGCTGTACGAGGCTGCCCCGGCCCCGCCGGGGGAGATGGTCGCCGGTGTCGAGTGCGAGACGGTGGCCGACATTGTGTTCCGTCGGTTCTGGGTAATTTCTCCTTTACAGAATTAAAGATCAACAGTACGTAGTGATTTTACTAATCAGCGTTGTCTTGTTTGACTGCAGACCTTCTACAGGATTTCAGATGGAGAGCAGGAGGCTGCGGCTTCGGTTGTCGAAGTCGAGTGCAAGCGCCTACTTAAGAACTTACGGCACGAGGCTCGGCTGCAGGGCGTTCGAGACTACTACGCCTCGAAGGGTATTAGGAGGGCGAAGAAGAAGTGTCGCGGCAAGTTTCTGACTAAGGAGAAGTACATGCTGGTAATTACCTATTCTTCAGGCCTTGAACTTAGTTCTCTTGATTTGATTCGTAGGCGTAGCGCTGAAATTTCTCTTGACTAACTTAGGTGCCCCCGAGATGGTGTGCGGATAGGATGGACTGTTGGGAGGCGTTGGTGGATGAGTGGTGCTCTCCCAAATGGCTAGTCGAACACCAAAGGGCCAAGGATAAGCGTGCCCAAATGGTTGGTGTGCCACACCATCAAGGGAGCTCCGACCTGTTTGAGTACGGGGGTCACTGGGTATGTGGTTTGCTTCATGATTCATGCAATTTCATTCTACATGATAGCATTTTTCCTTGGATAGCTCAATAATGCTTACTTAGTTAAAAAATGGCATAACTACCTTGGATAGCTCAATAATGACCTAAACTTAGTTTAGCTCGTTCTCCATTTCCTACTTAGCTACTAAAAGACATAATGCTTTGTTAGCTACAAAATTGCATAACTCCTTTGGATAGCCCAAATGACGTAAATCAATCGTTAGCTGTTAATTTTGACTATGCTCTACGAAATGGAGATCAATACTAATCACAGATGCTCTATAATAATCCTAAATATGCTTTAGTTAGCTAAAAAACCTGCATCCACTACCTTGGATAGCCATAACTACTATTAGCAATATGTTTGGTCAAAGTGGGCATAATAATCTTGGTTACCTCCAAAATGACCTAAACTTGCTTTTTTTCCTCAAAATGACATCAATAACCTTACTTTAGCTGCCAAAATGACCTTATTTACATAGCAATTTCTAATCTTCATGCTAGCGTGAGCCCTTGCGACTATATTTGTTCCTCTCTCTCAGTCGCACCACAACAAAGAGCCCGTGCCAGTTTGTTCGCCTGTCTGGCATGGCCATAGCCCCGCAGTACAAGAAGGCGAGGCTTCTCGAGTCGTGACCTAGATCATCAGAGACTCACCAACTCTCCTCCCGCAACACTCGTGAGTACAGAGACAGGGGAAGGCAGGAAGGGAGGATTTAACCGCAGCCAAGGATCCTTTTGAACAGAGCTGGTTAATGATATCTTGGTGGGAGTCCCATGCTCGATAGCCATTTTGATGGACTGATACGTTGTCCTAAGACTCTCACACAGATCAAAAGCGCAGAGTAAGCTCGGAACCTGAGATATGCCTCGTGCACGGCCTCGGGAGACTCGCCATGGCGGTAGTTATACAGACTCGTATCCTTTCCTATCCATTACATTGTGTGTGTGCGTCCGTCGATGTTACAATGCTAACGAGGAGTGGTGTGTTGCAGGCTAGCGCTTGAAAGAGAGAGCAAACACGCAGACGCTTTTGGAGGCGGCAGAGGCAGCGGAGGAGAGGAGGGGAGCTGAGGAGAGGACGGCAGGCTTTTGGAGGAGGAGAGGAACCCGGACGCGATGCTCAAAACCGGGCCCATACGACATCTTGGTGGAGTTTCTTTCTCCTGCATATTAGCCATATCATGCACAATGTTTGTTCCATTCACTAACTAATATGACTAACTCGTGAGACCAAATGTGTAGCATGTGCGAGAAAAGCGGTCAGACCCCTCCGCCGATGCCCCAGATTGCTCCGGCGACCACGGTGTAGTTTGATTTGAATGGTCGTTAGTTTAGTATTCACATTTATGTTGCATCATGCAACGAGACATTGGAAATGACTTTGGTGTAGAATGCTCCCGACAAGCATCAACCGATGCTTCTTCTCCGTCGGCCTTGGTGGAACCCCGACCGGCCCTTCACTCAGTCTGGCATGAGCGCACGCCCCCGACCCGGTCCTTCCCCTCCGTGATAACGGTATTTTTCTTCTTATTTAGCCTATTTAGTCCATTGACATTTAGCCTATTTAGTCCACAAATGACATAATAAGATGAAGAAAATCAGGAATAGGAAGAAAAGAAGGAATAGGAAGAGAAGAAGAAGAAGAAGAAGAAGAAGAGATAAAAAGAAGAGAAGAAGAAAAAAGAATATCTTCTTCTCTTTTATTATTCTTCTTCTTCTTCTCTCTTCTTCTTCTTTTCCTCCTCTTATTTAGCCTATTTAGTCCATTTATGACATAATTTAGCCTATTTAGTCCACAAATGACATAATAAGATGAAGAAAATCAAGGAATAGGAAGAAAAGAAGGAATAGGAAGAGAAGAAAAGAAGAAGAAGAAGAATAGAAGAAGAAGAAGAAGAAGAACATTTCTTCTTCTTTTCTTATTCTTCTTCTTTTCTTATTATTATTCTTTCTTTATTATTATTCTCTTCTTCTTTCTTCTTCTTTTCCTCCTCTTGCTTACCCTATTTAGCCCATTTATGACATAATTTAGCCTATTTAGTCCACAAATGACATAATAAAGATAGAAAATCAAGGAATAGGAAGAAAGAAGGAATAGAAAAAGAGAAGAAGAAAAGAATAAGAAAGAAGAAAAGAAGAACATTTCTCTTCTTTCTTATTCTTCTTCTTTTCTTATTCTCTTCTTCTTCTTCTTCTTCTTTTCCTCCTCTTACTTGTTTTATTCGTAAATGGCATAATAACCTTGCTAACCTCATAAATGTCATATACTTAGCTTGTTGTCCTCTAAAATGACCATAAGCTTAGTAATGTCAAAAAATGGCCTAATTAGCCAGGTTAGCTCCAAATGACCAAGTTTACCTATGTTAGCTCCATATGATCCATTTAACCTACGTTAGCTCCAAAAAGACCAAGTTTACCTAGTTGCTACAATATGATCCTTTTACCCGCGTTAGCTCCAAAATGACCTATTTACCTAAGTTAGCTCTAAATTGACCTACACACTTAGCATTTTTACCTAGCAAGCAAAAAATGACATTTTTCGTAGGTTAGCTCAAAAATGACCAAGTTTACCTAGGTTAGCTTCAATATGATCCATTTAACTTAGCTTAGCTCCAAAATGACCAAGTTTACGTAGGTTAGCTCCAATATGATACATTGAACTTAGCTTAGCCTCAAAATGACCAAGTTTACGTATGTGCTCCAATATGATACATTGAACTTAGCTATCTCCAAATGACCTATTACCTAGCTTAGCTCTAAATTCTTTTTTAACTACATTTGTTGGAAAAGAAAAGATAAAGAAGAGGGGGAGGAGAAAAGAAAGAGAATATAAAATCTTCTTCTTATTTCCTCTTCTCTTCTTTTTTCTTCTTCTTCTTCTTTTCCTCTTCTTCTTCTTCTTCTAACTTTCATCTTTCCCATTGCAGATTTGCTTGAGATGAGGAAGCTTGCATTGATGGACTCAATATTCTCCTTGTGCTTCCTTTTGTTTATAGAAACATGTTTGGGAACTTGTTTGGATGTGTATGTCACTATGGATATGTTGTTGGAAACTTCTATGTCATATGGATATGTTGGACTTGTGGAAATATATTGTTGGATATGCTTGTTGGTGTATATAGTATTATCTGTGTATATCTATGAATTTCTGTCAAATTGAATGAATTCAATTAAAAACAGGGGTTATATAGGCTCTTTGCCGTCTGCTAGCAGACGGCAAAGAGCTTTGCCGTCTGCTAGCAGTCGGCAAAGAGCTTTGCTGACAGCTAGCAGTCGGCAAAGAAGGCCACGTGGCAGCTACCTGTGCAACCTGGGAAACTGGGTTGCCTATTTGGCATTTTGCCGTCAGCTGGCAGACGGCAAAGAGGCTAAGGTCTTTGCCGACTGCTGCAGACGGCAAAGATTCAAATCCCTTTGCCGACAGCTAGCAGACGGCAAATAAGGCCACGTGGCAGCTTCCAAGTGACTCCTATTTGGGCTCTTTGCCGTCCGCCAGCAGACGGCAAAGACCTTAGCCTCTTTGCCGTCTGCCGGCTGACGGCAAATAAGGCCACGTGGCAGCTTCCCAGTGACTCCTATTTGGGCTCTTTGCCGTCCGCCAGCAGACGGCAAAGACCTTAGCCTCTTTGCCGTCTGCCGGCTGACGGCAAAGCACGCCGTTAACCCCTAACGGCTCCCACCTCACCTCACTGCCGTCTACGCTCTTTGCCGTCTGCTGGCCGCAAACGGCTGATGGCATAAACCTTTGTCGTCCGCTTCTCTGAAGCAGACGGCAAAGAAGGCCTTTACCGGCAGGAATTGAGCCGGACTGTTTGCCGACAGCTAGCAGTCGGCAAAGAGCTTTGCCGACCGCCATTCATGCCTTTGCCGTCTGCCATGGCAGACGGCAAAGAAGCTGATTCCTGTAGTGATTGATCCCCTATACTTGTGGGTCATCAAGACTCTTTTCTGGTTCCATTGCCGGTGAGTGAAGCGCTCTTGTTAAGTGGAAATTGGTAAGGAAAAACTTATACTAGATGCTGAAATTTATTGTCACTTGTTACTATGGAAAACAATCCTTTGAGGGGTTTGTTCGGGGTATCTTCACCTCGACCAGAAACACAAATAGTTGCCCCTCTACTACTGGAATCAGAGAATTTGCCATCAGCCAGTTCTTTGCCGTCTACTAGCGGACGGCAAAGAAGGTCTTTGCCGTCTGCTTACAAATAACAGACGGCAAAGAACTAGCTGATGGCAAAGATATTATTTGCCATCAGCCTGTTCTTTGCCGTCTGCTAGCGGATGGCAAAGATTCTTTGCCATCAGCTAGCGGACGGCAAAGACGTGGGGTGGGGTCCAATGGAGGCCGGTGCGTAGGGCCTCGCCCATCCCTCCTCTTTGCCGTCCGCTAGCAGACGGCAAAGTAGCCACTACCTAACGGACCATTACCCACCCGGCCCCCTCCTCTCTCTCTCTCTTCTCTCTTCTCTCTCTTCCTCTCCCCGACCGCACCCCGCCGCCGCCCCAGACCGCACCCCGCCGCCCCGGCCCGCCGCTCTGACCCCACGCCACCCCCGCCCCGCCCCTGACTGCACCCCGCCGCCGCCCCCGACCCCGACCGCACGCCGCCGCCGCCGCCCCCGACTCCATGCTGCCCCGCCCCCGACCGCACCCTGCCGCCGCCCCCGACCCCACGCCACCCCTGACCACACACCGCCGCCGACCCCACCCCACATCGCCCCCGGCCGCACCCCGCCGCCGCCCCGACGCCTCGCCGCTCGGCATGCCGCAGCCCGCCGAGACCGATGATTCGGCCCGCCGCCCGGCCCCACGCCCGCCCCACCCCCTGACGCCCCGCAGGCCCCCGGCACGCCGGCGTCGGCCTCCTCCACCTCCACCAATGCCGGCCTCCACCTCCCCCACTCCGGTGAGCCCCCTCCCCCTCTCCTTTTTTTCAAATTTTTTCTCTGTTAATTGTAGTTAGTTTACTTAGTGTAGTTAGAGTAGTTTAGTTAGTGTAGTTAGTGTAGTGTAGTGTAGTTTAGTTAGTGTTTTTTAGTTAGTGTAGTTTGGTTAGTTAGTGTACTGTAGTTTAGTTAGTGTAGTGTAGCTTAGTTAGTTTAGTATAGTTTAGTTAATCTAGTTTAGTTGTAGTTAGTTAGTGTTCTATTTTAGTGTAGTTTAGTTAGTGTTCGAGGGTCGCCGAGGGGTCGAGGGTCGAGGGTCGGCGAGGGGTCGAGGATCGGGGCAGAGGGTCGAGGATCGCCGGTCACCGAGGGGATAGATGGTGGAGGTAGTGGGTCCCGCCGGTCCCGGCGCCGTCGCCCAGGCCGAGAATCCCCCGATCCGAGTGCTGACCCATAGACATACCTGAGGGTGCCCAACGACGAGCAGGTTAGGGGGTTCCTCGCCGTCAATGGAACCCTAAATGACAGCTATTTAGGTTACGAAGTGTCAATGCGCGAGATACATGTGGCGGTCGGCGTCGAACACTACATCCACATCCCGCAAGTGACGCTGGCGCCCGGCCTCCCGCAGCAACAGTTCTCGGGGCCGATGGCGGTTGAACACCTTGGCGAATTTGTCTTGCAGAATCTGCGATGAGGATTAAAAGCCAAGTGTTGAAACTTGAAACACCCAAACTGACTCATGACAAAAAATCAAAGCGTAGAAAGAGAAACCAAAGACGAAACAATACGTAGTGAGAGGTTGTGCAACTAGGATGATATTCTGTAACCGCTTTTTTTAAGAATTTGAGAGGATGATGGTGAAGAACTCGAAAGCCATTGGTGTCTTGCGGTTGTTTCCATACATTCTGCTACAGCACAACAACCCTTCTTCTGACATCTTGCGGTCATAAGAAGGGTTGTTGCGCTGTAGCAGAATGTATGGAAATGACCACAACACACCAATGGCTTTCGAGTTCTTTGCCATCATCCACTCCAATTCATTAAAAAAGTTGGTACAGAAAATCATCCTAGTTGCACAACCTCTCACTATGTACTATTTCATCTTTTGTTTCTCTTTCTACGCTCTGATTTTTTGTCATGAGTCAGTTTGGTTGTTTGAAGTTTCAAAACTTGGCCTTTAATCCTCATCACAGAGGCTGCCAGACAAATTTGCCAAGGTGTTCGACTGCCATCGGCCCCGAGAACTGTTGCTGTGGGAGGTATTCAATTTTTTTATGTTAGGCATTCAATTTTTTTATGTTGTACTTGATGATGATACACTTAAGTTATATGCATATTATTATTCATGTCGGTATTAAATTTTTTTATGTTGTACTAATTTCGTTTACTCTTTGTCTTGGCAGGTGTTGAAAGATGGTGGGCGCGGGTAAGGAGCGCTCCGAGGCTCCTTCTTCGTTGGCACGTGGTGGGAGTGGTACTTCCATTCCACCTGTACCTCTCCGGAGAGCGTTGTACGAGGGTATGGCTTCACCGGTGGGCGCTTTTTCGTCGGCGTCGTTGCCCACTAGAAGAGGAGGTCGAGGAGGGAGGAAGAGAGGAGGTCGGGGAGGAAGTGGTCGTGGGAGAGATAGGCAGACTCCTACGCCTTCCTCGCCGCCACCCCCAGCTGATTCACCCGAGCATAGGACTGCTAGGGTGGACACGTCTAAGGAGGAGGCTACGCGGACTCTGGTCCACGAGCCTCGGGTCGACGGGCCTTTGGCCCATGATACTCTGGCCCACGAGACTCCGGACTAGGGCACGTCCCAGGAGTCGTCCGGATGGGGTACCTGGCCGGATCTACCTGAGGGGCTGAGTGGCCATGCTGATGGTGGCGGGGATTCGGCTGATAGCGAGGGTGAGGTGGTTGAGGGGGCCACCTTCTACCAGTGTGGTTGTACATGGCTCCCGCCCATGCCGGCGACCCGCGAGCAGAGGTGGTTGATTTTCCCTGATGGGGAGAGGTAAGTGCATTTACTCTTTTTGTACCATTTGCCTTCACGTTTCTTCAAATATCTAATGCGTTGGCCTTGTCATACTGCAGGGGTTGGCACCACGCTGATGATGTCCGCAGGCCCAACACCATCCTTGGTGTGCTTTGCCGGCAAAACTTCCCGGGGTTTGTCACGTTGCCCGGTGAGGGTCAGCTTCCACAGCTAGGATTGAGCTGGGAGGACTACTTGGCTGCCCCGGCCCCACCGGAGGAGATGATCGACGGTGTGTTGTGCCACACGAGGGCACAGATGATGATCAGAAAGTTTTGGGTAATTTCTCCTTTACACAATTAAAAATCTTCAAATAGCTAGTTATTGTACTAATCAATGTTGTCTCGTTTGATTGCAGACCTTCTACAGGTGTGAGGAGGGATACGAGGAGGCCGCAGCATAGGTTATTGATGCCGAGTGCAGGTGCCTACTACAAAACTTACGGCACGAGGCTCGGGTGCAGGCAATTCGAGAATACTATGCCTCGCGTGGTATTAAGAAGCCCAAGCCGGCGTGCCGCAAAAATTTTCTGAATAAGGAGCAGTACATGACGGTAATTACCTATTCTTAAGGCCTTGTACTTAGTTTCCTTGATTTGATTCGTAGGCGTAGCGCTCAAGTTTCTCTTTACTAACTTAGGTGCCCCCGAGATGGTGTGCGGATCAGATGGATTGTTGGGAGGTGTTGGTGGATGAGTGGTGCTCAGACCAATGGCTAGCCGTCCACAACAATGCCAAGGACTGGCGTGCCCAAATGGAAGGTATGCCACACCATCAAGGTAGCGCCAACTTATTTCAGTTCGGGCGGAACTAGGTATGTGGTTTGCTTCATGATTCATGCAATTCATTCTTCATGCTAGCTTGAGCCCTTTAATTACTAATTTACTCTGTTCCTCTCTTTTAGGAAAAACACAATAAGGTGGAGGTGCCAGAGGTGTACGACCTCTATGCCATGGCCCATACTTCCTCGTACAAGAAGGTCAAGGCATTCTCTGTGTCTGACCTCGGTTATCCACAGAACTTCACTAACATTTCCTCCCACAACAAGCTTGTGAGGTACAAAGATGAGGGGAAGACGAGGAAAGTGGAGGACTTTAACCCGAGCCAGGGTCCCATTAATCTAGAGTTGGTGATGATATCTGGTGGCGGGAGGTCCCATGGCTTGATAGACATTGGAGATGGACTTATACATTATCCTAGCACTCTCCCGGAGATCAAGGCGTGTCAGTCGAGCTCCGCTCCTAAGATGAGGCCTCGTCAACGGCCAGTCGAGCTCGCCTTCAAGTTTAGTTATACGGACTCATCTATCTTTCCTCCATTACATTGTGTGTGCGGCCATCGATGATTACAATGCTAACGAGGAGTGGTGTTGCAGGCTGCTCTTTAGAGTGAGAGAGATAGAACCCAAGCGCTTCTGGCAGAGAGGGACCGGCAGGTGGAGGAGAAGCAGCGGGAGTTGGAGGAGAAGACGGCAAAGATGTTGGAGGAGGAGAGGGCATGAAATGACATGCATAACCGGGCCATGTACGAGCTCCTCATGGTAAGTTTCTTCTGCATATTAGCCAAATCATTCACGTAATGTTCATTTCGTCACTAATTAGTATGACTGACTCGTCAAAACCAAATGTGCAGTCTGTGTGCGAGAAGGCCGGTCAGACCCCTCCGCCGATGCCAGAGATTTCTCCGGGGACCATGGTGAGTTTAATTTGAATGGTCATTAGTTACTAGTCTTAACATTTCAGTGTCATCATGCTAACGAGACATTGCAAATGATCTTTGGTGCAGCGTAACTCCAGACAAGCATCGCACGATCCTTCTCCAGGTGGTACCGGCACGAGCCACCACGGTGCTTCACCTCCGTGATGACGGTAAGTTTTCTATAGTGTTTTGCTTAACAAATGCATAATGACCTAGACTTAGCTTTATTTTCTCCAATATGCTTACCATAATGACCTAGACTTAGCTTACTTAGCTCCAAAATGATCCATTTCACCTAAGTTAGCTCTAAAATGATCTACACTTAGCTTTGTTTCCTCCAAAATGACCTAAGTTAGCTCTAATATGCTTAGTTACCTAGGTTTGCTCAATAATGACATACACTTAGCTTACTTATGTCAAAAATGACATAATTAGCTTACTTAGGTCAAAAATAGCATAACAACCTTGGTAACCTCGTAAATGTCATACACTTAGCTTATTTTCCTCCAAAATGACATAATAAGCTTAATTAGCTCCAAAATGATCAATTTTACCTAAGTTAGCTGCAAAATGACCTCAGTTAGCTCTAAGTTAGCTCTAAAATGCTAAGTTAGCTCTAATATGCTTACTTACCTAGGTTAGCTCAATAAAGACCTATACTTAGCTTACTTATGTCAAAAATGGCATAATATGCTTAGTTAACTCAAAAATGGCATAATTAGCTAGGTTAGCTCCAAAATGATCCATTTTACCTAGGTTAGCTCCAAAATGATCCATTTTCCCTAGGTTAGCTCCAAAATGATCCATTTTACCTAGGTTAGCTCCAAAATGATCCATTTTACATAGGTTAGCTCCAAAATGATCCATTTTACCTAGGTTAGCTCCAAAATGATCCATTTTACCTAGGTTAGCTCCAAAATGATCCATTTTACCTAGGTTAGTTCCAAAATGATCCATTTTAGCTAAGTTAGGACCAAAATGATCCATTTTACCTAAGTTAGCTCATAAATGATCCATTTTACCTATGTTAGCTCATAAATGTCATTTTTACCTAAGTTAGCTCTAAAATGATCCATTTTAGCTAAGTTAGCTCCAAAATGATCCATTTTAGCTAAGTTAGCTTATAAATGATCCATTTTACCTAAGTTAGCTCATAAATGTCTTTTTACCTAAGCTAGCTCATAAATGTCATATACTTCTTATTCTTATTGTTCTTCTTCTTCTTATTCTTCTTCTTCTTTTTCTTCTTCTAGTCTTCTTCTAACTTTCTTATTTCCCATTTTGCACATTTCGTTCACTTCATGGAAGCGTGCATTGATGGAGTGCTTGTTTTCCCTTTCTGTTTTCATTTTGGAACAATGTGGAACTTGTAATATGTATGGATGAACTATGTATGTGGAACTTGCTATGTATTGGATATCTCATATGTATGTCGAACTTGCTATGTATGTGTTGGATATCTCATATGTTTGCTGTGAAATTGCCCTATGAAATGCACGCGTCTGCTAACGTCACAAGGCAGACGGCAATGGGGAGAGCATGTTTGCCGTCAGCTGGCAGACAGCAAAGCCTCCCGTTAGCCACCTAACATGGCTAACGCCTGTTTTTTGCCGTCCACATTCTTTACCGTCCGCCACCGATGGCAAAGTGGGAAAGCTGGCGGCAAAGAAGCTGTTTACCGTAGCTTACTTTGCCGGACAGTTTGCCGTCGGCGGCTGACGGCAAAGAGGTTTGCCGTCCGCTTTTTGTTCCTTTGCTGTCTGCCATGGCAGATGGTAAAGAAGCTGATTCCTGTAGTGCTCAACCTACTGCAAGTACTGAAAATATTGGTTATGAAATTCCTTCGGGTATGATAGAACAACTGCTAGCTAATCCTTATGCAGGAGATTTAACGAAACATCCTGATATGCATTTGATACATGTGGATGAAATTTCTGGATTGTTTAAGCTTGCAGGTTTACCCGAAGATGAAGTTAAGAAGAAGGTTTTCCCTTTATCTTTGAAGGGAAAAGCATTGACATGGTATAGGCTATGCGATGTTATTGGACCTTGGAATTGGAATCGATTGAAATTGGAATTTCACCAAAAAAATTATCCTATGCATCTAGTTCATCATGATCGGAATTATATATATAATTTTTGGCCTCGTGAAGGATAAAGTATTGCTCTAGCTTGGGGGAGGCTTAAGTCAATGTTATATTCATGCCCCAATCATGAGCTCCCGAAAGAAATTATTATTCAGAAGTTTTATGCTCGGCATTCTCATGATGATCAATCCATGCTCAATACTTCTTGTACTGGTTCTTTTATGGAGAGGACTATTAAATTCAGGTGGGATCTTTTGGAAAGAATTAAACGCAACTCTAAAGATTGGGAACTTGACGAAGGTAAAGAGTCAGGTATTAAGCTTGAGTTAGATTGTCTTAAATCTTTTATGAATACCGATGCTTTTCACAAGTTTAGCACTAAGTATGGACTTGACTCTGAGATAGTAGCCTCTTTTTGTGAATCATTTGCTACTCATGTTGATCTCCCTAAGGAGAAGTGGTTTAAATATCATCCCCCTATTAAAGAAGGAATTAAAGAACCGGTTTTAGTTAAAGATGAAACTATCATTTATAATGTTGATCCAGTTGTTCCTACTACCCATATTGAAAAACCACCTTTCCCTGTTAGGATAAAGGAACATGCTAAGGTGTCAATAGTGGTTCGCAAAAGTAATATGAAAGCACCTAAACCCTCTGAACAAATTAAAGTAGAACCTAGTGTTGCTATGGTTAAAGATCTCTTGGTCAAAAATATTGTTGGGCATGTTATTTATTTCTGTGATGAAGCAGCTAGAATTGCCAAACCCGACACTAAAGATAAGAACAAGCCTGTTGTAGGCATCCCTGTTGTCTCAGTTAAAATAGGAGATGATTGCTATCATGGTTTATGTGATTTGGGTGCTAGTGTGAGTGCTATTCCTTTTACCTTATACCAAGAAATTATGAATGATATAGCACCCGCTGAAATAGAAGACATAGATGTTACTATTAAACTTGCTAATAGAGATACCATCACACCACTTGGGATTGTTAGAGATGTTGAAGTCTTGTGTGGCAAAATAAAATACCCTACTGATTTTCTAGTCCTTGGGTCCCCACAAGATGACTTTTGTCCCATAATTTTTGGTAAACCTTTCTTGAACACTGTCAATGCTAAGATAGATTGTGAGAAAAAAATAGTCAGGGTCAATTTTGGTGATGTGTCTCATGAGTTTAATTTCTCTAAGTTTTGTAGACAACCTCATGATAAAGAATTGCCTAGTAAGGATGAAATAATTGGTATTCCTTCTATTGCCGTACCTCCTACTGATCCAATAGAATAATTTTTGCTAGACCATGAAAATGATATGTACTTGCATGAAAGAAATGAAATAGATAAAATATTCTTTGAACAACAACCTATCCTTAAACACAATTTGCCTGTTGAAATTCTAGGAGGTCCTCCTCCACCTAAAGTGATCCTGTGTTTGAATTAAAGCAATTGCCTGACACTCTGAAGTATGCTTATCTTGATGAGAAAAAGATATATCCTATTATTATTAGTGCTAACCTTTCAGAACACGAAGAAGAGAGATTATTAAAAATTCTGAAGAAGCACCGTGCTGCTATTGGATATACTCTTGATGATCTTAAGGGCATTAGTCCCACTCTCTGTTAACACTAGATTAATATGGAACCTGATGCCAAACCCGTTGTTGATGATCAACGACGATTAAATCCTAAGACGAAGGAAGTGGTCAGAACTGAAATACTAAAGCTTCTTGAAGCAGGTATAATTTATCCTATAGCTGATAGTAGATGGGTAAGTCCCGTTCATTGTGTCACTAAGAAAGGAGGTATTACTGTTGTTCCTAATGATAAAAATGAACTTATCCCACAAAGAATTGTTACTGGCTATAGAATGGTAATAGATTTTGTAACACCCCAAAAATTCAACCATGATTTTATTAAGTGAAATATGGCCAGAAATAAAATTTTGAAAATTTATTAAGTCCTTTATTATTTTTAGAGTATTTTCTATTTCTGTTTTCCAAAATTCTTCCCTCCATATAGAAATTTTTGGAAATAATATTATGGGCTCTGGTAGTTTTCTTTCAATCATTTCGTTTATATTATAATAACAGTAGGAATTATTTTCATAATAAAATTTGCCTCTAAATAATTCTTTTAATAGCTTTTTCAATACTTTAAATGCCTCTGTTGCACTACAACCATTTCAAATAACCCTTTCAAAATTCCACAAAAATTATGAGATGTCATATGATGCCCATATGTCACTTTGGTGCAAAAACACAACTTAGTCTTTTGTAAATATTGAGTGAAACAATCTCTTTTCATTTCTGTCCCATTTCTGAGTTATAACTGCAACCCCAATTTTCCCAGCTCCAAAAATTCTGAAATTTTTCCCACCTACAGTCCTTCCAACTAAACCCTTAAATCCAAAATTTTAGCCCCATTGGAATCTTTTCAGTTCACCAAATATTCCTCTGAAGTTTCTGTCCAGAACTGAAATTCACCAAAAGTAGCACCTGCAAGTTTTTCCTTTTGTCCATCCAACCACACCATCATCTTCATCATCTAAGGAGACATCACCCTGCCAAATTTCAACTCTAGAAAGAACCCCTAGGTGGCCCTAGCATTTTGTCAAGCAGGTTGGGTGCATGACAGAATTTTTGTCTCTTCCTAAACTACATTGAGCACTAGGTTAGTTGGCTAAACTAACATGTCTACTAGCTCTTCTATACTCAGGTGCATGACACTGTCAAGTACCACTTGCATCAGAACCCTCTAGATTCCCCTGGCATTGCATCGAGCATGTTGTGCGCGTGCATAGAGCACGTCCAGAGCGCGCGTTGTGCACCGCTGGCATCGACTCCTGCCACTCCCTCTGCTGTCTTCCCTGCTCGCCCGAGTCTTCCACTGGATCACCCCGTCCACCCTGGACCCTTCCGACACTCTCCCTTGCCCTCTAGCGCCGGCTAGCACCGCCCTGCGCTGCCGCCGCCGTAGCCTTCTCGGGCACGGCACCGCCACACCACCCGGCGCCCTCCTAGCCTACCAAGCTCGCCCGAGCTTATCTACGGGAGTTACTGCCCACACCAACCCTCCACCGCCCTCGCTGACCCACGCCACCGACCGCAACCACTTCGACGGTGCAGTAATGGCCGCCGCCGTCGTGACCCCTTCAGGAAGCCAGGGCACTGACCTCCCCCGGCCTATTTAACCCCCCGAGCTATCTATCATGAACAGAATCTCTCCTACACCCTCTCGTGAGATGCCCCGAGCACCCAATCCACCGGAGATGGCCGTCCTCATCGTCTTTGACCACCACGGCCACGGCCACCTTCCGGTTAAATCCGACGCCGCCAGAGCCTCCTCCTCCTCCATTTCTTCTCCTACAGCCTCCACTCGACTCCAGGACTCCGTTCCACCACTTATTTTTGCCTGAGATCGACCGTGGGCAAAAGCCCCAAATCGCCGTCGCTGGAGCCTTTCGGGGAACCTCGCCGCCGGCGACTCCACCCCTCTCTCTGACCGTGCTGGGTATCGGAGGGACCGCCAGGACCACCTGAGCAAGCCGGTGGGCTCAGATCGCCAAGATTCGCCGTCGTTCACCAGCGACGATCACCGGAACGCCCGCCCCGTTCTGTCGCGGGAGTGAGATGACGACCCGGTCAAACCCGACAAGCGGGGCCCGGTCGCCAGCCTCTCCTCGCCTCTCTACGGGCGCGGCTGAGCAGCTGGGCCGGCCCAGTGGCACGCACGGCTATATAGCGCTCAGGGCGCTTCTCTGCTCTCTTTTTTTTTTCAAGTAGTATTCCATTAATTCCACAACAATATTTTCCAACTCCAAATTAGATTATTCTAATTTCTAAACACCTAAAAACATGCTCTATTATTCTAGCTAGGGTGAACATTTTTACTATGCTTTATCTTTACTGGATCTATTAAATATCCCATTTCCCAAATTATTCTAAATTAGAAATTCCATAAGTAATTCATAATAACTGCAAACAAATTGAATCTTTTTCTGTTAATTTTAATTTTTCATCTATTTTATTTTAGTATTTACTTCAAAAATATTTGAAATACTTTTTAGCACTATTTTTGTTTTATGTGGTAATTGCAATATTTTTGAAAATAGAAAATGGAGGGAAGATAAAATTCTAAAACTTTTGGAGTACACCCCACACTTCTGCATGCTCAAGGCAAGCATCTTGAACACTTGATATGGTGATTGCATGGTTAATTGTTTGCATGAATAAATAAATTATGTATAGGTTGAATTCAAATAGAATTTGCATGCACGTAGTGTTGGCATGTCTCATCGTACCATGCATCGTGTGTTTGCCATGACTAACTTGCAGGAGCAGGCCTAACAGAAATACTATTACCGACAGAAGGGTGATCACGTTGGAGCATGATCATGCCTTGATTGTTATGCATGTTGGAGCATGCAAGGGTTGTGGCCCTATTTGGTATTGCTGTTGAAAGAATACTTTGTTGAGCTAACCACCGCAGGAAAAACTAAACCTCCTGAGTCGACCGTTGATCGAGTCTTGTTCCGGTAACCCCCATACTTGTTCCGTGCTGCCAGAGGTCCCTGCCACAGGTAGGGTATGGTTCAGTAAGTTGATAACCCCTTTCCATGCACACACCGTACAGAGGGCCACGATGAGGGTTTCCGCGGCCGCGGACTAAATCCTGTCATCGGGTCACGGGGCATGGGTGTTTCCAGTTGTGACTGAGAGGGGGGCACCCCTTGTAATCCGCGCATATGAATAGTGATCCCATGCAGGACGTTGGTCTCTCCGTCTTAGAGTTTTTCTTGAACGATGCTTTGGGTGATTCCTGGCATCCGGAAAGTTAATCTGCTGTGTGCTGGTTAGGTGTGTTTTTAACCCAAAGACCGTAATGGGAATTAGTCAGTGTCACGGTACTGACTAAAGAAATCCTTTACTTGTGGGTAAAGAGTACACCCTCTGCAGAGTTTAAACCTATTCGAATAGACGTGTCCACGGTTAAGGGCTACAGTCTGGGTTGGTCAAGTGTCGGTCTTAGTGTCGGTCTTCGGAGGAAAATAATTAAATTGAGCCTGAATTATTTTGCAGGATAATTGTTGTCACCTTGTTGCTACCATGAATATTTTATGCATGTTAATATTATTATGGTTATGCATATTATTGAGGACTAACCCGTTTCTCTTATTTTGTATTTCCTGAGTGTCTCAGGGGCTGGCTAGACTACCCTGGGCACTCAATTTAATTTTCAAGACCTCTCGTGGCGTCTCTCGAGTTAACAGGCGGTTTATCCCGCCACTACTCTTGTGGACACCCAATTAGCATTTCTCTTCAAGTCCGACCGTGGCGTCACTTGACACCCGACTGGCATTTCTTTTCAAGACCTTTCGTGGCGTCTCTCGAGTTAACAGGCGGTTTATCCCGCCACTACTCTTGTGGACACCCGATTGGCATTTCTCTTCAAGTCCGACCGTGGCGTCACTTGACACCTGACTGGCATTTCTTTTCAAGACCTCTTCGTGGCGTCCCTCGAGTTTACAGGCGGTCCCGCCACTACTCTTGTGGACACATGACTGGCATTTCTTTTATTTTTTTGAATGACACTTGTGCTGGCTAGACTACCCGTGGCATTCATTTGCTTTATTTCTAATAAGTTTGATCATGACTAACATGCTATGTTCACGTTCATATCATTTTATTGTCATGATTTAAATTTCAGTCACCTTGAGTATAACATTTAATCCAACATGAGCATATGCATTCACTATATCTTCTGTTCATGATGTTTACGAGTACATTCAAACGTACTCACAGGCTTATCCCTGGCTATTTACTTGGCCAGGTCAGGAATTCAGCGAGGAGTACCTCAGCGATGTCCGTGCGGTGCCTAGGATGGTAGCCACGCGTGATAGGAATTATCTAGATTGGCCGTTCCTGTGGGAATGGAGCCCCATCGACGTTGGTGAACCACAAGTCGCTTCCGTCACCCATCACCAGATATCATTGTTGTATCATTAGACCTTTATGGTCTTGTACCCAATTCTTGTAATAGCTTGGTAATCTGTAACAAGGACGTGTCCACCAGTAACAGTAATCCTAGGCTGGTGGTAACACGAGGGGTTAAATTCTGGGATATTTTCTATCCCCGAAATCCGGCCTCGACAGCCTTGGTATCAGAGCCAGGCTGACCATTGGCTAATCCTATCTTGGCCTGGTCGCTATCTCTAGGTTTCCACACCATTCACATCCTTTCCTGTCCACAGTCAAGCCCATCCTATCCGATAACCGCACAGTGGCTAGCCGACATCTTTTTGATAGTCGGTGCCCAACCTATCAACCTAGTTCATAGGCCATGTGCCTGTGGCCAACACCTGAGTTATCCCATCCACAAGCGTGCGATGGAAGACTCGGCTAGCCTATAAAGGAAGCCCTGCCTCAACTCAGCACAGCACGGCCTTCATTCTCACTTTAATCCAAACCACCAAGATGCCTCGTTCCCTCATCCACTACGAGACCACCGCACCGGAGCTTGATGGCTTTGTCCGCATACTCTCTAACGTCACCCGATGTGCCCATGGTTTGGAAGAATCACCACGATATGTGGTGTACCAAGCAAGGGATCTTGTAACACCCCAAAAATTCAACCATGATTTTATTAAGTGAAATATGGCCAGAAATAAAATTTTGAAATTTTATGAAGTCCTTTATTATTTTTAGAGTATTTTCTATTTCTGTTTTCCAAAATTCTTCCCTCCATATAGAAATTTTTGGAAATAATATTATGGGCTCTGGTAGTTTTCTTTCATCATTTTGTTTATATTCTAATAATAGTAGGAATTATTTTCATAATAAAATTTGCCTCTAAATAATTCTTTTAATAGCTTTTTCAATACTTTAAATGCCTCTGTTGCTCTACAACCATTTCAAATAATCCTTTCAAAATTCGACAAAAATTATGAGAGGTCCTATGATGCCCATATGTCACTTTGGTGCAAAAACACAAATTAGTCTTTTGTAAATTTTGAGTGAAACAATCTCTTTTCATTTTTGTCCCATTTCTAAGTTATAACTGCAACCCCAATTTTCCCAGCTCCAAAAATTCTGAAATTTTTCCCACCTATAGTCCTTCCACTAAACCCTTAAGTCCAAAATTTTAGCCCCATTGGAATCTTTTCAGTTCACCAAATATTCCTCTGAAGTTTCTGTCCAGAACTGAAATTCACCAAAAGTTGCACCTGCAAGTTTTTCCTTTTGTCCATCCAACCCCACCATCATCTTCATCATCTAAGGAGACATCACCCTGCCAAATTTCAACTCTAGCAAGAACCCCTAGGTGGCCCTAGCATTTTGTCAAGCAGGTTGGGTGCATGACAGAATTTTTGTCTCTTCCTAAACTGCATTGTGCACTGGGTTAGTTGGCTAAACTAACATGTCTACTAGCTCTTCTATACTCAGGTGCATGACACTGGCAAGTACCACTTGCATCAGAACCCTCTAGATTCCCTTGGCATTGCATCGAGCACGTTGTGCGTGTGCATAGAGCACGTCCAGAGTGCGCGTTGTGCACCGCTGGCATCGACTCCTGCCACTCCCTCTGCTGTCTTCCCTGCTCGCCCGAGTCTTCCACTGGATCACCCCGTCCACCCTGGACCCTTCCAACACTCTCCCTCGTCCTCTAGCGCCAGCTAGCACCGCCCTGTGCCGCCGCCGCTGTAGCCTTCTCGGGCACGGCACCGCCAAGCCACCCGGCGCCCTCCTAGCCTACCAAGCTCGCCCGAGCTTATCTACGGGAGTTACTGCCCACACCAACCCTCCACCGCCCTCGCTGACCTACGCCACCGACCGCAACTGCTTTGACGGTGCAGTAATGGCCGCCGCCGTCGTGACCCCTTCAGGAAGCCACGGCACTGACCTCCCCCGGCCTATTTAACCCCCCGAGCTATCTATCGAGGCCAGAATCTCTCCTACTCCCTCTCGTGAGCTGCCCCGAGCACCCAATCCACCGGAGATGGCCGTCCTCGTCGTCTTCGACCACCACGGCCACCGCCATCTTCCGGTTAAATCCGACGCCACCAGAGCCTCCCCCTCCTCCATTTCTTCTCCTACAGCCTCCACTCGACTCCAGGACTCCGTTCCACCACTTATTTTCGCCTGAGATCGACTGTGGGCAAAAGCCCCAAATCGCCGCCGTCGGAGCCTTTCAGGGAACCTCGCCGCCGGCGACTCCACCCCTCTCTCCGACCGTGCTGGGTACCGGAGGTACCGCCAGGACCACCTGAGCACGCCGGTGGGCTCAGATCGCCAAGATTCACCGTCGTTCTCCAGCGACGATCGCCGGAACGCCCACCCTATTCTGTCGCGGGAGTGAGACGACGACCCGGTCAAACCCGACAAGCGGGGCCTGGTCGCCAGCCTCCCCTCGCCTCTCTACAGGCGCGGCTGAGCAGCTGGGCCGGCCCAGTGGCACGCACGGCTATATAGCGCTCAGGGCGCTTCTCTGCTCTCTTTTTTTAAGTAGTATTCCATTAATTCCACAACAATATTTTCCAACTCCAAATTTGATGATTCTAATTTCTAAACACTCCTAAAAACATGCTCTATTATTCTAGCTAGGGTGAACATTTTTACTATGCTTTATCTTTACTGGATCTATTAAATATCCCATTTCCCAAATTATTCTAAATTAGAAATTCCATAAGTAATTCATAATAACTCCAAAAAAATTGATTCTTTTTCTGTTAATTTTAATTTTTCATCTAGTTTATTTTAGTATTTACTTCAAAAATATTTGAAACACTTTTTAGCACTATTTTTGTTTTATGTGGTAATTTCAATATTTTTGAAAATAGGAAATGGAGGGAAGATAAAATTTTCAAACTTTTGGAGTACACCCCACACTTCTGCATGCTCAAGGCAAGCATCTTGAACACTTGATATGGTGATTGCATGGTTAATTGTTTGCATGAATAAATAAATTATGCATAGGTTGAATTCAAATAGAATTTGCATGCATGTAGTGTTGGCATGTTTCATCGTTCCGTGCATCGTGTGTTTGCCATGACTAACTTGCAGGAGCAGGCCTAAGAGAAATACTATTACCGACAGAAGGGTGATCATGTTGGAGCATGATCATGCCTTGGTTGTTATGCATGTTGGAGCATGCAAGGGTTGTGGCCCTGTTTGGTATTGCTATTGAAAGAATACTTTGTTGAGCTAACCACTGCAGGAAAATTTAAACCTCCTGAGTCGACCGTAGATCGAGTCTTGTTCCGGTAACCCCCATACTTGTTCCGTGCTGCCAGAGGTCCCTGCCACAGGTAGGGTATGGTTCAGTAAGTTGATAACCCCTTTCCATGCACACACCGTACAGAGGGCCACGATGAGGGTTTCCGCGGCCGCGGACTAAATCCTGTTATCAGGTCAGGGGGCATGGGTGTTTCCAGTTGTGACTGAGAGGGGGGCACCCCTTGTAATCCACGTGTATGAATAGTGATCCCATGCAGGACGTTGGTCTCTTCGTCTTAGAGTTTTTCTTGAATGATGCTTTGGGTGATTCCTGGCATCCGGAAAGTTAATCTGGTGTGTGCTGGTTAGGTGTGTTTTCAACCCAAAGACCGTAATGGGAATTAGTCAGTGTCATGGTACTGACTAAAGAAATCCTTTAATTGTGGGTAAAGAGTACACCCTCTGCAGAGTTTAAACCAATTCGAATAGCCGTGTCCGCGGTTAAGGGCTACAGTCTGGGTTGGTCAAGTGTCGGTCTTCGGAGGAAAATAATTAAATTGAGCCTGAATTATTTTGCAGGATAATTGTTGTCACCTTGTTGCTACCATGAATATTTTATGCATGTTAATATTATTATGGTTATGCATATTATTGAGGACTAACCCGTTTCTCTTATTTTGTAATTCCTGAGTGTCTCAGGGGCTGGCTAGACTACCCCGGGCACTCAATTTTATTTTCAAGACCTCTCGTGGTGTCTCTCGAGTTAACAGGCGGTTTATCCCGCCACTACTCTTATGGACACCCGATTGGCATTTCTCTTCAAGTCCGACCGTGGCGTCACTTGACACCCGACTGGCATTTCTTTTCAAGACCTCTCGTGGCGTCTCTCGAGTTAACAGGTGGTTTATCCCACCACTACTCTTGTGGACACCCGATTGGCATTTCTCTTCAAGTCCGACCGTGGCGTCACTTGACACCCGACTGGCATTTCTTTTCAAGACCTCTTCGCAGCATCCCTTGAGTTTACAGGCAGTCCCGCCACTACTCTTGTGGACACACGATTGGCATTTCTTTTATTTTTCTGAATGACACTTGGGATGGCTAGACTACCCGTGGCATTCATTTGCTTTATTTCTAATAAGTTTGATTATGACTAACATGCTATGTTCATGTTCATATCATTTTATTGTCATGATTTAAATTTCAGTCAGCATGAGCATAACATTTAATCCAACATGAGCATATGCATTCACTATATCTTCTGTTCATGATGTTTGCGAGTACATTCAAACATACTCACAGGCTTGTCCCTGGCCATTTACTTGGCTAGGTCAGGAATTCAGCGAGGAGTACCTCAGCGACGTCCGTGCGGAGCCTAGGATGGTAGCCACGAGTGATAGGAATTATCCAGGTCGGCCGTTCCTGTTGGAATGGAGCCCCATCGACGTTGGTGAACCACAAGTTGCTTCCGTCACCCGTCACCAGATATCATTGTTGTATCATTAGACCTTTATGGTCTTGTACCCAATTCTTGTAATAGCTTGGTAATCTATAACAAGGACGTGTCCACCAGTAACAGTAATCCTGGGCTGGTGGTAACACGAGGGGTTAAATTTCTAGGATATTTTCTGTCCCTGAAATCCGGCCCCGACAGATTTCAGGAAATTAAACAAAGCTACTAGAAAAGATCATTACCCTTTGCCTTTCATTGATCAAATGCTAGAAAGATTATCTAATTAAGCACACA
This sequence comes from Thinopyrum elongatum, assembly GCA_011799875.1. Classification (NCBI taxonomy): domain Eukaryota; kingdom Viridiplantae; phylum Streptophyta; class Magnoliopsida; order Poales; family Poaceae; genus Thinopyrum; species Thinopyrum elongatum. The sequence goes on from CM022300.1 coordinate 344,369,264, forward strand.
TACTTTTGTTTTCTTGATGGATATTCTGGTTTCTCTCAAATACCTGTTTCGCAACCTGATTAAGAGAAAAACACCTTTACTTGCCCTTTTGGAACTTATGCTTATAGACGTATGCCCTTTGGTTTATGCAATGCACCTGCTACCTTTCAAAGATGAATGACTGCTATATTCTCTGACTTTTGTGAAAAGATTGTTGAGGTTTTCATGGATGATTTCTCCATTTAAGGAACTTCTTTTGATGATTGCTTAAGCAACCTTGATCGAGTTTTGCAGAGATGTGAACAAACTAATCTTCTCTTGAATTGGGAGAAGTGCTACTTTATGGTAAATGAAGGTATTGTCTTGGCGCATAAAATTTCTGAACGAGGTATTGAGGTGGATAAAGCTAAAATTTATGCAATTTAGAAAATGCCAAGTCCTAAAGACATTAAAGGTATTCATAGTTTCCTTGGTCATGCTAGTTTCTATAGGAGGTTCATTAAAGACTTCTTGAAATTTTTTAGGCCTCTTACCAATCTTTTGCAAAAGGATGTTCCTTTTTGTTTTTGATGATGATTGTGTGGAAGCCTTTGAAACACTTAATAAATCCTTAACTTCTGCACCTATTGTTCAATCACCTGATTGGAACTTGCATTTTGAAATTATGTGTGATGCTAGTGATTATGCTGTCGGTGTTGTTTTAGGACAAATAGTTGATAAAAAATTAAATGTTATTCATTACGCTAGTAAAACTCTAGATAGTGCCCAAAGAATTATGCTACTACTGAAAAATAATTTTTAGCAGTTGTGTTTGCCTGTGATAAGTTCAGATCTTACATTGTTGATTCTAAAGTAATTTTTCACACTGATCATGCTGCTATTAAATATCTTATGGAAAAGAAAGATGCTAAACCTAGACTCATTAGGTGGGTTCTCTTGCTATAAGAATTTGACTTGCACATTACTGATAGGAAGGGAGCTGAGAACCCCTAGCTGATAACTTGTCTAGGTTAGAAAATATTCTTGATGACCCACTACCTATTGATGATAGCTTTCTTGATGAACAACTAGCTGTCCTAAATGCTTCTCATAATGCTCCTTGGTATGCTGACTATGCTAATTATATAGTTGCTAAATTCTTACCACCTAGTTTCACATACCAAAGTAAGAAAAAATTCTTCTATGACTTAAGACATTACTTTTGGGATGACCCACATCTTTATAAAGAAGGAGTAGATGGTATTATTAGACGTTGTATACCTGAGCATGAACATGAACAAATCCTTCGGAAATGTAACTCCGAAGCTTATGGAGGGCATCATGCGGGAGATAGAATGGCGCATAAGGTATTACAATCTAGTTTTTATTGGCCTACTCTTTTCAAATATGCCCATAAGTTTATCTTGTCTTGTGATGAATGTCAAAGAATTGGTAATATTGGTAAGCACCAGGAAATGCCTATGAATTATTCACTTGTTGTTGAACCATTTGATGTTTGGGGCTTTGATTATATGGGACATTTTCCTTCCTCTAATGGGTATACACATATTTTGGTTGCTGTTGATTATGTCACTAAGTGGGAAGAAGCTATCCCAACTAACAGTGCTGATCATAATACCTCCATTAAAATGCTTAAAGAAATTATCTTCCTGAGGTTTGGAGTCCCTAGAGGTTTAATGACTGATGGTGGTTCACATTTCATTCATGGTGCTTTCCGTAAACTACTTGCTAAATATGATGTCAACCATAGAATTGCATCTCCTTATCACCCTCACTCTAGTGGTCAAGTTGAACTTAGCAATAGAGAAATAAAATTAATATTACAAAAAACTGTCAATAGGCCCCGAAAGAATTGGTCTAAGAAATTAATTGATGCACTTTGGGCTTACAGAACAGCTTATAAAAATCCTATGGGTACGTCTCCATATAAAATGGTTTATGGAAAAGCTTGTTATTTGCCTCTTGAGTTAGAACATAAAGCATATTGGGCAATTAAAGAACACAACTATGATTTCAAACTTGCCGGTGAAAAGAGGTTATTTGATATTAGCTCACTAGCTGAATGGAGAACCCAAGCCTATGAAAATGCCAAGCTATTCAAAGAAAAATTTAAGAGATGGCATGATAAAAGAATCCAAAAGCGGGAATTCAAAGTTGGTGAATATGTTCTATTGTATAATTCTTGTTTTAAATTTTTTGCTGGTAAACTTCTCTCCAAATGGGAAGGGCCATATATCATCAAAGAAGTCTATCGTTCTGGAGCTATTAAGATCAATAATGCCGAAGGCACTAGCCCGAAGGTGGTCAATGGACAAAGAATTAAGCACTATATTTCAGGTACACCTATCAATGTTGAAACTAATATTGTTCAAACCATGACACCAGAGGAATACATAAAAGAGACCTTCCAGAACACTCCAAAACCCTGAAAAGGAAGAGGTACGTGATACGGTAAGTAAACAGACTTAAAAAATTTGGCAAAAATATTTTCTGTCAGTTTTGGAATATTAAAAAAAGAACCGGGGAGGCAACCAGGTGCCCACAAGGCACCAGGGCGTGCCTGCCCCACCTGGCGCGCCCTGGTGGGTAGTGGGCCCCTCGGGCACCTTCTCGACTCCGTTTTCTTGTAGTATACTTGTTTCCCAAGATAAAAATTCTTTATATACTCCCCCAGACGATTTGACCACGGTATCGCGGAGAAATCCTCTGTTCTTGTTTCGTGCTATTTTCTGGCAGATCTAAAAATATGTCGTCTCAAGATTCAGAGGGAGAGAGCTATGTCACTTATTTTATCGCAAACCCTAAGGTCTATGGGGAAGTGGATCATTACGGTTGGACCACGGATGAGGAGGAAGACATCGACATGGAGAAAACAAGGGATGATAGCTTTGTTGAAGATGAAGATCCACCACCTCAACCCGGAGATATGCACGTGGAATTCAAGAAGTCAAGCCTTCCTAACAAAGGAAACAAACCTAAGGTTCAATTTATCCCATCCCGTTTTCTGCAGGAGAGCAAGGCAGCATTATGCAAGAGGGTATTAAAGCTTGAGCAAGAGAACGATGATCTAACGGAGGAAAATTTTAGCCTCAGACGCAAGCTGGAGAAAAAGACTGCCTCATCACCACCACCATCAGCTTCATCACCAAAGAAGGAGACTTAAGCACATGGGTATGGGCACTCCCCTTGGTTTGTGCCAAGCTTGGTGGAGATTCCCCGGTATTGTATCACCATCACTTTTATTACCTTTACCTATCTTAGTTCGATCCTTAGTTATTTCGTGATTTGGTTGAATAAAAGTTTAGTATGATCTATTTTTGAGTGCTAGTTTCATGATCTATCTATCTATGTAATCAAGTGAGAGTTATATAATAAAGTTTAGTTTGAGTTTTTGCTTCTTTACTTTTATGTTCCAATCAAAATAAAGGGAAATAATGAAAAATATCATATGGTAATCTTATGGTAAGTAATGACATCACATAAGGAAAAGTATAAGTTGTAAAATTTATTAAAAGTTGACAAACATAGCATTGGTCAATGATGCAATTCATGAAAGAATTAATAAGGGAAGAGAAGATTCACATGCAAATATACTATCTTGGACATCTTTTATGATTGTGAGCCCCCATTAAATATTTTATGCCAAATTGTTGACATTGGACAAGGAAGACAACATAATGATTTATGTTTGTTCATATTCACATAGAAGTTATATTGTCATGGATCCTCCAGCATGTGGTGCTTGCTCAATATCTTTGCTAGCCAAAAATCCGCACTAAGTAGAGATACTACTTGTGCATCCAAAACCCTTAAACCCAAATTCATGTTTTGAGAGTCAACCATACCTACCTATGGATTGAGTAAGATCCTTGAAGTAAGTTGTCATCGGTGCAAAAAGGCAATAAAAATTGCTCCTAAATGTGTTTGATCTTTTAGTGTAAGGGAAAATAAGCGTTGTACGAACTTGTGATGGCAAAGTAATAAAAGCAACGGACTGCATAATAAAGGTTGCTATCATAAGGGGCAATATAACATGGTATTCTTTTGCATTAAGAGATTGTGCATACAAAACCAAAAAGCGCATGACAACCTCTGCTTCCCTCTGCGAAGGGCCTATATTTTACTTTTATGTATTTACTTTTTATGCAAGAGTCAAAGTATTCTTCTCTATTCCTTTTTATTTTCTCTTTTTGCAAGCACCATGTGGTGGGGAAAGATCTAGGCACATATATCCAGTTGGATGTGAGTGATCATGAGTTATTACTGTTGACATCACCCTTGAGGTGAATAAGTTGGGAGGCGAAACTATAAGCCCCTATCTTTCTATGTGTCCGGTTGAAACGTTTTGCTCATATATATGTTGTGAGTGTTAGCAATCATAAAAGACTAAATGATAGTTGAGTATGTGGACTTGCCAAGAGGCTCCGATATGAGACCCTTCCTGAAAATATGATGAATTGTAGTTGCAAAGTTGATAGAGAACATAGTTTGTTAGTTTCAATAAAGTTTATGCTTCATACTTCGATGTTGTGATGAATTGTTACTTGCTCATGAGAAGCTATATGATAAAGTTTATTGTTGTTATAATAATAAGCATAATGCTACTATTTCCGTATTTTGTTTTTATCGACACCTCTCTCTCTAAACATGTGGTCATGATTTTCGATATCGGCTTCCGCTTCAGGACAAGCGAGGTCTAAGCTTGGGGGATTTGATACGTCCATTTTGCATCATGTTTTCCTACTGTTATTTATAGTGTTTTTATGCATTATAACACTTTGTGGAGTAATTCTAATGCCTTTTTCTCTCATAATATGCAAGGTTTACACAAACAAGGTGAATGCCGGCAGCTGGAATTCTGGACCTGAAAAAGCTATGTCACAGATACCTATTCTGCATATCTCCAAATGAGATGAAATTTTACAGAGAATTATTTTGGAATATATAATAAATATTGGAGAAAATAACTACCAGAAGGGGCCACCCAGGAGCCCACAAGGCACCAGGGAGCGCCACCCCCTCCAGGCGCGCCTTGGTGGCTTGTGGGGCCCCTGGCCGACCTCTGGTGCCTATCTTCTGATACATAAGGTCTTTTGACCTAGAAAATATAAGGAGAGGACTTTCGGGACGGAGCGCCTCCGTCTCTAGGCGGAACTTGGGCAGGAGCACTTTTGCCCTCCGGCGAATCGATTTCGGCAGGGGAACTTCCCTCCCGAAGGGGGGAATCAAAGCCATCGTCATCACCAACAACCCTCTTATCTTTGGGAGGCCAATCTTCATCAAGATGTTCAACAGCACCATCTCATGTCAAGCCCTAGTTCATCCCTTGTGTTCAATCTTTGTATCAAAACCTTAGATTGGTATCTGTGGGTGACTAGTAGTGTTGATTACATCTTGTAGTTGATGCTAGCAGGTTTATTTGGTGGAAGATTATATGTTCAGATCCATTATGATATTTATTACTCCTCTGATCTTGAGCATGAATATGTTGAGTGAGCAGTTAATTTTGTTCTTGAGGCCACGAGAGAAGTCATGTTGCAAGTAATCATGTGAATTTGATACGTGTTCGATATTTTGATGATATGTATGTTGTGATTCCCTTAGTGGTGTTATGTGAACGTCGACTACATGAAACTTCACGATCTTTGGGCGTAAGGGAATGCATTGTTGAGTAGTTATTAGATGATGGGTTGCCAGAGTGACAGAAGCTTAAACCCTAGTTTATGCGCTATTCCCTAAGGGGTTGATTTGGATCCATATGTTTAATGCTATGGTTAGATTTTATCTTAATACTTCTTTCATAGTTGCGGATGCTTGCGAGGGGGGTTAATCATAAGTGGGAGGCTAGTTCAAGTAAGAACAACACCCAAGCATCGGTCCACCCACGTATCAAATTATCAATGTAGCGAACGTGAATCAAACCAACATGATGAAAGTGACTAGATGAAATTCTCGTGTGTCCTCGAGAATGTTTTACTTATTATCTGAGATCGTTTTGGCCTGTCCTTTGCAAGAAAAAGGATTGAGCTACCTTTCTGCACTTATTGTTACTATTATTACTTTCTACAAATTATCTTGCTATCAAACTACCTGTTACATACAATTTCAGTGGTTGGAGAAATTACCTTGTTGAAAACCACTTGTCATTTCCTTCTGGTCCTCTATGGGTTCGACACTCTTGCTTATCGAAAGGACTACAATTGATCCCCTATACTTGTGGATCATCACCTACTTCATGAAGATCTACCCGTGAGAGGCAAGTCCATCCTGGGCGGTGGCCTTGGTGGGATAGACAAGGTTGCTTCTTCGTGGACCCTTCGTGGGTGGAGCCCTCAGTGGACTTTCGCAACCGTTACCCTTCGTGGGTTGAAGTCTCCATCAACATGGACATACGATAGCACCACCTATTAGAACCACACCAAAAATTCTCCGCATCTCCATTGTGTTTGCACACTCCAATCCCATCCCTTTAAATTCTTGCAAATTGCGTGCTTTACCTTTTTTGCCGCCTATACTCTTGTCATGCTTGCTTGAGATGTATTGGATGCCCTTTAACTTGTGCTAAACTCAACCTTAACTTGAAGAAATTAAAAAACTGCCACTTTTACTTGTTAAGGGTCTAATCCCCCCTCTAGACCCATCTTCTCGATCCTTTCAATTGGTATCAGAGCCTTGGTCTCCATTGCTTTCGTTTAATCGCCATTGGAGGAAGATGGATGAGTCTATGTTCCGTATTATTAGACGTAGAGTGCCTATTCTTGATGAGGAGTTTTATGGTTCATGGAAAAATGAGATGCTTGAGATTTTCAATGAATATAATTTGAACAAGTATATTCTTAGCCCTTATGTGCCTCCCATTGACCCTTTGCATCCTACCCCCGATGAGTATCTTGACATGGTTCGCAATCTTAGGACTATTGATCTTATCATTAGAGGATTGCCTAGAAATTTTCTTGTTTGCTTGCCTACCTTTGAATGCGCATATACTATATGGAGTTATCTTGAGGAACGCTTTCCAAATTACTACTTGAAAAATATAGATGAGATTCTTCATAAATCCATTGCTTTTCATAAAATGAAGCCTAGTGATCCCAAGTTTGATGAATGTCTATTTGAGCTCTGTGATCTTATGCGTGCCAAGGGTGATGTTGGAATCATTAGTAGCATCATCTCGTAGACAATTAGAATTCATAAACTTGAACATTGTCAAGATCATAAATCTAACAAATCACTTGAACTAGGTGATGACTACACGCACGACAATGATGATGATGAGATTGAGCATGACTATTATGATGAAGACGAAGGAAGTGACATTGACTATGAGGAGACTACGAGAAATCTTAGTCTCATGGCCAACTTTCATGGCTACATGGCTGGTGGGAACGAGTGATTTTTTTTAGAGAAAAGGCTAGCGCCCGACTTTATAAATAAAGCCACCAGGCAGAGTAACAAGTAGCACCAATGCACAGAGAACAAATAATTTAGGCAGGAACCGCGGCAACATGCCCATGAACAATACATGAAACAGGCACGCAGGCCCAACAGTTGAGATAAAGGAGGCACGCAGGCCAACAACCTACTGCTAAGATAAACCAAAACAACGCCGCTTCACTGAGGGTGGGGATTGGAAAGCCAATTGGCCGATGCCTTAACTTTGTTGATAAGCTCCACCATTCCATCCACGTCCGCCGGTTTAATTAGTCAATAATTTCCATTGCTGCAAGAAGATAAGCATTTTAAAGAGCACATCAGCAGGCTTGTTAGGAAAAACTCCCTCAATACTGAATTTGTTTCTAGTAGTCCACAAGGACCAACACATGGCCGCCAAACCAACCCAGAACAGCCTCTTTGCTCGACCCGTAATGTTATCAACCAAGGTCAGAAGGTGAGCAAAGGAGTGAGGAGCCCAATTAACACCCATCCAAAACCGGACACATCCCCAGGCCAACTTGGCCAGAGGGCACGAGAAGAAAATATGGTCTGTGTTCTCCATATCATCGCACAGGGCACAATGGGCAGAACCCGGGCCATTGCGCTTGCGGATCTGATCAGTAGCCAGCAGGAGGCCTCTAAAGGCCTGCCAGAGGAAGACCTTGATCTTAGGGGGATCCTAGTTGCCCAGATCTGTCGAAATTTGGAAGTGGGGGTACCAACACAAAGCCTGGCATAAAGAGATCTGACAGAAAATGAGCCAGACGAAGATTGCGGCCAGGTCACAGAGTCCTCATCCTCCGAGAGAATAGGGAACATAGTAGCGAGGCGGTGCCAGTCCGCCAACTCGGCAGGAGTGAGAGACCTCGGAAGACCCAGGTCCCGGCCAACATGAGAGAGCTCAGAGATTGAGATCTCAGGGTTGGAGCAGTAAGAAAACAACACTGGGAAGGAATTAGCTAAAGTGTCGTCCCCAACCCACTAGTCTAGCCAAAACCGCGTCGAGCGGACGTTCCTGACAATAAACTTAACGTGGTCCTGAAACACATCATGAACTTTAACCAGGCCCCGCCAGAAATGGGAACCATTCGAAGCATGAGCAAACATGGGGCTAATATTGGGGAAATATTTAGCTTTTAACACATCATACCAAAGCGTACCAGGGCTACTAGTCATAATTCGCCACCACTATTTTACAATAAGACATTTGTTCATTACCGCAGTATTAAGGATGCCTAGCCCCCCAAGGCTTTTGGGTCTACAAATGATTTTCCATTTGACCAGCCTATACTTCCTCTTGTTATCCGCAGAGTTCCAGAAGAAGGCTCCTCTGTGTTTATCAAAGCCCGCATGGGTACCCAAGGAGAGGAGGAAAAAACCCAGAGTGAAAATTGGTAGGGAGGAGAGACAAGCATTGATGAGACTCACTTTCCCAGCCTGGGTGTTGTATCGACCATGCCAAGGCATGACTCTATTACCCACCTTGGCCACCAAGGGGTTAAAGACCTGAGAATGAAGACGAAAGGGCGAAATCGGCAGCCCCAAGTACTTGAAAGGGAAGGAGCCCAAAGAGCAGTTAAGGAGATGAGCAACCCTGGAGGCTTCCTCCTCATCAGTCCCAGTCACAATAACCTCACTTTTAGCAAAATTAATCTTAAGCCCCGACAAGGCTTCAAAGCAAAGCAGAATGAATTTAAGGTTGGCAAGACAAGCATCATTAAGCTCCACCAGGATGATCATGTCGTCAGCATATTGGAGGTGGGTAACACCCTGGGGGAGGAGGTGATAAACCACCGGAGAAATGTGACCAGCTGCGGCCGCCCGGGTCAGCATACAGGATAGAGCATTTGCCACGAAATTAAAGAGGATGGGGGAGGCATGATCTCCTTGCCGCAGGCCACGACCATTAGCAAAGAAGTTGGTGATATTGCTATTAACCGCCACGGCCGTGTGGCCCCCAGAAACCAACTGCATCAACCTTTGCACAAAGCCAGCATGGAAGCCCTTAGCAAGAAGGACCTGACGAAGAAAGGACCAGCTAACCAAATCATACGCCTTCTCAAAGTCGAGTTTTAGGATGATCGCTCGAGTCCCCCTGTGGCGGAGGTCATGCACTATTTCATGGAGACAAAGCACCCCATCTAAAATGTATCTGCCTTTTATGAAGGAAGTTTTATTGGTGCTGATAATACGGTGTGCCACCGGACCTAATCTGGTCGCCATGCCTTTAGACGGAAACTTAGCGAAGTTATTAATCAAAGCAGTCGTTTGAAACTGGGAGATGTGGTCCGCACCTTTAACTTTAGGAATAAGACAGATAACAGCGTAATTCAGACGAGATATATCAACCGTCCCAAGGCAAAATCCTTGGATAACTGCACAGACGAGAGGACGAAGAGAGGGCCAGAAGTGGCGGAAAAACGGGATAGAAAACCCGTCAGGCCCCGAGGCAGAATTAGCATTAGCCGAGTTGATCACAGCCTCGATCTCTTCCACAGAGAGTGGAATCATCAGGGACTCATTTTCCTCGTCGGAGACCTGGCCTTGCACGGGCCAAAGGTTAGGCGATATGCGGAACCTAGAGTCCGGCCTAGCCGCAAGCAAGCCAGCGATAAAATCATGGACATGGTTAAGAATGATGTTAGGATCCGTGATACGCACTCCATCCACCAACAAGCTGGTGATCATGCATCTCCGACGTCTCCCACTTCCTATAGCAAAAAAATACACCGTCAGCAAATCACCTTTCAGGGTCTAGTTGATACTACCTCTTTGTTTCCAGTAAAGCTCCTCCTAACGATGCAACTGCATCAACCTTGCCTCTAGGTCGTATCTACGGAGCCAACCATCCGCTAATAACCCAACCGAATCAGCCTCCGCATCCAAAGCCGTAACCTGCCCCGATAGGTCCCGCTTGGAGCAAAAGGCCTCGGCCGCCTGATTACGGCCCCACCCTTTCAAAAACTTCCTAATATGGTAAGAGTAGAAATGCCAATCATCCATGAGCCCAAAAGAATGAGTCATGGAGCTTATGAGAGAGGCAATTTTCACCGGTAGCATATCCACGAAGCCGTCAATCAAAAGCCACGATGCATCGAATTGGAATCTAGATGCTTTGGCAAGGGAGGTAACACCCAAATCGAGAATGAGGGGGGAGTGGTCAGAACCAACATGGGGCAACGCACAAAGAGAGGCACACGAGAGCATCAGGTCCCACGAAGCATTTATGAAGACACGGTCCAGGGCAGATGAAAACATGACCGGAGATAAAAACATGTTCCGTGAGCTTGCCAAAAATGATGGTCCACGCAAGTATGTAACTTTTGGAGACAACTCCAAGGGTAAGGTACTTGACCTTGGTAAGGTGGCCATATCCAATGATAGCTCCATTCAAAATGTTATGCTCGTTGAATGTCTTGGTTACAATCTTCTTTCCGTATCTAGACTAGCCGACTTTGGTTTCAATGTTCTATTTACCGAAGTAGATTGCCAAGTGTTTCATAGAGAAAATCATAATATGGTCTTTACCGGCATTCCTAGAGGTGATCTATACATTGTTGATTTCACTAAGAGAGCCCAACCTCGTAATTGTTTAATTGCAAAATCTTCTAAAGGATGGTTATGGCATAGAAGGTTAGGTCATGTTGGCATGCGAAATCTTGATAAGCTTATTAAAGGTGACCATATCCTTGGTGTTAAAGATGTTATATTTGACAAGGATAGACTTTGTAGTGCTTGCCAAGTAGGAAAACAAGTTGGAGGAAATCATCCCGTGAAGAACACCATGACCACGAGAAGACCACTTGAGCTACTTCACATGGACCTCTTCGGTCCCAATGCTTATAAGAGCGTTGGTGGTAACTCTTTCGGTTTGGTCATTGTTGATGATTTTCAACATTTATGTGGGTGTTCTTTCTTGATGACAAATCGCAAGTCCAAAAAATCTTCAAGAACTTCGCTAAGAAGGCCCCAAATCAATTTGAAGTGAAGATCAAGAAGGTTCGAAGTGATAATGGAATGGAGTTCAAGAACGCCAATGTGGGCACTTTTCTTGATGAGGAAGGGATTTCACATGAGTACTCGGCTACGTACATGCCTCAACAAAATGGAGTTGTTGAGAGGAAGAACCAGACACTTACCGAGATGGTGAGAATGATGCTTGATGAATACAAGACACCAAAACACTTTTGGGCGGAAGCGGTTGAGACAGCTTGTCATGCTACGAATCGACCATATCTTCACAAGCTTCTCGGCAAAATGGCATACGAGCTACTTACAGGTAACAAACCCCAAGTTGGTTACTTTCGAGTATTTGGCTCAAAGTGCTACATTCTTGATAAGCATCATAGTTCGAAATTTGCTCCTAAATCTCATGAAGGTTTTCTACTCGGTTACGACTCAAACTCTCACACTTACCGTGTCTACAAAAATTTCACCCAAAAGGTTTTTAGAGACGGTAGATGTGAAGTTTGATGAATCTACCGGCTCGTAAGTAGAGCAATTGCCAATTGATGTAGGAGACAAAGATCCCTCAGAAGCAATTCAAGATTTGTCTATTGGCAAAATTCACCCAACGAAGGTGAAGGAGAGTACTTCATCCATTCAAGTGGAAGCCTCAACTTCACATCAAGGTGATCCACAAGTTGACTTGGAGGCATCCACAAGTGGAACACGTCAAGATGAAGGAAATGAGGAAGTACAACAAGATGAACCACCTCGACCTCCTTCTCCACCTCCACAAGAGAACAACAACGCCACCAACAATCAAGAAGAAGATGATGATGAGGATGTTCCACCTAAACCCAAGCAAAAGCTCTCACGAGTTAGAGCAAGAGTCTCAAGAGATCACCCCATTGAACAAATCTTTGATGACATCCAAACCGGGAGAATCACTCGCTCTAAAACTTGTTTGGCTAACTTTTTTGAACACTACTCATTCATTTCTAGTGTTGAAGGTATGAAGGTAGAAGAATCCCTAGACGATCCGGACTGTATAAATGCTATGCACGAAGAGCTACACAACTTCGAGTGGAATCAAGTATGGACATTGGTTGAAAAGCCCAACGATGATCAAAATGTCATTGGAACCATGTGGGTGTTTCGGAATAAGCAAGATGAGGATGGACAAGTTGTACGCAACAAGGCCCGTTTCGTCACTCAAGGCTACACTCAAGTCGAAGGTATGGACTATGGTGAGGCATATGCCCCCATTGCTAGTCTTTAGTCCATTCGCATTTTACTTTCTTATGCCAATCACCATGATATTACTTTATACCAAATGGACATTAAAAGTTCTTTTCTAAATGGTGAAATTGAGGAGGAAGTTTATGTTAAACAACACCCAAGCTTTGTTAATCCCAAGAAACCTAATCATGTCTACAAACATCACAAAGCTCTTTATGGTCTTAAACAAGCTCCTAGAGCTTGGTATGCTTAACTAAGTTTCTTATTGAAAAAGGCTTTGAAATTGGGAAAATTGATTCTACTCTTTTTACTAAAAGGGTTAATGGATAATTATTTGTGTGCCAAATTTATGTGGATGATATCATATTTGGTTCTACTAACCCTCATTTTAGTGAGAAGTTTGGAAGGCTAATGTCGGAGAAGTTTGAGATCTCTATGAGTGAACTCAATTTTTTCCTTGGTTTGCAAATCAAGCAAACTAAGGAAGGTACCTTTGTCTCACAAACAAAGTATACCAAGGATCTTTTCAAGAAGTTCAACATGCAAGAAAGAAAAGGTATGAAAACACCCAAGCCTACTAGTGGACATCTTGACTTGACAAAGGATGGCAACCTGGTTGACCAAAAGGCTTACCGACCTATGATTGGTTTATTATTATATCTTTGTGCCTCCCGTCCCGATATTATGCTAAGTGTGTGCATGTGTGCACGATATCAAGCGGCTCCAAAAGAATGTCATCTTAAGGCTATGAAAAGGATAGTGAGATATTTGATTCATACACCAAATTTATGCATTTGGTACCCTAAGAGGTCATCTTTTGATCTTGTTCGCTATTCCGACTCAGACTATGCTGGTGACAAGGTTGATAGAAAGTCCACTTCGGGTACATGTCAATGTCTTGGTAGATCCCTTGTCTCTTGGTCCTCCAAGAAACAAAACTCGGTGTCGGTGCAACAAACATGTGTGTTTGTCGCCCTGACTTATGCACAGGCGTGTGGCGATTCGTACATCAAGTACCAATGCTTAACACAAAACAAGCCAGAGAAGCCGCTCTTCATGAGAAAGAGGAGCACATCAAGAAGACCAAGTCAAGCAACCAACCAGAAGATTTCCAGAAAGGCCTCCCTTGCCAGGCAAACAGGTCCGACGGGGTCGAGACTGCACCTAGAACCAAGGCCAAGCCAACCCAGCAGGGTCTCCGGGGACGCCAAGGCCCCAAGACAAGGGCCCGGCAGGCTTCGTGCCGGCAGACCCCCGCCAGGACACCACCGCTCCACCTCATCAAACACTAGTCACTAATAAGTGTGGTCTCAAGCTCTCGGGAGGCTAGGTGGATCCTGTCGTGCACGTGGCAGCCTGTTGGAGAAGAGATTACCTTTAATGACACCCGTCCCAGAGGCTTATCATGCAAATAAGAGGTAGTTAGGCAAGCGGTGGAGGAACCTTGCCGGGGCTACCTCTCCACACGACACCTATGATAGAATTTATGGCATTTTATCCTAACTTCCATGGTTAGGTATGATAGCACTATTGGCTATCTAATCCTCGTAAAATGACTTTTTTCCACTGTGGTCGCCCCTTAAGCTATAGAAGGAGGCCCGAGGCAACCTGGCAAAGGATTCGATCCTTTGAACCCCTAGCACTTGTACGCGCGTAGCTACTCTCCCCGAGGCACCCTTGTCGGGCTTGAGCGCTCCGTGTATTCGTGTTCCTACAGATCAATCCACCAAAGCACGAGTAGGGTATTACGCTGCTCAACGGCCCGAACCTGGGTAAAAAAGACCCTTCCTCGTCACGCTGGCCTGCTGTCTCTGCTCTTTGTGCAATGTGATCGTTCCCCCCTGAACCACAAAGGGGCTGCCCTGCCCCATAGGTGACCGTGCTCCAGCACGACATCTTTGGCGTGCCAGGTAGGGGTATCTCGCTTGTGCGAACCTGAAGCAGCAGTCAGTGCGTCGATCTTCATCATCTTCTATGCCTCCGATGTCTCCCAATAATAAGAGCGGTGCGGCAGCACACCCTTGCACTTCGAAGGCCCGTTCGCCTGCGGCTGCAGGTGCCATGGGCGCCGCAGCCACGACAGGTGGAGCGGGCAACGTGAGCGGTGTGACCGCCGCAGGAGATGCGACTATCGCCCCCACCGCAGTTGGAATAGGGGCTGGAGCTGCCCAGCTCCCTCAACCTTGTGGCGAGCATGGCCACACCGGTGCAGGCCGAGGGGACACTTAAACTTCCGCCCCCACTGCACTAGTGCGCGCAGCCAGCACCGTGGTGACGCCCGCTCCGACAAAAGCCAAGATCCTCTGGCCGTGCCAGCTATGGGGGCAACATCAAGGCACATGCTTTGTCCCACATAGGGCGAGCGTGATAAGACACCGAGCGGCACCGTCGACCCACAGCGATCGCGCCTGCACGGCAAGGGCGCGGCTGATCAGGAGCTAGCCGACAAGTACAACCTCAGCCACGCCAGACCGCCCTTGTGATTGGTTCGAGGCAGCATGAGCACAACGACGCTCCTTCTGGCTCGACTAGGAGTCGAGCGGCGTCGCGCTTTGCTTCCCACGCCATGCCAGGGATGGTGGCAAAAGCAATGGCACAGGCTCAGTTGCTGCTGAACTTTCCTCTAGCAGCAGAAAAAATGGATGAGTAGAGAGCCACCATCCAAAGACTCATTGGGTTTGCTGAAGCCATCAAGTCGCAACCTGCAGAGCCATCACAACGCCCGCAGACGACGCTGGCAGCCCACACTGGTGGCCACGTCGAGAGGACTACACCCACGGTGTAGTCCCCTTCGCGACGACCTTCCCAGGGACAGCCACGGCAGGCTTAGCAAATCTAGCATGTCGACGAGCCTGGTGAGATGTCAATGGCCTCGTCCGAGCCGCATATAGAGCAAGATCAGCATCGTGTTTTGAAGGACAGGAAAAAGGAAGACGCTCGTGTCACCATCGAGCGGTGCCGCGAGGCGCGCCGCCAATCGGACAGGCATAATGGCCCAGACATTGACGAGCCCGCGCCTAGTGTCGGGAGGGGGGGGGGGTACTTTCCCTATGAAGTAGGCTGCTCCGCCTTCACTCGCGAGCTGCGACTTGTCTGCTGTCCATAAATCTCGTACCTTCAAGCCTGACCTACCGGAGAAATATGATGGAAAGCTGAACCCGACAGAGTTCTTGGGCATCTATACAATCACTGTTCAAGCTGCCAGGGGAAGGGATGAGAAGGTACTCGCCAACTACTTTCCGTTGGCGCTCAAGCACAATATAAGGTCTTGGTTGATGCACCTGCCTGAGGATTCCATTTTCTCGTGGGCAGAAATGTGCAACGAGTTCGTTGGCACCTTTACGGGCGGCCATCAAGAGTCCAGATAGCCCAGTGACCTGCAGTCTGTCTTACAGAAGGAAGGGGAGAGCCTGCGTAAGTATCTGCAAAGATTCAGTCGAGTACACCACAATATTCCGAAGATACATCTGGCAGCTGTGATTGCCGCATTGCACACGAATGTGCGCAATTGGAGGATGCGTGCCAAGATGAATGTTCGGCTACCAAAGACCGTCAACAAACTCTATACGTTGGCAGACAAGTGTGCTCGTGCTGAGGAAGGGAGCAAACTCACAGGGGAGGAGGTTGGTGTCAAAGTCGATTCAGAGGATGACGACGACGCCACCACCAAGAGAGAAAAAATGAAGGCGCAACAGGAAGCGCAAAGGGAAAGCAGTGATGGCCGTTGAGAGCTCCAATGATCCTAGCATTGGCAAGAAAGAAAAGACCGAGATGCCCGGCAAGGAAGCTGCTACGTGCGTTGATTGCTGGGCGACTGCGACGGCTGAGAAAACTGGCAAGTCCGATGGGCCACACTGCAAGATCCACCGAACTAAGGGCCACGATCTCCAAGAATACAGACATGTTGAGCAGCTTGTTGAAAAACAGAAGGCTGAATATGAAAAGCGTGATAAGGAGAAAGGCCAGGATGGCGCTGGCGGGAAAGGCCGTGGTGGCCGTGGTGGTCACCGCGGCAAGGCCAATCAGCAGAAGGAAAGCCCGCCAGGGGCCGTGAGAAAAAGGAAGGTGAAGATGACAATGAAGAAGAGGACGATGGTGAGTCCAGCGAACAGGAATTTCAGAAGGTTACCGAGGCAATGTGCATTAACGCGGGTGCATCTTTGCACTCCTCTCACCACCAGCTTAAACACTGGGCGTGTGAGGACAATGCGGCAGAGCCGGTAGCAAGCGTTCGGGAGCCACTCAAATGGTCTCGCACGCCCATCATCTTTGATTCTGAGGACCATCCAGATCACACCATTGCGGTCGGATGCCTACCGTTGTTGGTTTCCCCAACAATCCGCAACCTCAAGGTCACAAAGATGTTGGTTGACGGTGGGGCGGGATTGAATTTGATTTCCCCTGACTTGATTAATAAACTCCAAATTCCTGATGAGGACCTCAAAAGTAATGGCACATTCCAAGGGATGAACCAAGTAAGAAGCCAACCTAAGGGAAAGATCACATTGCCGGTGACGTTTGGCGGGGAACTGAACTACAGGACCGTTAAATTTGAGTTTGATGTTGTCAACTTCCCTTGCCATTCAACGGGATGCTTGGCCATCTAGCTTTGGCTAAATTCAAGGCGGTGTCCCATTACGCATATAACACCTTGAAGATGCCGGGGCCAATGGGGGTCATCTCCATTCCGTCGGACAAGAAGGATGCGGTTATATGCGTCGACAAGATGTATAGAGATGTGGTAGCAGTGGAGGCCATCAAGGCCCCAGCTCCCGCCAAGGAAGAAAAGAAGGGTAAGAAAACTAGCAAGGACACCGACAAGATCCCAGGGAAGCGCGCCTCTTCGGAGTGCGTTGCGCCCGGCAGTGACTTGCCGGAGAGTTCAGCTAGCAAGAAATCCAAGGCCGCTCCCCCTGCAATGAAGAAGGTTCTAATGAGGCAGGACAACACCGATGGTACCTTTACCATTAGTGCCACCCTTGACGACAAATAGGAAAGTGCACTCATTACCTTCCTGCGAGCAAATGTCGATGTGTTTGTATCACATCCCCAGTGTTCCCAGGGAGGTAATCGAGAACCACCTTGATGTCTGTCCTCATGCTCATCCCGTCAGGCAGAAGGTCAGGAAGCAAGCCTTGGAACGGCCATAATTCATTGCCGAGGAAATCAAGAAGCTCGAAGCAGCAGGTTTGTTCAGAGGAGTGTTGCATCCGGCATGGTTAGCAAATCCAGTAGTGGTGCGCAAGGCAAATGGGAAGTGGAGACTTTGTATTGACTTCACTGACCTGAACAAAACATGTCCGAATGATCCCTTCCCCTTGCCGTGTATTGATCAGATCATTGATTGCACTTCAGGATGTGATTTGCTCTATTTCCTTGATGCATACTCTGGCTACCACCAGATCTTCATGGCCAAAGAAGATGAAGAGAAAACTGCGTTTATAAACCCATGTGGCATGTACTGCTTTGTACGTATGCCTTTCGGGCTAAAAAGTGACGGTTCTATGTTTGCAAGGGTTGTGTAGATTGGTTTTGAACCCCAGCTACACCGAAATATAGAAGCTTATATGGGTGATATAGTGGTCAAGACCAAACACAAGTCCACACTTATTAAGGATCTGGAAGAAACCTTTAAAAACCTGCGTAAGATCAACTTGAAGCTCAACCCCGAGAAGTGTGTGTTTGGCGTGCCGTCCGGCAAGCTCCTCGGATTTTTTGTGTCTCGGCGAGGGATAGAAGCCAAACCCGATAAGATCGAGGCAATAGATCAGATCCAAGCACCAAAATCCGTCAAGGATGTGAGGCGTCTGGCTGGCTGCGTCGCTGCGCTAAGCAGGTTCATTTCAAAATCCCTGGAGCACGCCTGGCCATTCTTCAAAGTCTTGAAGTAGGCAGGCCCAATGAAATGGACCCCGGAGGCAGAGGCCGCGCTGCGGGATTTGAAAACCTACCTTTCCTTTGCACCAACTTTGGTCATGCCTAAACCACAAGAGACGTTGATGTTGTACTTACTAGCAATGAATCAAGTGGTTAGTGCTGCATTGGTGGCACAGAGGGAAGTTGGCAGCGAGGAACCCGAGGCAGCAGAGTCACCCAGAGGTGAGCCAAAATCATCCCCGGTAGGACCTGGTGTTAACGGGGAAACAGGTACACAAGCAGATGCTGATAATCAGAAGACGTTAGCAAAGAAGAAAATGGTGCAACGACCAGTTTACGTTGTCAGCTCCCTCCTACAGGGAGCTAGATCAAGGTACTCTGGAGTGCAAAAGTTGATCTTCGACCCCCACATGTCCTCGAGGAAACTGCGCCATTACTTCCAAGCTCACGAGATCACAATTGTCACTAGCTTCCCATTACAGCGCATTCTGTGGAGTCCAGAAGCCACCCGTAGGATAGTAGAGTGGGCACTGGAACTGTCGAGTTTCGCTTTGAAGTTTGAAAGCATGACAACTATCCAATGCAGAGCACTGGCAGAATTCATTGCAGAGTGGACACCAATGCCTGACGAAGAGGTGCGAGAAACAGCCCTTCCCGGCAAAGAGGCCCTCGAGGAGTGGGTTATGTACTTTGATGGAGCTTTCTCGCTGCAAGGCGCCGGGGCTGGAGTGCTGCTTGTCGCACCCACCGGAGAGCACCTCAAGTATGTCATCCAGATGCACTTCCCCAGGGAGGATGCTAACAATAACATGACAGAATACGAGGGGCTCCTTGCCGGCTTCAGGATTGCAATAGAGTTGGGGATAAAGAAGCTAGTCATCTGTGGTGATTCTCAGCTCGTTGTGAGACAAGTGAACAAGGATTACTAGAGCCCGCTGATGGAGGCATATGTGGAAGAAGTGAGAAAGTTGGAAGAGCACTTTGATGGGTTGCAAGCGGAGCACGTACCCCGTGCGGAGAACAGCGTTGCAGATTACCTGTCCAAGTGCGCTGCTCAAAAGCTCCCTGTTGAACACGGAACTTTTGTCCTCCATCTGACTCAACCATCAGTCTCCCCATCAGCACTGGCTAGGAAGAGAAGAAAACTGAACATCGGCAGGCATTTCCCGGCAGAGCTCCCCGAAGCCACTGGAGAAAAAGCTATCGAGGGGAACCTTATGTTAGTTGGTGAGAAGCATCCTCCAGCGGAACCCCAAGTTCTAGTTGTTGAGGCTAGCACTCCCACGACAGAGGAAATGTCTTTGGTCATTGTCACCGAGCCACAGGCTCCGGCATGGGCACATCACATAGTCGAATTTCTGCAAACAGGAGAACTTCCTGACAACCCAGAGGATTCTGAAAAAGTGGCCCACCAATAAAGTATGTATCAGTTTGTGGACAACACTCTATAAAGAAAGAGGCCGAATGTCGGTGCAACAAACCCTGGGTCTGTTGCCGAGACCGTGCACAGGCCCAAGATCAAGATTGCAACATCCAAGACAAGGCCAAGGTAAAGAGATAGGCTCTTTGAGGAATCAAAGGGCAGGTTGAGAAGACCAAGTCAAGCCAAGAAGCAAGACACCGCTAAGGGAAAACCTCCCTGGCTGGGCAGGAGAGCATGGTGAGGTTAAGGTTGCCCCGGAAGCAAGCCACAGGATCGCCCCAACAGGCCTGCCGGGGCATACGAAGGCAAAACACCCCGCCAAGGCTTCACCGCCCCACCTCACAGCGACGCAAGTCACCGATCGGTGCGGTGTCAAGCCCCAAGATGACTAAGTGGCTGCCTTTTGCCACATGGCAGCCATTTCCTACAGGAATCACCTCCAGATGACACCCGTCCTGCGATGTGTCATGCAGACAAGAGAGAAGGTGGCCAAACAGCCCGGCAAGGCATGCCGGGCAGGCCATGATGTGACACTGAGCGGCGCATTTAATGCGCATTGCTCTGTCTGCAGAGTAGATATGATAGCACTGTTCGCTATCTAATCAGTACACAATGATTGATTTGCCACTGTGGTGACCCCTTGATCTATAAAAGGAGGCCCATGGCAACCATAGAAAGGATTCGGACCCCTGTACACTCATACGCGCGTAGCTGCTCTCCCCCCGAGGCAACCCTGCCGGGCAAGAGCGCTGCGTTTCCACCACCATCCACCATCAATCCACCAAAGCAGGAGTAGGGTTTTATGCCTCGCGGCGGCCCGAACCTGGGTAAAACTGCCCGTGTGATCTCTGTCGTGCTACGCTGCGCTCCTCCGCTCTTTGTGCAACGTGCTCAGTCCCCCTGCTGAACCAAAAGGGGCCCTTGGCCCCATAGGTGGCCATGGTTTCCCATGACATCTTTGGCGCACCAGGTAGGGGGCTGCGCTTGCGCGAACCCGAGAAGTGTACAAAGCGTGTCATCTTCACCGCCATCTTCTTCATCAATGGCTCCATCATCCATGGCGCCCAAGAAGAAGCCTGGCGCCGCAGCTCATCCATCCACCTCAAAGGCCCCGCCGCACACGGCTGCCGATGCCATGGGGGCTACGGGGGTGCCTGGAAGTGCGGACGTTGCGGGGGACATGGTCGGCGCGAGCGGTGCCGCTACCACCTCCCCTGCGGCCGAAGCAGGAGCAGGAGGCACCGGAGAAGCACAGCACCAACTACATTCCAGCGGCCACACCCCACGAGGTATAGGAGGAGAGATCATTCCATCTGCACCCCCCCATCCGGCCGAGGGGCACAGCCGCAATGGGGATACTCGCTCTGGGGGGAATCGTAACTCCCCGACCGCTGCCTCCGCGGGAGCGGCCGTAGAACTTGCGCCACCCCCTGAACGAGCCGACCCAGCCGCTATGCCAAAGGGAGCCGCTGGCCCTCAAGCGCCTCCACCTCGTCTACACGCCATCTAGGCGGCTAGCTCACGACGATGAGAGCACGGCGCGACAGCTACCGGCACCGTCAGGAGCCGAGCGACATTACGGTCTTCATCGACATCCATGCCAAGCACCGCTTCAGAGGCCATGGCGTGGGCTGAGCTACTGTTGAAATTTTCGCTGCCAGCCGATCAGATGGATGAGTGGAGAGCCACCATTCAGTGTCTAATTGGCTTCGCCGAGGAGGGAGGATCGCAGCGGGCTGGCCCGCCACGGCCTCCCCAGGCAGCGGCAACGGCCCACGCAGCTGGCCGTGCGGATGGGGCCACTCCTATGGTGCAGTCCCCTCCGTGGCAGCCAGCGCGGGAGCCACGCGACCAAGAACCTGACGATGTCTCGATGGCTTCATCTGACCCTCGAGCGCATCAAGGCACACGGCGAGTCCTGGAGGACAGGCGGAGGGAAGGTGCACATGTCAACACCGAGCGACACAACGATGCCCACCGCCAGTCCGACCGGCGTGATGGCCCCGACGTCGATGAGGCCGCACTCGCTGACGGCGGGTACCTACCTTTCGAGGCTGGGTGCCCTGCCTTCACCCGTGAGCTGCGGCAAGTCCGTTGGCCGTCCACTCGCACGTTCAAGCCAGAGATACCAGAGAAGTATGACGGAAGACTGAACCCGGTAGAGTTCTTGAGCATCTACACCATCGCTGTTCAAGCTACCGGGGGAAGAGATGAGAAGGTATTCACCAACTACTTCCCTTTGGCACTCAAGCCAAATGTGAGGTATTGGCTGATGCATCTACCGGAGAACTCCATTTCGACCTGGGCTGACCTGTGCCATGAGTTCGTTGGCGCCTTCACGGGCGGCCATCAAGAACAAGGGAGGCCCAGCAACTTGCATCTCCTCCCGCAGAAGGAAGGCGAGAGCCTGCGGAAATACATGCAGAGATTCAGCAGAGTCCACAGGAATATTCCAGACATCCACCCGGCAGCTGTGATAGCTGCGTTCCAGTCCAACGTGCGCAATCATTGGATACGTTCCAAGATGAACGTTCGATTGCCCAAGACTATGAAGGAGCTTTACACTCTGGTGGATAAGTGTGCTCGAATAGAGAAGGGGAGGAAGCTCCTCGGAGAAGAGGATGGCATTGACATCGATTCAGAAGATGATGACGAGGCCGCCGGTCAAAAGAAGAAGAACAAGAAGTGCAACAAAAGGCGCAAGGATAAGGCAGTGATGACCATTGAGGGATCGGGCATGCCTAGTAGCGGCAAGAAAGCAAAGGCTGAGATACCCGGCAAGGAGGTTGTCGCGTGCACTGACTGCCGGGAAGCCACGGCTGCCGAGAAGGCTGGGAAAGGCGATGGCCCGTATTGCAAGATCCATTGGACCAAGGGCCACGATCTCTAGGAGTGTCATCAGGTTGAGCAGCTTGTCAAGAAGCAGAGGGCTGAATATTAGAAGCGAGATAAAGAGAAAGGTCAGAATGGCGCTGGCGAAAAGGGCCGGGGTGGTGGAGCAAGCCACCCCGGCAAGGCTCCTCAAAATCAAGGGAAACCTGCCAGAGGCCGTGAGAAGGAGGATTGCAACAATGAGACTGATGGAGGAGATGAAGAGGAAACCAGCGAGCAGGAATTCCAGAAAGCCACTGATGCCATGTGCATTGACGGGGGTGCATCTTTGCACTCCTCTCACCGCCAACTTAAATGATGGGCGTATGAAGTTAATGCCGTGGAGCCAGCGGCAAACTCTCAAAGGCCGCTCAAGTGGTCCCGCACGCCCATCATCTTCGACGAAGAGAACCACCCTGACCGCACCAGCGCGGTAGGATGCTTGCCATTGTTGGTATCACCAACAATCCGCAACCTCAAAGTCACAAAGATGCTGGTTGACGGCAGGGCTGGGTTGAATCTGATTTCTTCAAAGGTTATCAGCAAACTCCAGATAGCAGAAGAAGAACTCAAAGTTACTGGTATGTTTCAAGGGATCAACCCCTGCAGGAATCGTCCTAAGGGGAAAATCACGTTACCGGTGACATTTGGGGGGGATTTGAACTACCGGACTGAGAAGATCGTGTTTGATGTGGTTAACCTCCCCCTGCCATACAATGGAATCCTTGGTCGCCCAGCTTTGGCCAAGTTCATGGCGGCATCCCACTGTGCCTACAACACCTTGAAGATGCAGGGCCGGTGGGCGTCATTTCCATTCCATCAGACGAGAAGGACGCAATTATTTGCATGGTCACGATGTACCGGGATGCAGTCGCGGCAGAGGCCACTGAAGCTGCAATCCCCATGAAGGAAAGTAATGGAAAGAAGAAGGCTAATAGGGACACCGACAAGGAATCCGGGAAGCGTACCTCTTCGGGGTATGCTGCGCCTATTGATGACTCGTCGGAGAGTTCCAATAGCAAGAGATCCAAGGTTTCTGCACCCGCTGTGAAATAGGTCCCGGCAGGGCTGGCTGGCACTGGTGGTACTTTCACCATCAGCGCCACCCTCGATGGCAAATAGGAAAGCGGGCTCGTTGCCTTCCTGCGGGCGAATGTCGATGTATTTGCCTGGCAACCATCGGACATCCCCGGTGTTCCCAGGAAGGTAATCAAGCACCACCTTGCTGTCTACCCACATGCCCGACCTATCAAGCAGAAGGTCCGGAAGCAAACTTTGGAGCGGCAGCAGTTTATTGCTGAGGAGATCAAGAAACTTGAGGCAGCTGGTCTGGTTAGAGGAGTGTTGCATCCAACGTGGTTAGCAAATCCAGTGGTGGTTCGCAAGGCCAATGGGAAGTGGAGGCTGTGCATAGATTTTCCGGATCTGAACAAGGCATGCCCGAATGACCCATTTCCCTTGCCGCGCATCGACCAGATTGTGGATTCCACCTCCGGGTGCGACCTGCTTTCCTTCCTGGATGCCTACTCTGGATATCATCAGATCTTCATGTCCAAGGAAGACGAAGAGAAGACCGCGTTCATCACCCCATGTGGCACATACTGCTTTGTGCGGATGCCTTTCGGGTTGAAGAGCGCCGGGTCTACTTTTGCAAGAGCAGTCCAGGTTGGTTTTGGGTCATAGTTGCACAGGAACGTTGAGGCTTACATGGATGATATTGTGGTCAAGACCAAGGACAGATCAACCCTCATCCAGGATTTGGAAGAGACGTTTGTTAATTTGCGCAAGATCAACTTGAAGCTAAATCCGGAGAAGTGTGTGTTTGACGTTCCTTTTGGCAAGCTATTTGGCTTCTTTGTGTCCCACAGAGGGATAGAGGCCAACCCCGACAAGATCAAGGCTATCGAGCATATTCAAGCACCCAAGACAGTCAAGGACGTGAGGCATTTGACTGGATGTGTTGCCGCGCTTAGCAGGTTGATTTCCAAGTCTACCGAGCATGCCTTGCCGTTCTTAAAGGTTTTGAAAAAGGCAGGGCCCATGGAGTGGACCCCCGAGGCAGACGCTGCACTACAAGATTTGAAGGGCTACCTTTCCTCTATGCCCACTTTGGTTGCTCCAAAACCTCAAGAGCGTTACTGCTGTACTTGGGGACAACTAATTAGGTGGTTAGCGCAGCACTGGTGGTGCACAGGAAAGTGGATGGAACAGCAGACGCAGCTGGTGTCCCTTCCGGGGAGGAAAGCGAACACACCTCGGCAAGGTCAAATGCAGATCAAGGCAGAGAAGAGCAAAGCAACGGAAGTAGTTCTCTGGTCACGGCAAAGAAGAAAGTGGTGCAGCGCCCAGTATACTTCGTCAGCTCCCTGTTGCAGGGGGCTACATCCAGGTACTCTGGCGTGCAAAATTTGATCTTTGGCCTTGTCATGGCCTCAAGGAAACTGCGCCACTACTTCCAAGCCCATGAGATCACAGTTGTCACCTGTTTCCCTTTGCAACGGATACTTCGAAACCCTGAGGCTACCGGCAGGATAGTGGAGTGGGCTTTGGAGTTATCCACCTCTGGTTTGAAGTTTGAGAGCACATCAACCATTCAGAGCAGAGCATTGGCAGAGTTTATTGCAGAATAGATGCCAACTCCTAATGAAGAGGTATTGGAGACAGTTATCCCCGGCAAGGAAGCGCCCCAAGAATGGATAATGTATTTCGATGGTGCCTTCTCCCTACAAGGTGCAGGGGCTGGCATGCTTCTCATTGCTCCCACCGGAGAGCACCTGAAGTACGTCGTCCAGATGCATTTTCCCCGTGAGGAAGCTACCAACAATACAGCAGAGTATGAAGGGCTCCTTGCCGAGCTCAGAATTGCAACAGAACTGGGGATAAAGAAGCTGATCATCCACAGAGATTCACAACTTGTGGTGAGACAAGTCAACAAGGATTACCAAAGTCCATTGATGGAGGCATACGTTGAGGAAGTGAGAAAGTTGGAGGAGCGCTTTGACGGATTGAAAACAGAGCACGTTCCCTGTGCGGAAAACAGCATCGCTGATCATTTGTCAAAGTGCGCTGCGCAGAATCTCCCTGTGGAACCAGGAACTTTTGTTCTCCATCTGACTCATCCCTCCGTATCCCCGGCAACAATGGCCAGAAAGAGGAGGAAACTGGACTCCGGCAAGCCTCTCCCGGTAGAACCTCTCGAGGATCCCGGCAGAAAGCTTGTCGGGCACAACTCCCCTTCTGTCGCTGAGCTGCATCCTCCCGCCAGGCCACCGGTCCCCGCGGTCGAGGATTGCACTCTCACAGATGAGGAGGTGCCGTTAGTCCTCGTTGCCAAGCCACAGGCTCCGCCTTGGGCATGGCACATAGTCCATTTCCTCCAAACTGGAGAACTTCCCGAAGAGCAAGAAGAAGCTAAAAGAGTAGCCTGAAAGGCCAGTATGTATCAGTTTGTTGATGACATGCTGTACAGAAGGAGGCCCAATAGTGTGAAATTGAGGTGCATTTGCTGGGAAGGAGGAAAGGAACTGCTGGCGGAGATACACAAGGATGTGTGCGGCTCCCACATTGGATCAGGGGTGTTGGTTGGGAAAGCTTTTCGGCAAGGATTCTACTGGCCCACTGCCCTCTAAGATGCGGTCGAGCTTGTCACCAAGTGTGAAGCCTTCCAGTTCCATTCCAAGAACATCCACCTGCCTGCCCAAGCTCTTCAGACAATCCCTTTATCATGCCCGTTTTTGGTCTGGGGGCTCTATATCCTCGGCCCTTTCCCCCATGCTGTCGGGGGCTTTGAATTCTTGTTCGTTGCAATCGACAAGTTTACAAAGTGGCCAGAAGTAGATCCCGTGAGAAAGGTGACTGCTCAGTCAGCTATCAAGTTCTTGAAAGGATTGGTGTGCCGCTTCAGAGTTCCTGCCCGGATCATCACTTACAACAGCACCCAGTTCATGAGTCGCGCCTTCATGCAATACGTTCATGCCCTCGGAAGCAAAATCGCATTCGCCTC
Organism: Thinopyrum elongatum; assembly: GCA_011799875.1. Taxonomy (NCBI): domain Eukaryota; kingdom Viridiplantae; phylum Streptophyta; class Magnoliopsida; order Poales; family Poaceae; genus Thinopyrum; species Thinopyrum elongatum. The sequence continues at coordinate 344,396,035 of CM022300.1, forward strand.
TGTGGCCCATCCAAGGAGCAATCGGCAAGCTGAGAGGGCAAACGCTGAAGTGTTGTGAGGACTCAAGACAAGAACTTTCGATAGGCTGCAGAAGTGCGGCAGGCGGTGGATCGACGAGCTACCGGTGGTTCTTTGGTCCCTCAGAATGACACCAAATCGAGCTACCGGGCAGACTCCCTTCTCCCTAGTCTATGGGGCAGAAGCAGTTATCCCCACGGAACTCATTTACGGGTCACCTAGAGTGCTTGCCTATGATGAAGAAGCGCAAGATCAGCACCGGCGTGACGACGCTGTGCTACTCGAGGAGAACCATCTCCGGGCTGCTACGCGTGTCGCCGCTAACAGCAAGCCCTGTGTCGCTATCACAGCCGCAGGGTTCATGCCCGGTGTTTTTAGGATGGCGGCCTTGTCCTTAGGTGCGTTCAGTCCACCAAGGGTGCAAACAAGTTGACGCCAAAGTGGGAAGGCCCTTACCGGGTAGTACGAGTTACCAGACCTGGCGCAGTCCGTCTGGAGACCGGAGATGGCATTCAGTTGCAAAACTCATGGAACATTGAGCATCTCCACAAGTTCTACCCGTAAGGCGCGGCTGTCGGGCCCTGCCCAGCAGCCACCATTTTGTACAGGCCTTGCCTCTGTTGCATGTAACCCCTTGTACATAGCTAGGCACAGACCCTGAGCAACAAAGAATTAAATGAAGCGTTGGGGGGGCCCCGACAAATTACATGCATGCATAAGCATATCATGATGTCATGGGAAACCACGGCCACCTATGGGGCCATGAGCCCCTGTTGCTTTAGCGGGGGGATGGGCACGTTACACAAAGAATGGAGAAGCGTCGCGCTGCACGACAGAGATCACACGGGCAGTCTTTACCCAGGTTCGGGCCGCCACGAGGCGTAAAACCCTACTTCTGCTTTGGTGGATCGATGGTGGATAATGGTGGTGAACATAGCACACTCGCCCGGCAAGGTCGCTCTGGGGGTGAGAGTGGCTACGCGCGTATGGATATGCGAGGGTCCAACCCTTTATACGGTCGCCATGGGCCTCCTTTTATAGATTAAGGGGTCACCACAGTAGCAAATCAGTCTTTGCGTACTGATTAGATAGCTAACAAAGCTATCATATCTAACTCTGCAGGCTGACAGAGTGCATTAAATGCACCACTCAGTGTCACATCACCACTCACCCGGCAGGCCTTGTCGGGCTGTTTTGCCAGCTTCACGCCTGCTTACTTGACACGTCTCAGGACGTGTGTCATATGGAGGTGCATGCTGTAGAAAGTGGCTGCCATGTGGCAGAAAGCAGCCACTTAGTCACCTTGGAGCTCGAAACCGCTTTGATTAATGACTTGCGTCGCTTGTGAGGTGGAGCGGTGGAGTGGCTTGCCTCCGCCAGCCCCAGCAGGCCTGCCGGGACGATCTGGGAGCTTGCTTCCGGGGCAAAACCCAACCCTGCCGTGCTTGCCTGCCCAGCAAGGTAGGTCCTTCCCTTAGCGATGCCTTGTTTTTCTGGCTCACCTTGGCCTTCTCGGCTTGCACTTGGATCCTTCAAAGGAATTGATCCTCCTTGTTTGGTCTGATCTTGGTCTTGTAATCTTGTCTCTGGCCTGTGCACAGTCTGTGCAATGGACCCAGGGTCTGTTGCACCGACAGGAGCCCCCGGGCCTGGCACGGTCGCGCCACTTGGCATCGTCGGGGTAGGCCCTAACCAGTGCACAGGCAGAAACTTAAGGGCGGCTCCGCCCCTTGAGATCTTCTTTGCTACTTCATTAACCTAAGCTTCGGTCAGTTTTCGGTTTTCCCGCGCGCCGTGCAACGCCAATTGTGGTGGGGCCATTCTATTGGCGAGATGTCCGGGGCTCTTGATGCTCGCCTGGGATGCAGTATATGGGGTCCTTGGTAATCCCAGCACTGCTCCTTCCGGTGGATCTCGCATTCTCGCTAAGGACGGCGGTGTCTTCCTGCCTGCCAAGGTGGGGAGCGGCGCGCCTCGAGTGTCCTGCTCGTTGTAGTCGCCCGCCGTCGCTTCGGGGGAGGTGCCGGGCTAGGGGCCCGGCATCTTCCTGGAGCGATGGTGATGGAGAGAAATCAAGGGAAGGCGGGGGAGGCGGGAGGCAGGGCGTCATGTCGGAGTATGATGGCACCGACGCCTTCGTCTTGTATTGGCGACCTGCTGCCTTGTCTTTCCGCTCTTCCCCTCCCTCCCCGGCACCATCATCACCAGTCTCTTCGGGTGATAGCCGGGCAGGGATGTTCCCTTGGTGCCTCCCCCTCCTCCAACAGTCTTCCAACTGGGCATCGGTAGTTGATCCCTCCGGTGCTCGAGCTGGGGCTTCTTGCTGGTCATGGAGGTGGTGACCAAGGCACCGCCGAGCTGCTCTTTGTGCCCCTCCTTCGCAGCCTCGCCACTCTCGATCTTTACAGGCCACGCCCGGCAAGCCATGACGGGATCGGGGGTGGGCTCCTGCTTGGGTGCTCTTTCAGCCGTCTTCTCTTCCCACCGCAATACCTGGTGGAGGGAAAACGAAAAGAGGAGATCACGGGGCACTTATCTTTTTTTCAATCTTAAATCTGTAGGCACTTGCCAAATTTTAGTTCAAATAATGTAATCTCTTGTATCCATGTTTATGTTCCGTGAGATTTGTACTTGTTGATCAGCACATTAATGAAAAAGATAAGCTTTGCCGGGCACTTGTGCATGTATGATATCCATGCGGAGGTGAAACGCCTCCCTACTTTCATGTAAACAAGTAGATCCCGGTAAGCTACCTTGCCGGTACCCCATAGGACTGCTGCTGTGAGGCTGAGCCTGCCGGGCGCAGAACACATTGGGAGAGACCAGCCCCCCGACAAGCCCTTTCAGCCAAAGGCCACTACGACCATCCTAACCGAAGCAGCGTTCGTGTTAGTAGATGGGAGCACCTTTGTTTTCGAGGCGGCGAGGTTTTCATATGCACAAGTCCTACTCACGGAACATGTATGGATAAGAGATGGAACTTATCTGTTTGGCTTGCCGGAGACCACAGTGCTGGCTTGTCTTTGCATCCTCTTCCTAGGACTAAGTCCACGGCAGGAGCCTGCAGTTTATGCAAATGAAGATGATGCCAGATGTAATCTATCTACATGATCATGCAACCTATCTACATGAATCATGCAATGCTTATGAAATGCTTATGCATGCATGCAACTTGTCGGGGGCCCCCAGCGCTTCATTTATTTCTCTGTTGCTCAGGGTCTGCGCCTGGCTTTGTACAAGGTGTTACATGCAGCTGAGGCAAGGCCTGTACAAAAGGGTGGCTGCCGAGCAGGGCCCGACAGCCGCGCCTTACGGGTAGAACTTGCGGAGATGCTCAATATTCCATGAGTTTTGCAATTGAATGCCATCTCCGGTCTCCAGATGGACTATGCCGGGTCTGGTGACTCGTACTACCCGGTAAGGGCCTTCCGACTTCGGTGACAGCTTGTTTGTACCCTTGGCGGACTGAGCGCGCCTAAGGACAAGATCGCCTTCCTCAAAACACCGGGCATGAACCTTGCGGCTATGATCGCGACGCAGGGCTTGCAGATAGCATGCAGCACGCGTAGCAGCCCGGAGACGGTTCTCCTCGAGAAGCACAGCATCGTCACGCATGTGCTGTTCCTGCGCTACTTCATCGTAGGCAAGCACTTGAGGTGACCCGTAAGATTTCTGTGGGGATAACTGCTTCTGCCCCATAGACTAGGGAGAAGGGAGTCTGCTCGGTAGCTTGGTTTGGTGTCGTTCTGAGGGACCAAAGAACCACCAGCAACTCATTGATCCATTGCCTGTCGTGCTTCCGCAGCTTATCAATCGTTCTTGTCTTGAGTCCCCACAGCACTTCAGCGTTCGCCCTCTCAGCTTGTCCATTGCTTCTAGGATGTGCGACAAAGGCAAATGAGATCTTGTTTCTGAGGGCATGAACATATTGCATGAAGGCGCGGCTCGTGAACTGGGTGCCATTGTCGGTGATGATCCGGGCAGGGACCCCGAAGCGGCACACCAACCCTTTCAAGAACTTGATAGCTGACTGAGCAGTCACCTTTCTCATGGCATCTACTTGTGGCCACTTTGTAAACTTGTCGATTGCAACGAACAAGAATTCAAAGCCCCCGGCAGCTCAGGGGAAAGGGCCGAGGATATCGAGCCCCCAGACCGAAAATGGCCATGACAAAGGGATTGTCTGGAGTGCTTGGGCAGGCAGATGGATATTTTTGGAATGGAACTGACAGGCTTCACACTTGGTGACGAGCTCAACCACATCTTGGAGGGCTGTGGGGCAATAGAATTCTTGCCGGAATGCATTCCCAACCAAAGCCCTTGATCCAATGTGGGAGCTGCACATGCCTTTGTGTATCTCTGCCAGCAGTTCCTTTCCTCCTTCCCGGCAAATGCACTTCAATTTCACACCGTTGGGCCTTCTTCTGTATAGTGTGTCATCGACAAACTGATACATACTGGCCCTCCGGGCTACTCTTTCAGCTTCTTCTTGCTCTTCGGGAAGTTCTCCGGTTTGGAGGAAATGGACTGTGCCTTGCCCAAGTTGGAGCCTGAGGCCCAGCAACGAGGACTAGCGGTACCTCCTCATTCGTGGGGGCGCATCCTTTGACTGCGGGGACCAGTGGCCCCGCAGGAGGGTGCAGCCTGGTAATCGAAGGGGAGTTGGTCCCGGCAGGGTCCTTGCTAGGAGCCCTGAAAGGCTCTACCGGGAGAGGCTTACCGGAGTCCAATTTCCTCCTCTTTCGAGCCATTGTTGTCGGGGATACGAAGGGCTGAGTAAGATGGAGAACAAAAGTCCCTGGTTCCATAGGAAGCTTCTGTGCAGCGCACTTTGACAGGTGATCAACAATGCTGTTTTCCGCACGGGGTACGTGCTTTGTTTGCAACCCGTCAAAGCGCTCCTCCAATCTTCTCACTTCCTCGACATTTTCCTCCTTCAATGGGCTTTGGTAATCCTTGTTGACTTGTCTCACCACCAGTTGTGAATCTCCTCAAATGATCAGCTTCTTGATTCCCAATTCTGTAGCAATCCTGAGCCCTGCAAGAAGCCCTTCATATTCTGCTGTATTGTTGGTCGCCTCCTCCCAGGGAAAGTGCATCTAGACGACGTACCTCAGGTACTCTCCAGTGGGAGCCACGAGAAGCACGCTAGCCATTGCACCTTGTAGGGAGATGGCACCATCAAAATACATGATCCATTCTTGGGGCGCTTCCTTGCCGGGGATAACTGTTTCCTGTACTTCTTCATCAGGGGTTGGCGTCCATTCTGCAATAAACTCTGCCAACGCCCTACTCTGGATTGTTGATGTGCTTTCAAACTTCAGGCCAAAGCTGGATAACTCCAATGCCCACTCCACTATCCTGCCGGTGGCCTCTGGGTTTCGAAGTATCCTTTGCAACGGGAAGCGGGTGACAACCGTGATCTCATGGGCTTGGAAGTAGTGGCGCAGTTTCCTTGAGGCCATGACAAGGCCAAAGATCAACTTTTGCACGCCAGAATACCTACATCTAGCTCCCTGCAACAGGGAGCTGACAAAGTATACTGGGTGCTACACCACCTTCTTCCTTGCCGTGTCCTTGGGGTTGTTTCCGCTACCGTGCTCTTCTTTGTCCTGATCCATATCTGGCCTTGCCGGGCCGCTCTCTTCCTCTTCCCCAGGCGGGACACTTGCTGAGGTGGATGCTTCTTCTACTTCCCGCTGCGCTACTAGGGCCGCACTAACCACTTGGTTAGTTGCTGCCAGATATAGCAGCAACGGCTCTTGTGGTTTGGGTGCGACCAAAGTAGGAACAGAAGAAAAGTAGGCCTTCAAATCCTGAAGTGCTGCATTTTCTTTTGGCATCCACTTCATGGGTCCCGCCTTCTTCAAAATCTTGAAGAATGGCAAGGCGCGCTCGCCAGACTTGGAGATGAATCTGCTAAGCGCGGCCACGCATCCTGTCAAACGCCTCACATCCTTAACTGTCTTGGGTGTCTGTATCTGCTCAATAGCCTTGATATTATCGGGGTTGGCCTCTATCCCATGGTGGGACACAAAGAAACCAAGTAGCTTGCCGGAGGGAACGCCAAACACACACTTCTCCGGATTTAGTTTCAAGTTGATCTTGCACAGATTAGCAAATGTCTCTTCTAAATCCTGCATGAGGGTTGATCTGTCCTTGGTCTTGACCGCAATATCATCCATATAGGCTTCAATGTTCCTGTGCAACTGTAATTCAAAGCCAATCTGGACTGCTCTTGCAAAAGTGGACCCGGCACTCTTCAACCCAAAGGGCATGCGCACAAAGCAGTATGTACCACATGGGGTGATGAATGATGTCTTTTGTTCGTCTTCCTTGGACATAAAAATCTGATGGTATCCAGAGTATGCATCCAGAAAAGACAGCCACTCACATCCTGAAGTAGAATCCACGATCTGGTCGATGCGCGGCAAGGGAAATGGGTCCTTTGGGCATGCTTTGTTCAGATCCATGAAATCTATGCAAAGCCTCCATTTTCCATTAGCCTTGCGCACAACCACTGGGTTTGCTAACCATGTTGGATGCAGTACTCCTCTGACCAAACCAGTTGCTTCAAGTTTCTTGATTTCCTCGGCAATAAACTGCTGCTGCTCCAAGGCATACTTCTGAACCTTCTGCTTGACGGGCCGGGCATGTGGGCAGACATCAAGGTGGTGCTTGATTACCTCCCTGGGAACACCGGGGAAATCAGATGGTTGCCAGGCAAACACATCGATATTCGCCTGCAGGAAGGCAACGAGCGCACTTTCCTATTTGTCATCAAGGGTGGCGCTGATAGTGAAAGTAGGGTCAGCGCCAGCCAGCCCTGCCGCGACCTTTTTCACTTGGGGTGGAGTAGCCTTGGATCTCTTGCTGTTGGAACTCTCTGGCATGTCATCAACGGGCGCGGCACATTCCACAGGGGTACGCTTCCCGGATTCCTTGCCAGTGCCTCTGCTATGCTTTTCCTTGGCGGGAACTGTGGCTTCCGCGTCCTCTGCCGTGACCGCATCCCGGTACATCTTATCCATGCAAATAATTACGTCTTTCTTGTCCGACGGAACGGAAATGACGCCCATTGGCCCTGGCATCTTCAAGGTGGTGCAGGCATAGTGGGATGTTACCATGAATTTGGCCACGGTCGGGCGCCCAAGGATCCCGTTGTACGGCAGGGGGAGGTCAACCACATCAAACACAACTTTCTCAGTCCTGTAGTTCAACTCTCCTCCAAATGTCACTGGCAATGTAACCTTTCCCTTAGGACGGCTCCTGCTAGGATTGATTCCTTGAAACGTGCTGTGGCCTTAAGTTCTTCCTCTGCTATCTGGAGTTTGCTGATAACCTTTGGGAAAATCAGATTCAACCCGGCCCGCCGTCAACCAGCATCCTTGTGACCTTGAGGTTGCCAATTGTTGGTGAGACCAACAATGGCAAGCACCCTACCGCAGTAATGCGGTCGGGGTGGTCATCTTCATCAAAGATGATGGGCGTGCGTGACCACTTGAGCGGCTTTCGAGAATCTGCCGCTGGCTCCACGGCATTGACTTCACGCGCCCACTGTTTAAGTTGGCGGTGAGAGGAGTGCAAAAATGCACCCCCGTCAATGCACAGGGCATCAGTGGCCTTCTGGAACTCCTACTCGCTGGTTTCCTCTTCATTCCCTTCATCACTCTCATTACTGCAATCCTCCTTCTCTCGGCCCTTGGCGGGTTTCCCTTGGTTCCGAGGAGCCTTGTCGGGGCGATTTGCTTCACCACCCCGGCCCTTCCTGCTAGCGCCATTCTGACCTTTTTCCTTATCACGCTTCTCATACTCAGCCTTCTGTCTCTTGACGAGCTGCTCGGAGATCATGGCCCTTGGTCCGATGAATCTTACAGTATGGCCCATCACTTTTCCCAGCTTTCTCGGCAGCCGCCGCCTCCCGGCAGTCAGCGCATGCGGTAGCCTCATTGCCGGGGGCTTCAGCCTTGGCCTTCTTGCCGGTACTAGGCGTGCCTGCCCCTCAACAGCCATCACTGTCTTATCCTTACGCTTCTTGTTGTGCTTCTTTTTCTTCTTCTTCTTACTGATGGTTTCGTTGTCATCTTCTGAGTCGATGTCGATGCACTCTTCCTCTCCAGGAAGTTTCCTCCCCTCCTCCACCCGAGCACATTTGTCCACCAAAGTGTAGAGCTCCTTCACAGTCTTGGGAAATCGAACGTTCGTCTTGGAACGTATCCTGCGGTTGTGCACGTTGGATTGGAAGGCAGCTATCATGGCAGCTAGGTGGATATCTTGGATATTTCTGTGGACTCGACTGAATCTCTGCAAGTACTTCTGTAGAGTTTCTCCTTCTTTCTGCTGAAGAAGCTGCAAGTCGCTGGGCCGCCCTGGTTCTTGATTGCTGCTCGTGAAGGCACCAATGAACTCGTGGCACAGGTCAGCCCACGTCGAAATGGAGTTCTCTGGCAGGTGCATCAGCCAAGACCTCACATTTGACTTGAGGGCCAAAGGGAAGTAGTTGGCGAACACCTTCTCATCTCTTCCCCCGGCAGCTTGAACAGCGATGGTGTAGATGCTCAAGAACTCTGTCGGGTTTAGTCTCCCATCATACTTCTCGGGTATCTCTGGCTTGAACGTGGGAGTGGACGGCCAACGAACTTGCCGCAGCTCACGGGTGAAGGCAGGGCACCCAACCTCGAAAGGCAGGAACCCGCTATCTCCGAGCGCGGGCTCATCGACGTCGGGGCCATCACACCGATTGGACCGGCGGGGGTTGTCGCGGCGCCGCTCGTCGATGACGCGCGCGCCTTCCCTTTGCCTGCCCTTCGGGGCATGCTATCGGCCTTGACGCACTCGAGGGTCTGACGTGGCCATCGAGATGTCATTGGGTGCTTGGTTTTGCTGCTCCCGGGCGGCTTGCCGTGGTGGGGATTACACCGTGAGGGTGGCCCCTCCCGCACGACCAGCCGCATGAGCCGTCGTTGCTGCCTGGGAAGGCCGTGGTGGTCCGGCCCGCTGTGATCCTTCCGCCTCGGCAAAACCAATCAAACTTTGGATGGTGGCTCGCCACTCATCCATCTGGTCTGCCGCCGGTGGGAATCTCAATAGCAGTTGTGCTCACGCCATGGCCTCTAAGGTAGTGCTTGGCATATTAGATGACGATGTAGATCGTAGTGTTGCTCGGCTCCTGACGTTGCCGGTTGTGACTGCGCCATGCCCTTGCTGCTGTGAACCAGCCGTTTGGACGGCATGGTGACGCGGTGGAGGCGCCTGAGGGCCAGCTATTCCGTTGGGCACGGTAGCTGGGTCAGCCCGCCCAGGGGTGGCGCGTGCCCTGCGGTTGCGCCCGCAGTGGGGGCGGCCGGAGGGTTGTGATTCGCCCCAGAGTGAGCATCATCACTGCGGCTGTGCCCGTTGGCGAGGAGAAGGGGTTCTGGCGGAATGATCCCTCCATTCGTACCTCATGGAGCATGGCCGTCGGGATGTTGCTGATGCTGTCCTTCCCCGGTACCTCCCGTTCCTGCTTCAGCCATGGGGAAGGTGGTGACGGCGCCGCCTGCGACGACCAAGTCCCCCGCAGCATCCACACCCTCGAGGGCCCCCGTATTCCCCATGATGTCGGCGGTCGCGGGTGGCGGAGCCTTCGAGGTGGACGGGTGATTTGCAGCTCCGGGCTTCCTCTTGGGCGCCATAGTCAATGACGCCATCGACGACGAAAATATCGATGAAGATGACGCGCAGCGTACGCTCTCGGTTTCGTGCAAGTGATTCGCCTACCTGGCGCGCCAAAGATGTCATGGGAAACCACGGCCACCTATGGGGCCATCAGCCCCTTTTGGTTCGGCGGGGGGATGGGCACGTTGCACAAAGAGCGGAGAAGCATCACGCAGCACGGCAGAGATCACACGGGCAGTCTTTACCCAGGTTTGGGCTGCTCGAGGCATAAAACCCTACTCCTGCTTTGGTGGATTGATGGTGGATAATGGTGGTGAACGTAGCACACTCGCCCGGCAAGGTCGCTCTAGGGGCGAGAGTGGCTACACGCGTATGGATATGCGAGGGTCCAACCCTTTCTACGGTCGCCATAGGCCTCCTTTTATAGATTAAGGGGTCACCATAGTGGCAAATCAGTCTTTGCGTACTGATTAAATAGCTAACAGTGCTATCATATCTAACTCTGTAGGCTGACAGAGCGCATTAAATGTGCCACTCAGTGTCACCTCACCGCTCGCCCGGCAGGCCCTGCCGGGCTGTTTTGCCAGCTTCGCGCCTGCTTACTTGACACGTCTCAGGACGGGTGTCATATGGAGGTGTTTGCTGTAGGAAGTGGCTGCCATGTGGCAGAAAGCAACCACTTAGTCACCTTGGAGCTCAACACCGCTTTGATTAATGACTTGCAGTGCTTGTGAGGTGGAGTGGCCTGCCGGGACGATCTGGGAGCTTGCTTCCAGGGCAAAACCCAACCCTATCGGGCTTGCCTGCCCGACAAGGTAGGTCCTTCCCTTAGCGATGCCTTGTTTTTCTAGCTCACCTTGGCCTTCTCGACTTGCACTTGGATCCTTCAAAGGAATTGATCCTCCTTGTTTGGTCTGATCTTGGTCTTGTAATCTTGTCCCTGGCCTGTGCACAGTCCGTGCAATGGACCCAAGGTATGTTGCACTGACACATGAGCATTGGATTATCATGTAGAATAGATCGCATGAGGCATCGTTTTTCATCTGCATCATACTGCAGGCTCCTACCATGGATTCGGTACCAGAAAAAGAGAAGAGAAGACAAGCCTACATTGCGATCCCCGGCAAGCCCAAACAGATAAGTTCTCTCTCTTATCCATACGAGTTCTGTAAGTAAAAACTTGTGCATAGGAAAACCTCGCCGCTTACAAGACTTAGGTGCTCCCGTCCCTTGACTCGAACGTTGCTTCGGCCAGGGAGGTTGTAGTGGCCTTTGGAGAGAAAGTTGGCGGGGGTTGGTCCGTCTTCACGATTTGTGCCCGGCAGGCCCAGCCCCGCGACAGCAACTTGAGGGTATCGGTAGGATAGCCTATCGGGAAAAACTTGTTTACTTGAGCGTATGGAGGCATTCTCCCTCTTCATGGACATGTTACATGCACAAGTGCCCGGCAAGGTTTATCTTTTTCAGTAATATGCTGATCAACAAGTACAGACCTTACAGAACATAAACATGGATAAAAGAGATTACATAGTTTGAACTAAAGTTTGGCAAGTGCCTACATATTTTAGATTGAAAAAAGATAAGTGCCCCGTGATGCCCTTTCTGGCCCCTCTCCTTCTAGGCACAGCGGCAAGAGGAGAAGAGGGAAAAATGAGCGCCTGGGTGGAAGCCCACCCCGGCCTCATCGGGTCTCCTGACGAAGATCCTGGCAAGAGCGGGAGGGCGCGGGCGAAGGTGATGGTGAAGAGATCGGCGGAGATGACCCGTCAACCGCCACCACCAAGGCCAGCAGGATGCAGCAGGGCGAACAAAGTCGCAGCCCGCGAGGAAGCCTGCCGGGGCCGAGCTAGAAGGCTGCTGGAGGAGCCAGGAGCGCCACCCCCACCCCTGCATCCAACTCCCTGGCAAATCACCTTGCCGGGGAGGAGATGCAGGTGCAGATGATGGTGACACCACCTGACGGTGACGGTGCGGCTGGTGCTCACCGGAGTCAGAGTCGTCGCCCTCCCGGCCGACGCCATCGTCATTGCCGTCACTGTCCTCCTCGTCGCTATTGCTCGAGGAGGAGCTTTCGTTGTCGGTCGAGCTCTCCGCGCAACACCCTAAACGAGCACCCGAGCTCCCGAAAACATTGACAGAAAGAAAATCGGCCTCCATTAACTTAAATTGGAGGACATGCCCTTCTGACAGGCTATGGGCACGGGCAAAGGTCTTCTAGCCACGGCGAAGATACATAACTTGAGGGGCGGGGAAATCCACATCCACCCGTATGCTGCCATTCCCACATCCCCTCATGTGTAGTCTCAACGCAAGTGGCTGATCGAGCTCCATCACCCTTGCGAATGGCGTGGGGAGACAGAGGCAGCCGCGCGGAAGCTTATACAGCCTGATGACGAACTCCAGAGGCTGGTCTCCAACATGGCCTTCCATCGGGGGAGGGGCGGCCGGCGGGGGCGGGATCAGAGTGCCACCTCGTCCCCCTCGGCCCCGTGCACCACAACGGCCTCAACCTCATCCTCTCCCACCTCCCCTCGTCATGGGCTCCGTCCCCACGTCTTTGGAGGGAGGAGGGAGATGCTGTCGAGCAGAAGTTCTCATCGCCACTTGTGGAGGACCGGACCCCCGACCTCTCACCATGACAGACGTGGGCAACTGCAGAAATGAAGAAGGAAGGAGGTGTGGAGGAACTTCTCACACCACGCCCCCTTCTTATAGGCGGGCGTGGCAGGGGGCTGGATTTTCTTTGTGGAGGTGGCTGCCCCGCTCGGCCAGTCCGGCTCCTCCTCGCCATCAACGGCTCAAAGAATCAAGGCCGACCCCCTGCGCCAATCCACGACCCCTAGCTTTCTGCCATGGCACTCATTCCCGCACCCTCCGTATCCACCACCAACCTTGCGCAATGCATGCAATACACTTGGCAGAAGCACCTGGAGCGGGGGAGGATAGTGGGGTGTCAATTACCGCCCAGTGAACAAGGGACGTGGGTAACTCCATGCATCGTGGCCCATTATCTCCATTACTGCAGTTGGCGTTACGCGATAGGCGGAAGAACCGGAAAATGATCCGAGCTCAGATTAATGAAGAAGCAAAGAAGATCTCAAAGGGCGAGCAGCAATTTCCCCCTCGCCTGTGCACAAGTTAGGGCCTACCCCGACGACGCCCGACAGCGCGTTCGGGCCAGGCCCGGGGGCTCCTGTCGGTGCAACAAACCCTGGGTCTGTTGCCCAGACCGTGCACAGGCCCAAGATCAAGATTGCAACATCCAAGACAAGGCCAAGGTAAAGAGATAAGCTCTTTGAGGAATTAAAGGGCAGGTTGAGAAGACCAAGTCAAGCCAAGAAGCAAGACACTGCTAAGGGAAAACCTCCCTTGCCGGGCAGGAGAGCCTGGCGAGGTCAAGGTTGCCCCGGAAGCAAGCCTCAGGATTGCCCCGGCAGGCCTGCCGGGGCACACGAAGGCAAAACACCCCGCCAAGGCTTCACCGCCCCACCTCACAGCGACGCAAGTCACCGATCAGTGCGGTGTCAAGCCCCAAGATGACTAAGTGGCTGCCTTTTGCCACATGGCAGCCATTTCCTACAGGAATCACCTCCAGATGACACCCGTCCTGCGACGTGTCATGCAGACAGGAGAGAAGGTGGCCAAACAGCCCGGCAAGGCGTGCCGGGCAGGCCATGATGTGACACTAAGCGGCGCATTTAATGCGTACTGCTCTGTCTGCAGAGTAGATATGATAGCACTGTTCGCTATCTAATTAGTACACAATGACTGATTTGCCACTGTGGTGACCCCTTGATCTATAAAAGGAGGCCCATGGCAACCATAGAAAGGATTCGGACCCCTGTACACTCATATGCGCGTAGCTGCTCTCCCCCCAAGGCAACCCTACCGGGCAAGAGGGCTGCATTTCCACCACCATCCACCATCAATCCACCAAAGCAGGAGTAGGGTTTTACGCCTCGCGGTGGCCCGAACCTAGGTAAAACTGCCCATGTTATCTCTGCCGCGCTACGCTGCGCTCCTTCGCTCTTTGATCAACGTGCTCAGTCCCCCTGCCGAACCAAAAGGGGCCCTTGGCCCCATAGGTAGCTGTGGTTTCCCACGACACCGAACAGTGTGAAGTTCAAATGTATTAGCCGGAATGATGGACTAGCGCTGTCGGCAGAAATATACGAAGGCGTGTGTGGCTCACACCTAGGATCAAGAGCACTTGTCGAGAAAGCTTTCTGGCAAGGATTCTATTGGCCCACCGCCCTCTGAGACACAACTGAGCTCATCACTAAGTGTGAAGCATGCCAGTTCCATTCCAAGAACATCCATTAACCAGCTCAGGCTCTTCAAACAATCCCTTTGTCCTGGCCTTTCGCGGTTTGGGGGCTCGACATCTTGGGCCCCTTTCCCCGTGCTACCGGAGGCTTTGAATTCTTGTATGTTGCAATCGACAAGTTTACAAAATGGCCCGAGGTAGAGCCAGTGAGGAAGGTGACCGCGCAGTCGGCTATCAAGTTCTTTAAAGGATTGATGTGTCATTTTGGAGTGCCCAACAAGGTGATCACCGACAATGGCACCCAGTTCATGAGCCACACCTTCATGCAGTACATCCAGAGCCTTGTAAGCAAGATCTCTTTCGCCTTCGTCACTCACCCAAGGAGCAACAGATAGGCTGAAAGGGTGAACGCTGAAGTGCTACACGGGCTCAAGACAAGGACCTTTGACAAACTGTGGAAATGCGGCAGACGCTGGCTTGATGAACTACCGGTGCTTCTTTGGTCAATCAAAACGACACCAAATTGAGCTACTGGCCAGTCTCCCTTCTCCCTAATATATGGTGCAGAAGCAGTGCTCCCCACAGAACTCACACACGGGTCACCTCGAGTACTTGCCTACAATGAGATAGAGCAAGAGCAGCTGCGGCATGACGATGCCATGCTCCTCGAGGAAGATCATCTCCGGACAGCTGTCTGTGCTGCACGCTACCAGCAAGCCTTGCGCCGCTATAATAGCCAAAGGGTTCACACCCAGAGCCTTGAGGAAGGTGACCTTGTCCTTAGGCGCGTTCAGTCCGCCAAGGGTGCAAACAAGTTGACGCCGAAGTGGGAAGGCCCTTACCGGGTAGTGGGAGTCACCAGACCTGGCGCAGTGCATCTAGAGACCAAGGATGGCATCCCAATTCTAAACTCATGGTATATTGAGCATCTTCGCAAGTTCTACCCGTGAGGCGCGGTTATCGGGCCCTGCCTCGGCAACCTATTTTGTACAAGCATAGTCCCCAAGGCTTGTAACCCTTTGTACAAAGCCTGGCGCAGACCCCGTGCATAGCTGAATAAAACTAAGTGTTTTCACAAAACTTGCATGCATGATCTCTTGTTCGCTTAAGTATGATCTTAATGTGATTACACTAGTTTTAGGTAAGATGACTAATATGCCGTAAAGGGATTCATGCTACCTTCTTCCTTTTTTGACAATGATAGAAGGATCCCTCGCAAGCAACTTCCCCGGGAGGAGGGTGGAAGTAGGCCCGTACATTTGATCCCCAACAATCCCCCTTATCTAAAACGATAAGAAGTACAACAAAGAAAGATAAGTTTGTTTCATATATAACTTCCCGTCATTCCATGTTGTGTCCACGTATGACAAACTTGCACGCAAGGAAACCTTGCCGCGTCTATCGTTCACGCTCCTATCCTTGACTCGAGCCTACTCGACAGGATTAGTTGCAGCTGTGTTTGGAAAGACCGATAAGGGACTGGCTTCTATTCGCGCTCCCAACCCATCTTGAGCCATGTTAAAGGCCGGCGAGAGACTTTGCCGGGAACTCTACTTGCAAAAGAGTGCTGAAGGCTAGTCCTTCAAAACATCTAAAAACATGTATAAGTATCCGACAAGTATTCTTTCAAAATTGCATGGGACAAACAAGTGCAGATCATACAAGTACCAATATGGAGGAGGGATTACATAAATTTGATTCAAACTTGGCGAGTGCCTACATTTTTTTGACTTAAAAAGAAAAGTGCTCCGTAATGCCTTTCTTGTCCCTCTCCTCCTAGGGTTTACATTGAGAAGAAAGGAGGGCAAAAGGAGCACTTGGGCAAAAGCCCAGCCTGACCCCGCCAGGACCAGAGGGACGCGGCTTGGCAGGGACACCGGCAGGGAAGACGAAGCCGGAGTCTAGCTGGAGGTGGCGGTGGCGTCCAGGCCAAGCATCCCCGGCAAATCGCTCTGCCGGAGTCTAGCTACAGATGATGGTGCTGACGGTGATGGTGCGGCTGGAGTTCAGCCAGAGTCCGAGTTGTTGTCTTCGGACTTGACGATCGGGGGCTTGCCATCACCGTATTCACCGTCCGTGTCCTCCTCCTCGCTTGCCATCACCGTATTCACCGTCCGTGTCCTCCTCGTCGCTGTCGCTCGAGGAGGATCTTTCGTAGTCGCCCGAGCTTTCCATCCAGCACCCAAGGCGAGCACCTGAGCGCCTGAAGACCTTGATGGAGAGCATATCAGACTCCACCAACTTGAAGCGAAGAACATGCAACTCCGCAAGGTAGTGGGCGCGAGCGATGGTTTTCCACCCGCGGCTGAGAAGCATGGCGCAGGGCGCGGGGAACTCAATGTTCACCCATACCACCCCATTGCGGCAGCCACTCATGCGCAATCGCAGCCCGAGCGGCTGGTCAACCTCCATCACCCTAGCAAAAGGGAGAGGAAGCCACATGCGGCTGCGGGGAGGATCGCGCAGCTTGACAATGAATTCCAGCACCGTATTCCCCCGTTGCCTTCTGTCGGGGGTGGAGCAGTTGGAGGAGAGATGACGAGTGCACCGCTTCATCCACCTCGACCGCGGGCACTGCATCGACCCCGACCGTGCCACGTAGGTCTGGCTCGTGTGCTGGAACCAGCCTCTGCAGCTGCAGTTGAGGCAGTGACAGGATGTTGAGGAGAAGCTCTTGGTGCTACGGTCGAAGAACGAGCGTGGCCCCTTCCTCTCGCCATAGTGGGGGCACAAGCAAGGAAGGAGAAGGAGGAGGTGGTAGATGAGCATCGCCACCCTCGCATGCCTCCTTTTATAGTGGGAGCGAGGGGGGGCTGGCTCTCCTCTACTCTAGGGCAACCACCATGCTCCCCCAATCCAGCCCTCTGTGTCCTTCGATGGCGTCCGGATTTGTCGACCGCCCCACTACACCAATCCGAGGCACTGCGTATTCTGCCAAGGCGCATATTCCTGTGCCCTGCACGTCCATCTCGAACCCCACGCAATGCATGCGGCGCGCGTGGCGGAAACGACAGGCGTAGTGGGTGGCCTAGAGGTGAAATGATAGTTACTCCGACTCAAGCGTGGGCGCCCTAATGGTTTCCCATGGACGTGGGCGCCCCTGGTTTTTGACATAAACAACACGCATCATCTGAGCACTGAACATATCATGAGGGGCCTAGGGGCTGACCCAGATCCAGATTAATGAAGAAGCAAAGAAGGTCTCAAAGACATAGCATCGATCTCAGCAAGTTCAGCATGAGAGGTTGTGCATTTGTTGGGCCTACCCCAACGATGCCCGGCGGCATGTATGGACAAGGCCCGGGGGCTCCCGTCGGTTCAACAAACCTGTGAGTTTGTTGCGCTGACTTATGCACAGGCGTGTGGCGATTCGTACATGAAGTACCAATGCTTAACACAAAACAAGCCAGAGAAGCTGCTCTTCGTGAGATAAAGGAGCGTATAAAGAAGACCAAGTCAAGCAACCAACCAGAAGATTTCTAGAAAGGCCTCCCTTGCCGGGAAAACAGAGCCGACGGAGTCGAGACTGCGCCTAGAGCCAAGGCCAAGCCACCCCAGCAGGGTCTCCGAGGCCGTCAAGGCCCCAAGACAAGGGCCCGGCAGGCTCCGTGCCGGCAGAGCCCCGCTAGGACGCCACCGCTCCACCTCATCAAACTCTAGTCACTAATTAGTGCGGTGTCAAGCTCTCGGGCGGCTAGGTGGATCCTATTGTGCACGTGGTAGCCTGCTAGAGAAGAGATTACCTCTAATGACACCCGTCCCAGAGGCATGTCATGCAAATAAAAGGTAGTTAGGCAAGCGGTGGAGGAACCTTGCCGGGGCTACCTCTCCACACGACACCTATGATAGTATTTATGGCATTTTGTCCTAACTGCCAGGGTTAGGTATGATAGCACTGTTGGCTATCTAATCCTCGTATAATGACTATTTTCCACTATGGCCGCCCATTAAGCTATAAAAGGAGGCCCGAGGCAACCAGGCAAAGGATTCAATCTTTTGACCCCCTAGCACTTGTACATGTGTAGCTGCTCTCCCTGAGGCACCCTTGCCGGGCTTGAGCGCTCCGTGTCTTCGTGTTCCTATAGATCAATCCACCAAAGCAGGAGTAGGATATTACACTGCTCAACAGCCCAAACCTGGGTAAAGAAGAGCATTCCTCGTCTCGCTGCCCTGCTGTCTCTGCTCTTTGTGCAATGTGATCATTCCCTCGCCAAACCACAAAGGGGTTGCCCTGCCCCATAGATGATCGTGCTCCACCACGACACTCGGTATCCTTATCCACCACCGAAGCGGAATATATTGCCGCCAGATCATGTTGCGCTCAATTACTTTGGATGACCCAAACTCTTAAAGATTATGGGATACATGTGAAACATGTTCCAATTCTTTGTGACAATGAGAGTGCTATTAAGATTGCTCACAATCCTGTGCAACATTCTCGAACTAAGCATATTTAAGTTCGTCACCATTTCATTCGTGATCATGTTGCTAAAGGAGATATCAATCTTAAGCATGTTCGTACCGACAACCAATTGGCGGATATCTCCACTAAACCGCTTGATGAAGAGGTATTTTGTCGATTGAGAGGAGAATTGAACATCATTGATGCCTCAAACTTGGAATAGAGATTCCATTTGGATAGATGCAAGGCATGAGCCTATATGACTAATCCTTAAACTTTCTCTTGTGATGATGATCATTTATCTTGGATATATTTGCACCCTTGTATGTTATCTAACCCTTGTAGGTGCTTGGATGATCCTAAATCTATGAGATTGCAAACAACTCACATCTTGAGCAATTTCTACATCACCAAGTATCTATGCTTTGGTTGTTGGAATCATGGAAGCATGAACACACTCAACATATCCTTTGACTACTTCAATGAGTCTAATTTCACAATTGTCAATTGGGATACACAAGTGCTATTCCTTGCAATACTAACCCATGTAGGAAGAAGAACTTCAAATTCCAAAGGATGCTCCCAACTCTTGAGGGACTACTTCAACCTTGAGCATCCAATATAAGTACAACTACATGATCAAGATCAACACCACAACCCAAGGTATGTCATTCCATCTTAGAGAAGCTTTGCTCCAAGTCATGAGTTAAAGCAACTCAACAAGATGAGAACACATCCAGATGCTTAAATGAAAAATGGCAACCCCATTTTGAGCTTAACGATGAGTATGACCTATGATCAAGTGATCTCACTTGACTCCTAAGTCAATATACTCTAACATAGGTGACTTTGTCGTCGACCACCTCTAGATGAAGTTCTCTGGTGTTCTTTTTGTACATTGCATTTCCATTGCATTTCTTCTTGTGTTTCCCTTCTAAATCAAAAAAAAAACCTCATCTAGATCCTTTCTACTCATTCTATGATCTTTTCATTCCTTTTGATTCATTGCAAATCCATATGAAAATTCCTTGAAAATCTTTGTGAAATTTCATTTACAAGTGAGCTGAGTTGACAAAATCTTCTCTCTGTATTGATCTTGGTTCCATCGATCTAAGCCTATCGGTCAGACCAAAGTGTAAGGTCCACTTGCACACTGTTCATCGGTACTACCAAAATGGAATAACTCGGTCTCACTGATGAGCACCTTCAGTGGCTCTACTATCTCGGAGTCACCGATTGAAACAAATTAGCACCACCGATTTCACTATTGAGAAAACTTTTACCATCTTATAGTGCCTATATCCTTCAGCTCCACTCAATGATTATTTTTTCCTCTATCTGCATCTTGAGCTACATTATGCTCACTTGTGTCTCTCAAGGATCATACTCACTTGGCCCATATCCATGAAAACAACCCTTCTTGGAAATTGATGTCAAAGGGGGAGAGAGAGCACATCAAAGCTTACTCTTACAAAACTCTTCTAAGAAAGGAAGAGAGATGTAATGTCATAAGAGGAGAGAAGTCACATGTCTTTAAGAGGGGAAAGACATGTTAGTATTTGATTTGAGATATTTATACTCTTGATCTTATTCATTTTTGCTCTGATTTATTTATCTCTGCTCTGATTTTATCTCACCCTACCTTCTCCCATTATCCAATGTTAGATTCAGGGGGAGAAAGTGTCCATGCTTAAGGGGAGAAAAATCCTTAGAATTTATTGCAAATCTTTAAGCTCTTGGGGACATGTCTATTTGAATGAAGTACTCACTCTGTGGTACTCACCTATTACATGTCATCCCAGTTTTGGTATTCTTGTGGGTCTTGGAATCCTTCTTGTTTGGAGTTTTATTTTGTTCTTTAACCTTGTTTTCTCAAGATTTCTTCCTTAAAGAGTCAGTTCAAGAACCACAAGGTAAGTATATGCATCACACTCTTGTGCATGATGATCTCATGCTTCTGCACATATTATTTGCGAGAGAGATTCACAAACATGAAGGTACATCTCTCTTGGTTTTTACTCTAATGCATATAGCCAAGATACATGTAACTCATTGCTTGCTCTTTCATGATGTGCATTCACATGTTGTTCAATTCTATCATTACATGATTGCACACATGTAGGGGGAGCTTCTGCATGTTACATGTTCTTACAAAGCTTTACTTACTACTCTTCATATCATTTACTTGAAGCTTTGATATATGTTGTCATCAATTACCAAAAAGGGGGAGATTAAAAGCACAAGTGCTCCCTGGGTGATTTTGGTAATTAATGTCAACATATCATTTGTTGGATTAATAGTTTTATCGAGTATATTCCAGATAAGTTCAATAGTGGAGTGGCATGGACAAGAGTATGTGGAACCCCTTCAAAATGATAAGGACAAGGATTGGCAAAAGCTCAAGACTCTACATTTTTGTTTAAGTGATCCAAGATCACATTGAGTCCATAGGAAAGCCAATACTATTAAAAGGGGATGAGGTGTTGCATAATGGTCTACTTGCTCAAAGTGCTTAGTGATATTGGTCCAAAACCCTCAACCTCTTTCTCTATCCAAATATGTCAAAACCCTAAACCCCAACTCGGCCCCACTGATATCTTTCTATCTGGAGCCACTGAGTTCATTTTGACATAGCCATAGCCAAAACCCTAACAGTTCGGTCACACTGATACAGATCTCGGTCTCACCGAGATGGCCTTGCCAACTCTGTGTTACTTGTTGCAATTATTTCAGTCTCACCGAGAATTGCGATCGGTCTCACCGAGATGGCTTGCCAACTCTCTGTTGCGTTATTGCTTCACTTCGGTCTCTCCGAGTTGATGCAATCGGTGCCACCGAGATGTGGTTTGCCCTAAGCCCTAGCACATCGGTCCCGTCGAATTGTTCCAGCCGGTCCCACCGAGATTCCTAATGTTCATATTTTTGAACAGATCCATGGCACCGAGTTTAACTAATCGGTGCCACCGAGATGAGTCAAAAGTGTGTTACGGTTGGATTTTGTGTGGAGGCTATATTTACCCCTCCACCCCCTCTCCATTAGTGAGAGAGCCATCAGAACGTGCCTATAGTTCCACCATTCATTTTCTAAGAGAGAACCACCTAGTCATGTGTTGAGATCAAGAGATTCCATTCCAACCATTTGAACCTTGATTTCTAGCCTTCCCCAAGTTGCTTTCCTCTCAAATCCCTCTTCCACCATAGCCAAATCTATGAGAGAGAGTTGAGTGTTTGGGAGACTATCGTTTGAAGCACAAGAGCAAGGAGTTCATCATCAACACACTGTCTATTACCTTTTGGAGAGTGGTGTCTCCTAGATTGGTTAGGTGTCGCTTGGGAGCCTCCGTCGTGATGTGGAGTTGAACCAAGAAGTCTGTAAGGGCAAGGAGATCGCCTACTTTGTGAAGATCTACCCAAGTGAGGCAAGTCCTTAGTGGGCGATGGCCATGGTGGGATAGACAAGGTTGCTTCTTCGTGGACCCTTCATGGGTGGAGCCCTCCGTGGACTCGCGCAACCATTACCTTTCGTGGGTTGA
This sequence comes from Thinopyrum elongatum, assembly GCA_011799875.1. NCBI lineage: Eukaryota > Viridiplantae > Streptophyta > Magnoliopsida > Poales > Poaceae > Thinopyrum > Thinopyrum elongatum. The sequence goes on from CM022300.1 coordinate 344,417,912, forward strand.
AGTCTCCATCAACCTGGACGTACGATAGCACCACCTATCGGAACCACGCCAAAAATTCTCCGCGTCCGCACACTCCAATCCCATCCCTTTAAATTCTTGCAAATTGCACGCTTTACCTTTTCTGCTGCCTATACTCTTGTCATGCTTGCTTGAGATGTATTGGATGCCCTTTAACTTGTGCTAAACTCAACCTTAACTTGAAGAAATTAAAAAACTGCCACTTTTACTTGTTATGGGTCTAATCCCCCCTCTAGACCATACTCAAAAAATATAAGTTAAGTGCAAAGAGCATTCTATAAATCAACCAAGGACTATCTCATACCAGCATGGTGGATCATTAAAAGAAATATAAAAAGCACATGATGCCCCAAGAATTTACGCATATCATGTGAACAAAACAAAAACCGAGACATACCAATAATTATCGAAGAAGAAAGATGGGATGCCTTCCTGGGCATCCCCAAGCTTAGATGCTTGAGTCTCCTTGAATAGTTACTTGTGGTTCCTTGGGAATCCCCAAGGTTGAACTCTTGCCTCTCCTTATTCCTCTCATATCGATACCTCCTAGATCTTTGAACACTTCGCCCACACAAAACTTAACCAAACTTTTTATTAGAGGGGTTAGTACATATAACATCAATTCCCATCATGTCCTGCTATAAAATTATTGTATAATTGAATCAAACATTACAAACTGTATTATATCGCAATTCTATAGCTCCCAAATCAACGGGGCTCAACAAGATTTCAAACATAAGCATATAAAGGAGCTATAACAGCAATATATGAAAACATGAGAGTCTGTAAAGATGCTGATGAGACTTATAGTTCTGTAACTCCAAAAATTCTGAAAAATTAGACATAATAAACAATTTTCATAGCAGTACTGTGTAAAAGTTTCAGAAGTTTTCCATGTTCCAGTGAATTACAAAAAATTGAAGCACTATAGCAAAAGTTTATGTTTTTGCACAGCACACACCAAACAAGCAATTTAAACATTCTAAAGGTAAATCTTGGCACATTATTTTTATAATACAATGTATTTGTACAAGGGTATAAATATTTTTTTGAATTTTTTCTATAATTCAAGATTCACAAAGTTTCCATGGGCATGAACAAAGCTAAAGGACGTCCCCTGCTTCAACGGTGTTCGTCTTTCTCACTTTCACTTTTGTTTTTGAGAAGTTTTAGGTTCCCCTCTATATTTTTTTTGTTTTTAAACTTTTTAAAAGAACATAACATAATAAAATGACTCCCTAAGACTTCCAAGTTGTCTCCCAGGCAGCGCTTTCTTTAAAGCCATTAAGTTAGGCATAAAGTGCTCAAGTAATCGATCCACCTGGATCCTAAGGTATATCAAAGACAATTTGAATTAACAATAATTTATAATTTAGTAGTGAGCACAAAGCAACATATATCATACAATGATGAAGTATAACTCTCTTCCTATTCATCGGCATGTCATAAAAGAACAATTCATGCACACATAATAAAGCCCAATGCACATCATTAGTAGTTTCTTGCAATTTTATCGTATTGGAAGCATAGAGAGGTGGAGATGTAGTTCCTCTCTCATAATAATTGCAAGTAGGAGCGGCAAGCACATGCGTATTATATTCATCAAAATCATCATGTGTAATGGTAAAACGCAACCCATCATTATAATCCTTAATAAGCACAAACTTCTCTGATATGGTGTAGTTGGGAGAATTCAAAAAGATAATAGGACTATCATGTGTGGGTGCAATAGCAAAAATTTCATTATTAACATAAGGATCTATATCAAGTTCATATCCATAAGCATAATTAATATTGGTATCATGGCCACAAGCATAGCAAGCATCAATTTCATCAAAAAGGGATATTTCAAATGTATACAAGGGTGATAGCAATCATCATAGCATCGATCCTTTGGTAAGCACGAAGGGAAATTAAGCAATGTATGTGATAAAGAGTTACTCTCATCAGAAGATGGGCATGGGTGATCAATCCGCTCTTCCTCATTTTGTTCTTCACTCTCCTCCTCATCTTTTTCATCTAATGAGCTCACAGTTTCAGCAGTTTCTTCCTCCATAGATTACTGCAAAATATTAGTCTCTTCTTGGACAACGGATACTTTCTCAATAAACTCATTAATATCGACATTGTATTTATAATTCTCATAGCAATATTTAAGTATCGGATAATTTTCAGATCTGTAAAGAGCATCATCACAATCTTCATACTTATTTAAAAAAGATTCAGTTTCATAAGCACCCTTAAAAGCAACAAATTCTTCTATTTGTTCCACATCATAGTAATCATATACACCATTAGCTTAAGAAGCCAAGGTTTCATTATTATTAAATTCACATTGAAAGGGAAGGTGTGGAGCATTCATCCTAGAGCAACAAGTATAATTATACCTCAAGCATAAATTCCAAGCAGAGAATTGCAAATAATCAATTTGATCCCATAAGTGTTTCCCTTTTTGAGACAAGCGATAATCCCTAAAGTATTCCAAGTGATCCAAGGTATCTCCCATTATCAAGTTGAATGGAGATTTATCAGGATTATCAAAGTAGTATTTAATGTTTTCCACATAACGAGCATCGAGGATTTTAGAAGGTTCCCCATCTCCACGAGTAGCAGGTACAACTATTTTTTTTGGTATTTCATGTTCCATATCCATAAGTAAAGATAGAGAACAACTTAGAAAAAAAAATAAAAACTACTTAGTGATAAAGCAAACAAGCACACACGAGAATATTGACCCCACACTATTGCTCCCCGGCAACGGTTCTAGAAAAAGTTCTTGATAACCCACAAGTATAGGGGATCAATTGTAGCCTTTATTGATAAGTAAGAGTGTCGGTGTACACAAACAAGGGTGTTTGTTTTCCCCTGACTTGTGCATAGACGTGTGCGGCCTCCGGGACAAACTGCCCCTGCTGGGCACATCAAACTTAAGGATAACAAGACTAAGGTGACAAGAGGACTCCCTGGGAGGGCCTCCCTTGCCGGGTAGGCGAGCCCAGCAGGGTCGAGGCTACGATCTGGGATTAAACCACAACTACCCTGTCAAGGTTCCTGGGGCCGCCAATAGTCCAAGACATGAGGCCGGCAGGCTCCGTGCCGGCAGGCCTCCGCCAAGACGCAACCGCTCCACCTCATCACACACAAGTCATTAATCGATGCGGTGTCGAGCTCTCAAGTGGCTAGGTGGATCCTGTTGGGTATGTGGCAACCTGCTGGAGAAGAGATTAGCTTTATTGACACCCGTACATATGGCGTGTCACGCTAATAAGGAGAGGATGAATAAGAGGCGTGGCAGGCTTGCCGGGCTTCAACATCAGTATGACACCTAGCAGTGCATTTAGTGCACTTTGTCCTAACTGCCAGAGTTAGGTATGATAGCACTATTAGCTATCTAATCATACTAAAATGACTGTTTTGCCACTGTGGTCGCCCCTTAACCTATAAAAGGAGGCCCGAGGCAACCTAGCAAAGGGTTCGAAACTTTGATCCCCCAACACTTGTACACGCGTAGCTGCTCCCCCGAGGCATGCTTGCCGGTCTTGAGCACTTTGCGCCTACGCGTTCCTCCAAATCAATGCACCACAGGAGGAGTAGGGTTTTACGTCGCAAAGTGGCCTGAACCTGGGTAAAAGAGAGCTGTCCACCGTCGCGCTGCCCTGCTGTTTCTGCTCATTGTGCGATGTGACCGTCCCCTTGCCGAACAACTAAGGGGCCGCCCTGCCACATTGGTGATCGTGCTTCCACGCCGACATCTTTGGCGCGACAGGTAGGGGCCAGCGTCACTCGTGCGAACCTGAAGCAACAACCAATGCGTGATCTTCATCATCCTTCTGCACCGTCCTTCAATTCCATGAAGAAGGGCGGAGCGGTGGCGCCGTTCCCTACTTCGAAGGTCCCTTCATCCGTAGCCGCACGCGCCGCGGCCACGCCGGATGGAGTGGATGCCACAGGTGGCATGATCGCCGCTGACAGCGCGGCTGTCACTCCCGCCGTGGCCCCCTTCGAGCATGGACGCTGCGAAGGCGACGCAAGGGCGGATGATCTGACTATCGATGAGCCATCCCCAGCAGCGCGAGCGTTCACCTTGTAGGGATGAACGTTCAGCTAAGCCGTGGGCCGCGGCAAATCCATCGGGTCTCCACCCAGCCCTATGGAGCAGCATTGTTGTAGAAAGAAATCGCAGCTAGGCATATTCCGTCCTTTCCCGGCAAGTCTCACCACGTGTCACGGTACATTGCAATCACATTGCATGTGGATTAGGTGCTGGCTTCTGTGTGCGAGACTTCCAAGGAAGGGAGGGATTCGCGCCTCCGCGACAGCAGCAATTACAAAATTGAGAAAAGATAAGTTGTGAAACCTTTTTAGTTTCAAGCTCTTTTATTTATCCTTTGTGATTCATTTAGTTTAAACCCTGGCACTTGTATGAGATATCCGTGACGCAAAAGGACTCTTCCGTGATCGATTGCGCCCTTGTCTATTTCGAGTCTACTCAACAGTCAAGGTAGCCGTATCGAGAACGTCGAAGGGAAACTTGCCGATGGCACCTACGCCTGCAGGATGCTAGGGGTCCGCCCCCAGAGCACCACAGCTAGTGTCCGCCCCGGCAAGCTCCTAGCATGCGCAGGATCCATAATCATACAAGAGCAATGGGCAAGATAAACTTAAAGGATAACATAAGTCACTGGTACGCGTCGGTGCTATACAAACGGTTTTTAACCCCTTTCCGCGATGGCATTTCGAACCGCCGCCAAGTGAGTGTGGGCGATAGGGGGGTCCTTCCCACATGACCCAAAAACCGTCGGGGATAGGCCCTCCTAGCACATAGGCTGGGGCAAAATGAGCTCATGTGCGATTGGGCAAGGCATCGAAACCCAGTCGTTTCCGTTCGTATGTACATCCCACACGGTGAATCCCAGAAAAACATTTCCGTTCGTATGTATATCACACACAGTCAATCCAAGGAGTACGTTTCCGTTCTTATGTACATCCCACACAGTCAATCCAGGGAAAACGTTTCCGTTCATGTGTACATCCCACACAGTCAATCCAGGGAAAACTTTTCATTCGTATGTACATCCCACACAGTCAATCCAGGGAAAACGTTTCCGTTCGTATGTACATCCCACACAGGTTTATGTATAGGCTCGTGTGTCATAGGTGTAACTATCACACACGCTCTGCCTTGGTTAACCGTTTGCTTTATCAACTACATCACACACGATTTGATGAAGAAAACTGTGTGGCATTGGGCTATCCATCACAAGCGCTTTTACTGCTAGAACCATTTGCAAGATTCCATGACACATTTAGCAGGTTTATTAGTTTACAATTAATAATTCCAGTATTATGCAAATTCACATTACATATCGAACAGCTGTTTGCCAATTTCATATCAGGCACATAAATATATTTTAACATCACAGTACGATAGCTCCCTGAAAACAGCACAGTACAGCATATAGCTAGTTCAACTTCATAAGAACAATATTAGAACAATATATTCATTTTCCTAATCGAGATCATCCAGGCTCGTCTTATCCACCTCTGCTTTCAGTTCAGTTAGAACCTGTTTTGTACTAGCCAACTGGGAAAGTGCCTCCTCCTTCGCCAACACCATCTTAGCAAAGTCTGATTTAAAAAATCTGAGCTCATTCTCCACCTTCCTCTTTTTATCCCGCATCTTCAAATATTCTTCAGCGTTGACAACACTTTCTCTAAGCCTACCTCTGTTCTCTTCCTCATACATGCTCCAGAGCTTTGCTAGGCACATCTTCAAAGACTGTGGCCACTCTTGATCAACCCACTCCAAGTAAGAACACTTCCGTTCATCCTATAATATTTAAAACTAGATCAGTAACAATTGTAGGGGAAATGGGTTTATAGCAACATAGAAAATCACCAATACTTATTTTGAAAAACTGAAGAAACAGGTTAATTATGACATATCTTCTCAAAAAGATCAGTGTGCAAACGAATTAATTGCTACTGAAACAACAACCAAATTCTGAAACATCAGAAGCTATAATTAACTACAACAACGCTACAAGTTCTTACTCATGTACTATAAATAAGAAATTGAACATTTTATGAGGAAGGTAAATATAACTACAACAGCATAGCGACAGTGTTTGGATGATAGCAAATTGATACTAAGGTGTGTACATGCACAAATTTAGTAACATAGAACTAATAGCACTAAGGCCGTCCACTATGTATGCCAAAACCGGTGTAAAGACAACTGTTGCTACATCTCGTACCAGTGCCCTGCACTGGCGAGCCGATGCAGCGGAAAAAAATCAGGGACCCGGACTCCAGAGCACCTAGTTGCTTCGATGCCCAGTTCCTTCGTGCCATAAAGATTTAGTATTTTACTGCTTGGCTGCTCGGATGTGTGGACCAAAGTTGGCTGCACAAACTGCTGAAGCGGTGACAAATAATTTTCTAATGGCACCGCTGATGAGATGGCAACATTTTTAGATACTAGGTACAAACTGTGACACTGTCTTAGGATGTGTTTGGTTGAAGGTGTGGTATGAATGGGTTGGGACCATGACAGTGTCAGAATCACATCTAACAAATGATTTGTAACAATGAAAGAGGGTCTAACCTTCTCTGCACATGCCAGAAACTTCCTCCCACTGTCCACAGATTCAAACGCAACTAGCTTCACGCATGGAGATTGATGGTGACAACGAGCAGACAGATCTTCAGCCACCACGCTCCATTCGTTGCAGGTCCTAGGGAGCTACAAGAGGAAGAAATAACTCAAATTGACCGCCGGGTAAAAATCTTTCATTCCAAGTCATAGCCCGAGAGAGAGAAGAGAGGCATACCCGGGTGGTGAAGGAGTCGTCGTCGGAGGAGGAACCGCAGGAGAGGTCATTGAAGAAGACCATGGCGACCCCGGCGGTAGGATGCGAGACGGTGAGAGTGAGGAAGCAAGCAAGGAAGCGGCTATAGCTTAGGAAGGAAGGAAGGAAGGAGGAAACCGGGGAAATGTGACTTGTGGTCGGGGAGAAAATGGGGTGGGGAAGGGGGGGTAGATATTTCAGCGGTAGGCCAAAAAATTTGAAATGTGGAGGGAAACTTTGCGCGCGGTGCCACCGGACACCATTCACTTTGAACGATTGTGTACATCGCAAATGATTCTTCTGCTTTACGCACATGGGATGAGTTTGATAATTCAAATTTTGGTGGAAATTTCCCCGGGTACGTCATTGCATAATTTAACATCGCTTGCAAATTTGGGCACACAAAAGAGCGTACAGCACAGAGACCACACTTACTGAATCGAGCAATTTTAGTAATTAAACAGAGCCAGTTGACCTAAACATTGCTCTAACAAAAGACCAGCATTAAAAACAAAGCCTAAGTATGCATAATTTTAACAAATCCGCCGCCGCGCCGGCCTATGCATCACCGGTGTGACATGAGACGTTGATGACTTGTCCTGGCGACATGCCGCCGTTGGTGGACTCCGCGTCCCCCCTGCTAAAGTCGACCGCGTCCTCGTCCTCGTCCTCGTCCTCGGCGCCGCCCTCAAGGTTGTAGTACTCGTAGTAGTGGCTGCACCAAAGCTCGCGTTGGTACTCCACCGCCGATTCCTTGACGGACAGACTCTTCTCTACTTCGACCTCGGCCACACGCAACTCCTCCTCTCGGCGCTCCTCGATCTCCGCCGCCTCCTGCATCTCCAGCTCCCGCTCAGCGATCTCATGAGGAAGCAGGTGCTCCATGGCCACCGCCGCCTTTTCGGACGTGGGTTGCATGCTGGATTCCGAGGTGGCCTGGAATATCTTGGCGTGTGCATCCTCGATCTTGGCGTGGATGGCTTCGACACGGGCCAGGGCGACATCGGCGGCACGGATGGCAGCTCGAGCGCTCACGGTGTTTGCAGCCGCCGTCGCAGCAGCAGCTGCAGCTGTCTCGGCTGCTGCAGCTGCCCTGTCGGCTGCCACAGACGCCCTCTCAGCGGATGTGGCCGCGCTCAATGCGGATGCGGCGGCACTCTCGGCGTAGGCGGCGGCGCTCTCGGCGCAGGCGGCGGCGCTCGGGGAGGACGCAGCCATCGTACGGGCCTTCATGAAGCGTTTCCACGGCGTCATCTTTGCAAGAAGGGGGTGCGGGAATGGGGATCGGGATTTGTGGATTCGGGGGTTGCCGGCACTGGAGCAGACGAGCCGGCAAAGCTTAAGGAGGAAGACTTCAATAGACCCAGAAATTTTCATCGCAAACGGTTCCTACAAAAATACTGTGTGTGATGTTGTGGATTTTTTTTATTAGCTATGAAAGACGAATTTAGAGTAAAGTGGCAACGGATGGTGTTTTAAATGTACGAGAAAATTTGTAGTACTAATACAACTGTCATGTCAAATTTTGGAAAATTTCAGGGGTCATTTGACCTTTTAAGACATTTAAGTGATTTTCTAGCCATTTAATGACCGTAATTCCAGTTTGAACTACATGTACATGCAACAGCTAACCATAACGGTTTGAAAAGTCATATTTTGTGTACTTGTGTGCGATTTAATTCCATGTGCAATAAAATGGAAGGAATTTTCAAACATATTGGTCTAACAACTATGACAGAATTAAGCATGGAGTGCCATGGCATTTAAATTCCAAAAAATTAAAAAAAGATTAGAAACACATGAAACCTTGCTTGATGTAATGTCATGCCACCAAGATGATGTGGTAAAAAATTTGGCATGTTTGACGAAAGTTTGGACACACACCCCTCACAAACCGAAGCAACTCACTAGAAGGCTTGTGGTTCCGAGAGGGAACAATGCATGTTTGATGACGAACAGGAGATAGCTTCTCCTTACGGCCTTCAAATTTTTTCTACATTTAACATGCACTAATACAACTGTCATGTGAAAATTTGGAAAATTTCAGGGGTCATTTGACCTTTTAAAGACATTTAAGTGATTTTCTAGCCATTTAATGACCGTAATTCAAATTTGAACTACATGTACATGCAACAGCTAACCATAACGGTGTGAAAAATCATATTTGTGTAATTGTGTGCGAGTTAATTCAATGTGCAGTAAATTAATAGGAATTTTCAAACATATTGGTCTCACGGCATGGACACATGCATGGAGTGCCATGGCATTTTAATTCTCACAAATTAAAAAATGATCAGAAAAACATGAAACCTTGCTTGATATAATGTCATGCCACCAAGATGATGTGGTAAAAAAATTGGTCTGTTTGACAAAAGTTTGGACACACACCCCTCACAAACCGGAGCAACTCGCTAGAAGGCTCGTGGTTCCGAGAGGGAACAATGCATGTTTGATGACGAATGGGAGATAGCTTCCTCTTACGGCCTTCAAATTTTTTTCTATGTTTAACGTACACTAATACAAATGTCATGTGAAAATTTGGAAAATTTCAGGGGTCATTTGACCTTTTAAAGACATTTAAGTGATTTTCTAGCCATTTAATGACCGTAATTCAAATTTGAACTATATCTACATGCAACGGCTAACCATAACGGTTTGAAAAATCATATTTGTATACTTGTGTGCGAGTTAATTCCATGTGCAGAAAATTAGAAGGAATTTTTAAACATATTGGTCTCACGACATGGACACATGCATGGAGTGCCATGGCATTTTAATTCTAAAAAATTACAAAATGATCAGAAAAACATGAAACCTTGCTTGATGTAATGTCATGCCACCAAGATGATGTGGTAAAAAATTGGCCTGTTTGACGAAAGTTTGGACAAACACCCCTCACAAACCGGAGCAACTCACTAGAAGGCTCGTGGTTCCGAGAGGGAATAATGCATGTTTGATGACGAACGGGAGATAACTTCCTCTTATGGCCTTCAAATTTTTTTCTATGTTTAACATGCACTAATACAACTGTCATATGAAAATTTAGAAAATTTTAGGGGTCATTTGACCTTGTAAAGACATTTAAGTGATTTTCTAGCCATTTAATGACCGTAATTCAAATTTGAACTACATCTACATGCAACGGCTAACCATAACGGTTTGAAAAATCATATTTGTGTACTTGTGTGCGAGTTAAGTCCATGCGCAGTAAATTAGAAGGAATTTTCAAACATATTGGTCTCACGGCATGGACACATGCATGGAGTGCCATGGCATTTTAATTCCAAAAAATTAAAAATGATCAGAAAAACATGAAACCTTGCTTGATGTAATGTCATGCCACCAAGATGATGTGGTAAAAAATTGGCCTGTTTGATGTAAGTTTGGACACACACCCCTCACAAACCGGAGCAACTCACTAGAAGGCTCGTGGTTCCGAGAGGGAACATTGCATGTTTGATGACGAACGGGAGATAGCTTCCTCTTACGGCCTTCAAATTTTTTCTACGTTTAACATGCACTAATACAACTGTCATGTGAAAATTTGGAAAATTTCAGGGGTCATTTGACCTTTTAGACATTTAAGTGATTTTCTAGCCATTTAATGACCGTAATTCCATTTGAACTACATGTACATGCAATGGCTAACCATAACGGTTCGAAAAATCATATTTGTGTACTTGTGTGTGAGTTAATTCCATGTGCAGTAAATTAGAAGGAATTTTCAAACATATTGGTCTCACGGCATGGACACATGCATGGAGTGCCATGGCATTTTAATTCCAAAAAATTAAAAAAGATCAGAAACACATGAAACCTTGCTTGATGTAATGTCATGACACCAAGATGATGTGGTAAAAAAATTGGCCTGTTTTACGAAAGTTTAGACACACACCCCTAACAAACCGGAGCAACTCGCTAGAAGGCTCATGGTTCTTAGAGGGAACAATGCATGTTTGATGACGAACGGGAGATAGCTTCCTCTTACGGCCTTCAAATTTTTTTCTACGTTTAACGTGAACTAATACAACTGCCATGTGAAAATTTGGAAAATTTCAGGGGTCATTTGACCTTTTAAAGACATTTAAGTGATTTTCTAGCCATTTAATGACCGTAATTCAAATTTGAACTACATCTACATGCAACGGCTAACCATAACGGTTTGAAAAATCATATTTGTGTAGTTGTGTGCTAGTTAATTCCATGCACATTAAATTAGAAGGAATTTTCAAACATATTGGTCTCACGGCATGGACACACGTATCGAGTGCCATGGCATTTTAATTCCAAAAAATTAAAAATGATCAGAAAAACATGAAACCTTGCTTGATGTAATGTCATGCCACCAAGATGATGTGGTAAAAAATTGGCCTGTTTGACGAAAGTTTGGACACACACCCCTCACAAACCGGAGCAACTCACTAGAAGGCTCGTGGTTCTGAGAGGGAACAATGCATGTTTGATGACGAACGGGAGATAACTTCCTCTTAAGGTCTTCAAATTTTTTCTACATTTAACATGCACTAATACAACTGTCATGTAAAAAATTGGAAAATTTCAGGGGTCATTTGACCTTTTAAAGACATTTAAGTGATTTTCTAGCCATTTAATGACCGTAATTCAAATTTGAACTACATGTACATGCAATGGCTTACCATAGCGGCTTGAAAAATCATATTTGTGTACTTGTGTGCGAGTTAATTCCATGTGCAGTAAATTAGAAGGAATTTTCAAACATATTGGTCTCACGGCATGGACACATGCATGTAGTGCCATGGCATTTTAATTCCAAAAAATTTAAATAGATCAGAAACACATGAAACCTTGCTTGATGTAATGTCATGCCACCAAGATGATGTGGTAAAAAAATTGGCCTGTTTGATGAAAGTTTGGACACACACCCCTCACAAACCGGAGCAACTCACTAGAAGGCTCGTGGTTCCGATTGGGAACAATGCATGTTTGATGACAAACAGGAGATAGCTTCCTCTTACGACCTTCAAATTTTTTTCTACGTTTAACGTGCACTAATACAACTGTCATGTTAAAATTTGGAAAATTTCAGGGGTCATTTGACCTTTTAAAGATATTTAAGTGATTTTCTAGCCATTTCATGACCGTAATTCAAATTTGAACTACATCCACATGCAACGGCTAACCATAATAGTTTGAAAAATCATATTTGTGTATTTGTGTGTGAGTTAATTCCATGTGCAGTAAATTAGAAGGAATTTTCAAACATATTGGTCTCACGGCATGGACACATGCATGGAGTGCCATGGCATTTTAATTCCAAAAAATTAAAAAATGATCAGAGAAACATGAAACCTTGCTTGATGTAATGTCATGCCACCAAGATGATGTGGTAAAAAAATTGGCCTGTTTGACGAAAGTTTGGACACACACCCCTGACAAACCGAAGCAACTACTAGAAGGCTCGTGGTTCCGAGAGGGAACAATGCATGTTTGATGACGAATGGGAGATAGCTTCCTCTTACGGCCTTCAAATTTTTTTCTACGTTTAACGTGCACTAATACAACTGTCATGTGAAAATTTGGAAAATTTCAAGGGTCATTTGACCTTTTAAAGACATTTAAGTGATTTTCTAGCCATTTAATGACCGTAATTCAAATTTGAACTACATCTACATGCAACGGCTAACCATAACGGTTTGAAAAATCATATTTTTGTGTACTTGTGTGTGAGTTAAAAAATCATCAGACGATGTAAATATCTGGTGTTCCAAAAAGAAAATGTAAATATCTGGCAAGACAACCGGCCCCCACACGATTGGCACTCTATTTCGCGCCTCGAGGTTTGGAAGGTGAGTGGCGGGTGTTATTAATCAGACACGATTCTATATTGGAAACCATCAGCTATTATGTTCACACATGTATTTTGTTGCGGGAATCATGTGTAATTCAAACTACAGTACTCGTAAATTCCGGCGACCGGCGTGTGTACTATTCCCATCGATCTAGATTGCGGCCGCCAATAAATACTACCTTGCTCATGTCGTCCTGCAGCATTCTCATCTACATCCTCCCCTCGCTCGCCCCCTCTCTCTCTCTCTCAAATCTCTGCCATGGCGCCGCCGGTCTGCCCACGCGCCGACAAGGAGTCGCTGCCCCCCGAGGACGCTCACTCGAAGAGCAGCGACAAGGACCCCTATGCGCCGCCGGACGAGGTTGCGCCGGACCCCCTAACTTTGGATTGGTTTTGGGGCCAGTACAATCTTTGTCTGTGGAAGTCGCTGCCACCGGCTGAGAAAGCCAGGCAAGTGGCGTTCAAGAAGGAGATGGCGGAGGAGGAAGCTAGGTACTAGGCGGCCTGTGAAGCCCATGATGCCGCCTGGAAAAAGGAGGCGGTGGAGCTTTGGGGGCGGGCGCGTCGTCGTGCGGAGGAGGTGTACGAAGACGGGTACTTCGCGAGGAAGGTCAAAGGCGCTAGGCGCCTCATCGCTGCATGGAGGTGGGCCGATTAGCTCCAGCGTGCCACTGACAAGGAGTTCCGGTGGGCGCCCAACAAAATGGCAAGATCGTTCATGCTCGTCCGCCAGCAAGCGGTAGATCGGTGCGTCAAGCGCTGCGAGGCGGAGGAGGCAGAGTACTGCCTCCGCACTCGGAAGACGCCGCACACCAGGGAGCTGTTGTCGAGGGGCTGTCGGAATACTGCCCCCAGGAGGGATTATTAGTTTTAGTATTGTTCGTTTTCAATTTTATGCATTGTACCTAGTAGTTAAGTATCATCACGTATATGTGATGATATTATATATATTCTATGATGAACTAATGAACAATTAATATATATATATATATATTATGAATTCCATTTTCTATCTATTTTTGTATACTAATTTGAATCTAGCTGCTATCATCCACATATACAGAATGGAAAGCATATATACACACATTGAAACAGAACATATAAGAACGGAAAACAGAGTACACACATTGAAACAGAGCAATACTTTGATTGTTGTGAATACATAGCTATCCACGTCGAAACGACTCAACAAAATAAAACGTGTCCATGAGACCATGACCAGCAGCCGTTGCCTACGATAGCTCTTGGCTCTGCCTGAACTCGTGCAGGCGTTCGTCCAATCAGTCGACACGCTCGCGGTACATCTGGAGCGCGATCTTGAGCTCCAAGTTGGCTATTTCATCGGAGATCACCAGCTCGAGGCTGCGACGGCCATGTTCCTCTACTGCGCCCAGGTGGACACCTGGGCCAAGGAGGCGGTCGAGCCTACTGACCAGCGCGTTCACATCAAGCGGGCCACGGACAAGGTGAACGACGCGACCCATGCGAACAGTGCGGCGGGCATCCAGTGCAAGTACGGCGCGGCCGGCCTCTAGTGCAAGTACGGCGTAGAGGGCCTCTGCCCACTCCTGGCGAGGAATGGGGGTACTGACGGGACGTGTACCCAGTTGCGATGCCCTATTCACAGTAGGCAAGCGCCGATGGATCCGCTCTTGCTATGCGGCACGCCATGCCTCTCGCTCTGCGGTGCTCCAATGGTCTCGCCGTGCGGCGAGCCGCAGCCTATCGGTGCGGACGAGCCTAGCTTGCTCTGTGGCGCGCCATCGATCATGTTGTGCGGCGAGCTGCAGCCTCTCGGCGCTGACATGCCTATCTTGATCCGCGGTGCTGAAGCGCCATGCGCCAAGGGTCTGCTCAGCCCTGGCGATGACGCGCATCATGGCATCATCCATCGCGTTGCCGGGGAGCGCCTCAGCCTCGACGGGCCATGGCGTCTTCTCGTTTTCCTGGTCGACGAGGTTGATGGCAGAGGCGGCGCTTCGGTGGGTTGGCATGCTTGGAAAAGGTGGATGTACTACAGGCTGCACTTGTTGCCTCCGTGCATCGCGCGCTGCCTAGGTTTATGCGCAATATAGCTGGGTGGCGGGAAACAGGTGAGGAAATGGCGGGAAACGGTGGCGTGTTCATAAAACGCCATCAATTAATGGAAACTTAGCATATAAGGAATATCGAGCTAGCACAAGAAGTAGATGATGATCAGATGAACACGGACCACACTAGGGAACTCGTCGGTGATGAATTCATCAATCGCAAATGGTTGTATACTAGCAAGCGTTTGCCCACAACACACACGGCTTATTCCATCACAAACAGGTCGGATGGATCAACTGTATGCTACGTATCGCACATTGTCAAAAAGTAATGCGGTAGACCTTCTTTAACATGTGTTAAAAAAACAAAAAAAACAAGGACCTCGAGGTTAATTTAACTGATGGGATGGATCATAGAGGTCATTTAATTTGACCCTTATGACCCATCCCATCAGTTAATTTAACATCAAGACAACTTTCCATCTAGTCACCCATCTGATGGCTGCTCCAGCTTGAGCACACTTAACTTGAGAGTTCTCTTAGATGAGCTATAGGTGGAACAGCTAGTACTTGCTGATATAGGATGCCTCTTCGCATCCTTATGGCGTACCCGGATGACCGCCCGTCGCCAATGGCCAATAGATGTTGTGTAGACAGAGCATATCACATACGTCTTATTAGAAGCAATCGTCTGTGTTATTATCGGTCTTCGCACACATTTCTGATTACAGACCTGTTTGTTGCGTATCACACACATCTTCTTATATTGAACCGTTTCTGTTATCTTGGCTCAACACAAATAGTTCATCCGAGTGAACTGTATGCCCTCTATCGCACACACCTTCATCTGGCTGGCCATTTCTTTTGTTCCGCCTAATCACAAACAGTTCATCCGAGTGAACCATATGCTGTATATCGCACACGCCTTCATCTGCCTGCTTGTTTCTTTTGTTCTGCCTCATCGCAAATAGTTAATTGAACTGAACTGTATGCCCAGCATTGCACACGAAACTAAAATCTGGACCGTGTTTGATGTATCCCTCATCGCAAACGTTTTGCATCTTTTTTTATGGTTATTTTACATCACCGTTTGCGATTAATGCATCGCACACAGTTTCGTCGAAGGGTCTCTGATCGTAGTGTCGCGTTAGCAGCATCCTGCAGTAGTGAGTGCATACAACTACTTAAGAGTGCTATTACACCATCAAAGTAGCTAGAACCTAACATAAGGCCAAAATGTGTCTCCATTATTTGACAGCATTACAGCGAACAGAGCAAGAGAAATTAATCCCGGCGGTCTCCTTGGACCCGGGGCACCCGAAGAACCTTGTCGGCCAAAGGCCCGACAACTTGTGTGACAGCAAAAGTATCCTTTCTGGCCGGCAGCATCTTAAAGGCATCGGAGAGATCCACGTGAGGGTGGCGCTAGGCGAAGTTGACAAGGATGGTGAAGATGGCGTTTCGAGCAAACTTTCAGGACTCACTGGCAAAGCAGGCAGATCTGTCATCTTCATATGTCTTCAACCCGTCGATAAGGCCCTCAAAGAAGTGTGCCAGCTTGACGCTTGGGGCCCTGTGCTCATTGACGGAGAAGGTCCAGCTCTTCATGTTCAACTTGGCGATCTGGGAGGAGATGCGTTTGGCTATATTGACCAGGATCTTTGACCAGAGATCATACAGATCAACTTGGTCCTTAAGCTTGAGCTCTCCATTCTTCTGGAGAGTTCCTGCAGTATTGACTTCTTCCATCAAGACCCTCTCGCGGTCCTTGGCCAGCTCAAGTTTTTTCTCTAGAGTGGTGAGCTTGGTGTTCAAGTCCTCGATGGTGCCGGAAGCAGTGGACATATCCTGGTCCTTGGATTGAAGTTGTGATTGCAGCACCTCTAGTGTGGTGGCTGCCTTTCGCGTTTCTTCCTGCAGAGCCTCGATCTCCTTTTTGCTCCCGGCAAGCTCTTCCTCCAGTTTTCCCACTTGGGCTTTGAGATCCCCTTTGGCTTTCGAAGCTGCGACAAGGTTGTTAGCTACCTCCTTGAGTTTTGCTATTGCATACTGGGTCTGTGTGTCGATGGCTTTCTTATGGTCGTCCTCCAGATCCTTGGTCTACTGCTGAACAAGGCTCTCCAGCTCCTCATCCTTGCTATGGAGAGTGTCAGCCATGGCTTGCGCACGACCGGCAATATCTTTGGCCTTGGCATTGAGCTGCGATTCGCGCTCTGTCAGCCTGCCATCACGAGTTCTTGCTCTTTCTACAGCAGTAGCCATTTTCTCCTCCTGGTCCGTGAGTTCATGGGATCGGGTGTTGTACCAAGTGCGCAATTCTTCTGCCTTCTCCTTCAATTGCTGGGTCGCCACATCCTGTGCCCGGTGTTCCTCTTGAACTGCCTGCCATTGTTGGCCATACCTCTCTTGCACATCTTTGAGCCCGACAGCCACCGTCTCTAGGAAAGCCAAGTCCTTGGAACGGTCGATGGGATCACCTGCTTCTTTGGCTCTTTGGGTCAAGGGAGCTAGTATACGACTAATCTCCTCGTCAAAGGTCACCCCGGCAATAATTGATGAGCTGGGAGCTGCCGGTGCAGGGTGGGCTAAGATCATTGCTAAGCTACTTGCGGAGGGAGCCACCCTCATGTTTGAAGCACCACACTGGAGGGGCGCTTTCTCCTCAACCTCCATGGTGGAGTCAGGCGTGCTGCCGAGGATTTTCTCCATTCCTTCCGGGGCTTCTTGTATATCCTTGGGGGCTTCCGCGTGACCTTCTTTAGCAGCGATCTTGACGGCCTCCACAGCGGCGTCCTTTCCTATGTCTGCCACCTCCTCCAAAAGTTCCTTCTCTTTGAGCATGGGGACTGTGGAGCAAATTGGAGGCAAGAAGAATATGAAATTCAGAAGCTTAATTCGTGGATCAAGAAAGCAAAAATTCCTTGGAGAGAGATTCAGAAAACAAGTGGCTTACCCGCTGGCTACTATCGGGGAGAGACTTCTCCTTCCCTGGCAACTTCTGCTGCCAGGGGGCGATCAACAAGCACCTCTTTGGGAGGGATGGCTCCAAGGCGAGCCTATCCCACAGAAAGAGCCCTTGCCAGAGAATCTTTTCCTTGGATATTGACCAAGGGGGGCGCAGGAGGAACTGCCCCTCCTTGGTGGATTTCTTCCTGGCGATCTCCTTCCTTTTCCTTGGCGGGAGATGGAGGAGAAACATCGACGTCCTCGCCAGAGATCAAGGTTTGCCCCATGCCCTCGCGAGGAGGGCTGACCTGGGGGCTGTGTGTTGCGGCGTCCATGATACTCCCCGCCAGGCCGATGCCTGCCGAAGATCCCAATCATGCCGCTGCTGGCCTGGCGCGTTTGGCCCTATGTGCAAGGGTCTCTTCATCCCTTTCAAAACCAGCAACACAAGATTAGAATCAAGGAAAAAGCAATCATAATTAAGAGGAGCAAAGGTTTCCCTTACTCTGGGTCGTCGAGCATCGCATCCATCTCGTACACCAGGGGAGGGGCGATTCCCTGGCTCTCTTGAGTGGTGGCAGGGTCCTGCTCGCTATTGGGGCTGGGCTTGACGGTGGCGTAGGGTCAACACCCTTGGTAACCCATTGCCAAGGATGCAGCTTCGAGGTTTGGGCAAGGTGGGCCGAGTGGTGGTGCGTCGTATCATCCTTGCTGCCTCTGGCGGTCGTCTTCTTCACCTTGGGCCCAGTCCGAGACAACGACGGAACCACCGGCTCTTGGGTGCCTCTCTTGCAAAGGCGGCGCCATTGCCCAGGAGCCTGAGGGCCCACCTCGAACCCTTCCTCTTCCTCAGGCGCTTCGGCAGCCTCTGCCCCTATCGCCTCGAGCCTGGTGATCTCCTCATCAACGTGTTCCTCATCTGAGGAATTCCCGTCACCCTCGTCGTCATCATCACCCTCACGGGTGGCTATCTCGGCAGCCTTGAGTCTTCGGGCTTCCTCAAGCCTACTGCGTATGTACTTCTGCTCCTCTATAGTGGTTCCCTTGGTGAAGTCATTCTCCTTCCTGGTGGCCTTCTCCTCCAAACTAGAGGACCACTCCATCTCATGCTCCAAGCTGGGCAAGTTCCTGTCTGTGTTGACCCCGTTGGCATTGCAATTAGGCATCCACTTGAGAATCTAGTCTATGGCAGAGTTGATATGCAGCAGAACAATTCTTGCCGGCAAATGGAAGGTGTCGGCCTTGTGGAATAGTTGCTCGCACAACCAGGCATGGCTCATGACTGTCAGATTGTTGCCACATCCAGTCTCCGTCATTCTTGTATTCCCAAGCAAACCTGTCCCTCTGCTGCAGTGGTGCGATGTGGCACTGGAGGAAGTCAGCCCCCACATGTTGAATGGTGAGCCCGGCAGCTTTGAGGCGGGTGATGCCTAGGTCGCTCCAATCCTTGCCGCGCACCACACATTTGGTTCACGGCGAGCAATACAAAGGAGCATCTGGATCCTTAATCCAACACCAATCACCCCTCCACTCCTCCCACTTGCCGCGTAACTACCCTCCAAGGTATCCCCAATCCTCTTTCTTCCCCCCACGGAATCCAAGATATATTCACCAAAAGGGATTTGTCCTCAATGCGGGGGGTATAGAAGTGGCGGAACAAATCCACGTTGGGAGCAACCCTGACAAAATCTTCACACATATGAGCAAAAACCGCCATGCATGTCACCACATTCGGTGTAAAATCCAGCAAGTGGAATCCGAAGGCGTACATCATGGCGCTGAAGAAATCAGAGAAGGGGGAGGAGAGCACGCAGTAAAAGTATGCGCAGAAAAAGCGATACGAGTCCTCCAGAATCTTGGGTCCGTCTTGAAGAACAAGTGGTGCTCCATGGCCCTTGGACTTTCCCCCCACATATAGGCGTACCTGTGGATCAAAGTATTGCCATCCAAATCCGACGGCGAGAAAACCACGTTCTCCCGTCGCCGCTGGGCCAACTCCTCTACCTCTTTCTTCTTCTCCTTTGCTCTCGGGTCCTCAGGCTTGATCGCCTGTTTCCCCTTGACGGTGGTCTTCTTCCGCCCCATTATTTTGCGTAGAGGAAGGAGAAAAGATCTGGTGCACACTGGGCAGATAGTGGCGGTGGGGGCGGTTTTTCTCATCGCAAGGAAGAAGATGGAGTGGGAGGGGAGAAGGGTGCGAATGAGCAGTGCTCCTTTGCGTTTCCCTTTTTATTGGGACCACGCGAGGGGGCTGGCTCTCCACTGTTTCCCCTGCCACAAAACCGCCTTTAATAGGCGCACTACCCAGTAACTGTTATAAATCCATGATTCCACGACCCGCAGTAATTGCATGGGATGGATGTGTGATTTACAGGAAAGCACGGTCATTAATACATGGACAACGGATCTTCGCCACGTGTCTGTGCACTGTTTTGGGCCTTACCCAATGATGCCCGCGGCATGTGTGGATCAGGCCCGGGGGCTCCATTCGGTGTACACAAAGAGGGGTTTTTGTTTTCCCCTGACTTGTGCATAGACGTATGTGGCCTTCAGGACAAACTACCACTGTCGTGCCCATCAAGCTTAAGGATAACAAGACTATGGTGAGAAGAGGACTCCCTAGGAGGGCCTCCCTTGCCGGGCAGGCGAGCCTGGCAGGGTCGAGGCTACGACTAGGGATTAAACCATAGCTGCCCCGACGAGGTTCCCGTGGCTGCCAAGACTCCAAGACATGAGCCTGGCAGGCTCCGTGCGAGCAAGCCTCCGCCAAGACGCCACCGCTCCACCTCATCGCACACAAGTCATTAATCGATGCGACGTCAAGCTCTCAAGTGGCTAGGTGGATCCTGTTGGGTAAGTGGCAACCTGCTGGACAACATATTAGCTTTATTGACACCCGTCCAGATGGCGTGTCACGCTAATAAGGAGAGGATGAATAAGCAACGTGGCAGGCTTGCCAGGCTTCAACATCAGCATGACACCTAGCAGTGCATTTAATGCACTTTGTCCTAACTGCCATTGTTAGGTATGATAGAACTATTAGCTATCTAATCATACTAAAATGACTGCTTTTCCATTGTGGTCACCCCTTAACCTATAAAAGGAGGCCCGAGGCAACCTAGCAAAGGGTTCGAAACCTTGATCCCCCAACACTTGTACACGCGTAGCTGCTCCCCCGAGGCGTGCTTGCCAGGCTTGAGCACTCTGCGCCTTTGTGTTCCTCCAAATCAATCCACCACAGCAGGGGTAGGGTTTTACGCTACAAAGAGGCCTGAACCTGGGTAAGAGAGAGCTTCCCACCATTGCCTGCCCTGCTCTTTGTGCGATGTTACCGTCCCCTTGCCGAACTACAAAGGGGCCACTACAAAAAAAACCACTTCCATGATAATACGTGTTTGTCACAGTAGGTCATGTTTTGTGTCATGCATGTACATCCATGACGAATTTATGACACAATCAAGACAGTCATACATGTGCTGTCGTAGAAGTGTTCTATGACAATACCAAAATTATCATCACGGAAGTATCCACTTCCATGACGATAAATGGCGTGTCATGGAAGTGCTTTCGTCATGCGTAACCGACACATGGCATCCACAACAACGGGTCGTTGTTAAGCTATCAGGTTCCGGTTTGGATCCGATAACCCGTTAACAACTGGGACCAATTAGGATTTTCCACGTGTAAAATTCTCATTGGCTATAGCAACCACGTGTCAGCACTGCGAAAGGACAGATGTCAACCGCCCAATGGACAAGAGGCGCCTATGATACGTCGACACGTGGCAAGGCCCAACAACGGCCTATTTAGGTTAAAAAGGCTGCCCAGTCAAAATTAGCGGGCTGCCCAATTAACGGCCTGCTTGCAGACGGCCCATTCGCAGTTAAGGCCTGTACGACTAGTGTCGGCGTGCGACACCTATGGGACCCTCAAGGAATCCCTTTACGATTCGGCAGGGGGAGAGGTATGCGCAAAGAGCAGAACCAACGATCAACGCGGGGCGATTTTACCCAGGCTCGGGCCGCTAATCAGCATAAAACCCTACTCCTGCTTTGTTTTATTATGAATGTTCTTGAGCCCAGGCTTCAGGAGCGCTTGCAATGAACAATATGTTCAAAGAGCAGCTACGCATGTAGAATGGGCCAGCAGATCCTCTGCCCTGTAGCAGTTGCCTTGGGCCTCCTTTTATATGCTCAAAGGGGTCACCACAGTGGCAAACAGTGGATATGCGAGGTGTAAAGTAGCTACAGGGTATACATGAGGTGGAAAGTTCCTACAGCATTTACATGCTTATCACTGAAGGCTCAGGACAAGCGCATTAAATGCTCTGTCTAGGTGTCCCTTAGCTTCTTGGGGATGGAAAAAGGGGCCGTCCCATCAGCACCGCTTATACCCACCCGTCGTTGGTGCCTTGACACGCATCCAGGAGGACAAAACCCATCTGACAGGTTTGGTCGCTGCACTGGAGCGGTGGCAGCTTGGTGGGGTCATCTTGCCGGGGCCAAGCTTGCCGGGATCATCTTGCCGGGGCTCATCAGCAAGAATCTTGCCGGGGCTCACCAGCAAGAATCTTGCCGGGGCTCACCAGCAAGAATTTTGCCGGGGCTCACCAGCAAGAATCTTGTTGGGGCTTCAGCCTTTGGTCTTCTGCCTTCCAATTATTGACTCGAATGCTTTTTGGATAGTCTTGTGCTTGTTCCCAGTTGTCTTATCCCAGGAAGGCTCGCTCCTCTGCCATGCCCTTCCCGCCTGGAGGCTGCAACTCGCCGGTGCGTGTCCAGGGGTAATGAACACCCCCTGTTCACTACACCGACAGGAGCCCCCGGGCCTGGGCCGGACAAACGCGCACAGTGCTTGTCTGGGCTAGGCCCAAAAACATGCACCGGTACACGCGCGGCGAGAAGTAACCATTACTCTTGACTTTTTAACTGTATGCTGATGATGACGCAAGGGAGCTTGTGGTTTGCCGGGCCTTGGGCTTGCCGGCAGCTTGGGCAGACAAAGAAGGACGCCAACAGGAGTCGTGTGCCCGAAAGGAAGTGCCACACTGTGCGACGAGGAGCCAGCCCCCGAGCTTTCCCCATATAGGGTACTGCGGGTGCGGTGCTCGATCCATATGGTCACCCCTGTTGTCGCAGTCGTCTACCGCAAATGTCTCACTGCCGTCTTGCCGGCCTGTTGCTGCAATGGTGCATGTAAAGAAATAATTATTCTTAGTCAGGCAAATCTTTATGTATGCGACACATGTTCCTTTGTACTAGATGAAAGTCTGCTCCCCTCCTGATTAAGCCCGTCCTTGCACACGTTTATATCCTACGCCGCCAAAAACCTTGCCGGTGCGCACACTTGCCGTGAGCGCTAGGTGCGGAGCTTTAGCGGCCTACTGGAAGTGCCGCTACCGGCAAGGTGCCTCGTCGGGCCAGAACGTGACTGCCAGGTTTGCCGAGCGGACTCGAGGCGAAACTAGGGCGCGGGCTAACCACGGCGAGTTCCTCCGCGTGCAGATTGATGTACAAGGACGAAAAGATCAATCAAGATAACCCACGCTTGCCGGATGGCTTTTCGGTGCGCACACACCAGACGACAGCGCTTTGAGGAACGGGTCCTTAGCAGGTTGCCGGGAACGCCGCCTCCCAGAAAGATTCACCTTCCCGAAGCCTACGCAGTTGCCCAAATTGTCAAGCGGACTCGAGACAACTTGGGGCGCGATTGGCTCCGGGAAGGCTCCTTCGCGTGTTGGTACAAGGAGGAAATGAGGACAGTACAAGAAATGCAACCGCCACAAGTTTGGTAACTTAGCTTTTGCTGCCGATCATCTCGCATAGCGAGGCCGCACTCGTGGTGATGACCAGCAGCCTTCTAGAAGGTTACTCTCTAGGGCGCTGCCAGCCCCCGAGCCCGCCTTTCATGCGTATTCCTGCAACACTGATTGGACATGTAATGCCACGACAGTGTTTTAGCACAACAAGTTAATTAGCTTCTGGTTAATGATTAATTCATTGCAATCTTAACTCCTGCTGAATATTCCCTTGCTTGCCGGAACACTTCTCGGTGCGCACGATCCAGTCAGCAGCGCTTTAAGGAACGGATCCTTAGCAGCTTGCCGGGAACGCCGCCTCCCGAAAAGGTTTGCCTTCCCGGGTTTAGCGCAGCTGCTCACATCGCCGAGCGGACTCGAGGCGACTAGGAGCGCAACTAGCCCCGGGAAGGTTCCTCAGCATACGGGTTTGTGCAGAAATCTGAAGATAAAACTTATCTAGCCTTTTCCTCGGATGATTGCCTTCTTGTACAATGAATCCCTACGCTTGCTGGAATACTCTCCGAATGCGCACGTTCTGGTCGATGGCGCTTTTAGGATCAAGTCCTGTCTAGCAGCCTATCGAGAACGCCGCCTCTTCGGGAGCTTAACACTCTAGAAACAACTACAGCTGCACTTGTGTTGTTGGGTGGACCCAGAACAACCAGGAGCGCAGAGTATTTCAAGAGCGCTCCCTCGCGCACAGGTTGTACAAAAAGAAGCATCAAGGAAAGACTATACAGCAATTAAAGTTTTAGGACTTAGCTTTCTGTAAGCAGAGCGAAGTCGCCATGGATGACGAAGCTGATGCGCTGACCGCTAGATCAGGTTCGCGCAACCCTCTTCCCCGTACCTGGCGCGCTAAAGATGTCGGCGTGCGACACCTATGGGACCCTCAAGGAATCCCTTTACGATTCGGCAGGGGGAGAGGTATGCGCAA
The DNA here is from genome assembly GCA_011799875.1 of Thinopyrum elongatum. NCBI lineage: Eukaryota > Viridiplantae > Streptophyta > Magnoliopsida > Poales > Poaceae > Thinopyrum > Thinopyrum elongatum. The sequence continues at coordinate 344,442,321 of CM022300.1, forward strand.
AGAGCAGAACCAACGATCAACGCGGGGCGATTTTACCCAGGTTCGGGCCGCTAATCAGCGTAAAACCCTACTCCTGCTTTGTTTTATTATGAATGTTCATGAGCCCAGGCTTCAGGAGCACTTGCAATGAACAATATGTTCAAAGATCAGCTACGCATGTAGAATGGGCCAGCAGATCCTCTCCCATGTAGCAGTTGCCTTGGGCATCCTTTTATATGCTCAAAGGGGTCACCACAGTGGCAAACAGTGGATATGCGAGGTGTAAAGTAGCTACAGGGTATACATGAGGTGGAAAGTTGCTACACCATTTACATGCTTATCATTGACGGCTCAGGACAAGCGCATTAAATGCTCTGTCTAGGTGTCCCTTAGCTTCTTGGGGATGGAAAAAGGGGCCGTCCCATCAACACCGCTTATACCCACACGCCGTTGGTGCCTTGACACGCATCCAGGAGGACAAAACCCATCTGACAGGTTTGGTCGCTGCACTGGAGCGGTGGCAGCTTGGCGGGGTCATCTTGCCGGGGCCAAGCTTGCCGGGATCATCTTGCCGGGGCTCATCAGCAAGAATCTTGCCGGGGCTCACCAGCAAGAATCTTGCCGGGGCTCACCAGCAAGAATTTTGCCGGGGCTCACCAGCAAGAATCTTGCTGGGGCTTCGGTCTTTGGTCTTCTGCCTTCCAATTATTGACTCGAATGCTTTTTGGATAGGCTTGTGCTTGTTCCCAGTTGTCTTCTCCCAGGAAGGCTCGCTCCCCTGCCATGCCCTTCCCGCCTGGAGGCTGCAACTCGCCGGTGCGTGTCCAGGGGTAATGAACACCCCCTGTTCACTACACCGACAGGAGACCCTGGGCTTGGGCCGGACAAACGCGCACAGTGCTTGTCTGGGCTAGGCCCAAAAACATGCACCGGTACACGCACGGCGAGAAGTAACCATTACTCTTGACTTTTTAACTGTATGCTGATGATGACGCAAGGGAGCTTGTGGTTTGCCGGGCCTTGGGCTTGCCGGCAGCTTGGGCAGACAAAGCAGGATGGCAACAGGAGTCGTGTGCCCAAAAGGAAGTGCCACACTGTGCGACGAGGAGCCAGCCCCCGAGCTTTCCCCATATAGGGTACTGCGGGTGCCGTGCTCGATCCATATGGTCACCCCTGTTGTCGCAGCCGTCTACCGCAAATGTCTCACTGCCGTCTTGCCGGCCTGTTGCTGCAATGGTGCATGTAAAGAAATAATTAATCTTAGTCAGGCAAATCTTTATGTATGCGACACATGTTCCTTTGTACTAGATGAAAGTCTGCTCCCCTCCTGATTAAGCCCGTCCTTGCACACGTTTATATCCTACGCTGCCAAAAACCTTGCCGGTGCGCACACTTGCCGTGAGCGCTAGGTGCGGAGCTTTAGCAGCCTACTGGAAGTGCCGCTACCGGCAAGGCGCCTCGTCGGGCCAGAACGCGACTGCCAGGTTTGCCGAGCGGACTCAAGGCGAAACTAGGGCGCGGGCTAACCACGGCGGGTTCCTCCGCATGCAGATTGATGTACAAGGACGGAAAGATCAATCAAGATAACCCACGCTTGCCGGATGGCTTTTCGGTGCGCACACTCCAGACGACAGCGCTTTGAGGAACGGGTCCTTAGCAGGTTGCCGGGAACGCCGCCTCCCATAAAGATTCACCTTTCCGAAGCCTACGCAGTTGCCCAAATTGTCAAGCGGACTCAAGACAACTCAGGGCGCGATTGGCTCCGGGAAGGCTCCTTCGCGTGTTGGTACAAGGAGGAAATGAGGACAGTACAAGAAATGCAACCGCCACAAGTTTGGTAACTTAGCTTTTGCTGCCGTTCATCTCGCATAGCGAGGCCGCACTCGTGGTGATGACCAGCAGCCTTCTAGAAGGTTACTCTCTAGGGCGCTGCCAGCCCCCGAGCCCGCCTTTCATGCGTATTCCTGCAACACTGATTGGACATGTAATGCCACGACAGTGTTTTAGCACAACAAGTTAATTAGCTTCTGGTTAATGATTAATTCGTTGCAATCTTAACTCCTGCTGAATATTCCCTTGCTTGCCAGAACACTTCTCGGTGCGCACGATCCAGTCAGCAGCGCTTTAAGGAACGGATCCTTAGCAGCTTGCCGGGAACGCCGTCTCCCGAAAAGGGTTGCCTTCCCGGCTTTAGCGCAGCTGCTCACATCGCCGAGTGGACTCGAGGCGACTAGGAGCGCAACTAGCCCCGGGAAGGTTCATCAGCATACGGGTTTGTGCAGAAATCTGAAGATAAAACTTATCTAGCCTTTTCCTCGGATGATTGCCTTCTTGTACAATGAATCCCTACACTTGCTGGAATACTCTCCGAATGCGCATGTTTTGGTCGATGGCGCTTTTAGGATCAAGTCCTGTCTAGCAGCCTATCGAGAACGCCGCCTCTTCGGGAGCTTAACACTCTAGAAACAACTACAGCTGCACTTGTGTTGTTGGGTGGACCCAGAACAACCAGGAGCGCAGATTATTTCAAGAGCGCTCCCTCGCGCACAGGTTGTACAAAAAGAAGCATCAAGGAAAGACTATACAGCAATTAAAGTTTTAGGACTTAGCTTTCTGTAAGCAGAGCGAAGTCGCCATGGATGACGAAGCTGATGCGCTGACCGCTAGATCAGGTTCGCGCAACCCTCTTCCCCCTACCTGGCGCGCCAAAGATGTCGGCGTGCGACACCTATGGGACCCTCAAGGAATCCCTTTATGATTCGGCAGGGGGAGAGGTATGCGCAAAGAGCAGAACCAACGATCGACGCGGGGCGATTTTACCTAGGTTCGGGCTGCTAATCAGCGTAAAACCCTACTCCTGCATTGTTTTATTATGAATGTTCATGAGCCCAGGCTTCAGGAGCGCTTGCAATGAACAATATGTTCAAAGAGCAGCTACGCATGTAGAATGGGCCAGCAGATCCTCTCCCCTGTAGCAGTTGCCTTGGGCCTCCTTTTATATGCTCAAAGGGGTCACCACAGTGGCAGACAGTGGATATGCGAGGTGTAAAGTAGCTACAGGGTATACATGAGGTGGAAAGTTGCTACAGCATTTACATGCTTATCACTGACGGCTCAGGACAAGCGCATTAAATGCTCTGTCTAGGTGTCCCTTAGCTTCTTGGGGATGGAAAAAGGGGCCGTCCCATCAACACCGCTTATACCCACCCGCTGTTGGTGCCTTGACACGCATCCAGGAGGACAAAACCCATCTGACAGGTTTGGTCGCTGCACTGGAGCGGTGGCAGCTTGGCGGGGTCATCTTGCCGGGGCCAAACTTGCCGGGATCATCTTGCCGGGGCTCATCAGCATGAATCTTGCCGAGGCTCACTAGCAAGAATCTTGCCGGGGCTCACCAGCAAGAATCTTGCTGGGGCTTCGGCCTTTGGTCTTCTACCTTCCAATTATTGACTCGAATGCTTTTTGGATAGTCTTGTGCTTGTTCCCAGTTGTCTTCTCCCAGGAAGGCTCGCTCCCCTACCATGCCCTTCCCGCCTGGAGGCTGCAACTCGCCGGTGCGTGTCCAGGGGTAATGAACACCGCCTGTTCACTACACCGACAACTAGTGTCAAATCGGCCCGTCAACGGCCCGTTCTAGACTTGTCATCATTGCGGACCATGGTCACTTCTGGCCCATTAACAGTCCGCTAAGTATTTGGGCAGAATTACAGTCTGGTGTGTTTCCTGCCTGTTAAAGGTCCTGCTTCATTTGGGCCCATTTATTGGCCATTGAAACTTTCGGCCCATAAACGACCGTGAAGGAATTGGGTCATATTCGGCCATGTCTGACATTCGGCCTGTTAGAGGCCCACTGTAGATTTGGGCCACTTCCAGCCTGTTGTGTTTTTTGGCCTGTTAACATCGGACAAAATCCATGGGCCATATGTGGCCCAACGTCACATTGGGCCCATTAACGGCCCATATAAAACTGATACTAATCAAGCCCAACCGCACTTCTGGCCTGGTAAAGGCTCTTCTATTAGGTCGGGCATTTACGGCCCGTCTGAATTTTGGCCTATGAACGATCTACATTGTAAATGGGCCACCATGAGCTGAGATACATCTCGGCCTGCTAATGACCAGTGGGTTATTTGGCACAATCAGGGCCCAATCTCACTTTCGGCCTATTAAAGGCCCATGTTATTTATGGGCTCGAGATATTTACACATGTTAATGGCCTGTTGTTACTGAGGACCCAAATTATGTTTAGGCCTGTTAAAGGCCCAATGTGGGCACAGGACTACCAAAAATAAGAAATCTTATGCTGATTTAGGCCCAGATATTTTTAGTGGGCTACATGCAAATTACGGCCCATAATCATTTTTTACCCAATTGGAATTGTGGCCCCGACGAATGTTGCACGTTGGGCTCCTATGAAGCTTTCGACCGAATACATTACTAAGATAAACCTACACTATACAAAAATAGAGTCGTAATTTCTACAGCCTTTGGCAGCACGATAAATAATGTATCACAACAAAATAAATTCCAGCCATACAACAAAAGGCCTGTTGGCATAAAGTTTACAGTCCTTGCAGATAAAAGCACCATCAGATGTATAGAAGCACAGATCATTTGACCTGAGTGCTAATGTTTCAGGCTGTAGAATCTGATGGAGTAGCATGATCTTCCCCTTTTTTCCTCCATTGCTCTTGAACAACGAAGCAAATGTCTGATAGTCTGGTTTCAAAACCATTCATATCTTGACGACATTTTTCAACCACTATTCTTGTTTTTGAAATGACCTCCATTAGGGATTGGACTTGTGTCTCGAGCACAGATATAACACTCTGTGTAGCCGAAAGATATTGTTCAGTAGGCGATTTGGACGAGGTTACCTTGACAACCAACCCAGAATTACGCAGGAAGGTGCTTTTTGCACTGTTAGTGGAGAGATACTGACGCACTGCAGCAAGAGGTGACATTGTGCCTATGGTAGCCTCGTCACCTTCAGGTGGTTGTGGCTGTTCAATCATTTGTTCCATAGCTTGCTGAAAGTTTGAATTTGTAGATTAGTGTACCAGATAAGTTACTAATGAGACAAAAACAAACAAAGTAGGTTTCACATTTATACATAACTTAAAGAGGCATGGTTTAAAGTAGGATGAACATAGTATGACATCATTCATATCATGGGCAAACAGATATCAAACAAACATGCTATTGTATCATTGTGTGGGCACGTGAACATCACAACTAGATTACAGGTCAAGACCAAAAGAATATCCTTCCTCTCTTTTAAACCGTGTAAGGTGAAATGATATGTTAAGACAACTATGTATAAAAGTGAACATAGTAACTGACATTGGCTGCAAACCAAGCAGTTAAATGAACACGTCACAGTAACAAGCAGTTCAAAGGCAGGAGGAGTAAGGACTTACAACAGCGGCTTGAACTGGTGTGCTCATGCCCTTCATCTTGTTGGTGTGGCAATCCTTGAAGATTTCCACTGTATTCGGTTCACGTTCTTTTTGGTCCACACGGGCTTTCCTCTGTATTTGGAACAAGTCAATATAGATACGATAATATGGCACAGAAAAAAGAAGGAACTAGCAGCTATTTACAAGAGCATCATAGTGTGCAATATAGCTATGAGATCCTGTTATCTGTTGGAATTTCACTTTAGAACGGTTGGTCTTGTTCTTCAAACAGTTAGCCTAGAAGAAGATACACTTGTAAGGCACATACGTAAATACGAGTTCAATATGTGATCTCATCAAATACATATCCCCTAACTAATACTTTGGATCAAACCAGTATTTAACATGGGTTGTCCAGTCTTCATCTGTAATATATTCCACTGGAGATGTTTGGGCGATTTCATTGTTAGCCTTGCCTTTAAAGTGAGTTTTTCTAAGGTGATACCGATACTATCATAGAGCAGACTGAAAAAATGAGTGCATGCTTGTTTAGTTGCATCATCTTTTGGATCCAACTTGAAACTCATCTGTTGAAAAAAGAATGTTAGTCTTATAAGGAGGAAGCTAGAAAGTATGGGATAGAGCAAGACAATATTACAAATTGCGATGAATAACATTACTTACGGATAAATGGTCAAGGAAGGTGTTAAACTTGGTATCGTCTTTCTCATTCCTATACTGGATCCACGTTGAGAGGATACGTGCATGACACCTAACGACAATGGCTGCCTCTGATACTAACTTGGCTGACTCTGTAGCATCACGTGGCCTTTTTAAACCTGCCTCAAAATGGATCTCCATTCTTCCTCCTTTAGATTTTATTAATCTGTCAAGCATTATCCCTTATGTCTGTTTCTGCTTGCGCTGTGGTGCTAGTTCAACAACGAATATGGAAAGTGTTAGTGGACATCAAACTGTGAGAGTACATATAAAGGACCATGCAACTGCAAATTGACTCGGTCAGGTACCGTCTTGGTGGTGATGCTCATGAGGTTCATCTGATCTTGCCAAGTACTGTTGTGTCAGCAGTGCTTCGGAAGTAGTGTTAGGTGTGAAGGTAGCTTGGGAACAGGCCAGTTGCGGAGTAAACGAACGAAAAACTCGTTGAGATGCCGGTACAGTTGAAGGGGATGCTGCAGCTGCTGGAGCAGGTGATACTATATTTGTAGATTTAGTCGATGGACTTGGACCTTCTACTGCACTATAAGTACCAGCAGAAACTCGAGGGAAGATCCTTTTCCATTGCACCCGACGAATAACACAATTCCCTACTATATTATTTTCCTTGCTCTTTTTTGACTTTGCCATGTCAAGCCGTACCCACAACACAAAAGAATAAAATCGCACTTCACAACTCATTGATGGATGATACAGACAAGCAATACTTTGATGTAAGACAACCGTATGAGGATGGAATATGTAAGTAAAATAGGACGGCGTGACATATTCACAGCTACGATGTTTAAACTAAGCAGAAGGATTTTCAAGAAAATAGAAGTAATGCAAGCTAGACACCATATGAAAGATGCAACCAATATCACTCTGCCATGTTAAAAGTGTCTTGTCGTAAGTGGCATTTCGAAAAATTAGAAGCAGTACAACCTAGAAATCAATGCAAGATGCAACCACTATCATACTGCCATGTTAAAAGCGTCCAATCATGAGTGATTGATGCGGGATACACAATAGCAGTACTTTGATGTAAAAACATGGTATGATAAATAGATGCAGTGTATTCTAGACACAGAAAGGCATGTGATATGCACATGTATAACGTATAAACTCAGCAGGTGCAATTTAATCAAAATAGAAGAAATACAAGCTAGACAACATATGCAACATGAAACCAATTATCACACTGTCAACTTAGAGCAAGCACCTGCAATGGTGGAGTAGGGGAGATGAACTCATCATGTAGACTTGGGACTTCCACTGCAATAGCAGTAGCAGTGGCAAATCTAGAGAGTCTTTGTTTGCGTCGGTCCGGAGGACCACCAACATCCCCTAACTTACTCTTTTCCTTCCTCCTTTTTGATATTGCCTTCTGAAGTCAAAACCACAAGAAGATGAATAAAATTAGCTCTGCATAACTGGTTGATGCATGATACAGACAGACACTACTTTGATGTAAGGCAAGCACATGATAGGAGAATGGAATATATACAAAAAAATGACAGTATTGCATATTCACACGTACGATAGGAGGATGGAATATGTATGAAAAACAGTAAGCAGAAGGCATTTCGACAAAATTAGAAGAAATGAAAGGTAGGCACCATATGAACATGCAACCAGTATCACTCTACCAGGTAAAAAGTGTCTCATTGAAAGTGCCATTTCAAGAAATTAGAAGCAATACAAGCTACAAGACAATGCAAGATGCAACCTACGTCACACTCCCAAGTTAAATGTGTCTTATGGGTAAGTCATTGTTGCAGGTATAAGTTGTAAGCTATGCAGATGCAATTCAACAAAATTAGAAGCAATACAAACTAGACATCATACGGAACACTCAACAACATATAACAGTGCCAAGTTAGAGCAAGCACTTGTGATGGTGGAGTAGGGGAGATGTGCTCATCATCTGCATAGCTACGTTGACTGTCCAGCCTTGTGTTGTCTTGCGAATCTTGTTGGGAGGATGGCAGAGTATAATCTGTAGAGCCCCTCTGTTTGAGTTGCTCCGAAGGACCACCATCATCTACTGCCTTACTAATTTCCTTCAGCTGTATTGATTTTGCATTGTGAAGTCAAACCGATAAGAAAAAGCAATAAAATTCGCTCTTCAAAACTCATTCATGCATGATACTGACGAACACTACTCGAATGAAAGGAAAACACATGATACGAGGATGGAATATGTACGAAAACAGGACGGTGTGACATATTCACACCTATGATGTGGTAACTAAGCAGAAGGCATTTCAACAACTTAGAAGCACTGTAAGCTAGACACCATATGAAAGATGCAACCGATATCACTCTGCCAAGTTCAAACTGTCTGGCGTTTCAACAAATTAGAAGCAATACATGCTAGAAATCATATGCAAGATGCAACCCATATCACAGTGGCGACTTAAAGGAGCCTCGTCATAAGTGACTGATGCAGGATACGCAAGAACAGTAGTCTTATGTAAGAACATGGTGTGATCAGATATAGTATGTTCTAGAAACAGGAACATGTGTCATATTCATAGGTATGATGTGTAAAGTAAGCAGATGCAATACAACAAAGTTAGAAGCAATACAAGCTGGACATCATACGCAACATGCAGCCACATATAATAGTGCCAAGTTAGAGCAAACACCTGTGATGGTGGAGTAGGGGAGATGTGCTCATCATCTACACAGCTACGTTGACTGTCTAGCCTTGTGTTGTCTTGCGAATCTTGTTGGGAGGATGGCGGAGTAGAATCTGTAGAGACCCCCCATTTCAGTTGCTCGGAAGGACCACCATCATCCAATGCCTTACCAGTTTCCTACCGCTTTATTGATTTTGCATTGTGAGGTCAAACCGACATGAAAAAGGAATAAAATTCACTCTTTAGAACTCATTCATGCATGATTCTGACGAACACTACTCTGATGAAATGCAAAGTCATGATACGAGGATGGAATATGTACGAAAAACTGGACGGCATGACATATTCACACCTATGATGTGGTAACTAAGCAGAAGGCACTTCAACAAATTAGAAGCACTACAAGCTAGACACCATATGGAAGGTGCAACCAATATCACTCTGCCAAGTTAAAACTGTCTCGTCATAGGTGGTGTTCATCAAATTAGAAGCACTACATGCTAAAAATCATATTGAAGACGCAAACCAATATCGCACTACCAACTTAAAGGTGTCTCATCATAAGTGACTGATGTAGGATACACAAGAAGAGTAGTTTCATATAAGAACATGGTGTGATAGACAGATATAGTATGTACCAAAAACAGGAAGGCATGTCATATTCACACGTATAATGTGTAAGCTAAGCAGATGTTGTTTACACTAATTAGAAGCAATACAAGCTAGACACCATATGCAACATGCAACCAAATATCACATTGCCCAGTTAGAGCAAGCACCTGGGATGGTGGAGTAGGGGAGCGGAGACTTGGAACTTGTAATGCACTAACAGTACGAGGAGAATCCTTACAGATGCTCCGTTTACGTTGCTGAAGAGGACCACCATCATCGCCTTCCTTACTCTTTTCCTTCCTCTTTTTTGATTTTGCCTTGTCAAGTCAACCACAAGAAAAAGGAATAAAATTTGCTCTTCAGAACTCATTGATGCATGATACTGACGAACACTACTTTCATGTAAGGCAGCCGCATGATAGGAGGATGGAATATGTATGAAAAATAGGACGACATGACATATTGACATGTATGATGTGTAAAGTGTAAACTAAGCACAAGGTGTTTGAACTAATTAGAAGCAATGCAAGCTAGACACCATATGAAATATGAAACCAATATCACTCTGCCAAATTAAAAGGGTGGCCTCATAAATGTATTTGACCAAATTAGAAGCAACACATGGCAACATGCTAGAAATAATATGCAATATGCAACGAATAAAGGTGTCTCATCGTAAGTGATTGATGCAGGATACATAAGAGCGGTAGTTTCATGTAAGAACTTGGTTAACAGATAGATGTAGTATGTACCAAAAATAGGAAGGCATGTCATATTCATAGGTATAATGTGTAAACTAAGTAGATGCAATTTACCCTAATTAGAAGCATTACAAGCTAGACACCGTATGCAACATGCAACCACATATCACACTTCGAAGTTAGAGCAATCACCTGCGATGGTGGTGTAGGGGAAATGCGGTCTTCAAGTACAGAGCTACGATCAATATCTTCATTTAGACTTGCTGTTTCTTGAGAATCATGTGGGGAGGATGAAACTGCACTCTTTATAAGAGTAGCGCGTCTCATACTAACCCACGGGCGTGACTATCTCATCATAAGTGATAGATGCAGGATACACAAGAACAGTAGTTTGATGTAAGAACATGGTGTGATAGGCAGATGTAGTATGTACCAAAAACAGGAAGGCGTGTCATATTCACATGTATAATGTGTAAGCTAAGGACATGCAATTTAACAAATTAGGAGCAATACAAGCTAGGCACCATATGCAACATGCAACCAGATATCACACTGCCATGTTAGAGCAAGCACCTGGGTTGTGGAGTAGGGGAGATGAGATTTGGAACTTGCACTGAAGTAGGAGTAGCAGGAGAATCTGCAGAGATCATCTGTTTCGGTTTCTCTAGAGGACCACCATCATTCCGTGCGTTCATCCTTTTAGATTTTGCCTTGTCAAGTCAAACACACAAGAAAAAGGAATGAAATTCGCTCTTCCAAATTCGTTGATGCATGATACTGACGAACACAACTTTTATGTAAGGCAATCACATTGTAGGAGGATGGAATATGTACGAAAAACGCTAAGCAGAAGGCATTTCAACAAACTGGAAGCAATGCAAGCTAGACACCATATGAAAGATCCAACCAAAATCACTCTACCAAGTTAGAAGTGTCTCATTATAAGTGGCATTTCAACAAATTAGAGGCAATACATGTTTGAAATGATATGCAAGATGCAACGAATATTACACTGTCAATTTGAAGGTGTCTCGTTAGAAATGATTGATGAGGGATACACAAGAAAAGTAGTTTGATGTAAGAACATGGTTAATAGAAAGACGAAGTATGTACCAAAAACAGTAAGGCATGTCATATTCACAGGTATAATGTGTTAACTAAGCAGATGCAATTTACCCTAATTAGAAGCATTACAAGGTAGACACCATACGCAACATGCAATCACATATCACACTGCCGAGTAAGAGCAAGAAGATGCGATGGTGGCGTAGGGGAATTGCGGTCGTCAACTACAGAGCTACGTTAACTACCTTCATTTAGCCATGATGTTTCTTGAGAATCATGTGCGGAGGATGACACTGCACTCTTTAAAAGAGTAGCGCATCTCATAGTAACCCACTGGGGTGACTGTCTCATCATAAGTGATTGATGAGGGATACACAAGAGCATTAGTTTGATGTAAGAACATGGTTAATAGACAGATGTAGTATGTATCAAAAACATGAAGGCATGTCATTATCAAAGGTATAATGCGTAAAGTAAGCAGATGCAATTTAACCAAATTGGAAGCAATACAAGCTAGACCCATCAAGCACCTGGGATGGTTGTGTATGGCAATTGAGATCATCAACTGCAGAGCTACGTTTACTGTCTCCATCTGCTGACACTACACCCTTTAGAGAACTAAAACGCTTAGTGCTTATCCTGAATTAAACTGGAGCGACTTCTGTCTTTTCTTTTGTGTATTCATCAACAGTGCGTCAGAGTCTGAAATACCCATGCATAAAAAAACAATAGTGTGAGTATGGGTGAAGTGTGTGCACAAGTAGTACAGTGTAAAAGTAGCAGATAGCAGGTGGGTGAGAAATAAATGATGGGAGACATATGATAGCTTTACAACATGCATGGCACACGAAATTAGATTCTAGGATTTTGAAATATGAGCACAGGGATGGCTGGGAAATGCAGATACTCCTCCAGCACACCACAAGGTGTGGTCCTATGAAAATAACAGTCGACTGAAAACAAATAGGTCAGTCCATTTTTTCTGCATCGTCCGATGTACAAAGAATGGGCAGATCACCTTCATCTACCTCCAACCAGTCAGTGTTGACGATCTTCCTTGAAACACCAGCGACCACCGGCCCAGTCCCCTGCCTCCACCCTTCCCTCGACCTCACCGCACCGTCGTGCTTGGCACTGCCACCCAGCCATCCCTTCAAGCCCCGCCGACCTCCAGATCGGGCGCAAGCAGCTCCTGCGCCCCACACCCCTATGATAGACACCGAAGCGCCGCTTCCCCGGTGAACAGGCAGACTAGGTGCTCCGTGCGCCTAAGCGGGTGCTGCTTCTTTTAATTTATTTTTTTTGACCTGGAAGACTGCAGGGCTTACACCCCACAGCATTTTATTGAAACTGGCAAAAGAATAAACAAAAGGTTCCTTAAGGAAAGGAACAAAACAGAAAAGAAAGACTATACAAGCTAGGCTAATCTAAGCACTAATAGCTAAAAAGAAGAAAGGAAAGAGTACAATGGATAAACACCTCAAGGAGGCAGGAAATCAATCCATTTGATCAAAGCGTCTCTGTGTCTGGTCTTGATCTTGTGTGCTAGGAGAGAGATGTCATGGATAAATCCATTCCTCCACTGCCTGAAAGTAGGTCTGATGTGTCTAAAGGCTTTGTCATTCCTGACTTTCCAAATATTCCACCATGTAAGGAAGACCACTTCTGAGAAGAAGGGTTTATTAAAATCCTTCCTGGCATGAAGCGCAATGTGTACCATGTCCTGACTATTCAACCAGGTTATTTGAAGATAATTCCATACTCTCATGCTAAAGTTGCATTGAAAGAATAAATGGTTCCTGTCCTCAAGCGCTCTCGTGGGGCAGAGTACACATTCAGGCCCATCATTAATTCTCCAATGTCTGCGCTGAATCATATCCTTGGTGTTTACTCTGTCCATAATGACAAGCCAGGCGAACATTTTAATTGTCATGGTACAACAAGACTTCCAGACCCAACTCAAAGTGGGATTGGTGGGCATTGGCTGATGGACAAAATCATAGTACTTCTTTGTTGTATACCCAGATTTCTTCCCATGTCTCCAAGCCCAAGAGTCATTGCAATCAAAATCCAGGGAGATCTCAGTCAGAATGCCAGAAAGCTGATTAAACTCCCTAAAAGCCATTTCAGACAAGGGTAAAGAGAACATGCTCTGCAAGTCAACTGCTTGTAACATTTCCATAACAGAGGAATTCTTCTGTAGGCAGAAAGAAAAGAGCCTGGGGAATCTGTCCTGGAGAGGGATGCAAGAGTTATCAATCTCCCAAGAGTCAGACCAGAAAAGCAGAGAGTCTCCTCTTCCAACTATAACTGAAGTAACAGCCCTAAATTTATCCATCAATTTGCAGATATCTCTCCACCAAAAAGAGCCAGACAAAGTAGTGTCATGAGGAACTCTCTGAAAATAATAAGAGTCCCAAACCAAATGAACCCAAGGTACTTCTGCTCTGTTATAGAATTTGTTGAGCTATTTCAGAAGCAGAGCTTCATTTTGCAGACCCAGATTGAGAATTCCAAGCCCACCCTTAAGCTTAGGCTTACAGACCAGAGGCCAGGCAGCCAAAGAATGCCCCTTCTCCTGACCATATTTTCTCCACAAACATTGCCCCTGAATTGAAATCCAGGCGGGTGATTGACCTCTAGCTAAGGTGAAATAGTAAATGGGAGGAAACCTTGTGCATTTAGTATCATGAAGAAGCGCTTAACTAGTTTCTTTCGTGGGATGAATAGGGTGTGAGCAGAGATGTAAGATTTTCACGAATAAGGGAAGAGGAGTACCTCTTTCTGCTTGCAGTGCTGTGTCCTCCTTCTGTTTTTCCATCGATCTTCTTGTGGTTCACTGGAAACAAGAAGTTGTGGAGGACGGTGGAGCCTTGGACTAACCCATACCAAGTTGTTGAGTGTGGTGCGGTGGCCGTCTATCGGCGGCGGGGAACCAGATCCAAGGCAGTGAACGACGGCGTAGCGGGAACAGCTCCGGTGCGGTGGACAGTTGCGACAGTGGAGCGGCAGCGTTGAGGTGCAGGATGGTGTGGTTGAAGTGGTTCTGGTACGGCGCACGTTGGCGTTAGCGTCGTGGAGCCAACTCTGCCTCGGGTTCAGCTACTAAGTCCTTGAGGGCGTTGCAGTTGCGTTGGATGACGACGTCGGGGTACCGGCTCTGGCGTGATGGAGGAGGGCGGCAGTGGATTGGGCGTGATGGGGTGAGGATGGAGGAGACTGGGGTTTCGCGGCAGGTGGAGAAGGCATTTTGGCACCCACGGAGTATGAATGGGGAAACGGAGGTAGGGGGAACTAAGGGGGAACAATGTTTCGGTTTGGGACGCGCTTATTTGAAATTTTGAGAAAGTTACAAACTTTGCCCCCATCTAAAATTTCGGACATATCGCGGGTCGGGGGTAGGGCAGTAATCTCAGGTGTCCCAAATAGTAGGCGGGGTAGATTTCGGCCGAGCGCATGGGTGTTTAGGCGCCCATGGTGTATGAATGCTTCTCAGAGGCGCTTGACTGGTGTCTTGGTGAAGTTACAAACCTACCCCGGTTTAGACCTTTGGACATCAGGCTAATAGGCTACACAGGTCAAAGTCAGGACAGTAATTTCCTACCACCAAACATTAGTCTCGCACGGTTTCGGGCAACCAGAGGCTTATGTGGAGCTTCATTCAATATTTGGGAGCAGAAGCATTAATGTTTACAGTTCTCTTGAAGGATTTGTCAAACTTCAAAAATCTTGACTCTTGAAAATCCTAAAACTATGATTATTTTGGAATGGAGGGGGTACATTTGAATATACATTGTACATGAGTATTTATTGAAAAATATGCAGCTTAGCTCAATTCATGAATGGTTCCAGATATAATCTCCTTGGTTGCAAAAAAATAGTTAGACATGCGTATGAATATATAGCATGTTAAAACGCACAACAAAGATTGATGCCCCCTTTTAGATCTGATTTACAAATGCCATTATCTTGAATTCAAATAGATGAATGCACTTCCTATGAATTCGAATCTTTAAAACCATCTTTATGTTGAATTGAACATGTATTCTATTTCGTAGCTTGCAATTTGGAATGTATCCATGTATGTGACAGATGTATAAAGTGCCTGACACTAACAACACAGAGTGCACTAATTAATGTTTATATATGAATTACAAAAGCCATGCATTGTCTGGATTTCAAACCACTCTCACTTGATGGATCAATAATATGAAATAAACCCATACACATGCTCAAATTCAATAGAGTACGGGTGTCTGATAGACCAATGTTCGTTCATACGCAAATTGCAAAATTCATGATCTCATCCAAAAATTTAATGCAACTTATATTTTAATTTAATGTGTAGAACCGCCTTTTACGCGTAGATGCTCTATGCCTCGGCCCATCCTCACACACGTGCTATATATCTCTCTATCCGACGCATAAGTGCACACACTTTATATACATCGGCATTTCTCTCACACATGCTCACACTCTCTCCTGGGGTGCCTCACCTATATATCTCCCTCTCTCTCTCTTACTACTATGTACCACTCTTTTCACTAATCTCAGTTGGAAAACACTATTTCTCTCACATGCATATATACACACGCACGGTCTCTGCTGGCCCTCTATATGCACATACATGTGCCAAAGTGTCTCCCGCACGCACATTATCTTTAGGCCTCTCTCGCACACATTGCCCCCCCCCCACACACACACCTCTCTCTTACTAGTTGGCGCATATGATTTCATCAGATCATTCGGTTAGATATCCCTGACTGTTAGGCTGGATGGTAATACGTGGCAAAGTTTTACCCAAGTCTGGGCCCTAGCTTGCAGTTGAAGAAAAAGCCTACTCCTGGTATTGTATATTTGTGATAGGGGTGTGTACAAAGTACACGTGAATAACAGGCATTGTGTGTGTGTGTATACTATCGACGAACTAGCCCCTGGGCTTATATAACATACTTGGGGCCTAGGATTACAAATCATATATAGTCGCCTTATCGTTAGTGGGGATAGAGTCCTCCATGACTCTAGTAGCTTCTTCTTGTACGCCGAGTCCTCCATGGGCTTCGTATAACATGTCTCGGTCCAACCTATGTGGCGCAGGATGGAACCGACCCATGAGTCCTCACGTCGACCCACCACGACTAGAAATGATGTGCCCACCACACGCCACACACAATCGGCCACTAAGAAAATAAGCATATACAATAGTACAAAGTGATACATGAAACTTAATTGCATGGTGCATCCAATAATATTTGTTTCGCATTGTGAATGTTTATATCTTCTCCTAAAAAATTAGTCACGGGAAAGAGAAACGAAGGGCATATCTTTCTTTGTCTCCACCGCACACCCCCTCTCTCAACACCACTTTCACATATGCACACAAACTATCTCTCGGCCCTCTAAAAGTATGCCCCTGACACATTCACATGTGACGGTCACTATATTTCAAGCGAAAGCACTATACGGTCACTGGACTTCAAATATGCTCATTACGGTCACCGTATACATTGTTGTGGTGATCATACGGTATCTAGCTCATCATACGTCTCTGTATTTTGATGATGACACTGATGGTCATTGTATTTGATGCGTGCTCCGTATTTTGTTGATGACACTTACGGTCATTGTATTTGAAGCGAAAACACGATATGGTCACTGGACTTCAGAATAAGCTCATTACAGTCACCATATACATTTTGTGGTGCTAACCAACCTGTGGTTGGATGGTTAGGAGGACAGTGGTATCCCCAGCTCACCAGGGTTAAAGTCCTGGTGCTCGCATTTATCCTGGATTAATTTCAGTATTTCCGGCGATGTGCGTTCAGTGGGAGGAGACGTTCCCCTCGACTACGAGGCGCCTATGGTTACTTCGTAAAATCTGAAGATGATATACTGGCTCACTCTCTCGAAGGTGCTCATAGGGGGTAAGGTGTGCGTGTGTGCGCTTATAGCGGTGAGTGTTTGCACGTATACATGAGCGCTTGCGTCTGTAATGTGTTAAAAATACATGTCGTGATTATACGGTCACTGGCTCACCGTACAACTCCGTAATTTGTTGATGACACGATCAATTAACCAGTCAAACGTTCCATGTGGCGCAACTAGCGTTGCACCATCAGCACATGTAACCATGGGGCCAACCTGTCAGCGCATATATGAAAGAAAGAAATAGTAGCTTGCATCTGTACTGTGTTAATAAAATACATTTTTGTGGTGATCATATGGTCACTGGCTCACCATACAGCTCCGTAATTTGTCGATGACACGATCAATTGACCAGTCAAAAGGTCCACGTTCATCTGCGCACATTACCATAGGGCCCACCTGTCAGTGTGTATATGAAAGACAGAAATGGTAATAGGTTAGCGGTCGGTGGGGATTCGAAGTCGTGAGACCTCTGGTTGGCAGCCCGCGTGCCCTAACCATAGCGGACAAGGTCGCCTTGTGATGATATGCTGAGCCGGCCATTTTAATTGCACGCACGAGCCACTGTGGCGAATACAAACACATCACACATGCGCACAAACACGCCCGCATGCTTGCATGCAATACTAACACGTACACATGCATGCACGCAACACTCGCACGAACACACGCACGCATGCAGGTGTGCAACACTGACACATACACATGCACGCACTAACACACGCACGCACGCACACATGCATGCAACACTAAAATGTACACAAGCACGCACGCAACACTCGCACACGTGCATGCACACAGCACACGACGCAAGACACACGCTCAACCTATACGTGCATGCACCCTTTGTTAAGGACAAGGATTGTTACGAGTATTAGTCAATCTTATCTGTGATAAGCAGAACATTGACGTTTGCAGCGGTCTTTATGAATCACAACATATCGAATGGGCTATCAACGTATATATGAAAATTTTAAAATTCTCTTACATTATATAGTAGGCTTATCAACCTACATGAATTAGATGATGTCACACTCAATGAACAATCATCGGTTTATGAAATGCCCGCTTCTCACCACCCTGGCCCACCAAAAACCCCTCCCCCCTCCTGCGCATGATTCATGCGGAGCCGGCTCCTCTGCTGTGAGCTGCCTGCATTGGGTCACTGACATGCAGGCCAGGTACCCAACGGGCCCACACGTCAGTGGAAGAACGGTGCGGTGTCATACGTCAGAGTCAAGGGCGCCGCTCGCTGCACGCCCGGCTGAACACGCCTCCTTGCCGCATTCAAACGCCTCCATGAAACCTGTGTGGAAGCCGAGAAACCCACTCCGACCACACGTCCGTTCATGACCGGGCCGGCATTAAACGCAACGCCTGCCGAGCTCCTCCCGTCCGATGTCTATTTAATCTCCTATTTAAATGAGGCCAGACGCCGGTCAAGAATCGCACACCTCCGCCGCTCCCCTATCTCCTCGTTCACCATTTTCTCCACTCTTACAATGGCTTACGAAGAGTAGTTATCTGGCATCCAAGCCGGCTGGGTGGCCCATCAAGCCCGCCGGATACGAGCTATGCAGCTCGCTGATCCACCTCCCTTCCCTCGCCCGACAGAGCCAGTTGTCGCCCCAAGCCGGTGCTTGGTTCAGCAACTCGCCACTCCAGGCCAGCTCGACGAGGAGCAGGGAGCTACTCCACATCGGCACGGCGCGAAGCACGGGCATTGTCGCTGCCGTCCACGCCGCGGCCTCGTACCGCGCCTCCCGTGTCTATGGCCAAGACTCCCGTGCCTGCAGCCACGCCATGTAAGCAGAGACAGAAGCCGGGTGCGTGGGGAGCAACGAGTTGGTGGCCAGTGCCTCCATGTCCGCCACCATCATCGATAAGAAGTAGAACACAGGAGGCCGCCGCCGCTTGGGTCCCATGAAGGCCATCGCCGAGGCGACACCGGCGTACACAACAGGTGTCTTGTCGGGTCCTTCTGTGGCAAGGACCTTTGTCGACCCCGCATGGGCTCCACAGAAGCGGAGAAGCCCCCTTCGACTCCATCTTGGGCATTAGCCAACGATTTCACTCAGTTGAGCGGTGGGGAAGCGAGCCGTCCATTGCGCTGAAGGATATACATCCGGGGCTCTCGGTAGTCCGGTGATCATGCTGCCAGACTTGAGGAAGACAAATGGATCCACGGGCGACCATTTAGGCTAAGTATTATTATACCTGTGCTGTTCAGGAGTAGCACCGCTTAGTTGATTTAAATATAATGAAATCCGTCATGTTTATATGAAAATCCGCTATTTTATATGAATTCCGTCATTGTTTACATGAAATATCGCCGTGTTTGCATGAATTTCGTCCGGTTGGTTGAGTTGCTATCAGAATGTGTGCGTCTATGCTTCGATGGCGTAATTTCCGGGTCACCGGTCGGTCTGCGGCCGGCTCGGGCGGCGAGGTGGGACAAAAAAAGCACAGCTCATGCGAGCTCGTCTCCAACGCGCGCGCTGGAGGATGCATGAGCACCCGAGCTCTACCTCGTTCATCGGTGGCAAAGGCACGGGTGGACAAAAGGGTCGCCAATATTTTGGCTACGCCGGGCAAGATCTAAACAGCCGCTTCCAGCCCCACCCCTCCACGCACATTCAAATCCCTCGTTCGTCGTGAAATTTTGCCATGTGTTGTTTTCATGGATATTTTGCTGTGTGAAAACAAATTTAAATATGAATGAATAATCAGTGTCCACGGTCTTCTGCCGAGACACAGTTGGATGGCCTCATAGTACTAGTGTACTACTAGTAGAGTAGTAGGAGTAGTACAGTGGTAGGAGTAGTACTACAGCAATTTCCTTGGAGTCCATGCTACAGCAAGCTACCCTAGGCTATGTTACTACTCCCTCCTTTCTGGTTTATAGGCTCAATTTCAAAATCTCTCCAACCAAGGTAGACGGTGAGTGGTGGAATTAATTTCATAGTTTGCACAAGTACTTAATTAGTACGCTCGTTTTTCTCAAAAAGTTATGTTTACCGATGCATTAATTACAACGAATGCATGCATGACCACTAAATTTCCTTGAACTTCTACATCCATTGGTGAGTTTCCTCTTTATACTGCTTGCATTAGGTGATTTAATGTACCTTGAAATCCAAACATGTGATGGTAAGTACTACTAGTAGAATTGAGACTTATAAAACGGAAAAACAATTTTTTTAGATGATCCCTATAATCCGTAAAGGAGGGAGTAGTAAGTAGTACTACCTCCATTGTGGGTACGTACTCCGTAAAATCAGATTTTCCCAAAACTAAGTCGCTCAACCTTTATTTGCTTGTTTCCCTTCCCGCCACATTGCCTCGAATAGACTATGCCAAACTCCCCTGCCTACCGCGTGGGAAAAGACCCGCCCTCGCCTTTTTTAGTCCGGGTTTGTATCGATGGATCGCACGAAGCAGCAAAAACCAAGCCGTGTCTTGTACTCCTCCATCGTACTATACTAAAAAAGTGGAGATGCTCGCTTTCATGAATGTTGTACTTCCTCTCGCCGACATGTGGGACACATAGCAACCGGGTCGATGTGTCATGCACCAAATAACAGTGCAGAACAACAGGGGGGACGCACCCCAGTCGTAGCGCCCCAGTAGTAGTAATGAGTAATGAGACGTCAAATCACAAAGCCGCAGCTTTCCCCCAGACGGATGAAGCAACCATTATTTCACACTTAGCTGAATCCGCTTCTCCATCATCTCCTTCAAGAAAACCACGCATTGCTTCTACCATTGTTCTGCCTCAAGAGGGACGCGCATCGCCTTGGTACATCATGACACGTGGGACTGCATGACAGGCCATGCTACCCCGCCCACCGCTCGGTAAAATCACCTCATTTTTACTAATCTGGATACTACTATCTTTTTAGATCAATATAGTCGGGATTCACCAAGGAGAAAAACCAAGTGGTAGTCTGCTCCTGTCGCGTTGGCGTAGCAACTCAGCAGGGTCAGTCCGAACACGAAATGGCGACACACTTACAGGACCCCTTTGGCCGACATGTGGCTCATCCATCGTCTGGTTCCATGTGCGATGCACCAAATTATAGTTCAGAGCAGCGGTTGGACTTGGAGGCACCCCAGTCGTAACGCTGCAGTAGTAGTAAATGAGAGATGAGGGGTCAAATCACAAAGCCCCACCTTTCCCGCATTAAGCTAGACAGACGAAGCAACCATCATTTCACTCCAGGGTGCAAGAGCATAAAGAAAAAAGAAAACCAATGATGTGTGTGGCAGCTACCTAGGGCGCCCTAGGGTAGGAGCCTCCACTACAAATCCGCTTCTCCCTCGTCCTCTTGAAGAAAATCGATGATGCGTGCGGCGGGTAGGGTTTGTAGGAGTACTACGGCATGTGGGGCCATGCTGTAGTAAACGAGAGAGGGATTGAGTTCGAGTCGACACCGTAGTACCACTAGGTTTTACGGGAACGAGGCAGAATTTTGGGTTCGGGGAGCAGTGGAGATATACGTACAAAAAATTATGGACGTAGGTTTGACCGAAAGGCAATGATGCATGGGCCCCGCATTTTGATATACCCGCGGCCGCGTGAAATTTGCTACTCAAAATAATGCATAAAAAGTTCCTCCAAAAACATCTATAACTAATGGGAAGTGAATGTAGGCTTAAAATGAAAATGTAATACAAAGAGAAAAAATGAATTGCAGTTAAAAGAATGACATTTCTAACAAAAATGTGAATGTGAACTACATATGTGTGCACGTGACCATCACATATATTGTCAATACAAAATCTAATGCAAGAAATAACTTATGAGTAACATGCACGGATTGATGATGTGGTGCTTGCATGCATAGAGTACAAAAACAATGTGATTTATGACTTGCATGCATGACGTGTTCATGTGCCATAGTTGCATGTCCAGGAAAAAAGCTAGTGGGTTGTACTACCTAGGAATAGAAGATGTATCTATGGAAGTTGTAGGGAAAGAGATGACATGTATCTCAATTCCTATGAGTAGGGATTGGAAAAGAGATGTCATTTGGTTCACATCATAGGAACTTTTCTATTGAATCTAGAGATGACATGTATCTCAATTCCTATGAGGAGGGATTGGAAAAGAGATGTCATTTGGTTCACATCATAGGAACTTCTCTATTGAATCTAGGCTAATGTTTATTTTCCTTTGAAATTGTGGGAGTATATGTCGTGGGAAACCACGACCACCTATGGGGCCATCAGCCCCATGTGGTTCGGCAGGGGGGATGAGCACATTGCACAAAGAGCGGAGAACGTAGCGCAGCACGACAGAGATCACACGGGCAGTTTTACCCAGGTTCAGGCCGCCGCCAGGTGTAAAACCCTACTCCTGCTTTGGTGGATTGATGGTGGAAACACAGCGCTCTTGCCCGGCAGGGTTGCCTCGGGGCGAGGGCAGCTACGCGCGTACGAGTGTACAAGGGTCTGAATCCTTTCTATGGTTGACATGGCCCTCCTTTTATAGATCAAGGGGTCACCACAGCGGCAAATCAGTCATTGTGTACTGATTAGATAGAGAACAGTGCTATCATACGTAACTCTGCAGTCAGAGCAGAGCACATTAAATGCGCCGCTTAGTGTCACATCGTGGCGTGCCCGGCAAGCCTTATCGGGCTGCTCGGCCACCTCCTCATCTATCTCCTTGACACGTCACTGGACGGGTGTCATTTGGAGGTGATTTCCATTGGAAGTGGCTACCATGTGCCAAATAACAGCCACTTAGTCTCTTGGGGGCTTGACACTGCACCGATCGATGACTTGCGTCGCTGTGAGGTGGAGCGGTGGAGCCTTGGCGGGGTAGTTTGCCCTCGTAGCGCATGGAAGGCCTGCCGGGACGGTCTTGAG
This sequence comes from Thinopyrum elongatum, assembly GCA_011799875.1. Lineage (NCBI taxonomy): Eukaryota > Viridiplantae > Streptophyta > Magnoliopsida > Poales > Poaceae > Thinopyrum > Thinopyrum elongatum. The sequence continues at coordinate 344,465,238 of CM022300.1, forward strand.
GCTCGACTTCGGGGCCACCTCGTCCTTGCCAGGCTCGCCTGCCCGGCAAGGGAGCTTTCTCCTTAGTGGTGTCTTGCTCATTTAGCTTGTCTTGGTCCTCTTGATCTTCCCTTTGATTCCTCAAAGAGATGATCTGTCCTTGCTTGGTCTGGACTTGGACGTTGCGAGCTTGCCTTTTCAGGCCTGTGCATGGTCTGGGCAACAGACCCAGGGTTTGTTGCACCGACAGGAGCCCCCGGGCATGGCCCAAACGCATTGCCGGGCATCATTGGGGTAGGCCCTATCCAGTGCACAAGCAAGAGGGGAGCAGTTGCTTGTCCCTTGAAATCTTCTTTGCTTCTTCATTAATCTGAGCCCAGGTCTATTTCCGGTTTTCCCGCACATCACGTAATGCCAATTGTTGTGGGGCCAACCTTGTAATGGCCCGTGAATGACTTTGACGCACGGGTGAGTAACTGCCAATTCACTCTTCCAACCACGCCTTATCCTTTGGCCACGTATGCTACATGCATTGAGTGGGGTAGGTAACGGAGGCGCATGGTGCGGGAGAGCGTCAAGGCAGGGGCTCGACCTTCTTGGATTGGTGGAGATGGATGGTGGTTACCCGTCGAGGGATCAGCTCCCAGCCCCCAGCCCACCTATATAAAAGGAGGGCGAGGGGAAGCGGAAATGCTCATCCACGCACCTCTTCTCGCCATTTCCTTCTTTCTTCTTGCAATGTTGAGAGGAAGAGACCAGGGGAAGGCCCCGGGCTCGGGCTTGGGGTTGATGACGCCAAAAGCTTGTGTAGGCGCCCGGGGAGTGAGTCTGGTTCGGGGCCGGAAGGGATGCGGCAGTCGAGCTACTCGCAGCGCAGGAGGTACCAAGCTTTTCCACTATGGTGGAATGCTTGTCTCCTCTGCTCGGGTCGGCCGCCTGGCGGGGAGCACTAGACCCCGCCGCGAACCGCTGCAGCTTCCCGCCCTGACGCCAGAGCTCCCAGGGCTTCCGGCATCTATCTGTGGTGCAGTGCTCGGGTCCCTCGGTAATCCCAACACTGCCCCCTTTGGTGAAGTCGGGGCAAATGTCGAAGACGGCGGCATCTTCCTGCCCTCCATGGTGGGGAGCGATGCTCCTCGCACGTCTTGGACGTAGTCATCGCCTGCAGCTTCTCCGGGGGAGGCAACGGCTCGAGGAGTTGGCGCCCCCCTGGAGTGGTGGTGATGAAGAAAGAACGAGGGAAGACAGAGAAGGCGGGTGGCAGGGCGTCCGGTCGGGGTACGATGGCACCGACGCCTTCATCTCGTATTGCTGACCTGCTGCCTCGTCTTTCTGTTCTTCCCCTCCCTCCCAGCTTCTCTGGGGGAGGCAACGGCTCGAGGAGCTGGCGCCCCCCTGGAGTGGTGGTGATGAAGAAAGAACGAGGGAAGACAGGGAAGGCGGGTGGCAGGGCGTCCGGTCGGAGTACGATGGCACCGACGCCTTCATCTCGTATTGCTGACCTGCTGCCTCGTCTTTCTGTTCTTCCCCTCCCTCCCCAGCACCATCATCACCGGCCTCTTGGTTAGCAGGGAGGGGGCCGCTCTCTTGGTGCCTTCGCCTCCTCCAGCAGTCTTCCAGCTGAGCCCCGATGGTTCTCCCCACCGGTGCTTTTGCTGGGGCTTCTGGCTGGTCCTGGAAGTGGTGACCAGGGCACCGCTGAGCAGCTCCTTCCGCTCCTCTCCTTCGTAGCCTCGCCACTCTCGATCTTGTCAGGCTGCGCCCAGCAGGTCCTGACGGGGTTGAGTGGGGCGTCTTTCTGAGGCACTCCTTTTGCCCTCTTCCTCTTCCACCGCAGTGCCTAGGAGGAGAGGGACAAGAAAGGGATTATGGGGCACTTATCTTTTTTCAATCAAAAATATGTAGGCACTTGCCAAACTTTAGTCTAAATAATGTAATCTTCTTTATCCATGTTGGTGTTTTGTAAGATCTGTACTTGTTCATCAGCATATTAATGAAAAAGACAAGCTTTGCCGAGCACTTGTGCATGCATCATACCCATGCAGAGGTGAAACGCCTCTATACGTTCAAGTAAACAAGTTATCTCTAGCAAGCTATCCTGCTGGTACCCTCAAATTGTTGCTGTGGGGCTAAGCCTGCCGGGCATAAATCGCAAAGAGGGACCATCCCCCCACCAAGCCTTCTCCGCCAAAGGCCACTGCGACCATCCTGACCGAAGCAATGTTCGAGTCAAAGGATGGGAGCACATAAGTTTCGAAGGTGACGAGGTTTTCATATGCACAAGTTTCTACTTACAGAACACGTAAGGATAAGAAGAGAACTTATCTGTTTGGCTTACCGAAGATCGTCACATAGGCTCGTCTTCATTTCTTCTTTTTGGGACCGAGTCCACGGCAAGAACCCTCCAACTCAATGCAGATGAAAACAATGCCTCATGCGACCTCATCTATATGATCATGCTATGCTTATGCATGCATGCAAGTTTTGGGGGCCCCCCAGTGCTTCATTTATTTCTGTTGCTCAGGGTCTACGCCTAGCTTTGTACAAGGGGTTACATGCAACAGCGGCAAGGCCTGTACAAAAGGGTGGCTGCCGGGCAGGGCCCGACAGCCGTGCCTTACGGGTAGAACTTACGGAGATGCTCAATGTTTCATGAGTTTTGCAACTGAATGCCATCTCCGGTCTCCAGATGGACTGCGCCAGGTCTGGTGACTTGTACTACCCGGTAAGGGCCTTCCCACTTTGGCGTCAACTTGTTTGTACCCTTGGCGGACTGAACACGTCTAAGGACAAGGTCGCCTTCCTCAAAACCCCGGGCACGAACCCTGCGGCTGTGATAGCGACGCAGGGCTTGCTGGTAGCATGCAGCACGCGTAGTGGCCCAGAGACGGTTGTCCTCAAGTAGCACCGCGTCATCGCGCCGGTGTCGTTCCTGTGCTACTTCATTGTAGGCAAGCACTCGAGGAGATCTGAATATGAGTTCCATGGGGATAACTGCTTCTGCCCCATAGACTAGGGAGAAGGGAGTCTGCCCGGTAGCTCGATTTGGTGTCGTTTTGAGGGACCAAAGAACCACCGGCAGCTCATCAATCCATCGCCTGCCACACTTCTGCAGTCTATGAAAGGTTCTTGTCTTGAGACCTCATAGCACTTCAGCGTTCGCCCTCTCAGCTTGTCCGTTGCTTCTGGGATGGGTGACAGAGGCAAATGAGATCTTGCTTCCGAGGGCATGAACATATTGCATGAAGGCGCGGCTCGTGAATTGGGTCCCATTGTCTGTGATGATCCGGGCAGGCACCCCGATGCGGCACACCAATCCTTTCAAGAACTTGATAGCTGACTGTACGGTCACCTTTCTCACGGCCTCCACCTCTGGCCACTTTGTGAACTTGTCGATAGCGACGAACAAGAACTCAAAGCCCCCGGTAGCACGGGGGAAGGGGCCCAAGATATCGAGCCCCCAGACCGAGAAGGGCCATGACAAAGGGATCATCTGAAGAGCTTGGGCAGGCTGATGGATGTTCTTCGAGTGGAACTGGCATGCTTCACATTTGATGATGAGCTCAACTGCATCTTGGAGGGCTCTGGGCCAGTAGGAACCTTGCCGGAAGGCTTTTCCAACCAGAGCCCTTGATCCAATGTGTGAGCGCACATACCCTTGTGTACCTCTGCCAATAGTTCCTTTCCTTCCTCCCGGCAAATGCACTTCAATTTCACACCGTTGGGCCTCCTTCTGTACAGCGTGTTGTCAACGAACTGATACATACTGGCCCTCTGGGCTACTCTTTCAGCTTCTTCTTGCTCTTCGGGGAGTTCTCAAGTTTGGAGGAAATGGACTATGTGTCGTGCCCAAGTCGGGGCCAGGGGCTCGGCAAAAAGGTCCAGCAGCACCTCCTCATTCGCAGGAGCACACTTCTCGACTGCAGGGACCGGTGGTCTGGAGGGATGGTGCAGCTCACCGATCGAAGGGGAGTTGTTCCCGCCAAGCTCTCTGCCGGGAGCCTCAGGAAGCTCTGCCGGGTGAGGATTGCTGGAGTCCAGTTTCCTCCTCTTTCTGGCCATTGTTGCCGGGGATACGAAGGGCTGAGTCAGATGGAGAACAAAAGTCCCTGGTTCCACAGGGAGTTTTTGCGCATCGCACTTTGACAAATGATAAGCAATGTTGTTTTCCACACGGGGCACGTGCTCTGTTTGCAATCCGTCAAAGCGCTCCTCCAACTTTCTCACTTCCACGACGTATGCCTCCATCAATGGACTTTGGTAATCCTTGTTGACTTGTCTCACCACAAGTTGCGAATCTCTGCGGATGATCAACTTCTTGATTCCCTCTTCTGTTGCAATCCTGAGCCTGGCAAGGAGCCCTTCATACTTTGTAGTATTGTTGGTAGCCTCCTCCCGGGGAAAGTGCATCTGGACGACATACTTAAGGTGCTCCCCAGTGGGGGCAACAAGAAGCATGCCAGCCCCTGCACCTTGTAGGGAGAAGGCACCAGAGAAATACATAATCCATTCTTGGGGCGCTTCCTTGCCGGGGATGATCGTCTCCAATACTTCTTCATCAGGAGTTGGTGTTCACTCTGTGATGAATTCTGCTAGTGCTCTGCTCTGAATAGTTGACGTGCTTTCAACCATCAAACCAAAGCTGGACAACTCCAAGGCCCATTCCACAATCCTGCCGATGGCCTCGGGGTTTCAGAGTATGCGCTGCAAGGGGAAGCGGGTGACAACTGTGATCTCGTGGGCTTGGAAGTAGTGGCGCAGTTTCCTTGAGGCCATGATGAGGCCAAAAATCAACTTTTGCACGCCAGAGTATCTCAATCTAGCTCCTTGTAACAGAGAGCTGATGAAGTACACTGGGCGCTGCATCACATTCTTCCTTCCCGCAACCATAGAACTACTTCCGCTGCCCTGCCTTTCTTCGCTCTGGACTGACTCTGGTCTTGCCAGGACGGGTTCGCTTTCCTCTTCAGAGGGGACAGTGGTTGTGGCTGCCGCGTCATCCACTTTCCGCTGCACCACCAGTCCCGCACTAACCACTTGATTGGTTGCCGCTAAGTATAGCAGCAATGGCTCTTGTGGTTTGGGAGTGACCAAGATGGGCACAGAGGAAAGATAGGTCTTCAAATCTTGCAGCGCAGTGTCTGCCTCTCGGGTCCACTCCACGGGTCCTGCCTTCTTCAAGATTTTGAAGAACGGCAGGGTGCACTCGGCAGACTTGGAAATGAACCTGCTCAGTGCAGCCATGCATCCAGTCAAATGCCTCATGTCCTTGACTGTCTTGGGTGTTTGAATTTGCTCGATAGCCTTGATCTTGTCGGGGTTGGCCTCTATCCCTCGATGAGACACAAAGAAGACAAGTAGCTTGCCGGAGGGAACTCCAAACACACACTTTTTCGGGTTCAGCTTCAAGTTGATCTTGCACAAATTAGAAAAGGTTTCTTCTAAATCCTGGATGAGGGTTGATGTGTCCTTGGTCTTGACCACGATATCATCCATGTAAGCTTCAATGTTTCTATGCAGCTGGGACTCAAAGCCAATCTATACTGCTCTTGCAAAAGTGGATCCGGCACTCTTTAACCAAAAGGGCATCCGTACAAAGCAGTACGTGCCACATGGGGTTATGAATGCGGTCTTTTCTATGTCTTCCTTGGACATGAAGATCTGGTGGTATCCAGAGTAGGCATCCAGAAAGGAAAGCAGGTCACACCCAGAAGTGGAATCCACAATCTGGTCGATGCGCGGCAAGGGGAACGGGTCCTTCGGGCATGCCTTGTTTAGATCTGTGAAGTCTATGCAAAGCCTCCATTTCCCATTCGCCTTACGCACCACCACTGGATTTGCTAACCATGTGGGATGTAACACTCCCCTAACCAAACATGCTGCTTCAAGCTTCTTGATCTCCTCGGCAATAAACTATTGCCGCTCCAAAGCTTGCTTCTGGACCCTCTATTTGACAGGTCGGGCATGCGGGCAGACAGCAAGGTGGTGCTCGATTACCTCCCTGGGAACACCGGGGATATCAGATGGTTGCCAGGCAAAGACATCGATATTCGCCCGCAGGAAGGCAACAAGCGCGCTTTCCTATTTGTCATCAAGGGTGGCACTGATAGTAAAGGTACCATTAGCGCCAGCCAGCCCTGTCGGGACCTTCTTCACAGCAGGTGTGGCAGCTTTGGATCTCTTGCTATTGGAACTCTCCGGCAAGTCATCAACAGGCGCAGCACACTCCAAAGAGGCACGCTTCCCGGATTCCTTGCTGGCATCCTTGCTAGCTCTCTTCATTTTCTTACTTTCCTTGGCAGGAGCAGTGGTTTCTGCAGCCTCAGCAGCGACCGCCTCCCGGTACATCTTGTCCACGCATATGACTGCGTCCTTCTGATCTGACGGAATGGAAATGACTCCTATCGGCCCTTGCATCTTCAAGGTGTTGTAGGCATAGTGGGATGCTGCCATGAACTTGGCCAGAGTTGGGCGACCAAGGATTCCGTTGTACGGCAAGGGGAGGTCAACCACGTCAAACACGATCTTCTTAGTCCGGTAGTTTAACTCCCCTCCGAACGTCACTGGCAGCGTGATCTTTCCCTTAGGACGACTCCTACCGGGGTTGATTCCTTGGAACGTGCCAGTAACCTTGAGCTCCCCATCTGCTATCTAAAGTTTGCTGATGACCTTTGGAGATATCAGATTCAACCTGGCCCCGCCATCAACCAACATCTTTGTGACTTTGAGGTTGCGTATTGTTGGTGAGACCAACAACAGCAAGCACCCTACCGTGGTGGTGCGGTCAGGGTGATCCTCTTCGTCAAAGATGATGGGCGTGCGGGACCACTTGAGCGGCTTCTGAGAATCTGCTGCTGGCTCCACGACATTGACTTCACGCGCCCACTGTTTAAGTTGGCAGTGAGAGGAGTGCAGAGATGCACCCACGTCAATGCACAGGGCGTCAGTGGCTTTCTAGAACTCCTGCTCACTGGTTTCCTCTTCATCTCTTCCATCACTCTCATCATTGCAATCCTCCTTCTTATGGCCTCTGGCGGGCTTCCCTTGGGACTGAGGAGCCTTGCCGAGGTGACTTACTCCGCTGCCTCGGCCCTTCCCGCCAGCACCATCCTGGTTTTTCTCTTTATTACGCTTCTCATACTCAGCCCTCCACTTCTTGACGAGCTGCTCAACTTGATGACACTCCTGAAGGTCATGGCCCTTGGTCCTATGGATCTTGCAGTATGGCCCATCACCCTTCCCAGTCTTCTCGGCAGCCACGGCCGCCCGGTAGTTAGTGCACGCGGCAACCTCCTTACCGGGGGCCTCGGCCTTGGCCTTCTTGCCGATACTAGGTGTGTTTGATCCTTCGACAGCCATCACAACTTTCTCCTTGTGCTTCTTATTGCGTTTCTTGTTCTTCTTCTTCTGACTGGTGGCCTCGTCGTCATCGTCTGAATCGATGCCGACGCAATCCTCTTCACCGGGAAGTCGCCTTCCCTCCTCTATGCGAGCATACTTATCCACCAGAGTGTATAACTCATTCACAGTCTTGGGCAGCCGCACGTTCATTTTGGAACATATCCTGCGGTTGCGCATGTTGGACTGGAATGCGGCTATCACAGCTGCCGGGTAGATATTTGGGATGTTCCTGTGCACTCGACTGAACCTTTGCATGTACTTTTGCAGACATTCTCCTTCCTTCTGCTGGAGGAGCTGCAGATCGCTAGGCGGCCCTGGTTCTTGGTGGCCGCCCATGAAGGCGCCAACAAAGTCATGGCACAGGTCAGCCTAGGTCGAAATGGAGTTCTCCGGCAGGTGCATTAGCCAAGACCTCACATTTGGCTTGAGTGCCAAAGGGAAGTAGTTGGTGAACACCTTATCATCTCTTCCCCCGGCATCCTGAACAGCGATGGTGTAGATGCTTAGGAACTCTGCTGGGTTCAATCTCCCATCATACTTCTCTGGCTTGAACGTGCGGGAAGATGGCCAACGGACTTGCTGCAGTTCATGAGTGAAGGCGGGGCACCCAACCTCGAAAGGTAGGTACCCACCGTCTCCGGGTGCAGGCTCGTCGACGTCGGGGCCATTGCGCCTATCAGACTGGCGGTGGGTGTCGCGGTGCCGCTCGATGGTGACACGCGCGTCTTCCCCTCGCCTGTCTTCCTGGGCCTGCCACTGGTCTCGACGTGCTCGAGGGTAGGACGAAGCCATCGAGACAACGTCGGGTTCTTGATCGCGTGGCTCCGGCCGTGGCCCCTGCGCAGGCTGCCGCGAAGGGGACTGCACCGTGGGGGTGGCCCCTTTGGCATGGCCAGCAGCGTGGGCTGTTGTCGTCGCCTGGGCAGGCCGTGGTGGGCCAGCTCACTGTGATCCTCCAGCCTCGGCAAAACCAATCAGGCTCTGAATGGTGGCTCTCCACTCATCCATCTGATCGGCTGCCGGCGGAAATCTCAACAGCAGCTGGGCCCGCGCCATAGTCTTCGAAGCTGTGCTTGGCACGGATGACGATGTAGACCGTAGCGTCGCCTGGCTCCTCATGGTGCCGGTAGTAGCTACGTCGTGTTCTCGTCATCGTGAGCCCATCGCCAGGATGGCGTAGTGACAAGGTGGAGCCGCTTGATGGCCAGCGGCTCCGTTTGGCGCATCGGCTGGGGCAGCTCGTTCCAGGAGTGGCGCATGCCCTTTGGCCACGCCCGCGGCGGGTGTGGCCGGGGAGTTGCGATTCGCCCCAGAGCGAGTGCCACCATTGCGGTTGTGCCCTTCAGCTGGGTGGAGAGGTGCAGATGAAATGATTTCTTCACCCGTACCTCGTGGAGCATGGTCGGTGCGATGATGTTGGTGCTGTCCTTCCCCGGTGCCTTCTGCCCTCGTTTCAGCCACAGGGGAGGTGGGGACGACGCCGCCTGCGTCGGCCACGTCCCCTCCAGCGTCCATGTCTTCATGTGTTCCCGTAGCCCCCGCGGCATCGGCGGCCACGTGCGACGGGGCCTTCGAAGTGGACGGATGGGCTACAGCACCGGGCTTCTTCTTGGGCGCCATGGATGATGGAGCCGTCGATGAAGAAGATGACGAAAATGACGTGTTGCGTACGCTTCTCGGGTTCGCGCAAGCGCAGCCCCTACCTGGCACGCCAAAGATGTCGTCGGAAACCATGGCCACCTATGGGGCCATCAGCCCCTTGTGGTTCGGCAGGGGGGATGAGCACATTGCACAAAGAGCGCAGAACGTAGGGCAGCACGGCAGAGATCACATGGGCAGTTTTACCCAGGTTTGGGCCACCGCGAGGCGTAAAACCCTACTCCTGCTTTGGTGGATTGATGGTGGATTGTGGTGGAAACGCAGCGCTCTTGCCCGGCAGGGTTGCCTCGGGGCGAGGGCAGCTACACGCGTACGAGTGTAGAAGGGTCCGAATCCTTTCTATGGTTGCCATGGCCCTCCTTTTATAGATCAAGGGGTCACCACAGTGGCAAATCAGTCATTGTGTACTAATTAGATAGCAAACAGTGCTATCATACCTAACTCTGTAGTCAGAACAGAGCGCATTAAATGCACCGCTTAGTGTCACATCGTGGCATGCCCGGCAAGCCTTGCCGGGCTGCTCGGCCACCTCCTCACGCTGTCTGCTTGACACGTCGCTGGACGGGTGTCATTTGGAGGTGATTTCTGTAGGAAGTGGCTGCCACGTGCCAAATAACAGCCACTTTGTCTCTTGGGGGCTTGACACCACACCGATCGATGACTTGCGTCGCTGTGAGGTGGAGTGGTGGAGCCTTAGCGGGGTAGTTTGCCCTCATAGCGCCCGGCAGGCCTGCCAGGACGGTCTTGAGGCTCGACTTTGGGGCCACCTCGTCCTCGCCAGGCTCGCCTGCCCAGTAAGGGAGGTTTCTCCTTAGTGGTGTCTTGCTCATTTAGCTTGTCTTGGTCCTCTTGATCTGCCCTTTGATTCCTCAAAGAGCTGGTCTCTCCTTGCTTGGTCTGGAGTTGGACGTTGCGAGCTTGCCTTTTCAGGCATGTGCATGGTCTGGGCAACAGACCCAGGGTTTGTTGCACCGACAGTATAGGAATCCATTCATATGAACCAAGTGGCTCTAAAGCTATAAACATAATATCATGTTTATTCTTCTTTGAAATTTGGAGTATATGAATCTATTCCTATGAACCAATTGGCTCTAAAAGAAAAAATCATATAAAAATCATATCATATAGAGTTCCTATGATATTCCTCCACACCAAAGGATGGTTGAAATTGCTGTAGGTGATACGACGGTCTTTCTTTGTACACTCCTCCCCCATCTTTATAGTTACCTCTGGAAGATGAATGAAATGATATATACTGGGTATTCTATATGTGCATTTTGGTATACGAAAACTCGGTGAAAGTTTGCGAGGTTCGAATTTTCAATAAAGCTATATGCACTACATTTTGGAACGGAGGGAGGAGCATACAACAGTTGCTAACACTCACGTGGAAGATTTGTGTATCGGAGGAGTGGCTTTTCTATTAAATTCCATGGCAAAACTGACACTATCGGATGCTGATCTAACGGTTCTTTCGGCGTTCGTCAGGAAACGGCTTGTGGCGAACGTTTGTCAGATATGATTTACGGACACATGCATTGCATTGATATGTGCTCCCCTCTCTATCACACGCACACGCACCCTCACGAGTCACGACTCTCTCGAGTCCTCTCGCACCCACTATCTATCTGTAGGTAGACGTCACACACATATGTGCTCTTCACATCCTACCCTCAGAACTTCTAAAAAATAAAAGACGGTGCGCACCTTTTATTTTAACTCACATGTCACACACTTATACTATTACTCTTGTGGCGAACGTTCTTTGGGCGTAGTATATTGTACTCTCACGAAGAGAAGCGGTGCACGCACGCACTAGTTCTCTCACACCCACTCACGGGTACATGTAGGAGTGCATTTTATTTTTTTCGAAGCTAAGAGTGCATTTGTTTACAAAGAGGCATCCCAATTGACATGTTGACTAGTCTAGTTTTCAACTTGATGGAGGGTCGGGGACCGCACGTGAATGACACAGTACATAGTGCGTCCTGGACGCGGTGATTTGATAGTGCGACCTGGAAGCGGTGGCACGTTATTGATCGAGTTTTATTTTTACTTGAACTTTAAATGAAAACAGTTGTTCGTGCGTGCTCAATTTAATAACGGTTGCTACAACAAAATCACTCCACTATATATATAAGTAGGAGCCTCGGCGCTGGCTTTACTAGGGTTCCTATCTTTCACTCTCTCATGCTCCCCAAATCTAAACAGGACATAGGTGGCCACACTCCCTCTCTCTGCTCACCGCTGGTCACAAATCTGGCCAGACCACCTCGGCCGGAGCAGGGGTGTAGGTGCATTGTTCACGCGGTCGTCGGCGGCGAGGGAGGAGACCAATAGCTGCCCGCGTGTCCCGATCGGCGGCCGTGTCGTTCTCTCAGAGACAGCGCCAGCTCGGGAGGGCCTCCGACCCCTTCTTCCTCCCAGCGGTATTGTGGCCAAGATGCGGCCTCTCGACGTCGTCTTTGCCACATCCCGACGACCCTCAGGTATATCTTCCTTCGAAACCGGCCTTGCTCTACTACCCCAGCTCACCACAAGGCTGCGTGTGGATCTTTTTCTACTTCCGTCGATTGTTCCAAAGCCACCTAGACTTTTACTACTATTAGAGGTAAAGCTAGTTCACAAAGTCAAATCAAAGAGTTGGTTCAAACAGGGAGGAAAGTGGGAAAGATGTAGCATGAATCTAGGACTTGGTTCTAAGCAGAAATGGGGGAAAGTAGTAGATACTGGCTACCCAACCGCTCTCTTGGTTGAAAAGGCGAACAAAGCGGGATGGATGGTGAAGGTTGGGGGGAAGTGGACCTGTCTCTTGGTCGAAAAAGGAAAGAGAGTGAGGGGTGTTGGTGGGACAATGCAAATGAGAACGTGCTGGCACTACAAAAAAAAGACACATCCGTGACATTTTGGGCCGAACGAAATTTTTTCTGTCATGCTTATGACACTTCTATGACGATAATTGTGACAAAAGCACGTATCATCATACATGTTGTGGGCTCCTACTTCTATGACAAAAAATCATGACAAAAAATGGGCTTTTCATCATGGACGGGCCGGGGACGCACCTTCATGACATTCTTTGGGCCGTCCATGACGAAAAAAATCGTGGTAGAAGCGAGGGCGAGTTAAATTTCGGAGAGTTCCCGGTTACGGTGGGTGGTCGGGGCCGAGCGATGTATGGAGGGATTGCATGTTTCTCTCGTACACATACGCACGTGTGTGTGAGGCATTGGGCTCTAACTGAACCCGAGTGAGGCGTTCGCTTACTGAACCCAAGCGATTGCACTGGCTACGCATTACTGAACCCGAGCGATCGATCGATCCTTGGCTGTTAACTGAACCCGATCGAGCGATTCCTTCACTACTGCTGCTAACTGAAGCCGACCAAACCTGCTGCCTCTTGACGAATAGTGAGCATTGTTGGGGGTTGGATGAATAGTTCCCGGTGGGGGTTGGATGAACAGGACCCCGATCGAGAGGAGGCCGCCACACACCCGAGCCGGTTGGCGGTGGATGAACATGACCCCGTGGATGGCTGGTTGAACAGGACCCCGTGTGGAGGGCTGGTTGAACAGTAGCCGGTGGAGGCTGGATGAACAGGACCCCGTGGTGAATAGTAGCTGGTGGAGGCTGGAGGAAGTCCATGGTGGATGAATAGTAGCAGGTGCCGGCTGGAGGAAGTTAACAGTGGATGAACAGTAGCCCGTGGATGCTGGAGCGAGGCAGTAGACGGTGGATGAACAATAGCCCTTGGAGTCCCGTTTTGCGGTACGCCACACCCCTCCTGGTGAACAGGACCCCGTTTCGACCGTAGGCGCTCCAACACAAGTCCGTTTCCTCCGTTTTGCGGTACGCCACACCCATCCCGATCAACAACACCCCGTTTTGACCGTAGGCACTCGAATAGAAGGCCGTTTCCTCTGTTCTACGGTACGCCAGACCCTTCTCGATGAACAGGACCCTGTTTCGACCATACGCGATCGAACAGAAGGTCGTTTTCCTCTGTTTTGCGGTATGCCAGACCCCGTTCTGGCTGTTCCGTCCAAGCTGGTTGGCTCCTGATGAACAGGACGTGTTCCGGCCCAGTGGCTTGGCTCCCGATGAACAGGATGCGTTCCGACCTAGTGGCTTCGCTCCCGATGAACAGGATATGTTCCGACCCAGTCACTTGGCTCTCGGTGAACACGATGCTGTTTCCTCCGTTCTGACCTAGCTGGTTAGCTGCCGACGAATAGGATGACGTCGTTGCCGTCCGTTGCCTCTCCATGTACATGAGCCCTAGCCGTACGTATGCGCGAGTACGCGTTCGAGACCCCGCCCTAATGTACATACGTAGCCGTATTTACTTTCTTGTAGCGTGACTGTACGTACGTGTACACGATATATATAGACGGGACTGGGTGACATGCTACGTCCGCGCCTCTACTATGACACGTGCATCTCCTTACTCGGCCACAGTTCATCGCTGCAGAGAGACCAATCGACCAGTATGTACGTAGACGTTCACGACCAGACAGACACCCCTACCTACGGTTCGACCCGATGGGTCCCAGCTGTCAAGGAGGATAAGGAGGCACTTCCTTCAGTGCGAAGATATAGCTGGTGGGTCCCAGCTGTCAGGGGGAAGAATCATTTTTTTCCCCGTAATATGGACGCACTTCCTTGCGTGTGAAGATGTACCTGGTGGGTCCCAGCTGTCAGGGGGAACATTTTTTTAGGCCCTTCCGGTAGGTCCCGCTGTCAGGTGGAGGAATCATTATTATGCGCATAAAAAGGAGGCACTTCCTTACTGCGGCTGTGGACCTAGCTGTCAGCCTCTCCACGTACAGTCCTCTTCCGATGGAAGTCGTTCCTTGACCACGTTGACCACGCCGCGTCGAGAGCACCAAGGCGGTGGACGACGGCGAGGCCTAAGATGCGAACGATCTGGAGTCGTGGAACAAGGGGCACTAGAATCCCTGGCGGAGGGGAGTACGAGGGATTGGTTCGGCTGCCGGGTGAGGCTGCCTTCGTCGGAGAATAACAGAAGGTGTGGGTGAGTACAGGTATGACCTGGCCATCGTTGGGAGTAGGGTGGGGCGGCGAGGTCTGTGCGGCAGCACAGCCGGCCACGGGAGGCAGATGCAGGCGCTCCAGCCGGCGATGGTTTTGGCGGCTGGAGCAAGAGCAACTAGATCAGAGATTCAAGAAGCAGGATCGCCGTTGGATGTCAATCCAACGACTACATATGTCAGAATAATTTGTTGACTTTTTATTTTAGACCATTAAATCATTTTGTTCACTAAATGGACAACACCTTGCGCATGCTTCGTCTAGTGGGCCACCAAAGTCAGCTTCAAATGCTGTGGCGGAATGCAGCCCGTTTATTTAGGTTTTACAACCCATTTCATTTTGTTTGCCAGTACATCTATTTTCTGGGCTTTGACTCAAAAAATAATCTATTTCCTGGGCTGGGTAAAAAATAATAATAGTCGATTTACTATTTATGATAATTTACAGCGCATTTGATTATTTATTCGAATACACCTATTTACTGAGCTGGGTGAAAAATAATATTGCGTACATGCATCGCATTTATCATTTCTGATAATTTACAAGCAATTTGATTTTAGTAGAAATGGACCCATTTTCTGGGATGGGTGAAAAAACAATGATGGTCTGGACTAAGCATTTATTATGAAAAATAATATTGAGATACGAATATTATTAAAATATTAAGTTGGTCTTGGTAATCTTATTATATAAAAAATGAACTGGGCTGTGCATTTTATTAAAAGAAACATAGGCTAGGCTACGCTTATTTTAGGATCTTGTGTATAATTGTCGGCCCAGTTGCATTGCTGATGTTCAACAAAAAAGGCCTGTGTAGTACAGTACAACTTTACATGGCTACTCAGCCCACATTCAACGATGCCTGAAAAGGCCCAAACAAGGCTTCTGTACAACTTTTTGAAGTCACTTAGCTCAATTAATAACTTAAGAAAAAAGTTAGAGTACAGTGGAACCTAATTAAAAGCTGTCACGGGCGAAGAAATAATTCAACGGGTCTCACTTGTGTGTGTGTGTGTGTGTGTGTGTGTGTGTGTGTGTGTGTGTGTGTGTGTGTGTGTGAGAGTGAGACCCATCGGTCGATGCTCGTAAATACATCTTCCAGCCATATGTATTGCTGATGCTCAGTAAAAACTTATATAGTTGACACAATCATATAGAACATCATAGCACACTAAACTTCCATACAAAAATTTCATGCAGGCGGCACAATCAGGGTGGAAGCAGTGGATCGATACGGGTAGGGCTATGTTCAAACCAACGAACTCGTACATAACGGTTCATCGTCTTTATCAATGACGGGGAAATATCTTGAATGTTGTGCAAAGAAAATAGATAGACAACACAATAAGTTGTGCTAGCACATTAAGTTGACGTACACCCCTTTCTAAAAAAAGTTCACATACAAAAATAGAACAGGTCACAATCACATGTACTAGCACATTAGTGCTTCACACCAATAGCTCGGATTTAACTAGTATCTGAGAAGATTCAGTTGTTACCTCAAATTAGAGCACATCTAGGCAGCCAACCCTGCCTCTTCTCCCAAAGAAGCAGTGGCCTCCGCCGCGCGATGGAGTAGGCCCTGTGCCATCCATCGTTCCGAGCAACACGGGGAAAGTCTGATGTTGACTCCTGTAATGGACGTCATCGATGGACCCTGGCACCAGCGGCGGCGGCAGGACTTCGATTGATGGATTGACCACTTCTTTGACATGCACGAACACTTGATACAGGTACATCCCTAACGTGGTCCGCGGCGGCCTTGGTGGCGATGAATAGTACAACCCCGGTTCCTGCACCGGTATCTCAACACCAATCACCTTCGGTATGGTAGACGGCTTCTTCATCCATGCCATAACCATCAGAGCCCAGCTGTCTGGAGGAACAAACATACTTACGAGCTCACCTCCAAGGTCGTTGATAAGCTCATTCATGGACTCGTTGTTCCAAGCACGTCGAGGCATGCCGTGGAAAGTAAGCTTTGTTAGAAACTCAAGCTCAGAGGGCAGCGAGCCCCATCCTGGGTGCCACCGATCAAAGCTCACCAGCGCGCCATCGCAGAACAAACGCCGGGAAGATTCGACCACACGACTGCAGTCGGTAGTTGTCCAGAACCTGATGAAGAAATCAGCCGGTGGCGGACAAACTTCAACGAGCAAGTCACTTATTTGGATGCCGTGTGCAATGCCAAGAGCTTTGACAAGGTCGTCTGGCGAGACGGGAGGCCGGTCGCCGTTGATGGTTACCATCAGCACTTTGCCGGCAAACTGGTCGTCAAGCGCCGCCATGCCACTGTTGAGCGAAGGCAGGACAGACCTCAGGATCTCCAGCTCGGAGATCCGCGTTGACCGGCGACATGATAGTGCGCTTGAGTACAGGGAGTACGGGAGGGGGATTTGGGGGAACTGGAGTAGGAATCGAGATTCCAGAGGTGGGGGAGTGGCGGAAGATCGGGGATGAAAAGGTAGCATGAATTTCGAACACACGCCAATATGCTCTCGGCGCGCAAGCGCACGAAAACACCGGTGGCACCCACATGTCGGCCTAAGAGTCCTTTTTCTTTCTTTTTTTGAGAGCCCGGCCTGAGAGTCATA
This sequence comes from Thinopyrum elongatum, assembly GCA_011799875.1. Lineage (NCBI taxonomy): Eukaryota > Viridiplantae > Streptophyta > Magnoliopsida > Poales > Poaceae > Thinopyrum > Thinopyrum elongatum. The sequence continues at coordinate 344,481,923 of CM022300.1, forward strand.
ATTGACCTGTTTGGCATTGCGTTACTACTCGGCCCATATTCAACGACACCTCACTGGCCCAAACAAGTGTACATCATCGAAAAGACACTGAGCTCAAATTAAAACTTGAAAAAAGGAGATATACTCTGAACACTGGAGAATGGTGATGCCCTCATTTAGCCCACCTGCAGTTTGAGACAATAAAAAGTTCGAAACAATGATATATACAACATTCAAACTCTGACTAGTGACTACTACTGACATAAACAGCAAGACATGATAGTTCATAAGAAGTCTTGCTACACCACCAAAATGCACCCATCTGCAGCGCTCAGACTCTCGTGATCCAGACGAGAATGACATTCTAAATAGAGGCAACTATTACATAGTAAGAGTGACATAGACGAGGATGACCAAATGACAAGGAATCAATATGCATAACAAAAGAGAGAACTACCTATCCAGAACAAGCAGCAAAGACAACAAGTCATTCGAAGAGGGATGATCCAATACCATCATAATTTGCAGCCCCGCTTCAGCCACCTGTGATTCGGAGACACCAGTACTCCACCCTTTCAACGCAATAGCCCAATTACCTATCAACCTGAAGGCTTGAACCACATCACTACCTGTCGGACTTGAGACATCCAAGGATCAAAGTTAATCCAGATGCCTCTGTCATTCTCACCTTCTTTTGGCTGCAGGCTGTATCGTTGACAATCAGGGGAGTCTGCTCCCGAAGTCCTAGGGCTCGCCGTGTAGACACAGTTTTCCCTAGCAAACAGAGCCTCTCTGCCATCAAGGTCCTTGCCAACGGTGATCTCCTGGTTAATTGGATAATTGAGTCTGAGAAACAGAGATTGTAACCAAGGCTGTTTACCCGCCTCCAACTCAAAAATCCTGAAGGCCCCAACAAGCCGGTATCCTGCTCATAGACGTAACAGCCACTGTCCGGATACTCATGTATTTCACGGTGCTTGTACACAGTGGGGTTTTTGCAATATAACTTTTCCGGCTCATGCGTGCGAATGATCATCAGTCTTTTGCCATCGTTTGATTGAGCGAGGAACTAGTTGTGCTTCCCTATTTTTGGCAAAGGTGGTGTGATTACAAAGGGCAGTAACTGTAGGGACACTGCATCATATAAAAAAGGACAGGCATTGTTAATGTAAGATCCGCATTGTTCAAAGTATGAGTAGGATAATGCAAGAAACAGCATTGATCTGTCCCTGTTGGAACTGAGAGGAAAATACAGGGAAATGTATAATGGGTTCAAAAATATAGAAGTGCCACGCATGGTTATACTCATGTTATCTCGCAATCGATTCTTCACAGGAAACTACCATGTCATGCATGTTATGTAATCATGTTCTGTCCTAACAAAAAAATTCTTCAAGGAAACTAACAGACCATGCATTGTTATATACTCATGTTCTATGGGCAAAAATTTTGTGAGGATATTATTCTAGCCATTGATTGCTGAAGGGTGAATAGAGGTATGTACACATGGTAAGCATTACAGGATTTCACTACTTCCAAATATAGAGTTCTCCATATGCACATTTACTTCCCTAATGTATGGTTAGATGAAACCAATAGTGTGATGCATGTTTCTACATCATGAAAATGAGGAAACTAACATGGCTATTGATACACACTCATATTTAGTAGTATATAGATTACTATAAAGTAAGTAGAATATCCATATCTTCCTAACCGTTTGATTATTCAAGGGTACAAATTGGCTGTAATGACATGGTCAAAATCGCATGAATTAACTCATTCCAAATATAGCTGATTTACGGCGTCTCTAATACATTGCCATAGTTCTACTCAAATTCTGCTCAAACAGGGATATGCCAATCATCACAAAAAGTTCAAACAGTGTCATGGCGTTATCATTAAAATCAGACAAAAACAACTTACAGCGTCATCCCAGCAATACGTGGTGCCATCTGCTTTGTCGATCGCGTAGATGATGCCATTGTGTTCAATAGCATCACAGAAGTGTGTATCAGCTTTGATGATCCACTGCGAGGTGAGTCATCTCCAGCTAAAGAAGGCACCGGCGGAAACGTAGGTGAGTCCATGGTCGAACAAGGCAATTAGCTTGAAGTCTGCATAATCCGCATATCGTGTGGGCACTTGGCAGATTACAATCTTCTGCAAAACAAGGTCCGTCCAACTAACGTGGTAATCTAGATGACTTGGACCACGACGGTAAAGCCCTACATACTCCAATGGAGGAAGGATAATCTCATCGGAGGTTTGGAAGTTCACGAGCACCAACTTTTTCCCATCTTCTCTGATGGCAGCCATCCAGTGGGAGTTCATACTGACCCAGTACATACCTGCCAAGAAGTTTCGGGTGATGGTGATCGGATCGAAGTTGAGGGAAATGATGTATGGCGACCCACTACATACCTGCAAAGAAGTTTCGGCTAATGGAGGTCGGATTGAAGTCGAGGGGCATCATGTACGCCTCCGTATCATGGTGAGCAAATCTCGCTAGACCAGATAGCAGAAAGCAGGGTATCTTGAAAAGCAGAGGCCTTGCTTCGACCATGGCCGCGTGCATGTCCCTCGAGCATGCAGCCAGCCGCACGGCGCTCAACATATCCATACACGAACAACAGAGGTCGAGGATGTCACTGGGGAGATTGCTCCAATCGCGGCTCATATGGATGCTGCGCAGTTCGTGTTCGGCCATGGTGGAGTTTGGAAGGTGGGGTTTTTGGGGGCTTGATTTACGGGGGATAAGGCTCTCGGTGCTGGAGCAGCTAGCAAGGGAATAGTGGTACTGGGGGAGGCGAGCGAGGCGAGGGTATGTGGGGGCACAATGACATGATGAAGAGTGACCTCAGGATCTCCGACGAATGGAGATGGAGATGGAGTGGTGCTAGGGGAGAGGGAGACGAGGCGAGGCATGCTATACATCGGCGGTGACAGTGACTGCACAGTGCACAAGGTGAGGCTGACTTTGGTAACCCGAACACGCCGCCTGGACTAGTGTCACCTCGGGCGCAAGGTCTTGTCACTTCACTGTGAGGACCGGATGAATAATAGTATTCTGACCATCAAGTGTACCACAGTTGTACTACTACTAGTAGTAACAGTACTGAGTAGTACTATATAGCGGAAATAGGTCTCCCATGCTAGCATGCCTCTGGGTTCACTTCATCCTCCAGGTAGCATCCATATTGCGAGCATAACCAAATTCTCGTGCATGCGGAAGCGCGAAGAAGGGCTTTTTCTTTTTTTAGGATAACCACATATATTCCTTAACCAAAAAAGGTTGTATCTCGCAGGCACGCGCCAATATCAATCCGAACCAGCTACAACATATTTTTGTGTGCAAAGAGATGGATATGTTTGTATTGTTTGTCCACCCAAACAGGTTTTGCGTAGATCCCACCTGTCAGGAGGGGTGCAGAAATAAAAAGTAATCATAAAATGTTTCGTCACGGTGATTCGAAAGAGTGACCTCAACTAACCAGTGGCACATGTAGTAATAGAAGGATGGGCACGTACACGGACACGGATCACTCCTTAGTATGCTACCCGCATAGCCTTTTTGTTTTGCAGGTTGGTCTACCTAGCCGTCTAATCAACTGCCTGCATGCCACTTCTCCCATTTACTTCTCCACCGGGAACCAATTTTCCTCGGCTTCTTCACCTCTCCTCCATTTGCATTCAAACCCCACTGGACTGGATTCACATCCTCCTTGAGTAATTCCCAAGCCCCTTTAAATAATCATCTTCTTCAGTTAGACTAGCCATGTTAATCCTAATTCTCCAAACCATAGCCCTCCGGTCCAGCGGTTCAAAATGGTGAAAGAGATCCCTATGCAGGTTTTTAGCGTCAAACATGTCCTCGTTGAAGGCTTGTTGAGCATAGTTGCCACCGTTACCGACCACCCAAGGGTTGTTCGGGAGTGGATCAACAATGTATCCAGCTCCCTCCAAAAGGTGGAGATGAAGGTCATCGGTCTCGATGCAGAGTACACAGAGCGTGCCACAGGGAAGATCCAACGCGCCACCGTCCTTCAGCTGTGCCTCGAAGATGAAGTTTTGGTGTATCACATCATACATGCGCCCTCCATACCAGGTGAGCTCCATGATTTCATGTCTCGGGAGGACATATACTTCTGTGGGGCAGCCATCGAAGGGGACAAAGAGAAGCTGGTGCCATACAACCTTGACTTGAAAAACATCGCTGACCTACAAACCAGAATTCCTGTAGACGATTGTGATAAAAAAACACCATCCCTGTTCGACGTAGCAAATTCTGTGCTCAGAACAAATCTTGAGAAGGGTGACGAGACTTTGGGATTAAGGTCGTCTGGATGGGAGAATTATCCCTTGACCTGCGAGCGGATAAAATATGCTGCCCCCAATGCTCGTGTGAGTTTCGAGATAGCTGCAAGGTCGAAAGAGCTTGTTACGAAGCCATCTCCCACAGAAAATGAGAAGAAGAAGAAGAAGAAGAAGAAGAAGAAAAAGAAGACGAAGAAGAAGAAAGAAGAAGAAGAAGAAGAAGCTGCACCGGCAGCAGGGCATTATAGATGGATGAACTATTTCCTCTCTTGTAAAAATTATATTTCCTCTTTGTGTACATTGATATAGATGAACTATTTCGCTCGTGTGCATGTCTTTGGAACAAGTGTACATTGATATAGGTCCGCTTGACAGTAATGAACTATTTATCCGCCTAGTTTTCTCTACTACTAATCCTTGTAGTAAGCGGTATGCAATGCATGTGTCATGTATACCGCAATGCATGTGTCAGTAGACATGATAGCTTGTCCATGGAAGTTGAACCACGGCGACCATCATGTTTCTACCACTACCACACACGATTCCCACAACACCGCTCCAACCCACGGCACCACGTCCCATGATGTGCGCCTCACCCCTCTCGGCCCCACCGCTCCTCTGCCTTTGTGTGCATGACATGTGGGCCAGCTGAACTGCGGCAACCATCAAGTTTCTACCACAGCCACACATGATTGGGTGTGGCTTGCATGCTCCGCTCCTGGCTCTGATCCGTACTACCGCACCATCCAATTTTCATCCAGCGGCTGTGACACATTTTGTCCCGGGCATCACTGTCAGCCACAAATATAATAAATAAAATAAAGGCCCGTCTTTGCCTTCTACTTCTGTAATACAGGTAGTACCCGCCGGTGTGGCCATCTACGCCTCGTAACACCCCGACGTCCAGCTGTGGCATCCTCGCCATGGCCAGGCCACCACCGGCCGGTTCATCTCGAACGAGTGAGTCATGAACGCCGCCGCGACAACGGCCAGCTGGGCATCTGGAACCACTCCGATGCCGCTTCCCCGTAGCCGACCTACGCTGGCCCGTGGCCGCACGCCGTGGAGCCGCGCATCAACGTACAACGGCAGGAACGGCTCCAGGCTCACTGGCTCAACTACGTCGAGTTCATTATGTTCGCAAACCGGTATCCGTTGAGCAGGTTGCTCCCACCCACGAGCACGCGCCTATATGTATCCAGCATTCCAGCCTCGTTGCTGAGTGGTACATCCTCGGGACGGTGCAAGCGGTCGGAATATCGAGCCCAAGTCGAGCTATGTGCCTCGGGTAGATCACTGGCTCCCACCCGAGCTCATCAGGAGAGCGAGCTAGTAAACGTCGTGCGGCACATCACAACAGACAAGCACCTCGACATGTGGGAGTACGGATCGGAGCATGGGAGGGGAGCAGGAAAGCCTCGCCCCACTCGATTCCCATGACGCCGCTCGAACCCATGACACCACACGTCCGCCGACCTGCACCTCACCCCTCTCGGTCCCACCACCCCTCTGCTTTTATGAGAATGACATGCGGGCCAGCCGCATTTACGGTCCACATATCATTGACTCAAAGGCATGTGCAATAGCCACTGAAGCTCGGTCCCGTGGGCCCCGAGAGGAAAATGTAACTCCTAGGCCAGGCCTTGTGGTGCTCCCACAGTACGAACTCGTGCCAAACCCGGAATTTGTTTCTTACTACTACCAATGTGCCGGCCCAAGCGTTGCAATGGATCCAAAGTAGTAGAATAATACTTGTTCACAAACTTGAAATATAAACACTCTAGCTTTGATATACATATATCAGTAAAAAAAATTATGCTTCGCTGAAGACATATTCCTCGGGCTGGTTTGATGATGTGAGGGGCGGGTGTGGCTGGTTTCAAGATAATAATAGATTTTTAAAACATTGGAGCAGATTTTTTTTCTAACATTTTGTAGCATGGTACGGCATTCGGTGCACCTAAGCGTCTGGAAAAAAAGTGGAGTGCACTCTAAAGATATTTACATGCTCCCATTTAGTGGAGTGCACTCTAAACACATTATCTATTTATTTTTCTCTAGCCTTTCCTAGCCATGCAACCAAGCCACATAAGCTAGTCATGCATGCAATCCATAAATTGCAATATACTCTAGCATGCAATGCCGCCACATCATATATTTATGCCTGTTAGTCATAGGTTCTTTTTTGCATTAGTCCAAATATTAATGTTCCATAAAACTAAATTCCAAATGTCCACCGGAGCCGAGGCAAAGGACGTACGATGGGGGCAGTGGAAGTGTCTTCGTAAGAGGAGGAGAGCTTGAAGGATAATCTTGCATGTCTGCCGCCACCTGCATATCAGCGCGGGACTCCTCGAGCGCCCACTGGAGCTCACGCTCCTCCAGGGAGTGGCGGAGTCAGGGGATTTTCCTAAACCATGATGGGCACCATGCAGTACTCCTCATAGCCGGGGGCGTGGTGCTCGCGTCCCGACTCCTGGGGCACTGTCTGGAGCACCCGCTCAACCACCTCGTGAGCCAAGAGGATGCCATGCTCGCGGCCGTGCTATTGGAGCACACGCTCGTGCGCCTGAGCGGCGAGGATGCGATGTTTGCGGGCGTGCTGTCGGAGCACGCGCTCGTCCACGTCGAGAGCGGTGACGATGCGATGTTCGCGGGCGGCGATGATGTGATGCTCCCGGGCATGCTGCTGGAGAACGTGCTCGTCCACATTGTGATCGGTGAGGATGCGATGTTCGCGGGCGTGCTGCCAAAGCACGCGCTCGTCCACATCGAGAGCAGCGATGTTGCGATGTTCACGGGCGTGCTCTCGAAGATGCGATGCTCGCGAGTATGCTGCTGGAGAACCCGCTCGTCCACATTGTGAGCGGTGAGGACGCGATGCACCTCCTCATGACCGACCAGGGCGTGCTGCTGGAGCACAGCTACCCCTCGTGGCCGACGAGGGCGAGCCGCTAGATCAGACTTTCCTCCGCGTGGACAGTCAGTGCTCGCTACTCGCGGTCGTAGAGGGCGTGCTCCTCGTCGGCGATGTCGGAGACTCCGTCCTCTTCCCAGGCCGCGGCCCCGTCCACTTCGGCAACGGCTGTGTGCTCCGGTGGGTGTTGTGTCTGTATGGGAGTTTCGAGCTACAGTACCAGTGGGGGCGGGGGGTGACCTTTTCGTGGGGTTTTTTGCGGGTGACCTTTTCGTGGTTTCACATGGTCTGAGGAGAAAAATAGAATCGGAAGTAGCACAATATGTTGGAACGTGTCGAAGGAAGGCTGGAAGGAGCAGTACAACAAACATCACATGCGCACCATATTTTGAGAAGGGTTTAATGTAATTTGTGTGAAATGGGTATGTGTGATGCACAAGTAGTACATCCATATCATTGACATTCATGCACACAACAAACATTTGTGTGCACGATTTCACCCTATTTTCTTATTCTATTTGGGAGTGGATTTGATTTTTGTAATCGGAGCTCATTTTTGTACTTGGTTTCAATTTAGACTATGCATGTATTATTGCGAGAGATATATATAGAGAGAATATTTGTGTGACAAAGAGGGGGGCAGGGGCAGCAATACCTCACGAGAGAGGGGCATATGCATGTTTGAAAGACTTTGTGTGTCGTAGAGAGAGGAGTGTCCGAAGGGGAGAGAGAGAGGGTGTGTCTGTGTGTGTGTTAGAGAGAGAGAGAGAGAGAGAGGTGCGTGTAACGTCGAGATCAGAAAGGATACGAGGTTGTGGATATGGGAGAGCGATAGTGTGTGTGCGATGAAGGGACACACAGACAGCGTCTGTTTGCTTGTGAGAGAGCTGGATAGCCCTCGACAGCACGGCTAGTTAGGGGTGGAAGGTTATGTGTGGTAGAAAGAGATAGTAGAGAGACAGATGAATGCTTGTTTGTTGCAGGAAGACCTAACTACATAGACGGGGGTAGCAAGAAGAAGAGAATGGCGGTGTGCCTTTTTGTCATGGGATGGAAGAGGGACCAAGAGACACGCATCGTGGGGAGAAGTGTGTGTGTTTCTAGAGAGAGAGGCAGGCGTGGACCTGAATAATGAGATGGGTGCTCATGTGTATGTTATAGGGAAGGAATTGTCTAGGTGGTAGTCTTATGATGGCGACCCAATCTTTCAATGAGAGTGGGGATAAGTATCGACTTGGTGGATTTTGACGTTGACGATCCAGCTATATCGTACCCGGTGATACAAATCAACAATCGTTACTAAACAAATCTTTGATGGACGATGATCTTGTCGTATGCACAAAATCAACCTGAATAAGGAGATGGAGTTCCTCCAAGCAACCGAAGAATCGGCTAGAACTAAGATAATGCAATCGTAATTGCCAATACGAAGTAATTAAGGATAATGGTGGGGTTGCTGGTACTGAACAAAAGGCGGTAGTCCTACACACACCCCGCAAATGCAAATTATAGTGAAAACAAAACAATGTGTACACAACAATGCGAGTTCTAATGTAGAAAAAGGGTAGTAGCCTTATTTATATCTATAGACTATATTACTATATTTTTTATTTGTATAGTTATATCTATATCTATTCCACTCCCTCCGTTTGTAATTTACTCCGCACATATATAGCTTTGACTGCATCCAAATTTTATAAAGCTTGACCGAATTTGGTGAAAACAATATGAACATTTAGACTAACAAATTTACATGATATGGAGATAAAAGCAATGCTGAATCAAATGATATATATTTGGTTGTGTATATGTTAATACTTTTTCCTACAAATTATTGGAAGTAAACAAAGGTTGACTTTAGAGAAACCCAATATGAGGAGTCAATGCGTGTGTTTGCATGTACACGATATAAACGGTTGATTGATGTTGATCCAATGGTCCATGTGGCTGCTATTCAGATCTACTATAAGTACCCATACACGTTCTTCTCGAACGACCAGCACGATAGTCTGATCGATCCACACAAGAAGCTCTAAATAAGACCTCCAGACGTGCCACGTGGCTTCATGGGTGCCCCCCACATCATATTATTCATACTACGTTGACTGAAATAAAGATAAATCACAAAAAACAAGATCTTCCTGTTTTTTGTTCCTACGATGTTGTGCCGTGCATGTACCTAGTTGTATAGTGGTAGTAGTAGTAGTACAAACTTCGTAGTAGGTGTAGTACGGAGTGCTCCTACTCTATCAACGAGTCCCATCTGACACCAAATTTCTTGGCTTCTATGCTACAGCTAGATCTTCCCCTCCTCGTTTCTGTTTTCCAACGCGGCGGGTGGGGTGCGATTTGTCGATAGTCGGTTTGCTCAATTGCGGTCCCACATCAAAGTGAAAATGCTAGGCAACACGCCTTCCCTAGGTATGTGGCGTGCCGGACGGGTCGTGGAGTACTCCCGATTCCCAGGCATGTGGTGGTGCGACGCAAACGTGGCAGGACTTTTCTGTTTACTAGCAATGTGCCCGTGCATTGCAACGGATCCAAAGTAGAATAGTACTTGTTCACAAACTTGAAAGAAAACACTCTTGTTTTGATATACATATATACCACTAAAAATATATTACTTTTCACTCAAAATATATTTCTCAGGCTGTTTTGATGAGGTGAGGGAGGGATGTGGTTGCTTTCAAGATAATATGGGGTTTTCTACATATTGGAGCAGAGAAGTGGGCTATTGTTGCAAAAATGCCACAACTTACCTCACAGCCGTTAGATGCAGATCTAATGGTTAGAAATGACGGATGGCAGACACACCACCATCACCAACTAAGTCTTTTATGGGAGTAGAGAAACATGTATAAATTGTAACATTTGGTTTTGCTCCTTAGCACAATCGATAGATAGAAATAATGATTGTTCCCTCAAAAAAAGATAGAAATAATGGAAACGCTAGGGCGGGGCTTTTCCCGCCAGATAAGTAGGGTAGTAGCTAGGTTGGCGCATCGTCGGTTTGGTCACATGCGGTCCCACATGTTGTAGTGATATAAAGCCAAGCGAATGCACGTTGACCGGGGAGGGCAGAATGATAGTGTGGTATGCGACGGGGAAGGGACATGCTTCATGTACGTGTTCCAGTTTCTCGTTTTGAACTTGCGAACGTGACAGGCGTGCTGCGTGATTAGTTTTGAATCTATAGGTTCGGTCTCAGATTTCGAATTTAGGCGTAGTTCATAGGCCGGGTCAAGCATCGAACGTAAATTATGAAGTTGATGGAAAAGGTAAGCACAACTTATAAATTGACGGTAGTTACAGTGATGCATATAATTGCCTCCAAATGTGAGCAAAGGGATCGCACATGTCTGTATTGACTGAAACGAGAATGCGATAGCACAATAAGAATTAAGGCCATGGTGATGCGATCGCAGTGGTCGTTACAGGAGGCAAGAAGAAAGATGCATCCATCAACGTATGACCTCCTCCTCCTCGACTCAGTGCGCTCGGCCACCGACCGGCGGCTTAGGAGCGCCAGCTTTTGTGGCGAGGTCAAGGTGCTTCTCAACAAAGGCGTCCAAGGCTTCTAGCCGGTTGACGAAGGCCAATGTCATAGCGTCCTCACCGGCCTTGTAGATACCTATGTACACGACTTCCTCGTACACGTGGATGTGTAGGTCGATGAATTCTTGCAGGGCGAGGCACCTCGCAGCGAGCGCGACCTCCAGGTGGACATTCTTTGTTGCATCGATGGGCAGTCACAGGGCCACCAGTGCTTGAAAGAGGTTCTCGCCATGGAGGTCGATTAGGGTGGCAGGCAATGAGGAGCCCGGGCACGCGGGCTGGAGGAGTACGGCGATGTCGTCCGCAAGCTTCTTGATGACGGTGAACTTGTTGATGGTGGCAACGATCATCTTGTCCAACTGAGAGTCGTAGCTGGCGTCGATGATGGCCATGAACCAGCCGGTCGCCAACACCGTCTGGAGACGATCCTCGGTGCCATGCCGCAGGCCGGCGTTGTGGACCATCTGGCACAGCCGCTGGCCGCTCGCGCGCATCACCACCATGGGTCTGGAGTGAGCACTTTTGCGCTTAGTGTAGGTGCTTAGGTGCATACGATGTGGTAGATGCATTGGAATAGAGGGGCACCTTTATATGAGTGCAAACTGCGTAACATTCACATCGTGCTGCCTCTTTTCCCCGTCTGCCTCCCATTACTTCCCTCATGCATTCAGGATGCTAATTGAAGGAGGATGCATCATTGGCCGTTCAACATTTCGGGAACCGCTACCCTCTCCCTCGTCTTCATTAAAGCCGTATCGGGAACTGTCCTGGTTTACTAGTAGCTGTCAAATCGAATAGTAGTGCGCCGCCCGCTTCATGCCCGGCTGAACATGCCTCCTCGCCTCCATCAAACACCTCCGTTAAACCCGCATGCAAACCAAGAAACCTACTCTGGCCACATGTCCGTTGATGAGCGGGCCGGAATTAAACACAACGCCGGCCGAGCTCCTCCTGTCCGCCCTCAGTTTAAAGAAGGCCAGATGCCGGCCAAGCTCCTACCGTTCGCCCTCTATTTAAACGAGGCCAGATAGCGGGGAAGAATCGCACCCTCCGCCGCTCCCCCATCTCCTCCTTCACCATTTTCTCCACTCTTCTGATGGCTTCCGAGGAGCCGTTCTCCAGCATACTACCTAGCTGGATGGCCCGCCGAGCCCTCCGGATATGAGCGAGGCCGCTCGATGCTTCACCTACCTCACCTGGCTTGCCGGAGCCAGTTGCCGCCCCATGCCAGCGCGTGGTTCAGCAACTCGCCGCTCCAGTTCAGCTCGATGAGGAGTGGCGAGTTGCTCCACGCTGGCACGGCGGCGAGAATGGCGGCACGGGCGTCGTCGCTGCCGCATCGTACCGCGCCACCAGTGTCTTCGGCCGTGCTTCCCGTGTCTGCGGTGGCCGCGCCTCCCATGTCTGTGGGCGCGCCTCCCGTGTCTGTGGGTGCACCTCTCGTGCCTGCGGCAGCACCATGTAGGCAGAGATAGAAGCCGGGTGCGCGGAGAGCGATGAGTCGGTGGCCAGCTTCTCCGTGTCCGCCACCATCATCGAGGAGAAGTAGAACACGGGAGGCCGCCGCCGCTTGGGTCCCATGAAGGCCACCGCCAAGGCGACGACTGCGTATACAGGTGGTTTATTTGCTGCTTTGTCTCTTCTGAGGACCTTCTTCGACCCCGCAAGTGTCTGCCGGACATGAGGAAGACAAAGGAGGAAGACAAAGGGATCCATGGGCGGCCATTTAGATTAGGTATTAATTATACCATGAGAGCTGGATTAGCACCGCTTAGTTCATGTAAATGTAATGAAATCCATCATGTTTATATGAAGATCCGCCTTTTTTATACGAAATCCTTCATGCTTATATGAAATCAGTCTGTGTCTGCACAAATTTCCTCTGGTTGGTTAGAGTTGTGAAAATGTATGGCGCTGGCGTTTGATGTCGTCCTCCGCGGAAGGAAGCAGGAGGAAATTTGCCGGTTGCCGTTGGAGATGCTCTTATGCTAGAAATAATAGAGTCACATCCAATCCATTTGAGTTAATTGCGTGTATGATTCTCCCTCAATAAAAAGTTAATTCCATGTACAGTGTACATGACTTGTAGGGTGGCTACAGATTCGTACAGAAAGTTAAAAAGAAACAAATCCATCCTTAATCTTGTATTCTAAGTACTCTGTGGGTTCCACTATCAGTACAGTAGTGAAAGAAGTATATATTAAAAAATATAAAAATCTAAAGTTTACGACAGAATTCGAACTCAGGTCAACGCGTTGCGAGCATCCGGTGCTAACCAGTCCAGTAGATGTTCTTTGTGGACGATGCTGGAGATATATCTATATGTCTACTCTTATAGTAAAAAACAGAGTTGGTGATGATGGTGTGCCTGCCATCCTGCAATATAGGCCTTCCGATTTATATCTGATGGATAGGAAGGAAACTATGGCAATTTTGCAAAAAGATACCCACACCCCTCTCCACATTTGCAAATAAGGCCTTCCCTCGTTCATCCTTTTCTCTCACAAGATAAACTAATACAAATGCATCTTGATGTTCTGTGCAACGCACAGGCATCTTGCTAGTTTCTTTTTAAATAGTTACTGCGATAATTGGGTTGAAGTAATATATTTTATGTCTGCACCGAATGATCTCAAATTCACTAGTAGTAACAAAGAAAAGGTTGCCTTGTTAATTAATAGAAAACAAGGTGAAAACTATCACATGAGGCCAGTAAAAACAAGGCACACTGGGTTCAGCATCATCGTCACTACAGCTGTGCGCGCGCGAGAAGTCTACATATCGAGGGGGCTACGGAGAGAAATATGTATTGAGTGTGTGTGAGCGAGGCACAGAGACACAACTAGCGTGTGTGTGTGTGAGAGAGAGAGAAGACAGTTGATAGATTAAGATCAAGATCGAGTTGTCACCCTTCTGCTGTCATTGTTGGGGGGTGGGGAGGGGGAGGGAGAGAAAGACGTATCGAGAGTGTGCGCGCGGTAGGCACAGAGGCACAACTAGCGAGTGCGTGTGTGTGTGTGTTTGAGAGAGAAGCTAGTAGATAGATTACTATCAAGATCGAGGTGCCACCCTACTCCTTCGGTGTCGGGTAGTGTGTGTGTGTGTGTGTGTGTGTGTGTGTGTGTGTGTTTGAGAGAGAAGCCAGTAGATAGATTAGTATCAAGATCGAGGTGTCACCCTACTCCTTCGATGTCGGGAAGTGTGTGTGTGTCGGTGTGGGGGGGCAGTGACACTTAGATATAGGGAGAAGGAGTTTGTGTGATACATATCTATATTAAGGGATAGGTAGATAGCATGTGTGCGAGGCATACTTAAAGCATCACGGAGATAAACAAGCGGTGTGCATGCAAGTGCCGGAAAAAAATGAAGAGAGAAACAATGTCTACGCACGCGCGCGCGCGTGTGTGTGTGTGTGAGAGAGAGAGAGAGAGAATGAAATCTCAAAACAAAAGATGCTCTGCTGGAATCCCATTGTATGTATTCATATGGTTCCAGGACTCGAGTTAACCTTAGCCATATGTGTGCGAGACATAGTTATACTTTGAGACATTAGTGGCGGTGGGTGGGCGGAATTAAAGGGGTGGGTGTGTTAGACAGAGAGAGCGTGTGTGTTTCTGTGTGATAGACTTGTAGGACGGTGTAGAAAGACGAATTCGAACCTTGACGGAGGGAGAGAAATACACGAAGTGCGCGTGCGTGTGATTCCGATGCCCACGGAGAAATGAGATATGTATGCGTGTGAGAGAGATTGCACAATTCATTCACGTATCACTATCTAGCGATCGTGGACGTGCATCACTTGAACATAAATCAATATCTACTTTGTATCATGGCCAAAGATACAATATCGATTCAACGCTATAAAGATTGGACACCCACATATCGCATTTTTTCCCAAATAATCCTTTTCAATTGTGCATGCCAAAGTTATAGTGATGTTTCTTCAAACAACCACTGTAGCTATCATGTACATGCACCATTTTCAGTTTTGCATTCAAATTCATAAGTCTTGGATGATTTAAGGTTCTATTATGAAGTAATATATGTAATATTCATATATGAATTCAACGGGTACGCAATTTATGAAATGGAGGCCATGTAATCATATGAGGTAAGACTTTTAAGTAGCGGACTACAATATACATTTCTTTTGTGGGACTACAATATCCATTTCTTTTTGTGCGCCTATACAATAACACGTCAATGCATTATGTTTAAAGTAAATAACCAATGGCACTAAATTATATATTTACACTAGAAATACATAGGCTGGGCGTTTGATCCGTTTTTTTTTGTGAATGCACCTCTACACCCGGACGATTGGCCACGCCCATGTGAACGTCCAAGTTATCGGTGTATCATCCCGAGTTATTGTCTTTTTTTCTGGGGTGGACTTCATACCAGTTATTAACTGCTGACGTGTGCCTCGTGTACACAGTCTCGCATGACCTTCCCGCTAGCACTGTCCAAAATTAGTTGAAACTAGATACGAACGATCCCGCGGGCGGCAAAATATCCAGCCTCCTTCTAAAATTTCCGCCACCTAGTCTTTAGCATGCGAAATTCCCCTTTTGTCCTTGGTGCACGGAGAACAATAGTTACAATACAGCCCTCATTTACATAATAGGTCGGGGCTGCTTTGCTAACTTCTGGTTCCCCCCACCAAACGACACCCCCATTTCCTCTCCCCCTCCCGCAAAAACGACTACTCCACAGCACCAGAGCTTCTTACATCACATCGTTCGTACTTCATCGGCCTTTCTACCCCTCACCTCTCGAAACCCTAGATTGCTCATCCACCGGCGTACCAGAACACATTCACTGCCAGCGGCGTCCACCTCACCGGATCTGCTTCTGCGGCTACATCTACCCCTCCCACCTCCCGTAGAAACAAGTAGACTGCTCATCCACCACTGTACCACAGCCCATTTAGTGCCAGCCTTGTCCATGATGCCGGATCTTCTTCGCCGGTACTCTCGTCAACCGCAGCGCATCTACAGCGGCTCCTTCGTACTCCCCACCAGAGACTCTTCGTCCACACCCCCGGAGCCGCCCCACCGACGCCCCCATCGACGGCCTCTAATCCTCTTCGCCGACACCTTCCTCAACCCTACCAGAGCCGCTTCGCCGACACCATCCTCAACCCTACCGGAGTAGCTTCGCCTATACCATTCACAACCCTACTGGGGCCGCTTTGCCAACGCACAAGTCCACGGCCTCAGATCCGCTTCATCGCACCCTCGTCCAACCTACCGGAGCAGCTTCTGACGCCCCGTCCACGGCCGCATATCTGCATCATCAACACCATCCTGAACCCAACCACCGTAGCAGCTTCACCGAGGCCCTCGTCCACGGTCTCAGATCTGCTTCACCAACATCGTAGTCCACCCTACCGGAGCCGCTCCACAAACACCCTACTCGACGGTTCTAGATCTCCTTAACAGACCCCGACAGCCAGCCCAACGTCATCACCCTTGACGTTTCTAACCTGATTCCCACCGTCTGGCAAGATGCCAAGCACCTGCCACGGCCTAGGTACTTGTCACCTTTAAACCCGTCCAGCATCACCTGCCCGTTGTACTTCAAATATACTAACAGGTCGCTGTTACATGTTATGCAGCTGGCAAAAACTACAAGGATGATGTTTCTTCTAGATCTAACAGCTTGGCCAACCAAGATCCTGGACTGAGGCATTGCTATGATCTTGTAAGTGCGTCTCTCTCTCTCTTGTATTGTTGTGTGCCTGCCAGCGTGCTTTGCTAGAATTTTCGACCAGTAATCCCTTTGTGCAAATAATGATTTCCACTACTGGCTGCTAAATTAGAGATGTAGATGTCATACATGATACTCCCTCTGTTCCTAAATATAAGTCTTTCTCGAGATTCCACTATAGACTACATAGAGAGCAAAATGAGTGAATCTACACTCGAAAATCCATCTATATACATCTGTATGTGGTCCATACTGGAATCTCTACAAAGACATATATTTAGGAACAAAGGTAGTACATTACACAAAATCATAGGTGGCATGTAGGAATTCCAGTGCACTACATTAGGCTCCCTTAGAGTGCCTGCTAGTCCAGTACACAGAGTCATGGCTAGTTTGTGCTACGCACACAATTGTTAATTGGTGGTTTAAATATGCGCAAGGGATATGCAATGTATTATCATGTAGAGATATCTGAAATTAGCCATGTCAACTTGCAGATAGGGTTACGCAATGAAAAAGTACAAGATGTATGTGGCAATTTCATGGAACATCGCAAAAAAAGGAGAGGCAGCGGTGAGCCTATACAGTGTGCTATGGTAGGTCACTCCGGCCCAGTTCTTTTGCAGGATTCTCCCAGAATCTGCCCCTCTCTAGCTTCTCCTAGAATCTTTGACCGCCATTTGTTTTACAATCCTAAATAATTAGACCCTAACTAGATAGGATTGTAAAACAAATGGGGATCAAAGATTCTGGGAGAATCTGGGTAGGGGTCAGATTCTGGGAGAATCTGGCAAAAGAACTGGGCCTCCATTGCAATCATTGTGACATGTTATTTGTATGTCTGTTCTATTGACCAAGTTTCTTAGGGACAGTTATTTTGAGTTATCCTAAGAAAATAAGCACCTTTGAATATAAGCTCCAAATAATAAGCCAACTAGTTCCTTCATTGCCTGCCTTTTCAGCTTATCTGTGGTATGATCAGTGAAAAGTCTAGATTGCATTATATTTTGTCATTTTGCTGCCCATATGAAAATTAATTTGTCTTGCAAACATCACAAATTGAACCCAGTGCAGTAATTAATATGATAGGAAAACAGACCATCAATATTTGTTCAAAATGCAAATACAAAGATACCATCTACTTGGCACAATCTACTTTGGTCAATGTCTTCCATAGAGATCCCATTGCCTAATTTAAATGAAGAACGCATGACCTAAATTTAAATGAAGAACCATTATTTATCGAAATTCAATGGTCCAAGTGGGTGGTTATTATCATATAGCAGCACCACCCGAAAGCATCATACAGCAGCAGCAGCTCATAGCAACTCATCATACAGCAGCAGCAGCAGCAGCAACTAGCAATTCATCATATACCAGTAGCAGCTCATAGCAATTCATCATATAGCAGCAGCAGGAGCAGCTCATAGCAATTCATCATATAGCAGCAGCAGGAGCAGCTTATAGCAACTCATCATATAGAAGCAGCAGCAGCTCATAGCAATTCATCATATAGCAGCAGCAGCTCATAGCAATTCATCATATAGCAGCAGCAAGAGCAGCTCATAGCAATGCATCATATAGCAGCAGCAGCTCATAGCAATTCATCATATAGCGGATCAGAATGAAAATTTGGCAAAAAATCAGAGGAGATCCTCACCTTGTTGGATGAGCTCATCCTTCAACAGCACCTCAAGGCCACGGCCTAGGAGGAGGGGAGGGGGAATGAGGTGCCTTCTACCGGAGTGGGGCATCGGTCGTAGTTGTGTGGCGACCACCAGAGTAGTGCGTTGGACGGACCACAGCGGAGCAGCTGCTGTAGACCATGAGAATGAGGGGCGGCGCCAGAGGGAGGAGCAGCTGGGGAGATTTGGCCCTACCCGCCGGCCATGTAGCCTAGCTGGACAGAGCATCGTCGAGGGCCAGGCCAGATGGGACCAATGGTGACGGCTTGGTGGAGGAACCCTAGCACTGCAGGCAGGGGATCGAGGTAGAGGGAAAGGGGAGAGGAGATGCAAGCGAGCAGGGCAATGAACGCTTGTGTGTATGTTTTTACTTCAGGGTCAGGTGTGACGCGGGCGTGAGCAGTGGCATTTTGAGTGTAATATAGGCAGACAACAGAGTCATTTCACTATTCCCCTTCCCTTCAATTTTTAGTGAGCTTCTACCCAAAGCACCCCCCTCCAAAGCGAAATAAGTTAAGCCCAAGCCCATAACTCAAAGATGACTTCTTTACATCTTTTATGGCTTATTTTGACAATAAGCTCTGAAAAGGCGGAATAGAACTGGCCCTTAACCTGCAATTCAATTGTGCATGCAATGATGAATCACTCCTGCCTGCTACAGTGTACATTTAGGCATCATACATGGCATAACCTAATACATGTGCATTTCATTATAGAATCTGAAATATGCAATGTTTATGTTAGTTCATACGTTGCACATGATGTTTAAATGCCCCTTAAATCTGGTCAGTCAAGTGATGGTCTTTAAGCCTCCTTCTATGCTTCTTTTCTTGATATGTAAGATTTGCTCACACATCTGTTCAATTGCTTGTTTGTATCAGCCAGCCATACTAGGACTGTTTGCTTTGATTACTTGCTGTTCTTGACCTAACAGAGCTTGTCAACGATTTAAACACTAAGGGCTGCTGTAGTGGGAGCTTGTATAACTCATAGGTGACATAAAGGTTTGGCTGTACATTAAAGTAGGCTCTCCAAGAGTACCTGGAGATCCAATTCGAAGGTATGCCTAGTTTTTACACAGTGCACACATAGTAAATGCTCATTTCATTGTGTGCAAGAGATGTGGCATGATTCATTATGTGGTGTTGTTTTGTTATAAACTCATCCTTTTGTGTTCTTCATAGACTGGAAAGTGTGCATATTTATCTTCCAAGGAGACCAGTAACTAGTTTGTGTCACCTTGCAGAGGCGGTGCAATGAAGATAAGATTGAGGATTTCCAAGTACAAGATGTTAGGAAGGAGCCTTGCAAGAGAAGGAGGAGTAGCGATGAGCCTGTTCAACCAGTTATGGTAACTCACTATATTACAATTGCCAGGACATCCTATTTGTCTGATATTGTGCTTGCGTAGGGTTCTTCATCTATAACCCAGTCATTGGGCCATTGATTAAAAACCCATCCGCTCACTACTATATGATGTTCTAACTATTTTTGTAAATCAGATGTATGTAAACACATTTTAATGTGTCTGTTCACTCATTATGGATGTAGTCTACTTTTAAATATCTAAAACATCATATAGTAGTGAACAGTGTGAAACTGCTTCCTGCCATGGTAGAGTTGTCGATGTCATAAATGTCATAACCAAACGCATATTCACATCATTAGCCTCCCTATCATTACTAGGATATAGATTACATACTAGTCGAGATACTTCATATGGGGCAAACAATATTACATTACTTCTTCCTTTATATAGTAAATGTAGCTAGGCCATGGATGTTATTGAGGCGTGCATGTATGCATGCTGCCAACTCAACAATTCAATTGCTTGTTTGTTTCAGGCATAGTTAAATTGCTCTTTTCAATTGCTTTATTTGTCCTCAGTTAATGAGGTGCCCAAACAATGATGCCTGATGTTGGGTACTTGTATAACTATTAGTTGACATAATTAAGGGCCTTACCATTTAATTACTCTGGTGAAGTGTGCCTGAAGTATTGAAGTCTATTAACCAACTATTACTGCATGACGCTCACAATCTAGTTTATACTAGGCTAATGATTGCATAGTTTTGCTTTCTGTAGTAGGTTTGTATGAATCCCTCTGCTGTTCATTATGCTCCTAAGACTTTAATTCAGCTACAGAATGGCCAACTACTTGCTTTATATATATAATGTTCAATAGTTGCGTGTGGTCTAAATTTGTAACCTGTCTGTTTTTTGTATTTGGCCCCAACATCATGCTCCTCTAGTGAGCTAAGAGAGATTTCTGTATGCGGGCTGCACAGACTACCATTTTTATAATTTTTAAAATATCACCTGCTTATGCTTCATGACGTGTAACATTATTGTTACTCCTGTTTTGCCATGTACAAAATAGTTTGTCTTGCTCGCTTCACTGTTGTAACTATATTTTTGCCCTAGTCATGTGTACTTACAGAAACATTTCAGGATGAAGTGACATCAACACAAAGATCTGCGAGCAGTGTGGCATGGCCATTACCAAATGATTATGGATTGGAATTGGAATGTGTTGATGTTCTTGAGCATCAACTAGAGGTGGCAAGACAACGTGTACATGATTCTCAACATGCAATCATCAAGTTGAGACTGGAGTTGCAGGTATTAGATGCAGGAGTCAAAAAATGAAATGAGACACTGAGGTAACCACGAAGGAATTGGAGATTTTGCAGACTGAAATTTGTGCTATCTGAATCAGGCCAGTCCTATTTTCTCAAGAGATTATAGTTCAAATGGTAAGTTCTGTTGATGCGTGTCCATGATGTATGAGCTTTATTTGCCCAGTGTATGTAATTTGCTATTTGTGTACGCTTTATTATCACTGGTGCCGAACTATAATGCCCAGTGGGTATACTCTGCTGTAATTTCTTTATTGTATAGTGTAGGATTATTCTACGTTTCTATGCCTTAGTCTCTTTATTGTATAGTGTACGTTTTTTAGAGGTGATAGTATAGAGTAGGATAATTCTTTGTATATGCTATATCGTTGAGACGGGGGCCAACACGCCCAAACAATACCTGGACGCCATCCGAACGAACAAACATGTGTAGTTGAAGCGGGCCTTAATTGGGCTGGTCAAATTAATATTTAGTGGATCCCAAATGATGTGGCCCACCGTAACAACGGCTCTTAGCAGGCCGTTAATAGGCCGAAAGCTTGATAGGGCCATATAAATGGAACTGGCCCGTGGGCCTGTAGCAGGCCGAAATAAATGTCAATTTTATCTCGGCCCTTTTACTTTACGGGCCACTAAGAGGCCGAAAGTGTTTTGGGCCAGAATAGGCGCAATTTGCAAACTAGGCTTTCAACAGGCCGAAAGTCGCGTCGGGGTGAAATTGTGCCCTGCGAAACGTGGGCCGCTAATGGACCCAAAATTAGATTGCACAGTCAAAGGCCCAACTGTTGTTTGGGCCGTTAACAGGCCATAAAACAAAATGGGCTAGGAATTGGCCCATTTACTGAATGGGCCAAGGAAAGGCCTAAAGTCACAACGGGCTAGAAGTTGGCCCAACTGTAGAATGGACTGAGAAAAGTCTGAAAGATGTACCGGGCCATTAACGGGCAGGAACTGACAATGGGCTGCTAACAGGCCGAAAGAAGGTCGGGTCGTAATTGGGCCCAAAGATGTAGCGAGCCGTTAACGGGCTGGAACTGACGATGGGCTGGAAATTGTCAAATCTAGAATGGGCCTTTGATGGGCCGATTCTGTGTAACTTTTATGGGCCGTGCTTGTGAATGGGCCTGACTCAAGTAGGCCGCTAATGGGTCGGCCCGCTTATTTTGACAGGCCCGGCCTTTTAACCTAAACGGGCCACTATTGGGCCGAGCCATGTGTCGACGTACCATAGGCTCGTCCCGTCCACTCACTTGATGACACCTGTCCCAACGCGGAGCTGACACATGGATACTAAGGCGAATCGGAATTTTACACGTGGAAAATCCCCATTGGTCCGGAGCTGACACGTGAAAACCAGAACCCGATAGCTTAATGGCGACCCGTTACGGTGGATGCCACGTGTCGGTTACCCTTGACGAAAGCACTTCCATGACGCGCCATTTATCGTCATGGAAGTGGACACTTCCGTGATGATAATTTTGGTATTGTCATGGAACACTTCTACGACAGCACAGGTATGACTATCTTGATTCTGTCATAAAATCATCATGGATGTACATGCATGACAGAAAACGTGACCTACTGTGACAAACACGTATCATCACAGAAGTGTATTTTTTTTAGTGAGGTCTTAGATTTCCTGTGCTCATATAGGAAAATGTCGCCGAGGAGATAAAAAATGGGACACATGCAGACATGCTGCCTGAATGTTTGCCGCTCTCGGCAACCACATCTGCCTCACAACTTTATGCCCTTGCTGTCCCTACGCCCTTATCGCTACCATTAATGTAAAATCACATGAAGCATGAAGCAATGCCACCTGATGTCACTATTAAGTAATGCTGCTCTCAGTCTAGTGCCGTCAATAAATTGAAGCAATGACACCACCATTTTATGAAGTGCTTCCGTCTTGCTTTATTTCCCATGAATTGTGTTTTTGCAGTTACACTTAAATCTCACACCGCTAAAATTGCTTCATCCCAGTGGAACTGCACAATTTTGATTGCACATTTACTGACCATGTGCTACTCTCATGATAGTAATACTAATGCTATTGTTCTGCATGTTAATCTAGTGGCAGTGTTGATGTGATGTGATGCTACTTCTTACTTAATGGCACTTATTCATACTGTCAATGTAGTGCCAATTATAACACAATAGATGCTGCCATTAATCATATGCCACTGCAAATAACTGTCACTGCTTAAATAACCGTATTTCATATTTGCGCAAACAGGGATGTCTGTCTCCATATCGTTTCTATTTTTGCAATCAAAAGTACACACCTCAGTTTTAGTAGAGCTACACAAAATGAGATGGTTATTCCTAGCTGCCATCGTATAACCTCCCGTCTTCCAGGTATTTCTACATTGGTAGTAACTAGGTAGAATGACCAATGCAATCTAAAAGAAGTTGATTCGTACGTTTTATTTCCTGATTGCAGTGCAGGGACGAGTGAAAACAACTACATCCTAGTCAGGAATGCACTTTCTCCCAATTCAACGATGGACAGAGGACTAGCTGGCACGGCTGCGCGGAGGTTTTTGGGACAGGTGCGCGAACAAGAGGCATTGTGGTCTGCTTATTTCTGCAAATAGTGGTGCTTAAATTTAGTGGAACTGCAGTAGAAGTTCAGATGGTCAGTACACTACATGGTTCAGTTCAACATTCCAACTGAGAACACAATTATAATTGGTTATTCTGGAATGAGAGAACCTAACCCTGGATGGTGGCAACAAGAAAAACCAGAGTGAACTCCAGGAAATTAAAGCCTGCCTAGGGAGGCCCTTTGCTCAGAGAAGCATTGCTTGATTTTTCCTGATTTGTAAACCTTCTCACAACTTTGTCTTTTGCTGTGAACTAGTAAATGTTTGTTATTTTCTATGAATCATTGAGATGTATAAAATTGCTTAACTTATGCTTTTCAAGTATTTTATGAAGCCGAGTTTAATGTGAATGTTCCACATGAACGCTGGACTAGCGTGTGAACGTTTGGAATTTACATTGTGGCCTCAGTTAACTGCATGAACCACTGTAACAAGATACGTAGTTGCTTATATGTCAGACAGTAGATTATTGATTGCTAGCTGGTTGATAGCCAGGTTTTCTAGTGTTGAAGCGAGCTAAGCCAATGTGCCATGTTTTGCACAACTGCTTACAAGTGGGGTAGCACCAACAGTGTTTACAAGTACTTAACCAGCCTTACGTACCCTATGTATACGTCGGCGCACAGTTCTCGAACAAGTACTCTATTTCATCAAACATACACTGCTCGTATGATAAACAGTGACAACTTATGTCTTACCATGCCATATTACATGAAAAAACTAGTGACGACGCATCTATTTCGGCAATAATTATGATGGTTCTCACATGATTCACGGGCACACAATAGTAGCAGTAGTTTCCATAGACGGATTCAAATAGAGTACTAGCCTCAGAGGGCTCGATAATAGGCAAGGTTCGGATAATTAGACACAATCCAAACTACTTTTAAAAACTAGCTGGGCCAACTATTGCATGCCTTGATCTAATTTGGGATGGACACAAGACGGACCTTGCCATGAACATCATCGAGGACATCTAGCAGCAGCTCAATCCTATCAACCTTCTGGAAGATAACCTTGTGGCCTTGCCACTCATACACTTGTTTGTGAAGGAATGCCACATCATCTTCCTGCGTAAGCTTGACAAGAACAGTATGCCTCACAAACAAAGGAGTAGCTTTGAACTTCTTGTGCTTCAGTACACCCTGGACAACACGCCTGACAACAGTGTGGCTAGAATACATCTCCACTTTGGTAGTATAAGTGCAAATGGCTTCCAGGATCCAACAGCCTAAATACTTTGTTTTCTCAGTGCATATATTCAGGTCATCGCCTCATAGCGAGTGACATGTACAACCACACAATCCTTGTCTACATCAAGGCTCTAAATGAAATAGAAACGAATTCTGAATTACTTTCTAATATAAAAAACACAAGTTATTTAAACCACTATGTAGAGTCAAAAGTATGCATGACAGGGAAGGTAGCATGGCATCGAAGCTAATAAAATTTTGCATTATTTATCACCACATACTTAGATGAAAAACCACAATCGAGATCGGCAAAGAAGAAAATCACCTTTGGCAGCTCAGCGGGAGGGGGGACACATCCTCAAAGGGGGAAAACTGCTCCTGCAGTGCCACGGGGGCTGTAACCTCAAACGGGACGTTGACTATCTCCGTAGTGGCCGCGAGCGTATCTGGAGTCGGCTCAGTGGCGACCTCCATCTTCTTGGGGCTCTCTGTCTCGTGGGGATCAGCCTCCCACGTCTGCTCCAACATCGGCAGATCTTTGCCTGGTTCTCCTTGGTCTATCATGAAACTGACGAATAGGAGACAACTGAAAGGAAAACACAATCACAATGACAATGAAACAAAAAAGAGAGTGAGGATCGGTTACTGCTTTGCAAAAGTTCTTTTTTCTGAAAGAAAATGTGCCAACATCTCGGATCCGCTTACCTTCCCTTCATTGGGAGAGAAGAACAATGGCAGATGCGAGTGGTGGCTTTCTTGAAGACGGTGAGGGAGAAGGGGATTCAGCGAAGAGTGAAATGATGGTTGCTTCGTCCGTCAAACTTAGACTGCGGGGAGGTGGGGTTTTGTGATATGATGGCTCATTACTGCCGCGCTAAGACCAGGGTGACTCTTTGCCTGCATACCGCCTTCTAATTTGGTGGATGGCATTTGGGCATGCGCGCTGCATGGCCTGCATGTCGGTGAACCAAAAGTAAAATGGCATTCAGTAGAGGGAGACGTTTCGATGAGGAGCCATAAGCGGTAGTGTATCCACTGTACTAGTAGTAATTGTTTTTCTGGGTAGCTGTAGAGTGTCTCCACTGTACTAGTAGTAATTGTTTCTCTGGGCCCAAGAAAAAAGAGCCCATCCACCCTAGTAAGTAATAAAATCAATTCAAAAGCCCATATATTTACTTAATGAGAAGCGCTACCCAGCACACCGCCCCCCAAAAAACCCTGGGTGCTCTTCTTCCTCCTCACTCCCACCCACCTCACGTCAGCTCGCTCCACTCGTACCCCCAAATTCCTCACCTCACTCCTACAGAAAATCCCTGCTGCCCTTCTTCCTCACTACTACAGAAAACCCCAGCTCCCCTTCTTCTTCACTCGCACTACAACTAGGCTCGTCATTCGTTACTCTGCTCAAATCCGTGAGCTCGACGCGATGCCCTCGAGGAAAATGGAGTCGGTTGACCCCAGCACCAAGAAGATGAGGCTCCCACCAGCGGTGATGCCGGTTGTAGATCTCGTACCCGGTAGCGCGGGGAGAAGCGGTGAGCCCGTCCCAAGTGGATCCCAGGAACCCGTAGAATCTCGGGTGCAACGCATCAGCGATCTCCCGGACGCCATCCTTGGGGAGATCATCTTGCTTCTCCCCACCAAGGATTGCTGCCGCACCCAAGTCCTCTCAACTCGGTGGCACCCTCTATGGCGCGCTGCGCCCCTTAATCTCGACTGTCGTCAGCTATCTCTCTTTAATGATTTTGAGCTCCCTGGAGCCATCATCTCCTCCCACCAGGGCTCCGTTCAAAGCCTCTGCATCCCGGCATGCTACCTAAGCATGCCCTGCACGGTGGACGCCTGGCTGAAATCCCCTAAATTCATAGAACTACAGCTGCTTTAGTTCTACTATTCCCCCAGAAATCACATACCACATACCGAACGCCATGTACTTGTGCCCTCAGCACCGATGTCCATCTCGCGGTTTTCCTCCTCTCTCCACACTGCCACCTTTGCACTGTGCTACCTACTAGACAATCTGGTACTAAACCTTCGACTCCCATTTATCAAAAAACTTTCACTTGTGCGGGTTCGTATGTCGGAGGCCTCATTGCACAGCATCATCCACGCCAGTTGCCCTACCCTGGAGTGCTTGGTGCTTGTTTTCACAGTTAGAATCGGTTGTCTCCAAATAAAGTCGCCTAACCTTGTAAGAATTGGAATTTCTTTTGACGGAAGGCAGCTCATCATTGAAGATGCCCCTTCACTTCAAAGGTTGATCCTTGATTCTCGTTATTCACCGTCGAAAATAATTGTCGTCTCTGCGCCTAAACTGGAGACCTTGGGTGTAATACATGATCTCTGTGCTCATTTCAAGATGGTGTTTGGCTCCACAGTTCTTCAGGTACTGTATATTATCATCTACACTTGTAATCATAAGCAACATTTTAAATTTCTGCGCATAAGTTCTATATCATCTTGGAGTACACATTTTGTACTAATATTATGTTCTATGCTCAATGAAGAGTTTGTCCATGGATAGCCTATCAATGGTGCTGGATTCTGTCAAGATCTTATATATCCATATGAATTGTTTTCATCTGAACAAGATTATTGGCTTGCTGTAATGCTTTCCATGTCTGGAGAAGTTGTATATAAAGGTGATAATTTCACGCACATTGGAAGCCCGCATATAGTGTACTAGAATTAACCGTTCAGCTGTTGCTCTTTCGACACTCTTTTTTTAGACCTTAACTGTTTTCAATCTTCATGTCTATTTAGGCAATAGGACGGGGTAAGAAAGTTATAAGCAATCGGTGGATTCGTAACCACCAGGATTTTCTCACTTCTCATGACATTCGATTGAAGACAATAATGCTGGAACGATATGTAGCCAACCATGCAAACACTAGATTTGTCACATTCTTCCCGCTGAATGTGAGTTTACTATTGTCCATCAGGCTTAAGTTTATCAGCAGCATGGTTTTGATGGATGGGTATGTCAAAGAGCAAAAAAAGGAGTTTCAGGTGGACAAAAGGGCTTCTGAACGTGTCGGGCTTCTATTTACAACATCTTGTGGCCATAATCCAGTAAATTTTATGACCCAGGATGTTCATTCTATGGACCTGACCAATCCATTTGACTGTGACTGCCGAAAACAGTGCTGGAGTTAGATGTTGTTGCCCTTTTCAATCTGGGTTTTGTCTAAACCTGATGAACAATTAACCCTCGTGCTTTTTTACAGTTTGTAAGCTAGAGTTAGATGTTGTTGCCCTTTTCAACTCGGCTGTGGCTGTCATATTTTCTTTGAAACAAGGCAAATGGCTTGCCATTTGTTTAATTAAGAGAGAAATATTGTAACAAATCCCAACCAAGGGAAATAACATCACTCTCGTCGGCTGCTTGAGCTCACTGTGCATTATAGAACCCAAGTGATTAGCCCGCACTAGCAGCCACAAACTTATTTTGAACTAGCACACCAAATGGGCTGTAAATTTTCATAAGAAAGGCTGCATGGCCGTGACAGATTTGGATTCTGACATTTGGGACCCACGAGGAAAAAGCCTATCCAAGGTGGTGTCGACTTACTAGTCAACAAACCATTCTGCCTACCAGCCGTTGGATTGACATCCAACATCTATCGTGTATCTTCTATCTCTTGTCTTTTTCCTCCAGCCGCCCAAACCAAACCACCCCGTCGGTTCTGCCTGCTCACACCTCCCACGGCTGGCTGCGCCTCCGCCGCCCTACCGTACCATCAAACGTTGGCCAGTCCATCCCTCTATTCCCCCACACATCCTATTATTCTCCGGCGACGTCAGCCCCAACACGCACCCACACCCGAACCAGTCAACCCTAGTACTCCCCTCCGCCTACGACTAGACTGGCGCATCTTCCATGGCTCATGTTCGTTCCGTCTGAAGCCTCGCCATCGTCCTCCACCTTGGTTCGCTCGCCATGCACGGTGCGCCGCCGTCTGGCGTTGTCCATGTGGTCAACAACCGAGAGGAATAAGGAGATGACTGTACATGGAGAGGATGACAGTAGGGACCCACCAGGGTCATGGCAGTACGCAAGCAAGTGCCTCGTTATTACAAGCCCAAAAAAATGGTTCCTCCTAATGGTTGGACATCTAGGGCCCACGCCATTGTCAACGTAGTCAATAAACGAGAGAATTACACAACGAGTGGCTGACACCAGGGACCCAGCAGGTCGCGCAGTTGTTATTTACTTTTTGTTTTGAGGAACAAGCAATTGTTATTTACTAGTTTTACAGATGGATTAGGGTAACAACGGGGCTGTGCGGGGGCTGTGGCCCGTCTAGCCAGGGTTTTATTTTATGTTTACCACATGAGGAGCCTAGTTGTGTTTTTTCTTTCTGAAAATGGCTAGCCCAGTTCTACATTTTTCAAAGAAATACCCAACAAAGGCCTACTTGCTTTCTCAGCCCTGCTGGGCTGCAAATCTTTCAAGGCGAGAGCGATGTATTCGCTTGCCCAGAAAATGAAGTAGTAAGAAATGGGATGTAAATTTGAAAAACACAGCAAACCGACAATTAGTTTCAAATATCTTTTTTTTAAGATTTCGAGATTTCGAATTTAATTGTTTTTTTGCAGGGAAAATTATGTTGGATTTTAAATTGATATAAAATTATTATTTTGAAATTAGTTTGAACGTGATTCGAAATTTCGAGATTAAAAACAGTTCGGACCGCACCGAAATATGAAAAAATCATTGATTTTTTAACCGTGGCCAGAATATGGGCTGTAATGGTAACAAAAAGTATATGAGCTTCAAAAAATCCTTAAGAATTAGCCAATGGGCTGTACATTTATTAGCAATAATGGCAGATTGGTTGTATGCTGTTTTCCACATATTTGAGGCTGACTTGTGGGCCTACTAGGTTGAAGCATACACTTTCCTAAAAAAAGGTTGACGCGCACGCAAGGCCGTGTTAACACACACCCCTAAAAAACTTAGTTAACACACGAGAGCAGTGATTGTTGGATGTCCATCCAACGGCCATGGTGCTTCTTCAATCTCCGCTCTTCCTTCTCCAGCCACTCAAACCAGTGCCGACGGGACTGCGTGCTCCCTCCTCCCGTGGCCGGCTGTGCTGTCGCGTAGGCCTGACCACCCCACCCTACTCCCATCGCTGGCTTGGCCATCACTCTACTCACCCACACCTGCTGTTATTTTCCGGTGACGGCACACGAACCAGTGTGGTGCCCCGCCTGATTACCACTGTAGCCAGATGGTCGCCACGCATACCAGCCCAGGAAATCACTCTGGCATGCGCATTTACAACAAGTATCAAGAACACAGGCATTTCTATTAATGGATATATAAGTCTTACATGAGATATATTACAGAGGTGATGGCAGCAGAAAAGCTCTATCTAAGGTAGCATGGTCCTGGTGCAGCTCCAATCCACAGGGATCTGACTGGGTTACGCTCCTAGCCCGCGAACGCTCCGGCTCCTCATCAACGGACGACGGATCCTTATGTGAACCTGGCCACATTGAAGGCCGCTGAGTACTTTTGAATGTACTCGCAAGCAAACCAAACTAACATATACACCAAGCAAAGCAATCCATGGCATTCAAGCATGCACTTGTTATTAGAGCAATATTAATTGTCATGACATAGCATAACTAGCTAGCAATATCAATTACCATGTTATAGCAGGTTTATCCAGCAAGATAACTACTGAAGTAAATGCAGTAAGGTAAAGCATATTAGGTAAATATTCCATACTCCGAACATTCTCATGATCCAACTTGAATCCGATCCAAATCCGATCCAACTCATGTGGTCATCCGACCACTCATCATATAGCCATCCCATGGCTAACATATCATATTCCTGACATCATCTGATGTCTACACAAGACGAGTTCTTCCAACATTATTATCCTTATTACAGTTGACCACCTAGTGAGGTCTGGACGGGCTGTCCAATACCGTGGACGCGGCTATTTGAATAGATTTTACACTCTGCAGAGGTTGCGCACTTTACCCACACTATGGAGCACTGACCTCGTGATCCCATTCGGGTGGACCAGCGTTGCTCCAACAAAACTTGCCTAACCCGTGACTCCTCCACCGTACCATCAGCAATCATTCTCCCCTGGAGTCAAGCCCTGGGTGGCCCCTGTGTCACCTCGTGACACCTGCCACCGTCGTGGCCAAACTAAATTGTCCCAAACAGGGACCGCGCGCAAACAAACAACTGGGCTCACAAGGTTATCGCCGCCTACCGGGCCAGGGTAGCACGCACGCATAACCTTCCCTGTCTAGTGGTACCGGTGAAAGAGCACGCGATCAGACCAAGTCAAGGCCGTCCCATACCGGCAAATGTGGTTGCACAAATAAGCCTGGACAGGTGACTCAAAATCAACCGACTAATTTAGCTTTAGCCGTTACTTAACAAGCATAGTTGTTCATCAGGAATAGCTTAACATGGTGGCAACTATGTATGTGGTAGCAACTGTGGAATCATAATAATCTATCTCCTTATAACACCACAATAAGTCATTAGTGAAACAATATTTAAATGACAAGTTATCAGTTTACAATTTCTAGCTGTAAGTGTCGACCATCGGAACCCTTGCACAAAACCGGCAAAGAAACCAGTGGCCACCAGAACGGTCTTTACAACTCAGATCTGGGACATTACCGGAATAACTCAACCCTGGCTCAAGACGTCTGGAAAGCAGCTCAGAGCATGAGACGGTGTTGATAAGAAGAATGTAGCAGCTCCCTAAGACGGCTGAGAAACAGCTCAGAGCATAGGGTCACTGCTACGGAAAGAAATTCAACAGCTGCCCGAGACGGCCGAAAAGTAGCTCAGAACACGGACAGTTGCTGACAAGAGAAATAAAAGTCGGCATCCACCCCGGACGGTCGGAAACAGCTCAGAACACAGGTGTGGTGCCGTCACCAAAGAAAGTGCAAGCAAGGGTTCATCAGAGTCTCATACAGCTCACCACCACTCACACAAGCATTAGCATATTAATTTAAACATGCAAGAAATATCACAGAGCAATGCTTTAGGGCATATATCAGATGGTCGGCTTGCCTGGGGTCAAAGAAATACTCCGGGAGAAGTGCGGAGAGTCCGCGGAAAGGATCGCCAGAAAGGATTCTCTCTCGGAGGGAGCTGTTTAGAGCAAGGGCAAAATGGTCATTTCCACTATGTGGCAACCTTGTAAAAATGACACCAACAGAACGGGCTCGATGAAACAAAAAAGTGAGCATTGGTTTCACCTGATTTGGAGTTGTGGGCAAAAAATTGTGGTCGTTCGTTGTTTAGGCAGAAAATAAAAAAAAGTATTCATTTTCGCTCTAAACCAGTGAACGTCCGCAATTTAACCTTTTCGGCCGGCAGCTGAGAAGTGAAAGCATATTTTCTGAAAATACGCCTTCGAGCAAGGAAAACGCATTTCCGGGAATGCGCTTCCACTTAAGTGGATGGGCCCGGCCTCTGGGTCACTTCCACATGGGTCCCACGCCACTCTTCTCTCTCCTGCGTCCGCTTCCTCCTCCCGTCGCTAGAGATAGAGGGGGGGCGTGGCTGGACGCGGCAGTCGCCGGCCCCGGCGTCTCCGGCCGGGGTTCGGCCACCGGCGGACTAGGGAGAGGGCGGCGCACCCACCTGGGCCAAGCGTGTTCGCCGAGGAGGGCGAAAGCAAGCTCGTCCCCTGCCATGGCGGACGGCGGCCTCGGTTGCCGAAGGGGGGCTTGATACGGTGGAGGAAAGGAAGGGCCAAGGCTATGGAGAGGTTCGCCGGACCTTGGGGGTATCTCTGGTGAGGAGAGGAGGAGGGGAGGAGCTCCATGTTACGCGAATTTGAGAGGGCAGGGGCGGCGGCCATGGCGGCGATGTGAGGGCAATACAAGCAGAGGAGCTCGAGGCTCGAGCTTGGGGGCTCCAGGGAGGTTGAGGAGGACGCTGGAGTGGTTGGGGATGCTCGGGGAGGGGCTCGGCCATGTCTATTTATAGCCGGTCGGGCGAGGCGATAACCACGGCCACCGTGGCGGTTTTATCCCCGCGCTGGAGCTCCGGCAAGGTGGCGCGCGAGGAGGGGTTGCCGACCTGACTTCGCCAGAGGGAGGAGACGGCTCGGGGAGGAAGGAGCCAAGGAGGGAGGTGACATGTCGAGGGTCACGGGCGGTACAGAACTCCGGCAAGGCTTGCCGTGGCGTGGGGAAGAAGGGAAAGGAGTGGAGAAGGGTCGGGAGAGGAGCGCGTGGACGCTGGGAAGCCACTGGACATGCCCGGACGAGCCAGGGTCGACCAGAAGCGACTGCACGGAGTCGGCCATGCACAAAGCGCGGTTTTGGACATGCTCCCTGCGCGGTCACCACCGGCACCACGTGTCCAGGGCATAGTAGCAACCTCAAATCATGTCAACTGTATAGATTAGAGGTCAGTGAGTTGACCTATCGTGGTTTGGATGCGAGTGACGGTAAGAGTTGACAGATGAGAGCTCACATGTGATCTGATATGAAGGTGTTTGATGAGAATTCTGGAGATATCGCTGGGTGAAACGAGCTGGTTTTTGGCATGGAGCAATGATCTATCAAGGTAACTACCCTGGTAAATTTTGAGGCCAGTTGGATAAGAATTGGGGGCAGTTGCTGTAGAATGGACCCTGCTGAATAGAAAGGCAAACTTTGATGTGGCACTCACATACTAGCTTGCATTGAACTGAAATTTTGAGGAGATGAATTATTTGAACATATGAACCTACTGTAAAAATTTCATACCATTTGGATACACCAAAATGGTACTTCCTTCACAGAGGTTCCATATGGACAGAAACTTAGGAAAATTGCTGGGGAAGAATTAATGGAGAAATTGAGCTGATTTTTGGTTTCCATGAGTGATTTGTCAATGTTAATCACCATAAAAAATTTAAGCTCAAATGGATCAAGGGTTCAAGCACTTCCTTTGCAAACTGAAAATCTGGAGAGAATTTGCAAATGGATGTTGTGCTCAAACCTTGAACTATGGGGCTTGGGTTTTGATGAAAATGGTGAAGATATGGATATAAGAAGCTCCACAAATTATTTGGGATTTTTCTTGGCTACCAAAATGGTAGTTCCTTTAGAAAGTGCCCAAAATGCAATATTGGCATTAAATAGGAAAATGCAATTTTCCCTATTTAATTGTGGCCAATATTTTTGTGGGAGCTCAATATGATCACAAAGAATATCTCCACAAGTTTTCATGAACTTTGGAGATGGATAGATATTTTCCTGGATTTAATTCGTTTAACTGGCAAAAAAGGAATTATTTATAAATGAAAAATATTACAAATGACTTGGCAATATTTTTGCATATCCAGGGTTTACAAAGATAGGATGATCACTGGGAAAAGTTTGGGAGTCAGCAGATCAAAGGAAATTGGGGTTCCTTTGTAACTGCAAGAATCAGGGTTTCCCTTCCGGTAACTCGGAAGGTAGGGTTTCGGTGGAAAAACCCCGAGAATAGATCTTGGGTGGCAAGGATGGAATGGAGAGAATATCTGGTTGGATAGGAAAGGCAAGGCTAGATAACCATCTACACATACCCAAAAGCTAGAGAAATTGGATAACACTGAGAAAAAAGACGGGAGTCAAATCCCGCAAAGGAAAAAAAACAGGAGCGAAAACCAGGGTGTTACAACCAGTAAACCCTCGTACGCCCCTCCGTGTGGGAAACAACTGCCGAGTCTTCCCTGGCTCTGTGTCATTCCTTTCCTAGGCCTCGCCTTTGTCCACCGCCTTGGTGCTCTCGGCACGGCATCGTTAACGTGGTCAATGAACAACATACATCGAAAGAGGACTGTACGTGGAGAGGCTGACAGCTGGGTCTGCGGCCGCACGCAAGGAAGTGCCTCCTTATTACGCGCAAAATAATGATTCCTCCACCTGACAGCGGGGACCCATCGGAAGGGCCTCTGTATTTTGCGAAAAAAACGTTCATCCCACTGACAGCATGGATCCACCAGCTATATCTTCGCACGCAAGGAAGTGTCTCCTTATTACGCACGAAAAAATGAATACTCCCTGAGCTAGCTGGGACCCACCATATTTGGAAGCTAACTTGTGGGCCTACTAAGTTGACACGGACGGAGGGCTTTGTCAACTTTGTCAATATAAACGATTCTAGATGTAGTGATCGTACGATGTCCATCCAACGGCCGTGGTGCTTCTTCAATCTCTGCTCTTCCTGCTCCAGCCGCTCAAACCAGTGCCGGTGAGACTGCCTGCTCCTGCCTCCCGTGGCCGTCTGTGCTGCCGTGCAGGCCTCACCGCCCCACCCTCCTCCCATCCCTGGCCTAGCCATCCCTCTACTCACCCAGACCTCCTGTTATTCTCCGACGACGGCAGCCTCACACTGCAGCCAAACCAGTAAACCCTCGTACTCCCCTCCGCGTGGGAAATAACTACCGAGTCTTCCCCGGCTCCTGGTCATTCCCTTCCTAGGTCTCGCCGTCATCCATCGCCTTGGTGCTCTCGGCGCGCCGTGGACAATGTGGTCAAGGAACGACTTCCATCGGAAGAGGACTGTACATGGAGAGGCTGACAGCTGGGTCCACGGCCGCAGCAACGAAGTGCCTCCTTAATACGTGCAAAATAATGATTCCTCCACCTGACAGCACGGACCCACTAGAAGGACCTCTCTATTTTGAGAAAAAAAATTCCCCCTGACAGCTAGGACCCACCAGCTATATCTTCGGACACATGGAAGTGCCTCCATATTAGGCGCAAAAAAAATGATTCTTCCCCCTGACAGCTGGGACCCACCAGTTATATCTTTGCACGCAAGGAACTGCGTCCTTATCCTCCCTGACAACTGGCACCCACCCGATCGAAGCATACATAGCCTTGTCTGTCTGGTCGTGAATGTGTACGTACATACTGGTCGATCGGTCTCTCTGCAGCGATGAACCACTGCCGAGTAAGGAGCGGCACGTGTCGTAGTAGAGGCGCGGACGTAGCATGTCACCCAGTCCCGTCTATATCATGTACACGTACGTGCAGCCACGCTGCAAGAATGTAAATGCGGCTACGTATGTACAAACGGGCAGGGTCCTTAACGCGTACAGCGATGGCGTCCTGTTCATCGGCAGCCAACCGGCTGGGTCAGAACGGAGGAAATAGCGTCGTGTTCATCGAGAGGCAACAGACTGGGTCGAAATACGTCCTGTTCATCGAGAGCAAACCGGCTTGGACGGAACAGCAAAAACGAGGTCTAGCGTCCCGTAGAACGGAGGAAACAAACTTCTGTTCGAGCTCCTACGGGCAAAACAGGGTCCTGTTGATCAGGAGGGGTGTGGCATACCATAGAACAGAGGAAACAGACTTGTGTTCGAGCTCCTACGGTCGAAACAGGGTGCTGTTGATCGGGAGAGGTGTGGCGTACCGCAAAACAGAGGAAATGGACTTGTGTTGGAGCGCCTATGGTCAAAACGGGGTCCTGTTCATCGGGAGGGGTGTGGCATACCGCAAAAACGGGACTCCACAGGCTACTGTTCATCCACCGTCTACTGCCTCGCTCCAGCCTCCACGGGCTACTATTCATCCATCGTCGACTTCCTCCAGCCTCCACCTACTACCGTTCATCCACCGCAACCTTCCTCCTACCTCCATGGGCTACTGTTCATCCACGGGGTCCTGCTCATCCAGCCTCCACCGGCTACTGTTCAACCAGCCCTCCACAGGGTCCTGTTCATCCAGCCTCCACTGGCTACTGTTCAACCAGCCCTCCACGGGGTCCTGTTCATCCACCCCCAACCGGCTCGGGTGTTTGGCGGCCTCCTCGATCGGGGTCATGTTCATCTAGCGGCAACGGCCTCTACTACCACGGGGTCCTATTCATCCAACCCCCATCGGGAACTGTTCATCCAACCCCCAACAACGATCACTGTTCATCAAGAGGCAGCAGCAACTGGTTTGATCAGCTTCAGTTAGTAGCTATAGCAAAGGAATCGCTTGGGTTTAGTTAACAGCCAAGGGATTGATCGCTCGGGTTCAGCAATGTAGCTAGTGCAATCGCTCGGGTTCAGTAAGCGAACGCCTCGCTCGGGTTCAGTTAGAGCCCAACACCTCGCACACATGCGCCTACGTGTACGAGAGAAACGCGCAAACCTCCGTGCATCGCTTGGCCCCGACCACCCACCGTAATCGGGAACTCCCCGAAATTCTCCTCGCCCTCGCTTCTACCATGATTTTTTCCATCATGGACGGCCCAAAGAATGTCATGCAGGTGCTTCCCCAGCCCGCCCAGGATGAAAGCCCATTTTCTGTCATGATTTTTTGTCATAGAAGTAGGAGCCCACCACATCTATGATGATACGTGGTTTTGTCACAATTATCGTCATAGAAGTTTCATAAGCATGACAGAAAAAAAATCGTTCGGGCCAAAATGTCACGGATGTGTCTTTTTTTTGTAGTGGGCTGCCCTGCCCCATAGGTGATCATGCTTCCACGCTGACAAAGAGCGTCGAACCCAACGAGGAGCTAAAGGTAGAATTAATATTCCCTTCAAGTTCTATCGACCACCAATAGAACTCTGATCACACATAATGTTGGCTTTGCCTAGAACAAGGATAAAACTAGAAGTACTTTGTAGGTGTAAAGGGATAGGTTTGCAACATAATAAGAACGTGAAAATAAAAGTTAGGTGATGTTTTAATAAAACTACGATTAAGTTAGTCTAGCGAGTGTGGAAAAGTGGTGGTAGGATTTTCGGAATTGTCCCAAAGCAATTCGCTAAGTTACTAGACCGATAGCAAATTTTTATGTGGGAGAGGCCACTGCTAGCATGTCATCCCTTACTTGGAATTCTATGCACTTATGATTGGAACAATTAGAAAGCATTTGCAGGTACTAAATTTCATTAAGGTAAAACCCAACCATAGCATTAAGATATATTGGCTCCCCTCAATCCCGTATGAATCAATTTCTATGGTAGGAAGAAGCTTCTGTCACTCTTGCCCTCCAATGCATAGTCCTATCAACATACAACTAACCCTATGGTGTGATCCACACGCGCACTCATATGATGGGAACCAAAAGACAGCAACATAGCCACAAGAAATCTAAACCAATCATAGCAATTCACTAATTACCCATAGGACAACAAAAATGTGCTCAGACATCATAGGATGGCAACACATCATTGGATAATAATATGAAGCATAAAGCACCTTGTTCAAGTAGGGGATATAGCGGGTTGCGGGAGAGTGGACCGCTGATAATAGATGAGAGAAGGTGAAGGAGGTGTTGCTGAAGATGACGGAGTTGTTGGAGTTGATCCCCATCACACGATAATTGCTCCGGCGATGTTCCGGCGCCACCAGGAGAGGTGAAGAGAGCCCACCTCCTTTTTCTTCTTGCTTGGCCTCCCCCCTAGATGGGAGTTGGGTTTCCTGTCTGGTCCTTCGCCGCCATGGCTCTCGGAGGGCAGGAGCCCCTCCGAGATTGGATCTCTCTCTGTTAATCTTCTCTTTTGCGTCTGTTTTCGGACCCCGTCACTGTTTTTTATATTCCTGGAGATCCGTAACTCCGATTGGGCTAAAATTTTGAGGCGATTTTTATCTAGAAATTATCTTTCTTAGGGCAATAGAAGGGATGCAACAGACTTATGAGGGAGTCACAAGGCAACATGGTGTGGCTTACCCCCTGGCCGCGCCCTATTGCCTTGTGGCCACCTCGGGCACCATCTTGCGTTGATTCTTCTTCCCCAAAATCACTTATATTCTGAAATAAATCTGCATAAAATTTTATTGCGTTTAGACTTTGTTTGATATGGATTTTCTGCCAAACAGAAAACATGCAAAAACAGGAACTGGCACTGGGCAGTGGATCAATATGTTAGTCCCCAAAAATATTATAAAGTGTTGCCAAAAGTATATGAAAGTTATAGAATATTGGCACAAAACAATCAAAATTTATAGATACGATGGAGATGTATCAGTAGTAGGTGAATCTTATTGTAGACGCCGTGGATAGCTTGAGCCGCAAGGGTCCTTGAGGAGACATCACATATGACGAGTAGTCATTCAGCTTCAGTATCCTTCCTCATGCCAACAACAGTGTAGCCTGGTACAAGCGCGCACGTGGCCTTCAGAGTCATGATCCACCCCTTCAGATGGGTCAGTGGCTTCTTGATCATGCCCTCCTGGAAATGCCCCATGAAGAGCCTCCCAGAGGTAGTTCGAACTTATCCTTTATAGAGTCTCCTGACAACCCATGCCATTGCTCGGCGGGTTCGTCAGGGCCTTCGTACGCATCCCCTAGATAGAGAAATATCTTTGCCTTCATCATTAAGGCTGTTCTTACTGGGTTAGTAATACCCTAGTTTTACTTACGCCGATAGTAGCCCTCGGGCCCATTTCCTGTCTTGGTGATCGCTCGGGCCCGGGACGGGAAATGGGGCTAGTGTTACCCAGAACCTTGATGTGTGGTGCCCGACCGCACATGACAGGACTAGATGCTGAAGACTTTTTTGTCATATTGAAAGGTGGTTATGTTGAGTCATCTTGTCAGGCCATAGGAGCCATTGATTCCCACCCATGCTTGCGGTGTCCTCTCGGGACACAGGGAGCGGGGGTGGTTATCATCGAGAGGCGGGCGGTTTCCCTTCCGCCTGACTCTTGATTTATAAAGGATGGGAGCAGGTGCCATTAGTCTGATTGGTCGCCCTCGCCCCCAAATCTCATCATCACCGCAACTTCCCTCCTCCCTTTACGTCTCCCTCACATCCGAGATCTCTTTTCCATGGCGTCTCGTGGCCCCAAGGCCGCTGCAGATAAGGGGAAGAAGACCAAGGAGGCGGAGCCATCTCAACCGCTTGAGCCGCCCCTGTACGAGTAGGCTTATATGGACACCGATAGCATGAAGGGGATCCGTTTGTTGGTTGGCGATAGTAAGCATGAGTAGGGCGCAGACAGATGTTCCCGGCGGGCAGCCAAGAAGTAGATGCGGATGTGGTTCTCATGTTTTTCAACTTCCTCACTGCCAGTATGGTTCCCCCTTTCTCCTCATTCTTCTTGGCGGTGCTGGAGCACTATGGACTCCATATGTTGCACCTCCACCCGAATGCGGTGTTGGCCTTGGCAATTTTCGCCCATCTGTGCGAGGGCTTCGTCGGAGTGTGGCCGTCGCTGGAGCTTTTCCGACACTTCTACTCCCCCTACCTGAATTCAGCTGACAGGCAGACCTCCGGATGTGTGACTTTCCGACTTGCAGTGAAGATGAAGGATATGAGCTACATCTCCACGGATCTATACTCCACATGAATGAGTGGCGGCGAAGTTGGCTATTGGTGAAGACTCTCTGGAGCTCCCCCTTGCTGCTGGAGCCAGAAGCTCCCCCGCCCGTCAAGACTCATCCAAAATGGATGAGATGTGTCACTGGGGAGGCCTTTGAGCCAGTTCTTCACCGTATCATGTCCGCAGAGCGTTGATTGGACAACCGGATGGTGGTTTGCCACTTCATTCACCTTCGTATTGCCCCTCTCCAGTGTCAGAAAGAGCCGACCTGGATGCTAGTGGGCGTGAGAGATGGCCAACTCCTACACCAGGATGCCATTTTGGACAGGAAACTATTGTGGGTGATGGAGGTTCTGTTTAACAGCGAGGAGGCTCTGGGGCTGCCGTCCTCCATCGAGATGCTTCACAACAAACCGTCCCCCGATGCGATCCAAAAGAAGATGCCGCCGTGCCATGGGTTGGGAGGGCCTTGAGAGGCCGAACCCCTTTTTGCGGCGAGCGGCTTTCAAGGGGGCAGCCAACACAGGGGCAGAAGAGAAGGAGGAGGATGGAAATGATTCTGAGGGTTCCTCTTGCACCCGGTCAAGGGGGGTGCACCTCCACCGCCTGGCCAAAAGCACGCCTTATCTCCTGCAGCCCCCAGCCTCGCTACTTGAGCCCAACACCAATGTCACCCTGCCATTTCAAATAAATGTTAGGATTTAGCACTGGTTATGGGTGCAATGTTGCTCATTGTTGAACCTTTGTCTTCAGCTCAGCAACCACAGATGGGCGATGTGGTGGAGGTAATCCCTCCTTCGGCTACCAGTGCATCCACACGGGGTGTGGTAGAGACTCCGGCAGCCCCCGAGCCTGAGCAGGCTCATGTTTCGTAGGAGCATGCTGGCGGGCCCATCGGATGGTCGGGCCCGAGCATTTCTTTCCGCTCGGACCGACTCAAAAGGTCTTGGAATGCCAAGGATGAGTATGTAACCCATGCCTTAAGAGGACGTGGAAGCGCCCTGGGAGGACGTTCATGATGCTCAGGGTAAGACAGATCCCCTCACAGCAGACGAGCCCCCACAAGTAGACGATTCCCAGGAAGCCGCGGCCCCTGATGGTACTGTCGGTAAGGGAGAGGATGTCATCTGAGCCGCCTCGGAGGCCACAGATAAGGATGCCATTGAAGGTGCACTGACCCTGGTGGCCCCTGTTATTGGGTCTACGGGGAGCCCTAAGGGCCTGCAGGGCGACACCCTGGGAAGCGTCATTGGACCGAGCAATTGGGCCCCAGAAGCCCCCGTTATTGGGTTTACGGGGGGTCCCGAGGTTGCTCCGGGCACCGCCTAGGGGAATACCGCCGGCCCGGCAACCCGGGCTCCGGACGCCCCCATTATTGAGTTTATGGGGGTCCCAGAGGTTCGTCCGGCAATGCCTCAGGCACTGACACCCTCACCCTTTCGCCCTCAGAGGGAGGCCTCCCGGCGGATGTCCCTAGTCTGGCGGAGCATAGTGGTCCCTCAGACGAAGCCATGCGCGGTGGAGGAGATGCAACCGCCTCTGTGGTGGACGAGATCATCAGGGACCCCCCTCTAGTCGAGGGCTCTCACTGGGCCCTAGGACTGGTGCTTGGCCCGACAGGACTTGCCGACGCCGGTGTGTCCACCGGCCAGTTTCTTCGTTCGATGTGCCGGGCGGTTGACCACCTCGAAGATGACCTGGCGAATGAGAAGGTGGCCTTGGCCCAGAGCTGGCAGGCCCTTGGTGGAGCCTAGCAGGTTTTCCTCGCCCAATCCGCCAACACCAAGCGGGAGGATGAGGAGATCCAAGAGTAGGTGTCCCTAGCCTTGGCGGAGGCCAAGGCGATCCTGGACCATGCTGCCGATGAGGCCCGCGAGAAGGTGGCCACCAATTTGGCGCGGGAGCGCCAACCGCTAGAGGCAGAGAATGCGAAGGTCCTGGAGGAGTTTCTACAGCAGCAGAGGGATGATGCCGCATGGAATGCAAGCGACAGCTGGACGTCTAGGCCTCACGCTTTTCACAGGAGAAGCAGTATCTTGTCGCCAAGTGTGAGTCACTGGAAGAGGAGCTTAGGGCGGTGAGGGGCTCCCTTGAAGAGGCCAATTCCCATGGTGCTGAGAGTGATAGGGCATGGTCCATGGCAGAGGAGAGTCGTGAGAAGCTTCCGGATGAGCTGAAGCATCTCGAAGAGCTGAATGCCAAACTGCTGGAGTCCAACTCCCAGCGTGAAGAGGAGATACTCCAGCTCAGAGGGCAGTGGAAAGCGTAGTGTGCGATCCTCAAGGAAGCCTACAATTTCATTGTTGGAGCTGCCGGGTCATTTGGTATGACCCTCAGGGCCCCTGCCAACTTCCAAGATGATGATGTGGGCAGCTATGCTGTTTTCTTCGAGAGGTTCGCTGGCAAGCTAGTTGAACCGGCGAAGGACATCGAAAAAACCATCGAGGATTAGTGATGGGAGATGGGGACAAAGGTCAGCGAGCGTGTCCTGGCCAACCTCCATCGTGCCAATAGCGAGTTCCCATGCGCTGATGTGCTGCAGCCATTGGGGGAATCTTCACGGGCGCAGGCATCTTGAGCCATAGTGGCAGGCTTCATGGAGGAGCTTGTATTCTTGTACGTTCACAGCGAAGAGGAGGAGGAGGAGGCCGTGAAAGACCCTGCGCCTGCTAACGGTCCCTCCAATGAGGAAGTAGACCCCTAGGCCATCGCCCAAGAGCCCCCGGGATTTATCCTTGTAATATGTACTTTGGTACTTCTTCTTGACGTGCATGTGATGCCCACCTTTTGAATCTCCCTGTGAGTATTTTTCCTCGTGTTTTTGTTTCGCCTGTCGTACTTGCGAGTTCGTGTTGCTGGGAAGTGATGACTTGTTCTTGCACCGCGAGTCACCCCTTCCTAGGATCTATGGACATCTCATGTAGCCCTCAGGCCCAGGCCCTTCGAGTGACGAAGGCAGAATCATCAGATGGGGTGGGTCCTAAAGACCACAGAGGCTAGACACATGGTGCCCTTTGTCCCTTGTTGGGAAAATGCAACCCTGTAGTCTGGTCTTGTCGCCGCCCAGTCACATCGGTTTTATGATCATAATAAAACGTCGTAAAAAGTAGATGACTCCTTGATTCTCATGCCATGATGCTTGGGGAAGTGGGCGGGTGGGAGGCCGTGCAGTAACTCCTAGATCGTGGCCGTTAGCCTCTCGCCACTTATAAGGGATGCGGGGAGGGGAGCTTTCACACGTAGCCCTCGTTCTTCTCCATCTTCTTCCTCTATGCCTCTTGTCAGTCATCGTTAACCCATTCGACCAGCCCAAAGTTTAAAGGCCGTGTCATCCACTCGCCTTCTTGCTCACGAGGTGTAGAGGCTAAACTGTGAGCTGGCTTCTAAGGAAGGGGTGCTGATAGCAAAGGACGAGGCTGTCGGTGCAACAGACCCTGGGTCCATTGCACGGACTGTGCACAGGCCAGAGACAAGATTGCAAGACCAAGATCATACCAAGCAAGAAGGATCAATTCCTTTGAAGGATCCAAGAGCAAGACGAGAAGGCCAAGGCAAGCCAGAGGAACGAGGTATCGCTAAGGGAAGGCCTACCTTGGCGGGCAGGCGAGCCTGGCAGGGTTGGGTTTTGCCCCGGAAGCAAGCTCCCAGATCGTCCCGGCAGGCCTGCCGGGGCTGGCGGAGGCAAGCCACTCCACCGCTCCACCTCACAAGCAACGCAAGTCAATAATCGAAGCGGTGTCAAGCTCCAAGGTGACTAAGTGGCTGCTTTCTGCCACATGGCAGCCACTTCCTACAGCGAACACCTCCACATGATACCCGTCCTGAGACGTGTCAAGCAAGCAGGCGCAAAGCTGGCAAAACAGCCCGGCAAGGCCTGCCGGGCGAGCTGTGATGTGACACAGAGCGGCGCATTTAATGCGCTCTGTTAGCCTACAGAGTTACATATGATAGCACTGTTAGCTATCTAATCAGTACACAAAGACTGATTTGCCACTGTGATGACCCCTTAATCTATAAAAGGAGGCCCATGGCGACCAAAAAAAGGGTTGGATCCTCACATATCCATACGCGCGTAGCCACTCTCGCCCCTAGAGCAACCTTGCCGGGCGAGTGTGCTACGTTTCACCACCATTATCCACCATCAATCCACCAAAGCAGGAGTAGGGTTTTACGCCTCATGGCGGCCCGAACCTGGGTAAAGACTGCCCGTGTGATCCCTGCCGTGCAGTGCGACGCTTCTCCGCTCTTTGTGCAACATGTCCATCCCCCTACCGAACCAAAAGGGGCTGATGGCCCCATAGGTGGCCGTGGTGTCCCACGACATCTTTGGCGTGCCAGGTAGGGGGATCACTTGCGTGAAACTGAGAGCGTACGCTGCGGGTCATCTTCATCGACATTTTCATCATCGACGACATCATCAGCTA
The DNA here is from genome assembly GCA_011799875.1 of Thinopyrum elongatum. Taxonomy (NCBI): domain Eukaryota; kingdom Viridiplantae; phylum Streptophyta; class Magnoliopsida; order Poales; family Poaceae; genus Thinopyrum; species Thinopyrum elongatum. Next base: position 344,526,201 of record CM022300.1, read on the forward strand.
TGGCGCCCAAGAGGAAGCCCGGAGCTGTGAATCACCTGTCCACCTCGAAGGCTCTGCCGCCCATGACCGCTGACGTCGCGGGGAATGCGGGGGCTCGCGAGGGTGTGGATGCTGCGGGGGACATGGTTGGCGCAGGCGGCGCTGTCGCCACCTCCCCCACGGCCGAAGCAGGAACCGGAGGTACCGGGGAAGGGCAGCATCAGCAACATCCCGACAGCCATGCTCCACGAGGTACGGATGGAGGGGTCGTTCTGCCTGAACCCTTTCTCCTCGCCAACGGGCACAGCCGCAGTGATGATGCTCTCTCTGGGGCAAATCATAACCCTTCGGCCGCCCCCGCTGCGGGCGCGACCGTAGGCCACGCGCCACCCTCGGGGCGGGCTGACCCAACTACTGTGCCCAATGGAGCCGCTGGCCCTCAGGCGCCTCCGCCGCGTCACCATGCCATCCAAACGGCTGGTTCACAGCGGCAAGTGCGCGGCGCAGTCGCCACTGGCAACGTCAGGAGCCGAGCTACACTACGATCTACATCTTCATCACCTATGCCAAGCACCGCCTCCGAAGCCATGGCGCGAGCCCAACTACTGTTAAGATTTCCTCCAGCGGCAGACCAGATGGATGAGTGGCGAGCCACCATCCAAAGTTTGATTGGTTTTGCCGAGGCGGAAGGATCACAGCGGGCCGGACCGCCACGGCCTCCCCAGGCAGCAACAACGGCTCGTACGACTGGTTGTGCGGGAGGGGCCACCCTCACGGTGCAATCCCCGCCATGGCAAGCCGCCCGGGAGCCGCAAGTCCAGGTGCCCAATGACATCTCGATGGCCTCGACAGATCCTTGAGCGCATCAAGGCCAACAGCGTGCCCCGGAGGGCAGGCGAAGGGAAGGTGCGCGCTTCATCGACGAGCGGCGTCGTGACAACCCCCACCAGATCAATGGGTGCGATGGCCCCGACGTCGACGAGCCCGCGCTCGGAGATGGCGGGTGCCTGCCTTTCGAGGTTGGGTGCCCTGCCTTCACCCATGAGCTACGGCAAGTCCATTGGCCGTCCACTCGCACGTTCAAGCCAGAGATACCTGAGAAGTATGATGGGAGACTAAACCCGGCAGAGTTCTTGAGCATCTACACCATCGCTGCTCAAGCTGCCGGGGGAAGAGATGAGAAGGTGTTCGCCAACTACTTCCCTTTGGCCCTCAAGTCAAATGTGAGGTCTTGGCTGATGCACCTGCTGGAGAACTCCATTTCGACCTGGGATGACCTATGCCATGAGTTCATTGGTGACTTCACGGGTGGCCATCAAGAACCAGGGCAGCCCAGCGACTTGCAGCTTCTCCGGCAGAAAGGAGGAGAATCTTTGCGGAAGTATTTGCAGAGATTCAGTCAAGTCCACAGAAATATCCCAGATATCCACCCAGCTGCCGTGATAGCTGCCTTCCAATCCAACATGTGCAACCGCAGGATACGTTCCAAGATGAACGTTCGGTTGCCCAAGACTGTGAAGGAGCTCTACACTTTGGTGGACAAGTGTGCTCGGGTGGAGGAGGGGAGGAAGCTTCCTGGGGAAGAAGACTGCGTCGACATCGACTCAGAAGATGACGACGAAACCATCAGTAAGAAGAAGAAGAAGAACAAGAAGCACAACAAGAAGCGCAAGGATAAGACAGTGATGGCTGTTGAGGGGTCAGGCATGCCTAGTACCGGCAAGAAGGCCAAGGCTGAAGCCCCCGGCAAGGAGGATACCGCATGCGCTGACTGCCGGAAGGTGGCGGCTGCCGAGAAAGCTGGGAAAGTTGATGTGCCGTACTGTAAGATTCATCGGACCAAGGGCCATGATCTCCAGGAGTGTTATCAAGTGGAACAGCTCGTCAAGAGATAGAAGGCTGAATATGAGAAGCGTGATAAGGAAAAAGGTCATAAAGGCGCTGGCGGGAAGGGCTGGGGTGGTGAAGCAAATCGCCCCGGCAAGGCTCCTCGGAACCAAGGAAAACCCGCCAAGGGCCGAGAGAAGGAGGATTGTAGTAATGAGAGTGATGGAGGGAATGAAGAGGAAACCAGCGAGCAGGAATTCCAGAAGACCACTGATGCGCTGTGCATTGATGGGGGTGCATCTTTGCACTCCTCTCACCGCCAACTTAAACAGTGGGCGCGTGAAGTTAATGCCATGGAGCCAGCGGCAGATTCCCAGAAGCCACTCAAGTGATCACGCACGCCCATCGTCTTTGATGAAGATGACCACCCCGACCGCATCACTGTGGTAGGGTGCTTGCCGTTGTTGGTCTCACCAACAATTCGCAACCTCAAGGTCACAAAGATGCTGGTTGACGGCGGGGCCGGGTTGAATCTGATTTCCCTAAAGGTTATCAGCAAACTCCAGATAGCAGAGGAAGAACTTAAGGCCACAGGAACGTTTCAAGGAATCAATCCCGGTAGGAGCCATCCTAAGGGAAAGGTTACGTTGCCAGTGACATTTGGAGGGGAGTTGAACTACAGGACTGAGAAAGTTGTGTTTGATGTGGTTGACCTCCCTCTGCCGTACAACGGGATCCTTGGGCGCCCGGCCCTGGCCAAATTCATGGCAGCATCCCACTATGCTTACAACACCTTGAAGATGCCAGAGCCAATGGGCGTCATTTCCATTCCATCGGACAAGAAAGACGCAATTATTTGCATGGATAAGATGTACCGGGATGCGGTCGTGGCAGAGGTAGTGGAAGCCACATTTCCCGCCAAGGAAAAGCATAGCAGAGGCACTGGCAAGGAATCCGGGAAGCGTACCTCTGTGGAATGTACCGCGCCCGTTGATGACACACCAGAGAGTTCCAACAGCAAGAGATCCAAGGCTACTCCACCCCAAGTGAAAAAGGTCATGGCAGGGCTGGCTGGCGCTGATGGTACTTTCACTATTAGTGCCACCCTTGATGACAAATAGGAAAGCGCGCTCGTTGCCTTCCTGCGGGCGAATATCGATGTGTTTGCCTGGCAACCATCTGATATCCCCAGTGTTCCCAGGGAGGTAATCGAGCACCACCTTGCTGTCCGCCCACATGGCTGGCCTGTCAAGCAGAAGGTTCAGAAGCAGGCCTTGGAACGGCAGTAGTTCATTGTGGAGGAAATCAAGAAACTTGAAGCAGCTGGTTTGGTCAGAGGAGTACTGCATCCAACATGGTTAGCAAACCCAGTGGTTGTGCGCAAGGCTAATGGAAAATGGAGGCTTTGCATAGATTTTACGGATCTGAACAAGCATGCCCAAAGGACCCATTTCCCTTGCCGCGCATCGACCAGATCGTGGATTCTACCTCAAGATGTGAATTGCTCTCTTTTTTGGATGCATATTCTGGATACCATCAGATTTTTATGTCCAAGGAAGATGAAGAAAAGACCTCATTCATCACCCCATGCGGCACGTACTACTTTGTGTGCATGCCTTTCAGGTTGAAGAGTGCTGGGTCCACTTTTGCAAGAGCAGTCCAGATTGGCTTTGAACCACAGTTGCACAGGAACATTGAAGCCTATATGGATGATATTGTGATCAAGACCAAGGACAGATCAACCCTCATTCAGGATTTATAAGAGACATTTGCTAATCTGCGCAAGATCAACTTGAAGCTGAATCCGGAGAAGTGCGTGTTTGGCGTTCCCTCAGGCAAGCTACTTGGTTTCTTTGTGTCCCATCATGGGATAGAGGCCAACCCCGATAAGATCAAGGCTATTGACCAGATACAGGCACCCAAGATAGTTACGGATGTGAGGCATTTGATAGGATGCGTTGCCGAGCTTAGCAGCTTCATCTCCAAGTCTGCCGAGTGCGCCTTGCCGTTCTTCAAGATTTTGAAGAAGGCAGGATCCATGAAGTGGACTCCGGAAGCAGATGCAGCGCTGCAGGATTTGAAGGCCTACTTGTCTTCTGTGCCTACTTTGGTCGCACCCAAACCACAAGAGCCGTTACTGCTATATCTGGCAGCAACTAATCAAGTGGTTAGTGCGGCCCTAGTAGCACAGCGAGAAGAGAAAGAGAGTGGACCGACAAGACCAGATACGGATCAGGGCAAAGAAGGGCACGGTAGCGGAAGCAACCCCAAGGACACGGCAAGAAAGAAAGTGGTGCAGCGCCCTGTATACTTTGTCAACTCCCTGTTGCAGGGGGCTAGATCCAGGTATTCTGGCGTGCAAAAGTTGATCTTTGGCCTTGTCATGGCCTCAAGGAAACTGCGCCACTACTTCTAAGCCCATGAGATCACGGTTGTCACCCGCTTCCCATTGCAAAGGATACTTTGAAACCCAGAGGCCACCGGTAGGATAGTGGAGTGGGCATTGGAATTATCCAGCTTTGGCCTAAAGTTTGAGAGCACATCAACAATCCAGAGCAGGGCATTGGCAGAGTTTATTGTAGAATGGACGCCAACCCCTGATGAAGAAGTACATGAAACAGTTATCCCCGGCAAGGAAGCACCCCAAGAATGGATCATGTATTTCGATGGTGCCTTCTCCCTACAAGGTGCAGGGGCTGCCGTGCTTCTCGTGGCTCCCACTGGAGAACACCTGAGGTACGTCGTCCAGATGCACTTTCCCCGGGAGGAGGCAACCAACAATACAGCAGAATATGAAGGGCTTCTTGCCGGGCTCAGAATTGCCACAGAATTGGGAATCAAGAAGCTGATCATTCGAGGAGATTCACAACTGGTGGTGAGACAAGTCAACAAGGATTACCAAAGCCCATTGATGGAGGCATACGTCAAGGAAGTGAGAAGATTGGAGGAGCGCTTTGATGGGTTGCAAGCAGAACACGTACCCCGTGCGGAAAACATCATTGTTGATCACCTGTCAAAGTGCGCTGCGCAGAAGCTTCCTGTGGAACCAGGGACTTTTGTTCTCCATCTTACTCAGCCCTCCGTATCCCCGACAACAATGGCCCGAAAGAGGAGGAAATTGAACTCCGGTAAGCCTCTCTCGGTAGAGCCTTTCGGGGCTCCTGGCAGGGACCCTGCCGGAAACAACTCCCCTTCGCTTGCCGGGCTGCACCCTCCTGCCGGACCATTGGTCCCCGCAGTCAAGGGATGCGCCCCCATGAATGAGGAGGTGCCGCTAGTCCTCGTTGCCGATCCTCAGGCTCCAACTTGGGCAAGGCACATAGTCCATTTCCTCCAAACCGGAGAACTTCCCGAAGAGCAAGAAGAAGCTGAAAGAGTAGCCCGGAGGGCCAGTATGTATCAGTTTGTCGATGACACACTATACAGAAGAAGGCCTAACGGTGTGAAATTGAAGTGCATTTGCCGGGAAGGAGGAAAGGAACTGCTGGCAGAGATACACAAAGGCATGTGCGGCTTCCATATTGGATCAAGGGCTTTGGTTGGGAAAGAATTCCGGCAAGGATTCTATTGGCCCACAGCCCTCCAAGATGCGGTTGAGCTCGTCAACAAGTGTGAAGCCTGTCAGTTCCATTCCAAAAATATCCATCTGCCTGCCCAAGCACTCCAGACAATCCCTTTGTCATGGCCATTTTCGGTCTGGGGGCTCGATATCCTCGGCCCCTTCCCCCGAGATGGCAGGGGCTTTGAATTCTTGTTCGTTACAATCGACAAGTTTACAAAGTGGCCGGAAGTAGATGTCGTGAGAAAGGTGACTGCTCAGTCAGCTATCAAGTTCTTGAAAGGATTGGTGTGCCGCTTCGGGGTTCCTGCCCGGATCATCACCGACAATGGCACCCAGTTCACGAGCCGCGCCTTCATGCAATATGTTCATGACCTCGGAAGCAAGATCTCATTTGCATTTGTCGCACATCCCAGAAGCAATGGACAAGCTGAGAGGGCGAACACTGAAGTGCTGCGAGGACTCAAGACAAGAACGTTTGATAAGCTACGGAAGCACGGCAGGCAATGGATCAATGAGCTGCCGGTGGTTCTTTGGTCCCTCAGAACGACACCAAACCGAGCTACCGGGTAGACTCCCTTCTCCCTTGTCTATGGGGCAGAAGCAGTTATCCCCGCGGAACTCATTTACGGGTCACCTTGAGTGCTTGCCTACGATGAAGTAGCGCAGGAACAGCATGTGCGTGACGATGCCATGCTTCTCGAGGAGAACCGTCTCCGGGCTGCTACGCGTGCTGCACGCTATCAGCAAGCCTTGCGTCACTATCATAGCCGCAGGGTTCATGCCCGGTGTTTTGAGGAGGCGACCTTGTCCTTAGGCGCGTTCAGTCCACCAAGGGTACAAACAAGCTATCGCCGAAGTGGGAAGGCCCTAACCGGGTAGTACGAGTCACCAAACCTGGCGCAGTCCGTCTGGAGACCGGAGATGGCATTCAATTGCAAAACTCATGGAATATTGAGCATCTCCGCAAGTTCTACCCATAAGGCGCGGCTGTCGGGCCCTGCCCGGCAGCCACCCTTTTGTACAGGCCTTGCCTCAGCTGCATGTAACCCCTTGTACAAAGCCAGGCGAAGACCCTGAGCAACAGAGAAATAAATGAAGCGCTGGGGGCCCCCGACAAGTTGCATGCATGCATAAGTATTTCATAAGCATTGCATGATTCATGTTGATAGGTTGCATGATCATGTAGATAGATTGCATCTGGCATCATCTTCATTTGCATAAACTGCAGGCTCCTGCCGTGGACTTAGTCCTAGGAAGAGGTTGCGAAGACAAGCCAACACTGCGGCCTCCAGCAAGCCAAAACAGATAAGTTCCATCTCTTATCCATACATGTTCCATGAGTAGGACTTGTGCATACGAAAACCTCGCCGCCTCGGAAACAAAGGTGCTCCCATCCACTGGCATGAACATTGCTTCGGTCAGGATAGTCGTAGTGGCCTTTGCCTGAAAAGGGTTGCCGGGGGGCTGGTCTCTCCCGATAGGTTCTGCGCCCGGCAGGCTCAGCCTCACGGCAGCAGTCCTATGGGGTGCCGACAAGGTAGCTTACCGGTACCTACTTGTTTACGTGAAAGTATGGAGGTGTTTCACCTCTGCATGGATATCATACATGCACAAGTGCCCGGCAAGCTTATCTTTTTCATTAATATGCTGATCAACAAGTACAAGTCTCACGGAACATAAACATGGATACAAGAGATTACATTATTTGAACTAAAATTTAGCAAGTGCCTACAGATTTAAGACTGAAAAAAGATAAGTGCCCCGTGATCCCCTCTTTTCATTTTCCCTCCACCAGGTATTACGGTGGGAAGAGAAGACGGGTGAAAGAGCACCCAAGCAGGAGCCCACCCCCGATCCCGTCGTGGCCTGTCGGGCGCGGCTTGACAAGATCGAGAGTGGCGAGGCTTCGAAGGAGGGGCACAAAGAGCAGCACGGCGGCGCCCAGATCACCACCTCCAGGACCAGCAAGAAGCCCAAGCTCGGGCACCGGACGGATCAGTCGCCGACACCCAGCTGGAAGACTGCTGGAGGAGGCGAAGGCACCAAGAGAGCGGCCCCCTCCCCGGCAGTTGAGAGCCTGGTGATGACAGTGCCGGGGAGGGGAAGAACGAAAGGCGAGGCGGCAGGACGTCAGTACGAGACGAGCGCGTCGGTGCCCTCGTACTCCGACCTGACGGTCTGCCTCCCGCCTTCTCCATCTTCCCTAACTTCATCTTCATCAACACCACTCCAGGAAGACGCTGGGCCCCCAGCCCGGCACCTCCCCCAAAGAGATGGCGAGTGACTGTGATGAGCAGGACGGTCGAGGTGCGCCGCTCCCCACCTTGGCGGGCAGGAAGACATCGCCGTCCTTAGCAAGAATACGAGGTCCGCCAGAAGGAGCAGTGTTGGGATTACCAAGGGCCCCATACACTGCATCCCAGGCAAGCATCAAGAGCCCGGACACCTCGACAATAGGATGGCGACCACCGGCAACGCACGGCACCAGACCAGACTCACTCCCCAAGCATCATTACGAGCATTCGACATCGTCAACAACTCAAAGCTAGGGCCCGGGGGCTGGCCCCAGGCTCTTCCTTTCAGCATACTCAGAAGAAACAGAAGGCGGAGGAGGAGTGAAATGTGGATTAATGCCTCCGCCCCTCCCTCGCTCCTCCTTTTAAAGGCAAGCTGGGAGTGGGGGCTGATTCCCCGGCGAGTACCCGCTGTCCTCTTCCACCAATCCAAGAAGATCAGGCCCCTGCTTTGATGCTCTCTTGCACCACGCGCCTCCATTACCTACCCCACTCAATGCATGCAACATACGTGGCTGAGGATAAGGGCGCGGTGGGAAGGGTGAATTGGCTGTTACCCGCCCGTGCGTTAAAGTCATTCACGGGCCATTACAAGAATGGCCCCACTACAATTGGCGCTACATGACGCACGGGAAAACCGAAAACTGACCCGAGCTCAAGTTGATGAAGAAGCAAAGAAGATCTCAAGGGGCAAAGCCGCCCTTACATTTCTGCCTGTGCACTGGATAGGGCCTACCGCGACGACGCCCAGCGGCGCGTCCGTGCCAGGGCCGGGGGCTCCTGTCGGTGCAACAGACCCTGGGTCCATTGCCCGGACTGTGCACAAGCCAGAGACAAGATTGCAAGACCAAGATCATACCAAGCAAGAAGGATCAATTCCTTTGAAGGATCCAAGAGCAAGACGAGAAGGCCAAGGCAAGCCAGAGGAATGAGGCATCACTAAGGGAAGGGCCTACCTTGCCGGGCAGGCGAGCCTGGCAGGGTTGGGTTTTGCCCCAGAAGCAAGCTCCCAGATCGTCCCGGCAGGCCTGCCGGGGCTGGCGGAAGCAAGCCACTCCACCGCTCCACCTCACAAGCGACGCAAGTCAGTAATCGAAGCGGTGTCAAGCTCCAGGGTGACTAAGTGACTGCTTTCTGCCACATGGCAGCCACTTCCTACAGCGAACACCTCCACATGACACCCGTCCTGAGACGTGTCAAGCAAGCAGGCGCAAAGCTGGCAAAACAGCCTGGCATGGCCTGCCGGGCGAGCTGTGATGTGACACAGAGTGGCGCATTTAATGCGCTCTGTCAGCCTACAGAGTTAGATATAATAGCACTGTTAGCTATCTAATCAGTACACAAAGACTGATTTGCCACTGTGGTGACCCCTTATTCTATAAAAGGAGGCACATGGCGACCGAAAAAAGGGTTGGATCCTCGCATATCCATACGCGCGTAGCCACTCTCGCCCCCAGAGCAACCTTGCTGGGCGAGTGTGCTACGTTTCACCACCATTATCCACCATCAATCCACCAAAGCAGGAGTATGGTTTTACGCCTCACGGCAGCTCGAACCTGGGTAAAGACTGCCCGTGTGATCTCTGTCGTGCTACGCGACGCTTCTCCACTCTTTGTGCAACGTGTCCATCCCCCCGCCGAAACAAAATGGGCTGATGGCCCCATAGGTGGCCGTGGTTTCCCACGACAAAGGCGTTGGCTGAGAAGGACGCCGCTCTGGACGACGTTCATACACGCTCCCTAGACATGCTGGTGTGGCACGAGAAGGAGAATCGGGAGCTTCGCGCGTGGCTCCACAAGACCATAGATGAGCTTCGGGAGGTGAGGGACAACCTCACCCAGGAGACGCTCTAGATGGCCTGCCTGGCGGCACGGGAGAACCGCCAGCAGGAAGAGATCCAGGAGCACCTTGGCGCCATGCCGGCAGAGATCGGCAAGCATCACCAGGCTATGCGCGAGATCTACCACCTCATGAGTGGGCTAATGTCCTCCCTTGGGCTCAATTCGTACCACCAGGATCTTAGTTTCAAGGAGCATTGGGTGGCGGATCTCGTCAGCTTCTTCAGTCATCTGGCCGATGAGCTCACCCATCTCCGTGAGAGGGTGCGGGAGGATCTTGAGGATGAGAAGGCCCAGCCAGCCATGGCAGTGGCCTCGCGCATCCTCTCCTTGCTTCATCACCGAGACCCCTTCTTCCTCGTGGAAGTTATCATGGAGGACCGGGCACCCGAAGAGTGGGCGTGGTCACTGAGAGCCATGCCAAGCCACGTGTCTGTGGTGGTGCGGAAGGAGAAGAGCGGGACTACAGCGGCCTCTGAGCTTGGCTGGAGTAAACCCTGCATCTTCGGCTAGGACGCGGCCTTCGCGGCTGGCGGGGCTTCTGTCGGCCCTAGAAGTAGATTCTGTAGCATAGATTCATAGTAGTATGGTAGATTTTGTTAAGTATGCATGTCTTACTTTGTAAAAAGTTTAAAGGATCGCTCGCTGGAGTCTTGTATATATTTTTACTAAGTGCGTATGTGTGTTGTTCTTCTAGAAACCTCTTGCATAATCAATATGATCCCACATAGCCAGAGTATCTGCCACCGATGACAAGAACAATGCAACGCAGATACATTGGAGCGGATCCGAAACACAGCGTGTATGTCTTGCTTCTCGAGATGACAGAGCATTCCCGGGAGCGGGTCACGTGGGGAAATTTCCTGGGAAGCCCCCGTTTCACGGTAGGGACTGATTACACATTGAAGGAATATGGGAAAGAAACAACTTAAGCACTAGACCGCTGGGGTGCTTGTGCCCCTTTTTCCTGACTCGGTGACTACACACGGGGCATACAAGTGCAGGGAAAAGAAACAAGGCTAGATCGGTACATAGCAAGGGCATTCCATGACGCTCCTTTTAACGGGTGATATGACTTCAATGTATCTATAATTTATGAAGTATTCATGCCATGTTTACAACACTTTTGTATGGTTTTGGTATGATTTGCATGGAACTAACCCGGACTGAAGCTATTTTCAGCAGAACTACTGTGGTGTTGTTTTTTGTGCAGAAATAAAAGTTCTCCAAATGCAATGAAACTTTTTGACAATTTTTTTGGAACAAAAGAGGCACTAGAAGCTTTGTGGGAGGACCAGAAGGTGAAGGAGGTGAGCCCAAGACACCTGGGCACGCCCAGGTGGGTTGTGCTCATCTCGAGGCCCATCTTCGCGTGATTCCAACGCTGAAAAATCCTATAAATAGAGAAACCATCAAAAATAACCCTAGATCAGAAGTTCCGCCGCCGCAAGCCTCTGTAGCCACAAAAACCAATCTAGACCCCATTCCGACACCCTCTCGGAGGGGGGAAATCATCACCGGTGGCCATATTCATCATCCCGGCAGCCACCATGATGAGGAGGGAGTAGTCCACCCTTGGGGATGAGGGTTTGTACCAGTAGCTATGTGTTTAATCTCTCTCTCTCGTGTTCTTGAGATGTCACGATCTTGATGTGGCGCGGGCTTTGTTAATATAGTTGGATCATATGGTATTTCCCCCTCTCTATCTTGTTGTGATGAATTGAGTTTTCCCTTTGAGATTTTGTTTTTTTATCGGATTGAATACTTTTATGGATTTGAGAGCACTTGATCTATGTCTTGGCACTCAACTCGCGGATTCCCGAGGTGACATTGGGGTAATCTATGCATAGGGGTTGATGCACGTTTTCATCCTTGTTTCTTTGGTAGAAATCTTGGGGAACTCTTTGAGGTTCTTTGTGTTGGATTGAGTATTATGAATCTGAAATTGTTTGATGCATATCGCATAATCAACTCACGGATACTCGCGGTGACATTGGAGTATCTAGGTGACATTATAGTTGGTTGATGTGTATCATATGGTGTTATTTTAGTACGAACTCTTGGTTAGATCGATAGGAAAGAATAGCTTCGTGTTATTTTAGTATGAACTCTAGGATAGATTGATCGGAAAGAATAGCTTTGAGGTGGTTTTGTACCTTACAAACAATTTCTTCTTATGTTCTCCGCTAGATAGGAACTTTGGAGTGATTCTTCATCGCACGTTGAGGGAAGGTTATATGATCCAATTATATTAGCATTGTTGAGAGATTGCACTAGCGAAAGTACGGACTCTAAGCCTCATTTTCAAGCATTGCAATACCGTTTGTGCTCCGTTTTATCAATTTCTACCTTGCTATTTTTTTATTGTTCCTATTACAAAAACAAATATCTACTATCATTACTACACTTGTATCACCATCTCTTCGTCGAACTAGTGCACCTATACAATTTACCATTATATTTGGTGTGTTGGGGACACAAGAGACTTTTTGTTATTTGGTTGCAGGGTTGTTTGAGAGAGGCCATCTTCATCCTACGTCTCCCATGGATTGATAAACCTTAGGTCATCCACTTGAGGGAAAATTGCTACTGTCCTACAAAACTCTGCGCTTGGAGGCCCAACACGAGTCTACAAGAACAAGTTGTGTAGTAGACATCAAGCTCTTTTCTGGCGCCGTTGCCGGGAAGGTGAGTGCCTGAAGGTATATCTTTAGATCTTGAATTGAATCTTTTAGTTTCCTGTTTTATCACTAGTTTGGTTTATAAAACAAAACTACAAAATAATGGAATTTAGGTGGTCTCATATTATTCATCTTTATGATGCCTTTCGTGAAAATGATGGATCGGAAAATTGTGCTCAGTTGTTAGAAAAAGAATTCAATAAAATGTTTGGCACAAAATATTTGAGTGATGAGCATGATTGCAATGTTGTTAGTATGAATTCTCTGAATATCCTTGATGCTAATGATATGCAAAGCCATAAGCTTGGGTATGCTATATTTGATGAAGATGATATTTTTACTCCCCCAAGTTTTGATGAGAAAATTAATTATGATGAAAGCATGCCTCCTATTTATGATGATTATATTGATGAAAGTGGGTTTGACAGAGTGTCAACTCTAGGTACTACTGATCTCACTATTTTGGAGGGTGTTGAGTCCTATTATAATGATAAAATTGGATTTGGAGAGGTCATGACTTTATTTAGTAATGATTCCACTATTCCGGAAGAGGTTTCAATTGACTATGATGAGAACAAAGTTGCTACTTATGATGATTATTGCGATGATACTTACGTTATAAAAGTAGTGATAATTATTGTCATAATTTTTAATATCCTTTTACTTAATGTTACACTTTTTATGTGGAAACAATTTATAGTATTCGAGTTTCATATGATACTCCCACTATTCTGAATGAGAATAAAATTTCTTATATGGAGAGTAATAAATTTTCTATGCTTTTGGATCATGAAAAGAATGCTTTATGTGATGGTTATATTGATGAATCTATTCATGATGCTACTGAAAATTATTATGAGAGAGTAACTTATGATTCATGATGCTCTTGTTATGTTTCAATTCTTATCTTTTACGTGAGCATCATTGAAATCATCATGCCTAGCTAAAAGGCATTAAAGAAAAGCGCTTGTTGGAGACAACCCAACACTTTTACCTACTTTTTTTGTGTGTTCACATGATTAGTATACTGTAGTAATCATGTTTTATAGCTTTTGTTTCAATAAAGTACCAAGTAAAGCCTTTGGGATAGTGTGGATGATAGTTGACTTGATTCTGTGCAAAAACAGAAACTTTTGCGTCCAGTGCAGAAATTACTATATTTTACTGGAACGTATAAAAATTCTGATTTTTTTACAGTTGATGGGTATACAAATTTTCTACGTTTTCCTAATTGTTCAGAATTTTTTGAGTTACAGAAGTATGACCTTAATTCAGATCTTTATGTACTGTTTTGTTTTTGATAGATTCTGTTTTCAATGCATAGTTTGCTTGTTTTCTAGTTTCTATGGCTTATATTGGTCAATATAAATTGTAGAAATGATAGGGTACAGTAGGAATTATGTGGAAACAATTATGAATCTTGTCTTGACAGTACCCAAGTGAATGATTTGTTTTATTATACTAACGCATCTAAAAAGGTTCCGTTAAGTTTTGTGTGATTGAAGTTTTCAAGTTTTGGTTGAGATATCGATATGAGGAGAATAAGGAGTGACAATACACTAAGCTTGGAGATTCCCAAGGCACCCCCAAGGTAATATTCAAGGAATATCCAAGCAACTAAGTTTGGGGATGCCCCGGAAGGCATCCCCTCTTTCGTCTTCAACATTATCGGTAACCTCACTTGGAGCTATATTTTAATTTGTCACATGATATGAGTTTTTCTTGGAGCGTCATTTTATTTTGTTAGGATTTGCTTGCTGTTATTTAGATAATGTTTTTGCATCTTTCATTTCACTAAAAATGGCAAGGATAGCCTTCACCATGCTTATTTTGCAAGTATATGACTTGCTGTTTCAAAACAGAAAGTTTATCGCCATTGCAAAAACTCCTGAGAAAAGTCAGAATATGATAAAATGTTGAATTTTTTTGCACAATAAGATATGATAAATTTTCTACAGTGTGGTAAATTTTCAGAATTTTTTAAGTTAGATAAGTATGAATCTTCTTGCATTCTTTACAGACTGTCCTGTTTGAACAGATTGCTGTTATGTTTGCATATGTTTGCTTGTTTAATGATTCTATTTGAGGATAGGAGTACTAAATATGCAGAGGCATTTAGCATGAAATGTTAAATTATAATTTTAGTGATTTGTTACATTAGGGAATGATAAGGCTTTGCATTGATTTATACTAACGTATCTTACGAGTTCTTGTTGAGTTTTGTGTCGATGAAGTTTTTAAGAATTAGGGAAACCGTGTTATGAGAGGGATGAAGAAGACACAATAGCTCAAGCTTGGGGATGCCAAAGGCATCCCAAGTCAATATTTCAGTAAGTCTCAAGAATCTAAGCTTGGGGATGCCCCGGTAGGCATCCCACCTTTCTTCATCAACAATTATCGGTTAGTATCGGTTAAGCCTAAGTTTTTGCTTCTTCACATGAGTTGTGCTATTCTTGGAATGTAATTTTATTTTGTTTTGCTTGCTGTTTTAATAAAATACTTAGATCTGAAAGTTTTTAAATAAGAGAGAGTCCTCAAATAGCTACCCATTTACTTAGCTACTCGCTTGAACTTCACTTATATCTTCTTGGAGTAGTTTGTCATTTACTCTTGTGCTTCACTTATATCCTATGAGTAAATTGTTGAATGAATTGAATACCATGAAGTAGAAATTATATGTCCATATCATACCTAGTAGTAGCTTCACGTTGGGTTTAGAAAGTGAAATCTTTTGAAGCTTGACAATCACAATATTGGTCATACAAGCAATTCATGAATGATTAGTATAAGGAAGTGAACTTTCACATACAAATATATTATCTTGGACATCTTCTATGATTGTGAATACCCATTAATTATTTTCAAACATGAGCAAATTAGTTGAAGTTGGACAAGGAAGACAACGTAATGAGTTATGTTTGGGTATATTTGCATAGAAGTTATATTGTTATGGATCTTCTAACATGTGGTGTTTGCTTAGGATCTTTTGCTAGCCAAAAAATCATACTAACTAGAGATACTACTTGTGCATCCAAAATCCCTTAAACCCAGTTTGTTGCAATGAGTGTCCACCATACCTACCTATGGATTGAATAAGATCCTTCAAGTAAGTTGTCATTGGTGCATAAAGCAATAAAAATTGCTCCTAAATATGTTTGATCTTTTATTGTAAGGGAAAATTGAGCGTTGTACGAACTAGTGATGACAAAGTAATAAAAGTGATGGACTGCATAATAAAGGTTGCTGTAATAAGGGGCAATATAACGTGACATTCCTTCGCATTAAGAGCTTGGGCATCCAAATAACAAGCGCATGACAACCTCTGCTTCCCTCTACGAAGGGCCTATCTTTTACTTTTCAGTATTTACTTTTATGCAAGAGTCAATAGAATGCATTCTCATTTCAACCTCCATTATTCTCTAGTTGGCAAGCATCATGTGGTGGGGAAAGATTTAGGCACATATGGCCAGCCAAATATATTTGATCATGATTTATTATTGTTGACAATTATCTCTATGATAAATGAGTTGGGAGGCGAAACATTAAGCCCCTATCTTTCTCTGTGTTCGATGGATGCCATTTGTTCTAAGAATATGCTTTGAGTACTAGCAATCATGGAAGACTATATGATGATTGAGTATGTGGAGCTCTTACTTAGATTCTGTTGAATAAGTTGAATTGCAATTGTTTGGTGACTAAGAATATAGGTTGTTGAATTTCAAGAGAATTCATTGTTTGAACCTTAACATGTGAATTGGTTGCTACTTTAACATGAGAAGTTTTACGAGAAAGAATTGCTGTTATGATGCTAGGAAAAGTGATTGAAATCATCATTGATCAAACTTATGCACTATGCTAGCATTCACACTTCATAAATTATTTCTTTTATCATTTACCTACTCAAGGACGAGTAGGAATTAAGATTGGGGATACTGATACGTCTCCAACGTATCTATAATTTATGAAGTATTCATGCCATGTTTACAACAATTTTATATGGTTTTGGTATGATTTGCATGGAACTAACCCGGACTAACGTTGTTTTCAGCAGAACTACCGTGGTGTTGTTTTTTGTGTAGAAATAAAAGTTCTCCAAATGCAACCAAACTTTTTGATGATTTTTTGGAACAAAAGAGGCACTAGAAGCTTCGTGGGAGGACCAGAAGGTGAAGGAGGTGAGCACAAGACACCTGGGCGCGCCAGGAGGCCCAGGCACGCCCAGGTGGGTTGTGCTCATCTCGAGGCCCATCTTCGTGTGATTCTAATGCTTAAAAATCATATAAATAGAGAAACCATCAGAAATAACCCTAGATCAGAAGTTCCACCACCGCAAGCCTCTGTAGCCACGAAAAACCAATATAGACCCCGATTCGGCACCTTGCCGGAGGGGGGAAATCATCACCGGTGACCATCTTCATCATCCCGGCGGCCACCATGATGAGGAGGGAGTAGTCCACCCTCGGGACTGAGGGTTTGTACCAGTAGCTATGTGTTTAATCTCTCTCTCTCTCTCTCGTGTTCTTGAGATGTCATGATCTTGATGTATCGTGGGGTTTGTTAATATAGTTGGATCATATGGTGTTTTCCCCTCTCTATCTTTTTGTGATGAATTGAGTTTTCGCTTTGAGATTTCGTTTTTTTATCGGATTAAATATTTTTATGGATTTGAGAGCACTTGATCATGTCTTGGCACTCAACTCACGGATTCCTGAGGTGACATTGGTGTAATCTATGCATAGGGGTTGATGCACGTTTTCGTTCTTGTTTCTCCGATAGAAATCTTGGGGCACTCTTTGAGGTTCTTTGTGTTGGATTGAGTATTATGAATATGAAATTGTTTGATGCATATCGCATAATCAACTCACGGATACTCGTGGTGACATTGGAGTATCTAGGTGACATTAGAGTTGGTTAATGTGTATCATATGGTGTTATTTTAGTACGAACTCTAGGATAGATTGATCGGAAAGAATAGCTTTGAGGTTGTTTCGTTCTGTCGGTGTACTAGAATAGGGGTACCCTAGTACCCTGTACTTGTGCACGGGCAGTAGTAGCATCCCATGGCCAGGCTTGCGGGAGGACAGCCAGAGAGAAGCTCAAGATTATTAAGCCATTCAAGAACAAAGTATACAAAACAAGAGTTAAGGCCCCGGCAAGAGGAGCTTGCTGGGAGGGACAGCTGAGGCCCAGCCTGAGGTTTGCTGTAGCATAGTACTTGCCGCGGCAAGGTACTTGCCCCGGCAAGTCATTGGCTGGCAAGGTATTGGCTGCGGCAAGGTACTTGCCCCGGCAAGTTACCTTGCGCGGCAAGCTATGGGTTGCGGCAAGCTGTCAGGTGCGGCAAGGTCTTGCCGCGGCAAGCGTTACTGTACCACTGTGCTACTGTGCTGCTCCGGTGCCTCTGCCAGCGTGACGCTCTAGGTCCTTCCAAGCGTGTGTGGCAGGGCACTGTGTAGACGGTGGTACTCTGTAGCTAGCGGTGCAGGAGCAGGTGGGATAGGCTTTTCCCACGTCCAAGACGTCCGGGTACATGTATGTGGACAGCAAAGGCATGGGCATTTAATGCCCTTGTCCCCTGCCGTCAGTGGTAGGTAGGACATGTCATCCTGGTAATAATGGCCTTACTGTAGCAACTTTCCACCTCTACCTTTACTGTTTGCCACCTGTTGGTGACCCCTTTGTGCATATAAAAGGAGGCCCATAGGCAACGTGGAGGGGGAGAGGAACGGGGAGATGGAGAACCCCAGTATTGTACGCAGATACTCGGTACTGTAGCGCTCCTGGAGCTAGAACAGTCATACAGATAATAAACCAAAGAGCAGGAGTAGGGTTTTACGCATCCGTGCGGTCCGAACCTGGGTAAATCTCTTTCGTGCACTGTCGTGTTCTTCGCTAGATTTGCTCTTCGTGCGACCGTCTCTCCCTGCCGAACGTAAAGGGGTCCTTCCCTGGGTCCCATAGGTGATCGCGGATTCGTCCCCGACATCTTTGGCGCGCCAGGTAGGGGGAGAAGAAGTTGTGTGAACCTAATCTAGCGATTTGCGCGTTAGTTTTTGGGCCATCCTCCGTCTTATGGCTCCAAAAAAGAAGACTTCAGCCATCGGTGCGTCTACGTCCAACCCGCCTGCTCCCATGCAGGAGGGTGCCGACGTGATTGCGGCTGCTGGGGGGACTGGAGAGCGAGAGCTCCTATTACCTCCACCTGTCCAAAACCGGGCCAGCAACGCCAATCTTGGCGCTGCTGGATCTGGGAACGCAACGCTGCTCGCTGCTGCTGGCCCTGCAAGCTCCAGAAACGGTGCTGCGCGTTCTGGAACGCCTGCGCCGGTTCAGACGCCGCGGCCTTTGCAAGAAGCCCGTGACAGGCAGCGTCCTGACGCCCCAGGTGCCAAGCGCTCCCTGGATAATGAACTTGCGCATCAATCTCGAGATGCGCGGGGTCACCATACGCAACAACACGTTGGCGGGGTTGAGGTGCGGTCGCCTGGGCGTGGAGATGCTCCTTCTAACACTGTTAGGAGTAAGAGCATCCCACAGTCCTCACGCCGCTCGATACCTCCCTCACCAGCAGAAGCGTTGGCGCGTGCGCAGCTGCTCCTGAACTTCCCTCCACCAGCAGATAAGCTTGACGAGTGGAGGGCAACCATTCAGAGCCTTCTCAGTTTCGCTGATGCCGACCCGATGCGCGCGGCCGACAAGAGAACTGGTGACAATGCTGTCACCAACAAGAACGGCGAGGGGGCAACAACCGTACACTCCCCACCCAGACGGCCTCGGTCGCCGACACGTCGAAACGACGCCCGTGGCGATGATTCCACGGCGTCGTCTGACCCGCGAGCTCGTCGTGACCAGCGCCTCGTTCTTCAGGAACGCAGAGGAGAAGACGCTCGTACCACTATCGAGCGAAGGAGAGAAGGGCCCGCTGTTGACATGCATGCGCCAGGGGATCCTGGCGACTTGCCGTACACGGTAAGTTGTCCAGCGTTCACCCGTGAGCTGCGGCAGGTCCAGTGGCCCAATCGCAAGGCTTTCAAGCCTGACGTGCCGGAGAAGTAAGACGGCAAGACACACCCGTCGGAGTTCCTCAGCATTTACACCATTGCGGTGCAAGCTGCCGGGGGACGAGACGACAAGATTCTTGCTAATTATTTCCCGCTCGTGTTAAAGCGCAACGTCGTCTCATGGCTCATGCACTTGCCGGAGAACTCCATTTCTTCATGGGCGGACCTGTGCCATCAGTTTGTTGGTGCCTTCACTGGCGGTCATCAACCTCATGGCCAGGAGAGTGATCTTCATCTCATCCCCCAGAAGGAAGGAGAGCCCCTACGCAAATACATTCAAAGGTTCAGCCGCGTACAGTACAACATCCCAGATGTTCTCCCCGCTGCGGTTATTAGCGCGTTCCATCAGAACATGCGTAACCGCAAGATGCGGGAGGAAATGGCAATGACCAAGGTCAGAGACATTGGCCAGCTATATGCTCTCGCCGACAAGTGTGCGCACGCTGAAGAGGGAAGGAAACTTCCCGGTGAAGGTGTTGGCGCAGGGGGGAGCTCTGACAGCGAAGGTACCGCCCCGGCAAAGAAGGGCCAGCGGCGGAACAACAGGAAGAAAAAGGGCAAAGCTGTGCTTGCCGTCGAGCAGTCCAGCGGCAACGGCAGCGCCGACAAGGCCAAAGTCGAGGGCTCCGGCAAGGAGATTGCCGCGTGCGCCAACTGTCAGGCCTTGGCGGCTGCCGACAAGCAGGACGACTCCGACAAGCAATATTGCAAGGTCCACCGCACCAAGGGACACGATCTCCAGAACTGTCGACGAGTCGAGCAGCTTGTCGAACAGCAGAAAACTGAGTATGAGAGGCGCGACAAGGAGAAGGCCCCAGAAGGTGCTGGCGGGTCCGGCAAGAAGCGCACTGCCCGAGGAGGGCGTCGCGGCAAGGCCAAGCAGCAGCAGAGAGACAGGCCTCCTCGTGGCCGCGACAAAGATGATGATGATGATGATCTAGATGATGAAGAATCCAGTGAGCACGAATTTCAGAAAGCCGCAGAAGTCTTGTGTGTTGACGGTGGTGCTTCGTTGCATTCTTCTCACCGCCAACTTAAACAGTGGGTGCGTGAGATCAATGCGGCGGAACCATCTGTTGACGCCAGAAAGCTTCTGAAGTGGTCCGACACGCCTATCGTCTTTGACATTGAGGACCACCCTGACCGCACAATGGCGGTCGGGTGCTTGCCGATGTTGGTTTCACCAACGATCCGCAACCTCAAGGTCACGAAGATGTTAGTTGACGGTGGGGCCGGCTTGAATCTGATTTCGCCCGCTGTGCTCCGGAAACTTCAAATCTCTGACGGCGAGCTTGAGGAAACTGGTACTTTCCAAGGAGTCAATCCAGGAAGGAGCAAGCCAAAAGGGAAGATCACGCTGCCAGTGACATTTGGCGGCGAGCTGAACTACCGGACCGAGAAGGTCACCTTTGATGTTGCCGATATTCAATTGCCTTATAATGGGATACTTGGCCGTCCAGCGCTCGCCAAGTTCATGGCAGCCTCTCATTATGCCTACAACGTGTTGAAGATGCCAGGCCCAGTAGGTGTTATCGCAGTTCCCTGCGACAAGAAGGATGCGCTTATTTGCGCCGACAAGATCTACCGGGAAGCAGCTGCCGCAACTGCCGCCAAGGCACTTGCCGCTGAAGCTCTCGGGGGGGAGAACAAGAGGAAGTCCGGCAAGAGCTCCTGTGCCCACTCCGGCAAGCGCACCTCTTCGGAGTGCTGCGCTGCCGTCAAGGACGCACCAGAGAGCTCCACCGGCAAGTGCAAGAAGAACAAAGCCGCTCCGCCGGCGACAAAGAAGGTGCCCGCCAAGGAGGACGGCACTAGTGGTTCCTTCACCATCAGTGCCACACTTGACAACAAATAGGAAAGCGCGCTTGTTGCTTTCCTGCGGGCGAATGTCGACGTATTTGCATGGCAACCGTCCGACATCCCCGGTGTTCCCAGGAAAGTAATTGAGCACCACCTTGCCGTTTGTCCCCACGCGAGGCCCGTCAAACAGAAAGCCAGAAAGCAAGCTGTGGAGCGGCAAGAGTTTATTGCGGAAGAAATCAAGAAGTTGGAAGCAGCAGGCCTCGTCAGAGGAGTGCTCCATCCTATGTGGTTGGCCAATCATGTTGTCGTGCGCAAAGCGAATGGAAAATGGAGGCTTTGTATTGATTTCACTGATGTCAATAAAGCTTGTCCCAAAGACCCATTTCCTTTGCCCCGCATAGACCAGATTGTTGACTCCACGGCAGGATGTGATTTGCTTTCATTTCTTGACGCATATTCAGGGTATCATCAAATCTTCATGGCCGAGGAAGATGAGGAAAAGACCGCATTTATCACACCCTGTGGCACATACTGTTTCGTACGTATGCTATTTGGTTTGAAAAATGCCGGTTCAACATTTGCAAGAGCCGTCCAGATTGCTTTTGAGCCTTAGCTGCACAGAAATGTGGAAGCCTATATGGACGATATAGTGGTCAAAAGCAAGGACAGGGCTACTTTGGTTCAAGATCTAGAAGAAACTTTTGTAAATCTGCGCAAGATCAACCTGAAGCTCAACCCCGAGAAGTGCGTGTTTGGAGTTCCCTCCGGCAAGCTTCTCGGGTTCTTTGTGTCTCAACGTGGAATTGAAGCCAATCCTGACAAGATCAAAGCCATTGAGCAAATTGAAGCACCGAAGCGCGTCAAGGATGTACGACGACTTGCCGGCTGTGTTGCTGCTCTCAGTAGGTTTATCTCCAAGTCAGCTGAGCGCACCCTGCCATTTTTCAAAATCTTAAAAAAGGCAGGACCATTGAAATGGACTCCGGAGGCGGAGGCAGCGCTGCAAGACTTGAAGAGATACCTCTCCTCTCCTCCAATACTTGTCGCACCTAAGCCACAAGAGAAGTTGTTGCTGTATCTAGCGGCAACCAATCAAGTGGTTAGCGCTGCGCTGGTAGCGGAGAGAGGGGTGGATGAGGAGGCAGTAACTGCGGCAAGCACGTCCAGCGACAAGCTGGGGGCTCCCCCGACAAGTTTTGCTGCCGACAAGGATTCGTCTGCGCAGTCAGGCGAAGTGATACAAAAGAAGAAAATGGTGCAGCGCCCGGTCTACTTTGTGAGCTCTCTTCTGCAGGGAGCTAGGTCAAGGTATTCTGGTATGCAGAAGCTGCTTTTCGGCCTTCTCATGGCCTCGAGAAAGCTGCGCCATTACTTTCAAGCACATGAAGTTACCGTCGTCACTCGCTTCCCGCTGAAAAGGATTTTGCAAAATCCAGAAGCGACAGGCAGGATTGTCGAGTGGGCGTTGGAGTTGTCGAGCTTTGGTCTCAAGTTTGAGAGTACATCAACCATACAGAGCCGAGTTTTGGCAGAGTTTGTCGCAGAATGGACACCAACGCCAGACGAAGAAATCCCAGAGACGACTCTCCCCGGCAAGGAGACAAGCAAAGAGTGGCTTATGTACTTTGATGGTGCCTTTTCGCTGCAAGGCGCCGGTGCTAGCGTACTGCTTGTCGCACCCACCGGAGAGCACCTCAAGTACGTGGTCCAAATGCACTTTCCCAAGGAACAGGCGACGAACAATACTGCAGAATATGAGGGGTTGCTTGCCGGTCTCAGGATCGCGGCAGACCTTGGGATCAAGAAGCTTATTGTCAGGGGAGATTCACAGCTTGTCGTCAGGCAAGTGAACAAGAACTACCAGTGCCCATTAATGGAAGCTTATGTAGATGAGGTGAGGAAGTTGGAGGAACGCTTTGACGGCCTACAAATGGAGAACGTCCCACGTGCTGAGAATGACATTGCCGATGGTTTGTCAAAGCGCGCCGCACTCAAATTGCCTGTGGAACCAGGCACTTTTGTGCTCCAACTAACTCAGCCATCCGTGACGCCATCAGTAGGGCAAGGCAGGAAGAGGAAGTTGGCTTCTGGCGATTACTTCCCGGCAGAGCTCCCCGAAGCCGCCGGCAAGAAGGCTGCCAAAGCCAGCGCCAAAGATGCAGAGGGGCAACTTGCTCCGACAAGGCCTCACGCTCTTGTCGTTGAAGCGGGTGCTCCTAGGCAAGAGGCAAAGGGGCAACTTGCTCCGACAAGACTTCGGGTCCTTGTCGTTGAAGCAGGCGCTCCTGATCGAAGCGCTGAGGAGCAAGATGCTCCGACGAGGCCTTGGGCTTCCGTCATTGAAGCAACTGCTCCCGACGAGCTTGTTGAAGGACAGCACGCTCCAGCAGGACCCCAGGCTCTTGTCGTTGAAGCGGCTGTTCCCGCCAAGCTTGTCGGGGAACGGCCGGCTCTGGTAGAGCGACAAGCTCTTGCCGTAGGGCCTGATGTCCCCGCAGCAGAAGAAATGCCTTTAGTCCTCGTTGTCGAGCCACAGGCTCCAGCGTGGGCGCAGCAGATCGTCCGTTTCCTTCAGACAGGAGAACTTCCCGAAGAGCAGGAAGAAGCGGAGAAAGTAGCCCGACGGTCCAATATGTATCAATTTGTCGATGGCATGCTATGCAGAAAAAGACCAAACGGTGTGAAATTGAAGTGTATTCCCCGGGAAGAAGGACAGGAGCTGTTGGCGGAGATTCATGGAGGCATATGTGGTCACCACATAGGGTCAAGAGCCCTTGCTGGAAAGGCTTTCCGGCAAGGTTTCTTTTGGCCCACCGCCCTCCAGGATGCAACTGCACTAGTAACCAAGTGTGAAGCGTGCCAGTTTCATTCCAAGCAGATTCATTAGCCAGCTCAAGCTCTCCAGACAATCCCTCTCTCCTGGCCATTTTCGGTCTGGGGGCTCGACATCCTCGGCCCCTTTCCCCGTGCCACCGAGGGCTTCGAGTACTTGTATGTGGCCATCGACAAGTTTACGAAGTGGCCGGAAGTGGAAGCAGTGAGGAAGGTGACAGCACAATCAGCCATCAAGTTCTTCAAGGGAATTGTTTATCGCTTTGGTGTTCCTAATAGGATCATCACCGACAACGGTACCCAGTTCACGAGCCACGCCTTCATGCAGTATGTCGAAGACCTTGGCGCCAAGGTCTGTTTCGCTTCTGTTGCTCACCCCCGAAGCAACGGTCAAGCTGAAAGGGCAAATGCTGAAGTGCTGCGTGGGCTCAAGACGAGAACTTTCGACAGGCTGCGCAAGTGCGGCAAGAACTGGATCGAGGAGCTGCCAGTGGTTCTTTGGTCGATCAGGACGACGCCAAATCGAGCTACTGGCCAGACGCCTTTTGCTCTAGTTTATGGAGCAGAGGCAGTTCTCCCCACGGAACTCGTATACGGGTCACCTCGAGTGCTCGCTTACGATGAGCTTGAGCAAGAGCAACTACGGCAAGATGACGCTGTGCTCCTCGAGGAGGATCGTCTTCAGGCTGCTGTGAGAGCTGCTCGCTACCAGCAAGCTTTGCGTCGCTACCATAGCCGCAAAGTTAATGCCAGAAGTCTCGAGGAAGGCGACCTTGTTCTTCGGCGCGTTCAATCGGCCAAGAATTCAAACAAGTTGACGCCGAAGTGGGAAGGCCCTTATCGGGTGAAACGAGTCACCAGGCCCAGCGCTGTCCGCCTGGAGACCGAGGATGGCATTCCAGTGATCAATTCCTGGAACATTGAGCATCTTCGTAAGTTTTTTCCATAAGGCGCGGTTGCCGGGCCCTTCCCCGGCAACCACCTTTTGTACAAGTATTGCCGCTGTTGCATGTAATCCTTTGTACAAAGCCAGGCGCAGACCCTGTGCATAAATAAAGCTTTTGTATTTCGCAGTTTTTGACGATTTCATGTTTACTTTTATTTTGCATGATTATCTGACATACTGTGCAGTACAGCCTCCCCGGTAAGCATTAACGAGCCGCCAAGCTCCTATATCTTTATTTTCTCTTCTTTCTTTTTCTCAAAGAGACAGAAGCTTCCCTCGCGCACAAGTTTGCCGGGGGGATGGGATAATGATATGGACCAGGCGTGGACCAGGCGTCGTTCAAAGAAACTTTGCCTTGCCGGGAAGAAGGCAGCGGCAAGCAGTGACAAGACCTTGCCGCGGAGAGATCAGCGACAAAGCTAAGTGCCAAAGTTTGAACAATCAAATTCTTTTTTATTTTCAAGGTTATTTTCCTTGAACGATACTACTCTTTGTATGGAAAACCTGTGCGCGACGGAACCTAAGCGTAATCGGTCACGCCCTTACCTTGTTTCGAGTCCGCTCAACAACCTAAGTGGCTGCACTGAGCGCGACAAGGTTGCTTGCCGGCAGCGGCACCGCCAGCAGGCTGCTGAGGTCTCGCACCCAGCGCTCGCGGCAATAGTGCGCGCACCGGCAAGTTCCCTATAAGCGTAGGGCAAGTACACACAAAGAAAGAAATTGCTCAAGGGAGATGACATGCATTAACTCCAAAATATTGCAAGTTATATTACAAGATAAGTTGCCGCGGCTTAAACAGATTGTTCTTTAACATGTCTAGCGGCGGCAAGGAGCGAGAAGAATGGGCTCTCTAATTGCAGTGCTCGCCTTCGACTCTCTGGATTTGGTCCACCCTCTCCACGATGGGCGCGACAAGGGCCTCTAGTGGCGCGGGGTCGTATCCCTTCGGCAAGCTTTTGAAGATGTTGCTGAAGTCGACGCCCGGGTTTCTGTATGCTATCTTCACCAACAACCTCCGGAGATCTTCTCCTTGGCGGTGTGGTCGAGGGGGGTGGTACTTCTGGAGCACCTTCAGATGGCTCCACTTGCTGCTCCTCTCCTACACGCCCAAAGATGTCAGTGACAAAATGCTTGTTCCTCAGCGACCGCCAGCGAAAGGTAGTTGAAATACTTACGCTGGGGGCTGCAACGAGGGCTGGGCTCCGAGCTGGTCGGGATGGTCTCAGACGCTCTCCTGGTGGTTGTCGTGGGCTCATCTTCGACGACCACCACGGTCTTGCTCGTCGAGACCTTAGCTCTCTTCCTTGTCCTCTCCGCCAAGGTTTCCTCCCTGCGGAAGCAAGGCCGGAGCGCGACAAGTGAGGACAGAAACAAAACCTTACAAAGATTGAGGGTCGCGGCAAGGGAACTTGCTCTTCCTCGTCGTCCTCTTCGCTGAGAGCGGAAAAATCAAAGTCCGCCTCCGTGTGAGGAGGGGGAGGAGGGGGAGCTGGACTCCTTGGCCGCTTGGCGGGGGTAGTAGCAGTGGTCTTTGATGACCCTACTCCAGTTGCCGGGGCCGCGTGAGACGCTCCCGCAGCACCAGCCCTTGCCGCGGTCGAGCGCGTTGAACGGCGCTCCGGCAGTTGTTGAACTTCTTGCCGCTCAGCCACTTTGCCAAGCCTGCGAAGGCGTTTCCTCCTCAGAGGGGCTGGGGACTCTGACTGCGGTGGGCTTTCGGTGCCCTCCTCGGAAGAGGAGCCCTCATCCTCCGAGCTGCCTGACTCGTCGGCAGGCTGGCTTGGCCCGACATCCTTGCCGGGTGCGGCGAGCTCGCCCTTCCCGGCAAGCATCCCCTACTCGGCAAGGCTCTCCTTTTGTGCCTCGTCGAGCTCTGCCAAAGTATAACCAAAATCGCCAGCTTCCCTGGCGAGCCTGTCCTCCTCCACTCTTCGAGCAATGAATTCTATTTCTTGCTTAGTGGTGTTGCGGACGAGCCACTCCTCCACCCGGACCTGCTTTTCGACCGTGGAGTCAAAGAATCGCCGCACGTCTTCTTCGAGTGGCACGTCCCAAGTTGCTTCAATGCTGTGCGCATTGCAGAGCGGCATCATAGCGATGATTGCACTCAATGCGGAGTTGTTGCAAAGGGGCACGATGTGCTTCGGCAGCGTGAACGCCTTGTCGCGCTTCTCTAGATCTGTCTCTTGCTTGAACAGTTCTCGCATGAAAAAGTCGTGCTGCAGAACTGTGAAGTTGTTGATCAGTCCAGGGCGCAGCCGCATGATATCGGCTGGGTTCTTCCAATCAGAGGCCGGCCTTCCTCTCTGCTGCAGAGGAGCAATGCGGCGGCGGAGGAAGTCTGCGCCAACCATCCCTATGGTGAGCCCGGCCTCCCTGAGCCGTATGATCCTGGTAGCGGCAATCTCCAGCTTTTTGTCCTGGGGATCCAGATCGCTCCAGTCTGTGCCACGCGCTGCTGGGGTCTTGCGAAGCTCACAGTATGGTGGCGGCTCGTCGTCAATGATCCAACACCATTCAGACCAGATTTCTCCCCATCTTTGGCGGAGATCCCCCTTCAGATAATGCTCCTTGGCGCCCAATCTTGAAACGAACGAGACGCCAACAGTGAGAGGCTCCCCCTTTTCAGCACGGGGAGTGAAGTAATGCCTGAACAGCGCGGTGTTGGGTGCGACGCCAACGAAGTTCTCGCACAGATGCGCAAATATTGCCATGGTGGATACGGCATTCGGTGTGAGATCCAGCAGACGGAGATTGAAGGTGTACATGACGTCGCTGAAGAAATCCGAGTACGGTGGGCAGAGCCCGCACCAAAAGTAGCAAGCGAAGAAGGGGTACTTGCTCACTTCGCTCTCGTCGGTGGCTGGGCGAACGCGGGTAGCCGGATGCGCCTTGGTCCTCGCGGCCCACATGCCTTGGAACTTGGCCTTCAGATCCGCCCCCGTGAGTGTCGGAGCGAAGAGTGCGTACTTCTGCCTCTTCATCTGCGCCTGGGTCTCCGTCCTTGAGGACTTCCCCGTCTTCCCCTTTTCTCCTTTGGGAGGCATGGCGAAGGTAGAGCTGAGGACCGAGGGAGATGCGGACGTGCGCGGTGGCGGAGGATTGGGAAACCGTTTTGTTTTGGAGCGGAGGAAGAAGAAGGCGGAGATTTGGAGATCGAGAATGGTGAGAGGGGTGTGTGAGTGCTTCTGCAGGTCCCTCCTTTTATGGGGAAAGATGCGGAACCATCCGCCCCTTCGTCATTCGAGATAACTGCGCACGCTTCCCATGCTCTGCATTCAATGCGCGACGCGTGGGAGAGCGTGCAATTAAACAGCATAGAGACGTTTCGGCTTATCCCAGCCACGCGTGCCCGTGCACTGTTTGGGCCTGGCCCAACAACGCCCGGCACCGTGTGTGGCCCAGGCCCGGGGGCTCCTGTCGGTGTACTAGAATAGGGGTACCCTAGTACCCCGTACTTGTGCACGGGCAGTAGTAGCATCCCGTGGCCAGGCTTGCGGGAGGACAGCCAGAGAGAAGCTCAAGATTATTAAGCCATTCAAGAACAAAGTATACAAAACAAGAGTTAAGGCCCCGGCAAGAGGAGCTTGCCGGGAGGGACAGCTGAGGCCCAGCCTGAGGTTTGCTGTAGCATAGTACTTGCCGCGGCAAGGTACTTGCCCCGGCAAGTCATTGGCTGCGGCAAGGTATTGGCTGCGGCAAGGTACTTGCCCCGGCAAGTTACCTTGCGCGGCAAGCTGTCAGGTGCGGCAAGGTCTTGCCGCGGCAAGCGTTACTGTACCACTGTGCTACTGTGCTGCTCCGGTGCCTCTGCCAGCGTGACGCTCTGGGTCCTTCCAAGCGTGTGTGGCAGGGCACTGTGTAGACGGCGGTACTCTGTAGCTAGCGGTGCAGGAGCAGGTGGGATAGGCTTTTCCCACGTCCAAGACGTCCGGGTACATGTATGTGGACAGCAAAGGCATGGGCATTTAATGCCCTTGTCCCCTGCCGTCAGTGGTAGGTAGGACATGTCATCCTGGTAATAATGGCCTTACTGTAGCAACTTTCCACCTCTACCTTTACTGTTTGCCACCTGTTGGTGACCCCTTTGTGCATATAAAAGGAGGCCCATAGGCAACATGGAGGGGGAGAGGAACGGGGAGATGGAGAACCCCAGTATTGTACGCAGATACTCGGTACTGTAGCGCTCCTGGAGCTAGAACAATCATACAGATAATAAACCAAAGAGCAGGAATAGGGTTTTACGCATCCGTGCGGCCCAAACCTGGGTAAATCTCTTTCGTGCACTGTTGTGTTCTTCGCTAGATTTGCTCTTCGTGCGACCGTCTCTCCCTGCCGAACGTAAAGGGGTCCTTCCCTGGGTCCCATAGGTGATCGCGGATTCGTCCCCGACACGTTCCCTAAAACAATTTCTTCTTATGTTCTCCACTAGATAGGAACTTTGGAGTGATTCTTCATCGCACGTTGAGGGAAGGTTATATGATCCAATTATATTAGCATTGTTGAGAGATTGCACTAGCAAAAGTACGGACCCTAGGCCTCAATTTCAAGAATTGCAATACCGTTTGTGCTCTGTTTTATCAATTGCTACCTTGCTTTTTTTATTGTTCCTATTACAAAAATCAATATCTACTATCATTACTACACTTGTAGCACCATCTCTTCACCAAACTAGTGCACCTATACAATTTACCATTGTATTTGGTGTGTTGGGGGCACAAGAGACTTTTTGTTATTTGGTTGTAGGGTTGTTTGAGAGAGACCATCTTCATCCTACGCCTCCCATGGATTGAGAAACCTTAGGTCATCCACTTGAGGGAAAATTGCTACTGTTCTACAAAACTCTGCGCTTGGAGGCCCAACATGAGTCTACAAGAACAAGTTGTGTAGTAGACATCAACGGGGGAGAACCTGAGTACATGGCTTGGTAGAGTACTTAGCTTTTTATACACAAAATAGCGAGTTCTGATCTGGAATTAACGTGGGTAACTGGATACCCCACAACTGGCGATAACCTGGCTGGGCGTTATCTAGTGAAGCAGCATGCCGCCACGGTCCAGGAGATCAAGCGTAGCCCCCGGCCTATGCAATGGAGAGGTCTGCCTTAACGGAGATGTTGCGGGATGCGTTGAGACATCCATTTTGCATCATGTTTTCTTACTGTTATTTATAGTGTTTTTAATCATTATAACACTTTGTGAAGCAATTCTAATGACTTTTCTCTCTTAATATGCAAGGTTTACACAAAGAGGGAGATTACCGGCAGCTAGAATTCTGGA
Organism: Thinopyrum elongatum; assembly: GCA_011799875.1. Classification (NCBI taxonomy): domain Eukaryota; kingdom Viridiplantae; phylum Streptophyta; class Magnoliopsida; order Poales; family Poaceae; genus Thinopyrum; species Thinopyrum elongatum. Next base: position 344,556,303 of record CM022300.1, read on the forward strand.
CCTGAAAAAGCTACGTGAGAGATACCTATTCCGCCCATCTCCAAATGAGCTGAAATTTTACGGAGATTTATTTTGGAATATATAAAAATTATTGGAGAAAAGAAATACCAGAGGGAGGGGCCCACTAGGCACCAAGGCATGCCTATCCCCCGTGGCGCGCCCTGGTCGGTAGTGGGGCCCATGGCCAGCCTCCGGTGCCCATCTTCAAGTATATAAGCCCATTTGCCCCAGAAAAAAATAAGGAGAGGACTTTTGGGACGGAGCGCCACCGTCTCGAGGCGGAACTTGGGCAGGAGCACTTTTGCTCTCCGACGGAGCGATTCCGCCGGGATTACTTCCCTCCGGGAGGGGGAAATCGAAGCCATCGTCAGCACCAGCAACCCTCTCATCGTGAGAGGATTAATCTTCATCAACAACTTCACCAGCACCATCTCATCTGAAAACCCTAGTTCATCTCTTGTTGTCGGTGTGGAAGCACGATCATCTATGGGGCAGGGGTGCCCCTTTGTGGTTCATCAAGGGGATGGTCATATTGCACAAAGAGCAGAGGCAGCAGGGGGCAGCACGGCGATGACAGCTCTCTTTTACCCAGGTTCGGGCCGCTTTACAGCGTAAAACCCTACTCCTGCTATGGTGGATTGATCTGGAGGAACATGAAGGCACGACGTGCTCTAGCCCAGCAGGGTTGCCTCGGGGATAACATCGTGTGCATACAAGTGTTGAGGGATCAAATGTTCGAACCCCTTGCTAGGTTGCCTCGGGCCTCCTATTATAGGTTAAGGGGCGACCACAGTGGCAAAACAGTCATTTCCGGGTGATTAGATAGCTAACAGTGCTATCATACCTAACTCTGGCAGTTAGGACAAAGTGCATTAAATGTTCTGCTAGGTGTCATGCTGAGGTTGAAGCCCGGCGAGCCTGCCGCACCGCTTATCTGCCTCTTCTTATTAGCGTGACACGTCCTTTGGACGTGTGTCGATAAAGCTAATCTCTTCCTTACCACGCCGCCACGTGCTTGACAGGATCCACCCGGTTGTCTGATAGCTTGACACCGCACTGATTAATGACTTGGTTGTGACGAGGTGGAGCGGTGGCATCTTGGTTAAGGCCCGCCGGCAAGGAGCCTGGCGGGTTCTGGTCTTGGAAGCCCCGGAAACCTTGCCGGGGCAAACTGATCTTGCCCCTCTGGTGCTGCCTCGACCCAGCCAGGCTCTCCTCCCCAGCAAGGGAGGCTTCATTGAGGTGATCTCTTGCTGACTTAATTCCTCTAATGCTCTCCTTGATCTCACGAAGAGCGGTTTCTCTGGCTTACCTTTGTGTCATGCGTTGGTACTGGATGTATGACCGCCTGCACGCCTGTGCATGAGTTCAGGTAGTGAACATGAACATTTGCTACACCGACAGGAGCCCCCGGGCCTTGTCCATATGTGCCGCCGGGCAACGTTGGGGTCGGCCCCAAACAATGCACAGGCCCGCATTATGACCTTGATGTTGTGGAGTTCATGTCCTTGAGATCTTCTTTGCTTCTTCATTAATCTGGAATTGAATTAAGCTCCGGGCTTCCTATGAGACATGCGATGCCCAAACGACGTGGGTTCGCCCATGCAGTAGGCCAGAGGACGCCAACGTTCATGGGCAGTAGTTAGGGTACCCGCGCGTGAACCAGAGGTAACTGCCATTTTAGTTTATCCACTACGCTTGCCATTTTCGCCAAGCGCTCCATGCGTTGCGCGGGGTTGGTTGCAGACATGCAATGCATGAGAACATGTGCCCTGGCAAGAGGCACAGTGCCCTGGATTGGCGCACAGGGGTGGCTGACGAATTTGGACACCGTCAGTGGCGCAAACAGGCCGGATTGGGGGAGTGGGGCGGTCGCCCCAGGATAGTGGAGGACTAGCCTCCCACCCCGCTCGGCTATAAATGGGGAGCTCGAGGGGGATGGAGACGTTCATCCACGTACATTCTCTTCCCTTCTTCTTGTTTTTTCTTCCACCATGGAAAGGGGAAGGGGCCGTGCTCAGGCTCCGACGGCGGCGACGAGGGCTTCTTCTCGGCACGGTGTTTCTGCCCCCATTGCAGCCACTGGGGCAGAGTCCAGCGTGCAAGGTGGAGCCGCAGGGCGTGGACGGGGCCGATGGAGCGCTTGGGGCAGAGGCGGGCGTGGTGGCGGACCAGCCGCACCTCCCCCAACCGCTCCAACCTCGACGGCGGGCCATGTAGGAGACACGGCGCTGGAGTTCATCATCAGGTTGTGTGACGCATCGCGCAGCCGCCTGCGGCTGCCTCGCCCCTTCGCCAGGATGATGGAGATTGAGCAGCCGCTCAGGCTGGGGTTGCGCATGTGAGGCTACTGCAATGGTGCGGCATGGGTGGACGTTGAGTTTCCCGCGCCGCACGTCATGCTTCTTAGGCGTGGCTGGAAAACCTTTGCCCGCGCCCACCACCTGACGGAGGGGCACATCCTCTGCTTCAAGCTGGTGGAGGCTGGTCTGCTCTTCATCAAGGTCTTCGGATGCTTGGGAGCTCGTTTAGGGTGTTGCGCGGAAAGCTCGACCGATGACGAAAGCTCCTCCTCGAGCGACAGTGACAAGGAGGACACCGATGTGGAGGACTATGACAGCAAGCCCCCGGTCGTCAAGCACGAAGGTGACGACTTGGACTCTAACTGAACGTTGGTCGCACCGTCACCGCCAGCCAGGCGTCGGCAGCACCATCATCTGCAGCCTGGCCCGGGCAGAGCGATTTGCCTGGGGTGCCTGACCTCGACATCACCGCCACCTCCAGCTGGACCTCAGCAGGCTTTCTCGTGGCCTCCAGCTTCGTCTTCCCTGCCGGTGTTCCTGTCTTGCCGCGTTCCTCTGGTCCTGGCGGGGGTGACCAGGGCATCACCTAGCTGCTCTCTCCGTCTCCGGCCTCTTCTTCCTTGCTAGGGAGGCGCCCTCCCGATCTTGTCAGGCTGCGTCCCGCGAGCCCTGATGGGGTCAGGCTGGGCTTCTGCCCAGGCGCTCCTTTTGCCCTCTTTTCATCTTTATCCAACTCCTAGGAGGAGAGGGACAAGAAAGGCATTACGGGGCACTTATCTTTTTTCATATCAAAAGATGTAGGCATTCGCCAAATTTTAGTTTAAATCATGTAACCCTTCCTCTACATTTGTACTCCGTATGATCGTCTACTTGTTTACCAATGTATTAATGGAAAAAACGCTTGCCAGGCACTTGTGCATGTGTCACACATGCTGAAGGGAGATCCTTCAATACTTCCAAGTAAACAAGCCCCGCCCCCCCCCCCCGGCAACGCATTTTGCTGGCTCTCATTATAGCTACTACTAAACCTCATTTGATAAGCTCAAAATGGGTTTAGGAGCGTGGATGAAGGCCGGCCCCCTGTCAACCTCCCTTCAAATGAGGCTTCAACCATCTTGATCGAAGGGGCTCGAATCAAGAGATGGGAGCACAGATGATGGAGGTAACAGAGTTCCACTACGTACAAGTTATTCATACGTGAACACAACATGGAGTGTTAGGATGAACTTATCTTTGTTTGTTGTCCTTCTTATCGTTTTAGATAAGGGAAAGGTTGTCGGGGATCAGCGCAGGGCCTTGTGTTCATCTTCCTCTCTGGGAATCACCATGAAGAGAACTTCCCTGTCATTACCAAAGAGAGGGGATAACACATGGCTCTTGTTGCATGTTGATTACCTTACTCAAAAACTAGCATGATAAGATGGTTCTTAAGTAAATAAGAATGCATGCATGTAGGTTTTTATGAAAGAGCGCTTCATTTATATTAGATTTGCACAGGGTCTGCGCCTGGCTTTGTACAAAGGGTTACAAGTCCTGGGGACTATGCTTGTACAAAACTGGTTGCCGGGGCAAGGCCCGACAACCGCACCTTACGGGTAGAACTTGCGAAGATGCTCAATATTCCATGAGTTTTGCATAGGGATGCCATCTTCGGTCTCCAGACAGACTGCTCCAGGTCTGGTGACACGTACTACCCGGTAAGGGCCTTCCCACTTTTGTGTCAATTTGTTTGAACCTTTGGCGGACTGAACATGCCTAAGGACAAGGTCACCTTCCTCAAGGCTCCGAGCATGAACCCTGCGGCTATGGTAGCGCCGCAGGGCTTGCTGGTATCGTGCAACAGCCCAGAGACGATCTTCCTCAAGGAGCATGGCATCGTCATGCTGTAGCTACTCTTGCTCTACTTCATCGTAGGGAAGTACCCGAGGTGACCCGTATATGAGTTCCATGGGGAGCACTGCTTCTGCACCATATATCAGGGAGAAGGGAGTTTGGCCGGTAGCTCGATTCGGTATCATGCTGATTGACCAAAGAACCACCAGGCAACTCATCAATCCAGCACTTGCTGCACTTTTGCAGTCTATCAAAGGTTCTTCTCTTCAATCCCCACAGCACTTCAGCATTCATCCTTTCGGCTTGTCCGTTGCTTCTTGGGTGGGCAATAGAGGCGAAAGATACCTTGCTTCCAAGGCTCTGGATGTACTGCATGAAGGCGCGACTTGTAAACTGGGTGCTGTTGTCGGTAATTATCCTATTGGGCACTCCAAAATGACACACCAGTCCCTTGAAGAACTTGATAGCTGACTACGCCATCACCTTTCTCACTGGTTCCACTTTGGGCCACTTTGTAAACTTGTCGATTGCCACGTACAAGAATTCAACGCCCCCGGTAGCACGGGGGAAGGAGCCCAAGATGTCGAGCCCATAGACCACGAAGGGCTAGATTAAGGGGATGGTGTGCAAGGCCTGAGCTGGCTCATAAATATTCTTAGAGTGGAACTGGCATGCTTCACACTTGGTGACGAGCTCAGTTGCATCCCAGAGGGCGGTGGGCCAGTAGAATCCTTGCCGGCAAGCTTTCCCAACAAGTGCTCTTGATCCCAAATGTGAGCCACACACACCTCCATGTATCTCTGCCAACATCATTAGTCCATCCTCCTGACTGATACACTTCGGTTTCACGCCATTAGGCCTCTTTCTGTACAGAATGTTGTCCACAAACTGATACATACTTGATTGCCGGGCCACTTTTCCAGACTCTTCTAGATCATCGGGAAGTTCTCCATTTTGCAAGAAGTGGACTATATGTTGTGCCCATGACGGAGCTTGAGGCTCGACGGTAAGGACTAAAGGCATCTCTTCCGCTGAGGGAGTGCTTGTCTCGATAGCGAAAACCCGGGGTTCTGCCAGAGAGCGTAGCTCACCAGTCAACATAGGATCTCCCCCGGCAAGTTTCTCACCAGCGGCTTCAGGGAGCTCTGTTGGGAAATGCTTGCCAGTGTTGAGCTTTCTTCTTTTCTTGGCCAAAGTTGATGGGGAAACTAATGGTTGGGCGAGGTGTAGTACAAAAGTTCCTGGTTCCACAAGAAGCTTTTGCCAGCGCACTTCGATAGGTGATCAGCGATGTTGTTTTCTGCACGGGGTACGTGCTTTGTTTGCAACCTGTCGAAGTGTTCCTCCAGCTTCCTCACCTCTCCCACGTATGCCTCCATCAATGGGCTCCGATAATCCTTGTTCACCTGCTTCACAATGAGCTGAGAGTCGTCACGTATGATCAACTTCTTTATTCCCAACTCTACAGCAATCCTGAGCCCGAGAAGGAGTCCTTCATACTCTGCGGTGTTATTGGTGGCATCTTCCCTCGGGAAATGCATTTGGATGACGTACTTGAGGTGTTCTCCGGTGGGGGCAATGAATAAAACTCCTGCCCCGGCACCTTGGAGCGAGAAGGCACCGTCAAAGTACATGATCCATTCCTTGGGGGCGTCCTTGCCGGGGAGGGCAGTTTCCATCGTCTCTTCATCGGGTGTTGGCATCCATTCTACAATAAATTCTGCCAGTGCCCTGCTTTGGATAGTTGCTGTGCTTTCAAATTTCAAAGCAAAGCTTGATAATTCCAAGGCCCATTCCACTATCATGCCAGTGTCTTCAGGGTTCCTCAAGATTCGCTACAGTGGAAGGTGGGTCACAACTGTGATTTCGTGAGCTTGAAAGTAATGGCGCAGTTTCCTCGAGGCCATAAGGAGGCTGGAGATTAGCTTTTGGACTTCAGAATACCTTGACCTAGCCCCCTGCAAGAGGGAACTGACAAAGTAAACTGGTCGCTGCACTATCTTCTTTCTTGCTAATCCTTTCCGCTTATTAGCACCGATTTGTGGCTTCCCTTCATTGTTGCCGTCAGGCCCTGCCGGGGACAAAGTTGGTTCATCACTGGACGGTTCTGCCATAGTAGTTTCTTCGCTATCCACTTCCCTCTGCACCACCAAGGTAGCACTAACCACTTGATTCGTTGCCTCTAGATACAGCAGCAGCGGCTCTTGTGGCTTGGGTGCGACCAGGGTTAGAGCAGAGGAAAGGTAAGCTTTCAACTCCCACAGCGCAGCCTCAGCCTCTAGAGTCCATTTCATTGGACCGGCCTTCTTTAATATTTTGAAGAACAGCAAGGCACGCTCTTGCTAGCAGAACTCTCCGGCAAGTCGCTACCGGGCGCAGCGCACTCCGAAGAGATGCGCTTCCCAGGGTCCTTGTCGATGTCCTTGCTAGTATTTTGAACTTTCTTTTCTTCCTTGGCGGCAGCCGAGGCTTTGATGGCGTCCGCTGCTACCGCGTCTCTATACATCTTATCCACACAGATGACTACGTCTCTCTTATCCTAGGGGATGGAAATAACCCCATTAGACCAGGCATCTTCAAAGTGTTATATGCGTAATGGGACACTGCCATGAACTTGGATAAAGCGTGGTGTCCAAGAATCCCAATGAATGGCAAGGGAAGCTCAACGACGTCAAACACAATCTTCTCAGTCCAGAAGTTTATTTCCCCACCAAATGTTACCGGCAAGGTAATTTTTACCTTTGGCTGGCTCCTCCCTTGGTTGATCCCCTGGAAAGTGCCAGTCTTCTTCAGATCCTCATCAGGAATTTGGAGTTTCTTTAGCACTTCGGGGGAAATTAAATTCAACCCTGCCCCGCCGTCAACCAACATCTTAGTGACCTTGAGGTTGCGGATTGTTGGCGAAACCAACAACAGCAAGCACGCAACCACAGTAGTGTGATCTGGATGATCCTCAATGTCAAAGATGATGGGCGTGCGGGACCACTTAAGTGGCTCTCCAGCGCTTGCTACTGGCTCTGCCGCATTAACCTCAGGCGCCCACTGTAACGACCCGAGGCCGACGCTCGAGATGCCTTACATGTATTCCGAGTTTCGTCGTGTGATTTGTTTTGTTTTTTCATTCATCATTGCATCATGTCATCATGCAACCCTTTTTAAAACTCAGCTAAATAAATTGCATAGATCATTGATCTATTTAAATCGAGGGATATTCAAAATGGTGATTTCTCTTTATAACATATACAAAGTCTCGCAATATTATTAAGGAGCTATAATAAAATATTCCATTAATTGGAATGCACCATAACACACGTACAATTTAACTCCATGCCTTTTCCTATCTCAGTTCTTGACCTCCCACTTTGCCCATTTATTCTTTCATCACTTTTCCAGGCAACACCTAATTTCTCAACATTTTTGGACCTACCAAATACCCACTTCCTTCTCACACTCATTTGAATTAAATTCAAATGAGTTTGAATCCAACTTCACGCCCACGCTCACTTTTATTTTCTTGGACCAAGCTCATTTTTATGAGTCCGGGAAAATTAACCCCACCCGCAAATTCTTTCCCTAACCCTCTCTTTCTTTTTCTTCTCTCTAATTCTTTTCTGCTAAAGAATAAAAGGGAGGGAGAGAGAGCCCAGCCAACCCTCTACCAGGCCGGCCAACCAGCAGCCCAACCGCACCGCGCTGGCCCATCTGCTCCTAGGCCCATCCTCCCTCTCCTCTTAACCCTAGCTACTCGATCGCTCAGCCGATCCCCTCCCTCTTTCCCTCTGCCGCCGCCACACAACACACACACAAACATCGCTACCAGGGGAGGAGTCTGATCCCCTCGGCCGAGACCTTGGCCTCCGGCCATGGCGCCCGCGGCGGCGACCCTGCAGGTCGCTGCCCCGCACCATCTCCATCTTCCTTGCCCTCACGCATGTGCTTCCCGATCCAGCGCCTCCGTCCTCGCCCTGTGTCCCCCTCTGCCGCGCCGCCAGCGACCACCAGGCGCGCCTCCGGTCGAGCCGCCGTGCCGCTGGGCGTGGTTCCTCCGGCCGACGAACCCTTTCGCCTCCGGATCTGTTCCCCTACCCCGCGTCCTCCGTGCCTCCTACTCCATCGTTCCCGCATCGCCACCGCGCCATCTCGCCTTGCCTCGTCGCCCTCCCTGCCTTGCTCCTGCTTCCCGGCCTCCATGTCGCTGCTTGGCTCTCAGCAGCTGCTCGACAGCAGCGACCCTGCTTTGCCTGCTCTGCATCGAGCTGCCGGCGTCGAGGAGATACCCCTGCTCCAAGCACAACTGCCGCACCTCGCGTTGTCATCCAGCTAGCCAAGATCCACGCGCTGCTGCCCTTGTCCTCGAACGTCGCGGCCTCTTCTGCTTCGGGCCATACCCAGCCCCGCGTTGGTTTTCCCAGCATCTTCTGCCGCTGCTTGCGCACCGCCCTACCATGCTGCTGCCCACCAGAGGCCCTTTTGTCTCGCTTTGTTTTGGATCAGCAAGAACGAGACACCAAGACCCGTACCCGGACCGTCAAGCATCTTCTCCAAGATTTTGCCAAGTACCACGATGATGCGCCAAGTACCTCTACCGATGACTCGAACGTCTACGAACCATGTACGACTACCGTCGCCAATATTGTGAGTACCTCTACCATTGTTGTGTACCACTACTTCCACTACCGTCGCTGAGGACCGATAGTACCACTACTTCGATTACGCACCGTGTACATCTACATCTCTTTGACATGATCCGCTTCGAAAATGCACGCTTCGAAGGTATAGCCCCGAGACGATGCCCGAGAACGAATGCATGTGTGTTGTATGAGATGCTCGTGTTTGCACCGTGTCCGAGTTGTCATTGCACATTCCTCCTCATTTGCCATGCCGTCGACCCATGGGAACCCGGTAACCGGGATCACCATACCATCTTTTGCATGTTCCTTACATCCACACTTTCTTTTGCACCGACATCTCGACGAGTTGTCGGATCATCGGAATGTTGCCGTGTCACCATTTCTGTTTTTCGTTGCCGTGGCACCCTTTCGTTCCACCATGGTGACCTAATGCTTCATAACATGCTCATGTCAACATTTTCATAAAATTGCATAAAACTTGTATATGTCATCCGCATCATGATAACAACATTTAAAATGTTTAAAATTGTTGTTTGCATTAAATTGCTAAATAACATGTGGGGATTTACCAGAATTGTTGTTTGTTGTTTCCGGCCTCATTTAAACTTGCCTAGATAGGTAGTTTAATTATGCTTCACCTCTGGCCATGTTAACCAACATTTAATATTGTTGAGTAGCATAAACGAGAGCGAACTAAATGATTGAATGTGGTGTTTCGTCAATATGCAACTCGTTGCATATTGAGCTCCACTTAACTTGTAGTATTGTTTGTTGCACTTTGCCATGCCATGACTCATTAAACCGGACATGCATCATACTTGATTGTGCATCATGCCATGTTTACGTGATGGTTGTTCACCATGTTGTTTGCTTCTTTCCGGTTGTGCTTCTTCTCGATAGTTCCGGTTATGTTGCGATTGTGAGGATTCGTTCGACTATGTTGGTTCGTCTACTTCATGGATTCGGTCTTCTTCCTAGCAGGATTTTAGGCAAGATGACTGTTACCCTGGATACCACTACTATCTTTCCTTTGCTAGTTGTCTTGTTGCTATCGCTATGTCGTTGTCGGTGTACTAAAGTTTGGGTCCTTCAGTACCCCATACTTGTGCACGGATGGTTGTAGCCATACCAGCGGCAAGGCCTGCCGGGGGACAGCTGGAAGCAAGTGCAAGATTATCAAGAAGGCGTTCAAACCAATGACTAGAATACAGAAGCCCAAAGGCCGGATCCCCGGCAAGATCCTTGCCGGGATGGCTTGCGAAGACCCGGCAAGACTTGCGCCCAGCAAGATCACGCCACCCTGCCACCGCTCCAGCGCAGTGACCAGCCTGTCATTTAGGTTTTGTCCTCCTGGATGCATGTCATGGCACTAGTGGTGGACGAGCTTAAGCGGTGCTGATGGGACGGGCCCTTTTTCCGTCCCCAAGAAAGTAAAGGACACCTAAACGGAGCATTTAATGCGTTTGTCCTAAATCGTCAGTGATAAGCATGTAAACACTGTAGCAACTTTACACCTCTTCTGTGTACTGTACGCCACTGTTGGTGACCCCTTGGACGTATAAAAGGAGGCCCAAGGTGTAGCTATAGGGGGAGGACACTCTAGCCCATTCTGCATGCGTAGCTGCTGCTCGAACATACTGTTCATCGCAAGTGCTCCTGAAGCTTGGGCTTAATCAACCACAATAAACTAAAGCAGGAGTAGGGTATTACGCTTCTCAGCGGCCCGAACCTGGGTAAAAATCCCCTTGCATTGATCGTTGGATCTGCTCTTTGTGTACACCTCTCTCCATGCCGAACTGTAAAAGGGATCCACGCGATCCCATAGGTGTCGTACGCTGACATCTTTGGCGCGCCAGATAGGGGGAGTAGGTTGCGTGAACCTGATCTAGCGATCAGCGCGTCAGTCTCTTGATCATTTTCGTTGCTATGTCTCCCAAGAAGAAGGGTTTGGCGGCGGTTGGTCCATCTGCGTCCGGTTTGCCCGTGCCTTCACGGACGGTTGATGGCGTGGATACAGGTGGAGGTCTTGAGCTTCCACGACATTCTGGTGATCAAAGCCAGGTGAGCGGCATTATTCACAGCGGCGACAACAACCCACACGCCACTAGGTCTAAGGACGGAGCCGTGCCACCTACGGGTGGTGCGGCGAACTCCAAGGACAAGATGGCGCCTTCCAAGGCACCCACGCCGGCGCATGCGCGGCGGCCTTCTCAGGTCGTGCGCGATGAACAGCGCCGTGACATTGGTGGTTCTAGGCGTTCCCAAGGAAAGACCCCTACGCATCATTCCCGAGACGCGCAGGGCCAGCATGCACGCCAAGATGCCGGTGGAAGCGCGGCACGGTCGCGGGACCATGATGGAGCTCCTTCTAACACGGTTAGGAGTCAGAGCACCTCACGTTCCTCGCACCTTTCGCCGCCGTCTACACCAGCAGAAGCGTTGGCGCGAGCGCAGCTGCTCCTGGATTTCCCTCCCGCTCCGGAGAAGCTCGAAGAATGGAGAGCTGCTATTCAGAGCCTCATCGGCTTCGCCAACATAGATGGGCCGCAGCAGGCGGAGCCTTCACGGCGGCGGTCCATCGAGCCGACGCGTGCCGATGGCGAAAAGACTGGAGGAAGAACGACTACGATGCACTCTCCTCCACGACAGCAACAGTGGTCGCTAACTCGGCGGACCGACGTCTGTGATGGCGATTCCACGGTGTCGTCTGATCTGCGAATGCGCCGTGATCAATGTCAAGTTCTTCGGGAGCGAAGCAAAGAAGACGCTCGAACTACCATCGAGCGGCGACGGGAAGCACGCTATCAATCTGATAGACGCGCGGGGCCCACTGTAGACAAGCCTGCGCCGGGGTACACTGGTGACTTACCTTATGAGGTGGGTTTGTCCAGTGTTTACCCGCGAGCTGCGGCGAGTCCAGTGGCCCAATTCCCGAACGTTCAAACAAGAGGTCCCGGAGAAATACGATGGCAAGACTCATCCGTCGGAGTTCCTGAGCATCTACACCATTGCGGTGCAGGCTGCTGGGGCTCGAGATGATGAGGTACTTGGCAACTACTTCCCGTTGGTGCTCAAGCCCAACGTCAGGTCATGGTTGATGCATCTGCCGGAGAATTCCATTTCTTCCTGGGCAGACCTGTGTCATCAGTTTGTTGGCGCCTTTACCGGAGGCCACCAAGCTCCTGGCCAGGAAAGCGATTTACATCTCATTCCTCAGAAAGAGGGCGAGCCTTTGCGCAAGTATATATAGAGATTTAGCCGAATACAACACAATATCCCAGACGTTCATCCTGCTGCTGTTATTAGCACGTTCCATCAGAACATGCGCAATCGCAAGATGCGGGAAGAGCTGGCGATGAACAACGTCAGGGATATTGCCGAGCTCTATGCTCTGGCGGACAAATGTGCTCGGGCTGAAGAGGGAAGGAGACTCCCCGGCGAGGATGCTGGTGCAGGAATCGACTCTGAAGGTGAAGATGCCGCCGCCCTGACAAGGAAAGGTCGACGGCGTAACAAGAAGCGCAAGGGCAAGGCTGTGCTTGCCGTCGAGGAATCCGGCAACCCCGGCACCGCCAAGAAGATCAAGGTTGATGGCCCCGGCAAGGAGGTTGCCGGGTGTGCCTCCTGCCAGGCCTTGGCAGCTACTGACAAGCCGGAGGGCTCCGACAAGCAATACTACAAGATCCATCGCACTAAGGGCCATGATCTCCAAAATTGCCGGCAAGTTGAGCAGCTTGTCGAGAGGCAGAAAGCTGAGTATGAAAAGCGAGACAAGGAGAGAGCCCAAGATGGTGATGAGGGGTCTAGCAAGAAGCGCGGTAGCTGAGGAGGTCGCCGCGGCAAGGCCAAGCAACAGATGGAGAGGCCCGCTCGAGGCCGCGATAAGGAAGAGGGGGGTGACGATGACAACGAAGAGGACAACGAGTCCAGCGAGCACGAGTTCCAAAAGGCTACAGAAGCTATGTGCGTTGACGCAGGCGCCTTGTTGCATTCTTCTCACCGCCAACTTAAACAGTGGGTGCGCGAGATTAATGCGACACAGTCGTCAGTCGATGCCTGAAAGCCTCTGAAATGGTCCAACACGCCTATCATTTTTTACGCTGAGGATCACCCTGATCACACAACCGCAGTCGGGTGTTTGCCATTGTTGGTTTCACCAACGATTCACAACCTCAAGGTGACAAAAATGTTTAGTTGACGGTGGGGCCGGTTTGAACCTGATCTCGCATAGTGCGATCAAGAGGTTGCAAATTCCTGACGAAGATCTCGAGGAAACGGGCACGTTTCAAGGGATCAATCCAGGAAGGAGCCAGCCGAAGGGCAAGATCACGCTGCCGGTGACATTTGGCAGTGAGCTGAACTACAGAACAGAAAATATCATTTTCGACGTCGCTAAGATTCCGTTACCATATAACGGGATTCTGGGCCGTCCAACGCTGGCCAAGTTCATGGCAGCCTCGCACTATGCTTACAATGTATTAAAGATGCCCGGGCCGATGAGCGTCAGCACCGTCAACTCCGACAAGAAGGATGCGCTTATCTGTGCCAGCCAACTCTACCGGGAGGTATTTGCAGCATCTGCCGCCAAGGCACTTGCTCCTGCCGCTGAAGCTCCAGGGGGAAGAAGAAGACCGGCAAGACCTCTAGCACACACTCCGGCAAGCGCACCTCCTTAGAGTGCCGCGCTCCCGTCAAGGATGTGCCAGAAACTCCACCGACAAGAGCAAGAAATCCAAGGCAGCTCCACCAGAAACTAAGAAGGTGCCCGTCAAGGAGGATGGTACGGGAGGAACTTTCACCATAAGTTCCACCCTTGATGACAAATAGGAAAGCGCGCTCGTTGCTTTCCTGCGGGCGAATATCGATGTGTTTGCATGGCAACCATCTGATATCCCCGGTGTTCCCAGGGAAGTAATTGAGCACCACCTTGCTGTTTGTCCTCATGCACGGCCCATCAAGTAGAAAGTTAGGAAGCAGTCTTTGGAACGGCAAGAATTTATTGTCGAACAAATCAGGAAGTTGGAAGCGGCAGGTTTGGTCAGAGGAGTGCTCCATCCGACGTGGTTGGCCAATCCAATTGTAGTGCGCAAGGCGAATGGAAAATGGAGGCTATGTATCGACTATACAAATATCAATAAAGCCTGTCCAAAAGATCCTTTCCCCCTTGCCGTGCATTGACCAGATTGTGGACTCCACTGCCGGCTGTGATTTGTTGTCGTTTCTCGACGCTTATTAAGGGTACCATCAGATTTTCATGGCAAAGGAAGACGAAGAGAAAACCGCATTTATCACCATGTGTGGTACATATTGTTTCTTACGTATGCCATTCGGGTTGAAACGTGCCAGTTCAACGTTTGCGAGAGCGGTCCAGATTGGTTTTGAGCCTCAGCTACATAGAAATATGGAAGCCTATATGGATGACATAGTGGTTAAAACCAAGGACAAAGCAATGCTCATACAAGATTTAGAAGAGACATTTGCAAATCTGCGCAAGATCAATCTGAAGCTCAATCCCGAGAAGTGTGTGTTAGGCGTTCCATCCGGCAAGCTTCTCGGGTTCTTTGTATCTCAGCGTGGGATCGAAGCAAATCCCGACAAGATCAAGGCAATTGAGCAGATTGAAGCACCAAGACGCGTCAAAGATGTGCGTCGACTTGCCGGTTGCATCGCTGCTCTGAGCGCGCCCTGCCCTTTTTCAAAATCTTGAAGAAGGCAGGTCCAATGAAATGGACTCCGGAAGCGGAGGCAGCGCTGCAGGATTTGAAGAGGTACCTCTTTTCTTCGCCGATACTAGTCGACCCTAAACCACAAGAGCCGTTGTTGCTATATTTAGCGGCGACAAATCAAGTGGTTAGTGCTGTGTTAGTAGCGCAGAGAGAAGTTGACGAGGAAGCAGCGGCGATGGCAGGACCATCAAATGACGAGCTGGGATCTTCCCCGGTAGGGTATGGTGCCGACAAGGCAGAATCTGCAAGGTCAAATGAAGCAACACAGAGGAAGAAGATGGTGCAGTGCCCAGTTTATTTTGTCAGTTCCCTTTTGCAGGGGGCTAGGTCAAGATACTCTGGCATGCAAAAGTTGCTCTTCGGCCTCCTTATGGCCTCGAGGAAGCTACGCCATTATTTCCAAGCACATGAGATCACCGTCGTCACTCAATTCCCGTTGCAGCGGATTTTACGAAATCCAGATGTGACCGGCAGGATTGTGGAGTGGGCATTGGAACTGTCAAGCTTTGATCTCAAGTTTGAAAGCACTTCAACAATTCAGAGTAGAGCCTTGGCGGAGTTCATTGCAGAATGGACCCCAACTCCAGACGAAGAAAGTCAAGAGACAACTCTCCCCGGCAAGGAAACAGATCAAGAGTGGATTATGTATTTTGACGGGGCTTTCTCGTTGCAAGGCGCTGGTGCGGGCGTGCTGCTTGTCGCACCCACCGGAGAGCACCTCAAATATGTAATTCAGATGCACTTTCCCCGGGAGAGATCAACAAACAACACTACAGAATATGAAGCGCTGCTTGCCAGTCTCAGGATTGCGGTGGACCTTGGAATTAAGAAGCTTATCGTCAGGGGTGATTCACAGCTTGTCGTCAAGCAAGTGAACAAATACTATCAGAGCCCGTTGATGGAAGCATATGTAGATGAAGTGAGGAAATTGGAGGAGCGCTTTGACGGTCTGCAGACAGAGCATGTTCCTCGAGCAGAGAACCACATTGCTCACGACTTGTCAAAGCATGCTACCCTCAAGTTACTTGTGGAACCAGGTACTTTTGTGCTCCGATTGACTCAGCCATCCATAACACCATCAGCGAGGCAAGATAAACGAAGGAGGTTGAATTTTGGCCAGTACTTTCCGGCAGAGCTCCCAGAAGCCGCCGGCAAGGAAGTTGCCGGGAACAACGCCAAGCTTGTCGGGGAGCAACAGGCTCCGGCAAGGCCTCAAGCCCTTGCCGTAGAGACAAACGCTCCCGCGACAGAAGACATGCCTTTAGTCCTTGCTGTCGAGCCTCAGGCTCCAGCATGGGCACAACACATCGTCCAGTTCCTCCAAACAGGGGAACTCCCTGAAGAACAGGAAGAAGCGGAGAAAGTAGCCCGTCGGTCTAGTATGTACCAATTCGTGGACAATGTCCTGTACAGAAAGAGACCGAACGGCGTGAAATTGAAGTGCATTTCTCGGGAAGATGGACTGGAGCTGTTGGCAGAGATACATGGAGGCATATGTGGCTCCCACATAGGCTCAAGGGCTCTTGTCGGTAAGGCATTCCGGCAAGGTTTCTTTTGGTCTACTGCCCTCCAGGATGCAACTGCACTAGTAACCAAGTGTGAAGCATGCCAGTTCCATTCAAAGAAATTGCATCAGCCAGCTCAGGCTCTTTAGACAATCCCTCTTTCCTGGCCATTTTCGGTCTGGGGGCTCGACCTATTGGGTCCTTTTCCCCGTGCTACC
Organism: Thinopyrum elongatum; assembly: GCA_011799875.1. Classification (NCBI taxonomy): domain Eukaryota; kingdom Viridiplantae; phylum Streptophyta; class Magnoliopsida; order Poales; family Poaceae; genus Thinopyrum; species Thinopyrum elongatum. The sequence continues at coordinate 344,572,519 of CM022300.1, forward strand.
TGGGGCTTTGAGTACTTGTACGTCGCAATCGACAAGTTCACAAAATGGCTGGAAGTGGAAGCAGTAAGAAAGGTGACAGCACAATCAGCCATCAAGTTCTTTAAAGGACTAGTTTGCCGTTTTGGTTTGCCAAACAGGATCATCACTGACAATGGCACACAGTTCACGAGCCACACCTTCGTGCAATACGTCCAAGACCTTGGCAGCAAAATCTGTTTTGCTTCTGTTGCTCATCCGAGAAGCAACGGCCAAGCGGAAAGGGCAAATGCTGAAGTGTTGCGAGGTCTCAAGACAAGGACTTTAGACAAGCTAAAAAAGTGCAGAAGATGCTGGATTGATGAGCTGCCGATGGTTCTTTGGTCAATCAGAACGACACCAAATCGAGCCACTGGCCAGACACCCTTCTCCCTAGTGTACGGGGCAGAAGCAGTTCTCCCCACAGAACTCATGTACGGGTCACCTCGAGTGCTCGCTTATGATGAACTTGAGCAAGAGCAGCTTCGGCAAGATGACGCTACGCTCCTTGAGGAAGATTGTCTTCAGGCTACTGTGCAAGCTGCATGCTACCAGCAAGCCTTGCACCGCTACCATAGCCGCAAGGTTCATGCCCGAAGTCTTGAGGAAGGCGACCTTGTTCTTCGGCGCATTCAGTCGGCCAAGAATTCCAACAAGTTGACGCCAAAGTGGGAAGGCCCTTATCGGGTAGTACGAGTCACCAGGCCTGGTGCTGTCCGCCTGGAGACCGAGGATGGCATTCCAGTGAGCAATTCCTGGAATATCAAGCATCTTCGTAAGTTCTACCCATAAGGCGTGGTTGCCGGGTCCCCCGGCAACCACCTTTTGTACGAGTTTTGTCGGCAAGGCGTGTGATCCTTCGTACAAAGCCAGGTGCAGACCCTGTGCATAGTTGAATAAGCTTAAGTGTTTTACAATTCCTGTCGATTTTCATGTTAATCTATATGCATGCTTGTCTGAGATATTGTATTACACTTGCTTCCAGTAAGCTTTAACGAACCGCCAAGGTCCCCTCTTCTTTCTTTTTCTCAAAGGATAGACGGTTCCCTCGCGTGCAAGTTTGCCGGGGGGAGTGATGGTATGGATACCGACAAGCGACGTTCAAGGTTGACATCTTGCAGAAAGGAGCATAGCAACAAAAAGCTAAGTTACAGAACTTTAAGTGAATTTCTTTTTACTTTGAGGTTATTTTCCTTGAACGATTTCGGCCTTTGTATGGAAAACCTGCACGCGAAGGAACCTTGTCGTGATCAGTTGCGCCCTTACTCTGTTTCGAGTCCGCTCAACAGCCTAGGTGGCTGCACTGAAAACGTCAAGTTATCTTGCCGGTAGCGACACTTTCAGCAGGCTACTAAGGATCCATTCCTCAAAGCGCTCGCAGCAAGGGTGCGCGCGCCGGTAAGTTTTCCAATAAGCGTAGGGCATGCACCATACAGAAAGAAATCCGACAAGAGAAATAGCATGCATTCATCTAAAACATAGCAAGTTATATTACATTGATAGTTGCCACGATTTTAACTTAAGATGAAATTATCTTTCGCATGGAATGGTGGCGGCAAAGATGAAGTGGAGTGGCAGTCCCTGCGCTGGCCTTTGACCCTCTTGACTTGGCTCACCTTGTCGACGATGGGCGCGACAAGCTCTTTGAGTGCCTCGAGGTCGACATTTTCCGGCAAGCTGTCGAGAACATTGGTGAGGTTGATGCCAGGGTTCTTGTGCACCACTTTGACGAGCACCTTGAGGAGGACGGCCTGGTAGAGTTTGCAGGATTCATTGGCCAGATGAGTTGCTCGTTCAGAATGGAGCCGCTTCAGGGCATCAACGACGCTCTCGAAGAACATGGTCATCTTGGCACTCAAGGACACCCTGTCATCAGAAGAGTAGTTGAAGTTCTGCAGGCCTATGGAGGATAGCTCTGCTGCAATCCTTTCCGCAACGTCAACCAGGTGCTCGGTCCAGATCTTCACACCTTTCTCAAAATCATTATAAGAGGCGGCGGCGCTCTTGAGCAGGTCCTTCTCATTCCAGAGGTCTTTGATCAAATCCTTCTCTTGAGCCTTGCCGTCCTCCAGGGACTTCTCCAGCGTGGTCAGCTTTAGTTTCAGATCAGTGATGGATTCATTAGCTGAGGTGAGCTTTCTGATCTTGTCAGACATGGAGGTTTGCATCTTCGCCAAGCTATAGAGAGTCTTCTCTCTGTCGGCTTTGAGCGTTGAGAGCTCCTTGCCATCGTCCTCAAGATCCACCTCTAGCCTCTTTACTTTATCACCCAGCTCGTTCTTGGCGGCCTCTGCAGCTTCGGTGGCATCGATGGCCTCCTTCAACTTGCCGGCGTGATCTATGGCCAGAGCTTCGAGCGTCTCCATGTGTTTCTGCTCTAGCTCTTGGGTTCACTGCGCGACAAGCCTTTCGATCTCCTCGTCCTTGCTGCGGAGCTTAGCGGCAAGCGCCTCCTCGCGAGCGGCAAGGTCCTCTTCATGAGCATCAAGCCTGATGCAGCATTCCGTCAAGCGAGCTTCCTCTGTAGCGGCCCGCTGTGCGGCCTCTTCTTGTGCCTTCTCGGCGTCAGATTGCTTCAAGAGGAACTCGCTCCCACTTTGACTCAGCTGTTCCCGTCCAGTCATCAGCTCCTAGAAAGCCTCAGCGTACTAGACCTGCATTTGCTCGACACGCTTCTGGAATTCTGCCTCCGCTGCTTCACAACTGCCGCCCTGGAATCCAACTTTTCCTTTCGGGTGGGGTGAAGTGCCTGGAGCTTCTGGAAGTTGCTGCTCATGGCTTGGAGGAGCTGTTCTTCCTTGGACCCGCTGCTGCTGGCGCATGGCTCGTCAACAATCTTGAGTCCAGCAGTGGCGATGATGTCTTCATCGAGAATTTCCTCTTCGGTTGGCATCCCACTGCTTGCCATCCCTGGTATGCTGATGAACAGGTTGTCACCAACCTTAAGGTATCTGCTTAATGGCGGGGCTTCGGATGTAGACGGTTGGTCTTCGACAACTGCCTCGCCGGCAACTGGGGGCTCAGTGACTGGTCCAGCGCCATGCGCTCCTGTGGCAGGAATGCCATCAGTATGGTCACCGGTCTCCTTGCCGGCCCTCTCAGCAGATCCCTTGGCGGTTTCCTCCTGTGCAACCTTGGCGGCCTCGTCAGCAGCGCTCTTGTCGGCCTCAGCGGCAACATCTTTGGCGGTCTCCTCGATGACGATATCAACATCCATTTGTTCCATCGAAGGAAGATCTGAAGACCGGGGAAGGAAACAAGATGAGACCAAGGTTGAAGTTCAAGAAGACAAAAATAAAGAAAGAATGACAAGTACTCAGAGGCAAGTGGTTTACCTGTGTCGAGCTGTTGAGAGGTGGTTTCTCCTTTCCCGGCAACATTGGTTGCCAATGTAGGACTACCAGTGCCCATGCTTGCCGGCTCCTCTTCAACACGAATGGGCTCACCAGTGGAAGCCCTTGCCGGAGATTCATCTCTGGGCGGTGTGGCTGACGGAGGCGGCGCGTTAGGGACGGCCTCCGATGGCTCTCCTTGTTGCCATTCTTCTCCTACAGGCCCGGTGATGTCAGTAACAAAGATAAAACACCTCAACGCCCGCTAGCGGAATATGAGTAGTGGACTCATGCTGGGGGCTGGGTTGGGGGCTGCGTTGAGACTAAGCTCCGAGCTGACGACGATGAGCTCTGGCGCACCTACGGTGCCTGCCGGGGGCTCGTCACCCGTTGAAGTCTTTGCCCTCTTCGCCATCCTTTGCGCCAATGTTTCCATATCCCTGCGGAGACAGGCCAAAGCAAGACAAGTGAATTAAGCAAATCAGGAACTCAGAAGTTAAAAGATCCGGCAGGACCCTTACTGTTCTCTTTCCGGGCTAAAAGCGGAGAGGTCGAAGTCGACCTCCACTTCAGTGTCCGTGTGAGGGGGCGGAGAAGGGGTCCTGGGTCGCTTGGCTGTGGCAGAAGCGGTGGGTCGATGTGACCCTGTTGCTCCGGCTGTTGGTGCTGTCTTATGAGACGCCCCCGCTACTCCAGTTGTTGTCGCGACCGTGCGTCTCGTACGTCACTCGGGTTGCAGTTGAACTTCTTGCCACTGCGCAGCCTTGCCGGCCGCCTTCTTGCCGGGAACCTCACCGCTCGAGGAAGGTTGATGTGCTGGAATGCCTGGAGCTGGGGGCTCCTCGTGCAGCTGCTCCTCGGTTGTGTCTTCGACGGAAGGGCTCCCGCCAGCTGTGTCGCTCTATTCCCCAGCAGTCTCAGCCTGCCCGGCAAGATTTTCCTCTGACATTACTTCTTATTCGTTGGCTTCCTCTTCCACGAAGCTAGCGCTACTGGCCTCCGCGGCAAGATTCGCCTCTTCCGCCCTGCTGGCGATATACGCCACTTCTTCGTCAATAGTGGGGCGGATGAGATTTGTCGCTTCCCGGACGGCTCTTTCCGACAGATTGTCAACGAACCCCTGTGCTTGCTCTGCGGATGGCTCAACCCAAGTTCCGTCAAGGCCGTGGGCATTACATGCCGGCATCATGGCGATGATTGAGGTCAGAGCGGAGTTGTTGCACAGAGGAATTATGCTCGCCGGCAACTTATATTTCCCGCCGGGCCTGAACAGTTTGTGGAAGAGAGCTGTGTGCTGTATGATTGTCAAGTTGTTGTTCAGCCCAGGACGCAGCCTCATGATATCTGCCGCAATCCGAAACTCCCATGCTGGTCTCCCTTTGTTATGCAGAGGAGCGATGCGGCGATGGAGGAAATCAGCGCCAACCATTTCTATTGTGAGCCCGGTAGCCCTAAGACGGTGGATCCTGGTAATTGCGATTCTGACCTTCTCGTCCTGAGGATCGAGAGCGCTCCAGTCATTGCCACGGACCACTTTCATTTGTCAGGGCAAACAGAAAGGCTGGGGATCTTTCTCCTTAATCCAGCAGCATTCGCCCCGCCATTCTTCCCACTTCGTACAGTAGAGCCCCTCTGGATATATCTCTTTATTCCATGCCCTTGGAATCCAGGTGATAGAACCAGAAAGGGCGTCTCCTTTTTCGATGCGAGGAATGAAATAGTGGCGAAAGAGGGCTGTGCTGGGGATTACTCCGGCAAAATTTTGACAGAGATGGGCAAAGACTGACATGCATGTCACGGCATTCGGCGTGAAATCCAAGAGATGGCAGCCGTATGTGTACATGATGTCATTGAAGAAATCAGAAAACGGAGGGCAGAGCCCGCAATAAAAGTATGCGACAAAGAAAGGGAATTTATCTAGGCCACCCTCGGAGGAAGCTGGGTTTATGCGAGTGGCGGGATGAGCCTTCGTCTCCCTCCCCCACATGCAAAGATATCGATCCTTCAGGGCGCTCGCGTCGAGCGTCGGGGCGAAGACGACGTGCTCCTTCCGCATCTTCACCAGCTCGCTCTCCTCCGCCAGCGCACCCGACCCGGCGGCTTTCACCTCTTTGCCCTTGCTCGCTTTGGTCGGCATGGCGACTGAGGAAGCAGGGGCTGAGGAAGATGAGAGAGTGGGGGCGGTGGATGGATGGGAGAGGCTCTGCTTTGAGTTCGAGGAAGAAGGCGACAGCGGTTTCTAGATTGGAAAGGATGGGAGGTAAATGAACGGCGCCTCTGCGGATTCCATTTTATGGGGAAGGCGCGGAACTGCCTCCTTTCTAATCAATGTGAATATGTTTTCGCGAGCGCACTGCTACATCGATTGTTCCGCTCACATATCTCGCGTCGTGCATTCAATATGCGCTGTGGGGAAGCATGGTAAATGAGATAATTACGACAGCTAACTCCTGCCACGCGTGCTCGTGCACTGTTTGGGCCTAGCCCAATAACGCCTCGCACCCGTGTATGGCCTAGGCCTGGGGGCTCCTGTCGGTGTACTAAAGTTTGGGTCCTTCAGTACCCCATACTTGTGCACGGATGGTTGTAGCCGTACCAGCGGCAAGGCCTACCGGGGGACAGCTGGAAGCAAGTGCAAGATTATCAAGAAGGCGTTCAAACCAGTGACTAGAAGACAGAAGCCCAAAGGCCGGATCCCCGACAAGATCCTTTCCGGGATGGCTTGCGAAGACCCGGCAAGACTTGCACCCAGCAAGATCACGCCACCCTGCCACCGCTCCAGCGCAGCGACCAGCCTGTCATTTGTGTTTTGTCCTCCTGGATGTGTGTCATGGCACTAGTGGTAGACGAGCTTAAGCGGTGCTGATGGGACGGGCCCTTTTTCCGTCTCCAAGAAAGTAAGGGACACCTAAACGAAGCATTTAATGCGTTTGTCCTAAATCGTCAGTGATAAGCATGTAAACACTGTAGCAATGTTACACCTCTTGTGTGTACTGTATGCCACTGTTGGTGACCCCTTGGACGTATAAAAGGAGGCCCAAGGTGTAGCTACAGGGGGAGGACACTGTAGCCCATTCTGCATGCGTAGCTGCTGCTCGAACATACTGTTCATCGCAAGCGCCCCTGAAGCTTGGGCTTAATACCCACAATAAACTAAAGCATGAGTAGGGTATTACGCTTCTCAGCGGCCCGAACCTAGGTAAAAATCCCCTTGCGTTGATCGTTGGATCTGCTCTTTGTGTACACCTCTCTTCCTGCCGAACAGTAAAAGGGATCCACGCGATCCCATAGGTGTCGTACGCCGACAGTCGCGCTACCTACCACTTGTTTATCAAGCCTCCGAAATGGCCATGTTAGCCTCTAACGTTTTCCATCATCCTAGCAAACCGTTGTTTGGCTATGTTACCGCTTGCTTAACCCCTTTTATAGCGTTGCTCGTTGCAGGTGCAGTTGCAGTTTGTTCAATGTTGGGACATGGATATCATGGGATATGACAATATCTCTTATTTAATTAATGCATCTATATACTTGGTAAAGGCTGGAAGGCTTAGCCTTTTGCTTGGTATTTTGTTCCACTCTTGCTGCCCTAGTTTTCGTCATACCGGTGTTATGTTCCTTGAATTTTGCGTTCCTAACGCGGTCGGGGTTTATGGGTCCCCCTTGACAGTTCGCTTTGAATAAAACTCTTCGAGCAAGGCCCATCTTTGGTTTTACCATTTGCCTAATAACAACTAAAACATACATAGGGACCGTCTAGCACCCGAGGACTCTTAATCTACAACCCGGGCCAGTGCTCCTCATGAGTCCTGCTCCAAAATGGGCGGCCTACGGGGCCACCGCGAGGAAACTCAAGGATTAGTTTTACTCGTAGCTTGTCCCATCCGATCGTGGCCTGAGACGAGATACGCGCGGCTCCTATCAGGGTGTCAGCACGTCGGGAGGTCTTGCTGGTTTTGTTTTACCATTGTCAAAATGTCTTGTGCACCGGGATTCCGAGTTTGATCGGGTTGTCCCCAAGATGGAGATTTGCCTCCGCTGATCGTGAGAGTTTGTCATGGACTAAGTTGGGACACCCCTGCAGGGTTTAAACTTTCGAAAGCCGTGCCCGTAGTTATGTGGCAGATGGGAATTTTTAATATCCGGTTGTAGAGAACTTGACACCAAATCCGAATTAAAATACACCAACCGCGTGTGTAACCGTGATCGTCTCTTTTCGAGTGAGTTCGAGAAGAGAACACAGTGGGGTTATGTTTGACTCGTAAGTAGTTTAGGATCACTTCTTGATCATTACTAGTTTGCGAACATTATGCGTAGTTACTCTTCTTACTCTTGTACTCGTAAGTTAGCCACCATACAATGCTTAGTGCTTGTTGTAACCTCACCACTTACGCGGTTCCATACCCATTAAGCTTTGCTAGTCTTGATACCCATGGTAATGGTATTGCTGAGTCCTCGTGGCTCACAGATTACTACAACAATAGTTGCAGGTACAGGTAATGCGATGGTCTGACGCGAGTGCGATGCTTGCTTGTTTGGAGTTCTTCTGCTTCTTCTTCTTCGATCAAGGGTTAGGTTCCGGGTTGGGAGCCTGGGATTAGTAAGGTGGATGTCGTTCTTCTTTTTCGTTTGATTTCATCCGTAGTCGGATCCTGCTCTTCTGTATGATGATTGCTATGTATTGATGAACTGTTGTATTCATGTTGTAGCTTGTGGCGAGTGTAAGCCTTTATCTTGTATTCTCATCTATTCAGTACATGGTATGTTGTAATGATATCCACCTTGCTATGCGCTCGAAATGCGGTTGTGCCCCAATCGAGTTCATCATGTGATTGGGATAGAATTGCATCTTGGGCGCTACAAATTGGTATCAGAGCCTTACCGACCACAGGAGCCCCCTTGATTGATCGAACCACTGGCGTTGTTGAGTCTAGAAAAAAAAATTGTTTTGAGTCTAGTTATATATCGGAGAGTAGGAATTCTTTTTACTCCTCATCCCCTTCGTCACTCTGGTGAGGACTCGTGACGTAGGTGTTTTGGATCCATCACACTCCTTTTTTTTACTCAATTTTTTTTAGGATCACGCGGGTATTGTTGGAATCGCTGCGATATCAGTGTGACAGGAATTCTGTCTTGGTGCCTCCTGTCTGACTTGACTTCTTCCGGGGAGTTGAGCTCCAAGGGGTTCTTGTCACATTCGCGATCGTTTCAGTTCCGGAATACCAGAGGACGCCGGCATCGAAAACGCTTCTATACTCTTTGTGGTGACAGTAGTTTGACGACACCCAGTACTAGGGAGAGCGATCAGATGTATTGCCACAGCTGGTATATTAGATGTTTTCGAAGGTCTGAGGTACATGAATTCTGAGGTTTTCTTGGTTATGTGTTGACGGGTGGATACAGTTGGAGTGTAGGATTTGTTAGTTGTGTGAGATATTTGTGCCTCCCTGTATCCCCAACACCAGATTGCATAACTAGAAAGTTTCGGGAGTTCTTAGGTGGGAATTCAAGTAGTTACCCAGGATTTCCTTCCGACAGATATATGATTTGAGATTGGGGTCCAACGTCTAGTGGTTCGTTTTTCATGGTCGATTTACAGTGGTCGCGAGGCGTCTTAAAGAATCCTTGGCTATGATAATTCGGGGACGTCTCGTTTGTCATTCATGATGTCCGCTGTACGTCATGCCCGTGGGGCCTCATCACGAACACTTTGGGCGAAATCTCTATCATATGTTTGTTTCCGGCTTATTCTGCAAGCCAATCCTTTGTTTTGTTTTGAGTTGTGATATTCGAGTTGCTTCAATGTCAAGTGTTGATTCCATACCTTCTTAAGTGGTGTTCTCATATTTTTATGGGAGTGCTAATTCTTCTTGAGCATCGAGATTGTCATTTCAGTTCTTTTCCAACCGGTGTACTTCTCTGCAAGTTATTCCATACGGGCGCCGTTGAGAAGCCTGAGGATTCGTCCGTTTCATCCGTCCCAAGTTGCCTTTGTTTTTCCACCCTCCCACCCTTCTTCTTCAAGGAATCAAATATCCCAAATCAAGTATCCTTTTATTCTGCAAAGTCTCTTCATCCTTTTCTTTCAAGTTTCGATCCGGTGATTTATCGTGAAGATGCTCAAGAGTTTCAAGTTCATCATTCTTCATTCTCATAATCTTTTCTGGTGGATTCAATTCAAGCTTTTGGTGTTGATAATATCCCTTTCCTCGTTTCAAATGCTTCCCCATGCTGGTGCACCTCTTAATCATTCACCTCTGTCTATTCGTATCCGAAGTGCTGAAGATATCTCGGGAGACTCGTCTTTTCATTCAAGATCCGTTTGTTCTATTTCATGGTTGTTATCTCATTCAAGCCATTTAATTCAACCAGTGCAATCTCTCTTTAAAAAATCGTTCAACGGTGTTTCTTTGAGTAGGCCCTAACCCACAGGTCTTTCCCCATGATCTTACCTGACTCTTCTAATTTTTCGGAGTTGTTCTCAAATTCTTTTCAAAGTTTGACGTAAGAATGAATTTTCATCAGTCATATGCCTTCTTCAAGATCGCTTCCAAATTCTTTTCATCCTTCGCTCAACCTTTCTTTATTCATTGTTCCGGATTGCATCAGCAATTTTTAGTGGTGTTCCTCATCGTCATTCTTAGCTTTTGAAGACCGAAGAAGAATTTCTCCTAAATCTTGGTCTGTTCTCTTGAAGATTCGTAGTTCAAGCTTGATGCTATCCCCTCAAATTGTTCAGATCGTCAGAAATTCTTTTCATTCCTCATCCGAAGCATTTCATGAGTTCTTTCCATTTGGAATCTCCGAATGCCATCATTTCAAGAGATTTCTTCGTTCTCATCTTTCAACTTCATTTCCATAAATCTTCTCAATTCATGCCTCTTGTTCATTTCTAATTCTTACAGGTGATTCGTTCTCTTTTCTTCATTCGTTTTCAATTCTTACGATGGTTCGTTCAAGATTCCTCTTCCTTTGTTACCGTATCAATTTATTCGTTGCTTCTAAATCCTACCGGTTGTTCGCTGAAGACCTTATTCAAGTTTGCGCTATATCTCTCATCAATGCTTTTTCAATGAGAATAAGTAGTATGCCAAATCCGTTGCTTGTCATCAATTTAAATTGATGAAGGATAAGCATGACATAATTCTTATTCTTAGTTCATCAAGGTGATTTAATCCTTTCTTCCGGAGTTTGCGCATGATGAATAAATTCTCGGTTCTAGTGTTTCATCTTTTCCTTTTCTGGAGTTCCAAGTTTTCTCAGTTATATCGTCGCGAAGCTCCATCTAAATCATTGCAAGGCTTCACCTTGTGTTTTCAACTTCTCTTTCTTTCTATCATCCTTTTATTACCGGAGTTCTTCATGGAGGCTCTACATGATGGTTCATCAAGGATTTAATTCATTCTCGAAGTGTTCTTCAAGATTCTTGTTGGAGGAGTTCAAGCATTCTTCATCTTGCATTCCGAAGTGCAATTCTCTCTATCTTATCTTTTGAGATGGTGTTATGTCATCCTTGACAATTTCTCCTCGTGTTTCATGATTCACAAGTTGTCAAGAATGAGATATTTTAAAACCATCATTTTCTCTTCGATCATGAGTTGTTTCAACCCATCATAATTGCTTCGTTGGAGGTTATCTTGGTATAGATTTCACCTAAAGCCTTTTATTGGGAATGTTGCTAATTGTGGTGTTTATCAATGATCCAAGTTTCCTCCTATTCTCTCGGTAAAAGGAGTTTTCATCTCTTTGTTCATCTTAGTCCAATGAACTGTTTCTGTTAGTGGCCGTTTGTCACCTCATAATTTTGAGATGTTTTCCATAAGCCCACAGCAAGCTTATTCTTTTGTTGTTGATTTTTTTCAACAATTCCGTTCAATCCTTCTTTGCAAGGATGCTTTCCAAGTTCATTTGTGGCAGAAGTTGGCATTTTCTTCTCTGTTCTTTTCTTTCCAATGATCTAACTTCTATTTTTTCGTTTCGAAGGCATTGTCATGTTGCTCTCTTCGTCCCATCATCTCATTTTGCCAAGATCATGTTCTTTTCCTCGCTTAACCATTTAACCGGAGTGTTGTGTCATCTCTTCAAGTTCTTTTCATCAAGTTTTGCTCATCTTTTCAATCGGAGTGCTGCCCAAATTCTTTCTTTCGCATTCCTTGCTTCTCTTTTCGACCGAAGTGGTTTTAAATTCTTTCGTGACCCTTGAGCTCTGGATTCATGTCTTTGCAACCTTTAGGTTCTCGTCGTATTCCTTGTTTCTCTTGCCCAACGGACTGTTTGCAATCTCCTTCATCTCTGTTGTACTCTTTCTTTCAAGTTGTTTAACCTCTCAAGGTTGTGGTTTCACTCGTTTGTCGAAGAAGCAACTTAGTATTACCTCTTCTCTCCGTTCTTCATCCCTAGATCTCGGGGCGAGATCTCTTGTAAGTGGAGGAGAGTTGTAACGACTCGAGACCGACGCTCCAGATGCCTTCCATGTATTCCGAGTTTCGTCGTGTGATTTGTTTTGTTTGTTCATTCATCATTGCATCATGTCATCATGCAACCCTTTTTAAAACTCAGCTAAATAAATTGCATAGATCGTTGATCTATTTAAATCGAGGGATATTCACAATGGTGATTTCTCTTTATAACATATACAAAGTCTCCCAATATTATTAAGGAGCTATAATAAAATATTCCATTAATTGGAATGCACCATAACACACGTACAATTTAACTCCATGCCTTTTCCTATCTCAGTTCTTGACCTCCAACTTTGCCCATTTATTCTTTCATCACTTTTCCAGGCAACACCTAATTTCTCAACATTTTTGGACCTACCACATACCCACTTCCTTCTCACAGTCATTTGAATTAAATTCAAATGAGTTTGAATCCAACTTCACGCCCACGCTCACTTTTATTTTCTTGGATCAAGCTCATTTTTATGAGTCCGGGAAAATTAACCCCACGCGCAAATTCTTTCCCTAACCCTCTCTTTCTTTTTCTTCTGTCTAATTCTTTTCTACTAAAGAATAAAAGGGAGGGAGAGAGAGAGCCCAGCCAACCCTCTACCAGGACGGCCAACCAGCAGCCCAACCGCACCGCGCCGGCCCATCTGCTCCTAGGCCCATCCTCCCTCTCCTCTTAACCCCAGCTACCCGATCGCTCAGCCGATCCCCTCCCTCTTTCCCTCTACCGCCGCCACACAACGCACGCACAAACATCGCTACCAGGGGAGGAGTCCGATCCCCTCGACCGAGACCTTGGCCTCCGGCCATGGCGCCCGTGGCGGCGACCCTGCAGGTCGCTGCCCCGCACCATCTCCATCTTCCTCGCCCTCACGCCCGCGCTTCCCGATCCAGCGCCTCCGTCCTCGCCCTGTGTCCTCCTCCGCCGCGCCGCCGGCGACCACCAGGCGCGCCTCCGGTCGAGCCGCCGCGCCGCTGGGCGTGGTTCCTCCGGCCGACGAACCCTTCCGCCTCCGGCTCTGTTCCCCTGCCCCGCGTCCTCCGCGCCCCCTTCTCCATCGTTCCCGCGTCGCCGCCGCGCCATCTCGCCTTGCCTCATCACCCTCCCTGCCTTGCTCCTGCTTCCCCGCCTCCATGTCACTGCTTGGCTGTCAGCAGCTGCTCGACAGCAGCGACCTTGCTTTGCCTGCTCTGCATCGAGCTGCCGGCGTCGAGGAGATGCCCCTGCTCCGAGCACAACCGCCGCACCTCGCGTTGTCATCCAGCTTGCCAAGATCCACGCGCTGCTGCCCTTGTCCTCGAACGTCGCGGCCACTTCTGCTTCGGGCCATGCCCAGCCCCGCGTTGGTTTTCCCGGCATATTCTGCCGCTGCTCGCGCACCGCCCTACCTTGCTGCTGCCCACCAGAGGCCCTTTTGTCTCGCTTTGTTTTGGGATCGGCAAGAACGAGACGCCAAGACCCGTACCCGGACCGTCAAGCATCTTCTCCAAGATTTTGCCAAGTACCACGACGATGCGCCAAGTACCTCTACCGATGACTCGAACGTCTATGAACCGTGCACCACTACCGTCGCCAATATCGCGAGTAGCTCTGCCGTCGTCTTGTACCACTACTTTCACTACCGTCGCTGAGGACTGATAGTACCACTACTTCGACTACGCATCCGCTTCGAAAATGCATGCTTCGAAGGTATAATCCCGAGACAACGCCCGCGAACGAATGCATGTGTGTTGTATGAGATGCTCGTGTTTGCATCGTGTCCGAGTTGTTATTGCATGTTCCTCCTTGTTTACCATGCCGTCGACCCGTGGGAACATGGTAACTGGGATCACCCCACTATTTTTTGCATATTCTGTACATCCATATCTTCTTTTGCACCGACATCTCGACGAGTTGTCGGATCATCGGAATGTTGTCGTGTCACCATTTTCGTTGTCGTTGCCGTGGCATCCTTTCGTTTTGTCATGGTGACCAAATGCTTCAAAACATGCTCATGTCAACATTTTCATAAAATTGCATAAAACTTGTATATGTCATCCGCATCATGGTAACAACATTTTAGCCTCTAACCTTTTCCATCATCCTAGCAAACCGTTCTTTGGCTATGTTACCGCTTGCTTAGCCCCTTTTATAGCGTTGCTCTTTGCAGGTGCAGTTGCAGTTTGTTCCATGTTGGGACATGGATATCATAGGATATCACAATATCTCTTATTTAATTAATGCATCTATATACTTGGTAAAGGGTGGAAGGCTCAGCCTTTTGCTTGGTGTTTTGTTCCACTCTTGCCGCCCTAGTTTCCGTTATACCGGTGTTATGTTCCTTGAATTTTATGTTCCTAACGCGGTCGGGGTTTATGGGCCCCCCTTGATAGTTCGCTTTGAATAAAACTCTTCCAGCAAGGCCCAACTTTGGTTTTACCATTTACCAAATAACAACTAAAACTTGCATAGGGATCGGCTAGCACCCGAGGACTCTTAATATACAACCCGGGCCAGTGCTCCTCATGAGTGTTGGTCCAAAACGAGCGGCCTGCGGGCCACCACGAGGAAACTCGAGGATTGGTTTTACTCGTAGCTTGTCCAATCCGATCGTGGCCTGAGATGAGATACGCGTGGCTCCTATCAGGGTGTCGGCACGTCGGGAGGTCTTGCTGGTTTTGTTTTCCAATTGTCGAAATGTCTTGTGCACCGGGATACCGTGTTTGATCAGGTTGTCCGCAAGATGGAGATTTGCCTCCGCTGATCATGAGAGTTTGTCATGGACTAAGTTGGGACACCCCTGCAGGGTTTAAACTTTCGAAAGCCGTGCCCGTGGTTATGTGGCAGATGGGAATTTTTAATATCCGGTTGTAGAGAACTTGACACCAGATCCGAATTAAAATACACCAACCACGTGTGTAACCGTGATAGTCTCATTTCGAGTGAGTTCGAGAAGAGAACACGGTGGAGTTATGTTTGACTCGTAAGTAGTTCAGGATCACTTCTTGATCATTACTAGTTTGCGACCGTTATGCGTAGTTACTCTTCTTACTCTTGTTCTCGTAAGTTAGCCACCATACAATGCTTAGTGCTTGCTGCAACCTCACCACTTATCCATTCCATACCCATTAAGCTTTGCTAGTCTTGATACCCATGGTAATGGGATTGTTGAGTCCTCGTGGCTCACAGATTACTACAACAACAGTTATAGGTACAGGTAATGCGATGGTCTGACGCGAGTGTGATGCTTGCTTGTTTGGAGTTCTTCTGCTTCTTCTTCTTCAATCAAGGGTTACGGGTCGGGAGCCGGGGATTAGCAGGGTGGATGTCGTTCTTCTTTTTTGTTTGATTTCATCCGTAGTCGGATCCTACTCTTCTGTATGATGATTGCTATGTATTGATGAACTATTGTATTCATGTTGTAGGTTGTGGCGAGTGTAAGCCTTTATCTTGTATTCTCATCTATTTAGTACATGGTATGTTGTAATGATATCCACCTTGCTATGCGCTCAAAATGCGGTTATGCCCGAATCATGAGTTCATCACGTGATTGGGATAGAATCGCATCTTGGGCGCTACACCCACTGCTTGAGCTGGCGGTGAGAGGAGTGCAAGGATGCACCCCTGTCAATGCACATTGCCTCAGTAGCTTTCTGAAACTCCTGTTCACTGGTCTCGTCATCTTCTTCATCATTGTCATCTTCATTTTTCTTCTTCTCACGGCCCCTAGCGGGCTTCTCTTTCTGATCAACCTTGCCGTGGTGCCCATTGCGGCCTCTGTGGCCCTTCCCGCTAACATTATTCAGGCCTTTCTCCTTATCACGCCTCTCATACTCAGTCTTCTTCTCCTCAACTAGCTGTTCGACTTGCTTGCAATCTTGGAGATCATGGTCCTTGGTCCTATGGATCTTGTAGGATGACCCATCGGACTTACCGGTTTTATCAGCCACCGCCGCCGCCCGGCAATCAGCGCTGGTAGCAGCTTCTTTGGCGGATGTCTCAGCCTTAGATTTCTTGCCTGCGGCAAGGTCACCAGAGCTCTCAATGGCCATCACAGTTTTTCCTTTACGCTTCTTGTTGCGCTTCCTATTTTTCTTCCCAGCAGTGGCGGTGTCGTCGCCGGCTTCCGAATCGACTTCGACACCTGCCTTCTCGCCTGGGAGCCTTCTGCCTTCCTCAACCCGAGCACACTTATCCGCCAATGTGTACAACACATTGACAGTCTTTGGCAGTTGAACATTCATGTTTGCACGCATACTTCGATTGCGCACGTTCGTGTGGAATGCGACAATCACAGCTACTGGGTGTATCTGAGGGATGTTGCGGTGTACTCGGCTGAATCTCTGCAGGTATTTGCGCAAACTTTCCCCTTCTTTCTGTGGGAGGGCCTGCAGGTCACTGGGCTGTCCCGGTTCTTGGTGGCCGCCAGTGAAGGCGCCAACGAACTCATTGCACAGGTCTGCCCACGAAGAAATGGAATCCTCCGGCAAGTGCATCAGCCAGGACCTCATGTTTGGCTTGAGAGCCAACGGAAAGTAGTTGGCGAGTACTTTATCATCTCTTCCCCCGGCAGCCTGAAAGGCAATTGTATAGATGCCTAGGAACTCTGCCGGGTTCAGCTTTTCATCATATTTCTCCGGCAGGTCAGGCTTGAAAGAGCGAGAAGATGGCCAACGGACTTGCCGTAGCTCACTAGTGAAGGCAGGGCATCCCACCTCGTAATGCACGTACCCGCCAACACTGGGCGCGGGTTCATCAACGTCGGGTCCATTGCGCCTGTCTGATTGACGGCGCATCTCGCGACGCCGCTCGATGGTGACGCGGGCGTCTTCCTTTCTCCTGTCTCTCAACACTTGGCGTTGATCCTGCTGGAGCTGTGGGTCGGACGAAGCCATTGACGCGTCGTCTGGCTCGTCGACGTCTTGAGTTTGCCGATCTCGATGTGGCTGCCTTTGGATGGGTTATCAAGGAGGGGACTTCACCATAGGTGCAGTCCTCTCGACTTGGCCACTCTCTGGCGCTGCCGGTGTTGTCTGCAGGTGCCGCGAGGGCTCCGTGCACTGCGACTTATTGGCTTCAGCAAAACCGATGAGGCTCTTAATGGTAGCTCTCCATTCATCCATCTTGTCTACCGCTGGAGGAAAGTTCAGCAATAGCTGAGCTCTCGCCATCGCTTCGTCCACCGTCTCTGGCATGGCGTGAGAGGCGGAACGCAACAACGCTGGACTTCTGGACGAACCAGACGGAACGTTGTCGTCCCCCTGCCGTCTCTGACCGATCACCAGAGCGGTCCGGCGCGGCCAAAGCTGGTTTTTTTATGGCCAGCAGCTTGATTAGTTGGTCCCTTCCTATGTGGACGCGGCCATGAAGGATCGACGGCGCCACTCGGGGTCTTGTCTCGCTCGCCCTTTGCGGGGCGAAGCGTGTGTCCCATCGCCGCCCCTCTCGTCGGCGCAGCCAACGGGTCTTGGCTCGCACCGGAGCGGGCGTCGACGTCGTGCTGGTTGAGCTCGCCGGTGCGGTGAGGAGGAGGGAGTTGGGCGTCTCCGTGGCCAGCACCGGTGGGCGCATGCTCGTCAATATGTTGATGAAGTTGGACCGCCCTCGCGGCCTGTCGGTGCAACAAACCCCAGGCGTGTGTTACCTAGACTGTACACAGGCTCAAGAGCAAGGTTGCAACATCCAAGACGAGACCAAGCTGAAGAGATAGCTCTTTGAGAAATCAAAGGGCGGATCAAGAAGACCAAGACCAACCAAATGAGCAAGATACCACTAAGGAAAAACCTCCCTTGCCGGGCAGGCGAGCCTGGCGGGGTCGAGGTTACCCATAAGACAAGTCTCAAGACTCCCCCGGCAGGCTTGCCGGGGATGCCGAGGGCGGACTACCCCTCCAAGGCGCCACCGCTTCACCTCACAGCAACGCAAGTCGCCTATCGGTGCGGTGTCGAGCACCCAAGTGATTAAGTGGTTGTTATTTGGCACGTGGCAGCCATTTCCGAGGAAGATCACCCCTGAATGACACCCGTCCAGGAGACGTGTAACGCAGACAGGCGAGAAGGTAGCTGAACGGCGCGGCAAGGCTGCCGGGCTACACCTATGATGTGACACTAAGCGGTGCATTTAATGCGCCTTGTCCTGTCTGCAGAGTTAGGTATGATAGTATTGTGGCTATCTAATCGCTGGATAATGACCGTTTTGTCATTGTGGTAACCCCTTGACCTATAAAAGGAGGGTCGTGGCTACCATAGAGAGGATTCGGACCCCTGTACACTCATACGCGTGTAGCTGTTCTAGTCCCAAGGCGACCTTGCCGGGCTAGAGCGTTGCATCTCCACCACGGTCCTTCCATCAATCCACCAAAGCAGGAGTAGAGTTTTACGCCTCGCGGCGGCCCGAACCTGGGTAAAAACTGCTCGTGTCATCGCTGCCGTGCTGCTCTACGCTCTCCGCTCTTTGTGTAATGTGCTCTTCCCCCTTGCCAAACCACAAGGGGCCGACTGTCCCATAGGTGGCCGTGTTATACCATGACATCTTTCGCACGCCAGGTAGGGGGAGCGCTTGCGAGAACCAGAGGGTGTAAGCAGCGCGTCATCTTCATCATTGTTTTCTTCATCAACGGCTTCATCATCCATGGCGCCCAAGAAAAAGTCCGGTGCTGCAGCTCACCCGTCCACCGCGAAGGCCCCTTCGCATGCGGCCACTGATGCCGTGGGGGCTTCGGAGGCGCACGGGGACGTGGGCGCTTCGGGGGACGTGGCTGGCGCAGGCGGCGTCGTCGCCGTTCCCCCTGCGGCCGAAACGGGAGCAGGAGGCGCCGGAGAAGGACAGTGTCAACAACATCCCAGCGGCCATGCTCCACGGGATGCGGGTGGAGAGATTATTCCAACTCCACCTCTCCGCCCCACTGAGGAACGCAGTCGCAGCGATGGCGCTCGCTCTGGGGTGAACCGCAACCCTCTAGCCGCCCCCGCTGCGGGTGCGGCTACAGGGCACATGCCACCCCCAGGACAAGCTAGCCGAGATGATGCGTCGAATGGGGTCGCCAATCCCCGAGCACATCCACCTCGTCGCCACGCCACCCTGGCGACCGGCTCATGATGGTGAGAGCACGGCGCCATCACTATCGGCACCGTCAGAAGCCAGGCGACGTCGTCTATGCCGAGCACCGCTTCGGAAGCCATGGCGCGAGCCCAACTCTTGTTGAGATTTCCGCCGGCGGCCGATCAGATGGATGAATGGAGAGCCTCCATTCAGAGCTTGATTGGTTTCGCTGAGGTGGGAGGATCACAGCGGGGAGGCCCGCCGCGGCCTGCACAGGCAGCGACGATAGCCCGAGCCGCTGGCCGTACCGAAGGGGCCACCCCCATGGTGCAATTCCCTATGCGGCAGCCAGCGCAGGGGCCACAGCCAGAGCCACGCGGCCAAGAACCCGACGATGTATCGATGACTTCGTCTGATCCTCGGGCACAGAGTCCTTGAAGACAGGCGGAGGGAGGACGCGCGCGTCACCATCGAACGACGCCGCGAAACCCGCCGCCAGTCTGATAGGCGCAATGGCCCCGACGTCGACGAGCCGTGCCCGGTGGAGACGGATACCTGCCTTACGAGGTTGGGTGCCCCGCCTTCACTCGTGAGCTGTGGCAAGTCCGTTGGCCATCTGCCCGTATGTTCAAGCCAGAGATACTAGAAAAGTTTGATGGAAGATTGAACCCGACAGAGTTCTTGAGCATCTACACCATTGTTGTTCAAGCCGCCGGAGGAAGAGATGAGAAGGTATTCGCCAACTACTTCCCTCTGGCACTCAAGCCAAACGTGAGGTCGTGGCTGATGCACTTGCCGGAGAACTGCATCTCGACCTGGGCCGACCTGTGCCATGAATTTGTTGGCGCCTTCATGGGCGGTCATCAAGAACCAGGGTGGCCCAGCGACTTGCAGATCCTCCCACAGAAGGAAGGAGAGAGTTTGCGGAAATACATGCGGAGGTTCAGCCGAGTGCATAGGAACATTCCGGACATCCACCCGGCAGCTGTGATAGCTGTATTCCAGTCCAACGTACGCAACCGTGGGATACGTTCCAAGATGAACGTCCGGTTGTCCAAAACTATGAATGAGCTGTACACTTTGGCGGATAAGTGTGCCCAAACAAAGGAGGGGAGGCGTCTCCCCGGTGAAGAAGATGGCATCGACGTTGACTCAGAGGACGACGACGACGCCACCAATCAGAAGAAGAAGGACAAGAAACGCAACAAGAAGCGCAGGGATAAGGCAGTGCTAGCTGTTGAAGGATCGAGTACTCCTAGTACCGGTAAGAAGGCCAGGACCGAGGCTCCCGGCAAGGAAGTTGCCGCATGCGCTGATTGCTGGGAAGCCGCGGCTGCCGAGAAGGCTAGGAAGGCCGACGGGCTGTACTGCAAGATCCATCGGACCAAAGGCCACGATCTTCAAGAGTGTCATCAGGTTGAGCAACTCGTCAAGAAGCGGAAGGCTGAGTACGAGAAGCGTGACAAAGAGAGAGATCAAGATGGCGTTGGCGGGAAGGGCCGAGGCGGTAGAAGAGGTCGCCCCGGCAAGGCCCCTCAGTATCAAGGGAAACCTGCCAGAGGCCATGAGAAGAAGGAATGCCATGACGAGAGTGATGAAGGAGATGTAGGATCGAAAGTAGGTCTAGAGGGGGGGTGATTAGACTACTTGACCAAATAAAAATCTAGCCTTTTTCCAATTTTAAGTCTTGGAAGATTTTAACAACTTAGCACAAGTCAAGCAATCAACCTACATATGCAATTCTAAGAGTATAGCAGCGGAATGTAAATCATTGCATATGAAGGTAAAGGGAGGGATTTGGAGAGGCAAACGCAATGTAGACACGGAGATTTTTGGCGTGGTTCCGATAGGTGGTGCTATCGTACATCCACGTTGATGAAGACTTCAACCCACGAAGGGTAACGGTTGCAAGAGTCCACGGAGGGTCCACGAAGAAGCAACCTTGTCTATCCCACCATGGCCATCGCCCACGAAGGACTTACCTCACTCGGGTAGATCTTCACGAAGTAGGCGATCTCCTTGCCCTTACAAACTCCTTGGTTCAACTCCACAATCTTGACGGAGGCCCCCAAGTGACACCTAACCAATCTAGGAGACACCACTCCAAAAGGTAATAGATGGTGTGTTGATGATGAACTCCTTGCTCTTGTGCTTCAAATGATAGTCTCCCCAACACTCAACTCTCTCTCACAGATTTGGCTATGGTGGAAAGATGATTTGAGTGGAAAGCAACTTGGGGAAGGCTAGAGATCAAGATTCTTGTGGTTGGGTTGGAATGTCTTGGTCTCAACACATGAGTAGGTGGTTCTCTCTGAGAAAATGAGTAGTGGAAGTGTAGGCACGTTCTGATGGCTCTTTCTCTGATGGAGAGGAGGATGGAGGGGTATATATAGCCTCCACACAAAATCTAACCGTTACACACAAATGAGCCAACTCGGTCAGACTGAATAGGTAAACTCGGTGAGACCGATCCAGTCAAAAATGTGAACGTTAGGCTTTTCGGTGGGACCGATATGATCAACTCGGTAGGACCAATGAGCTAGGGTTAGGGCAAAACTTGATCTCGATTTGACCGATTACTTCAACTCGGTGAGACCGATTTCAGTAATAAGCAAACAGAGAGTTGGTCAGGCAAACTCGGTGGGACCGATCGCTCCTTTCGGTGAGACCGAAACGTTACGAAAGGGAAACAGAGAGTTTGCATTGCGAACTCGGTGGGACTGATCGCTCATCTCGGTGAGACCGAAACATCACGAAGGGAAACAGAGAGTTTGCAATCCTATCACGGTGAGACCGAGATCCCTATCGGTTAGACCGTACTGATTAGGGTTTCTGGCTATGGCTATGCCAAGTGAACTCGATGGCGCCTGATAGATCAAATCGATGGGGCCGAGTTTGACTTCAGGTTTAGGACATATTTGGATGTGAGAAGATGGTTGAGTGCTGTGGAGCATATCACTAAGCATTTTGAGCAAGTAGACCATTAAGCAACACCTCATCCCCTTTTAATAGTATTGGCTTTTCCTATGGACTCAATGTGATCTTGGATCACTAAAATAGAAATGTAGAGTCTTGAGCTTTTGCCAATATTTGTCCTTAGCATTTTGAGGGGTCCACATCTCTAGTCCATGCCATGCCAATCATTGAACTATCTGAAATAATCATCTTGAAAAGTTATTAGTTCAATGAGCTATATGTTGTTATGAATTACCAAAACCACCCAGGGATTAGTTGCACTTTCAATCTCCCCATTTTTGGTAATTGATGACAACATATAGATCAAACTTCGACAAATGATAATAAGAATGAAACATATCGTTGCTTTGAGAAGTATGTGAAAAGCAAGAGCTCCCCCTAAATTTGTGCATTATTTATGATTTGCTTTTGAATGCAATTGCACAATTGATTAGGATCATGGGTTACTCTTCCATGTCACATACATCTTGATGGAGCGCTCAAAATGATAAAGTATAGATAGCATGCACCTATCACCAAGACAAATATGATTGATCATACACAAATGATAAGATAACATCATTCAAGCACACATATTTAAGAAAAATATGATCAATCACAAGATCATAAGAGGTATCTCACACACAAGCACTAATAAGTAGCAAACAAATGACCAAATAAGTAGCAAGAGAGACAAATAAAGCAAAACACTCTCTCTCTCTCGAAGCCTATGATCTATACACTTTCTCCCCCTTTGGCAACAAGTTACCAAAAAGCTTGAAAATGCATAGTGCTATACGTCACTCTAAGCATGATCTCCAGGAGCTCCGGAGTGCGAAGATGGCGTGGAGAGAACATCATCTGCAAAGACTTCAGCTGATGTCTAAGGAACTGGAGGGGTTGCCACTGGAGGGACAACTGAGGCTGTGGCTGCAAGTGCAGAAGTTGTGGCCCTGGTGTTAGTGACTGGCACAGCTTCAGACCTTTGTGCTCTAGGCACCCTCTGATAAGCATCTGTGGTAGATCTTCCTCTCCTCTCCTCTGCTTTTTCCTGTAGTTGCTCAACTGTGGTCTGAATCTCGGTGACCTTCAAGTCTAGATCATAAAACTTAGTTTCAATGATTCTCTCAAGACTTTCTTGGTTTTGAGTCAGGGTGGTTAATCCTTTCTCAATCCTCACTGTGGCTTCAAGCAGATATCTGAGCTGGTCCTGCTTGGTCTTGAGATTTGCAACTGAGGCATCTGGAATCTTTGAAGCTTTTTCAGCCTTTGCCTTCTCTCTCTTCATCATCTTCATCAGATTCCTTCAACATAGAAGGCTTTCCAACAACTCTAGCCATGGTCTTCTTGACCATTTCCTTTCTCTTCTTGCCTCCAGCAGCCTCTTCTTCCTTTCCAGCATCAGTTGCTGAAGTGGCAGCAGCTTGAGTTGAGGCTCTGACTTTGGACATTGGAACTCTTCTAGCTGGAGCCTTTACTTGCATACCAGGCTTGATGCCAGCAGCAGCAGCAGCAACTTGCTCTTTCTTGATCAACTTCTTCTTGGAAGTGACCTCCTCATCAGCAATGTAGTCCTTATCTTCAGATTCTGAGGTTTTCTTCTTCCTCTGCCTAGTAGCAGCCTTAGGCAGATTGCTGTGTGTGCTCCTACTTCCATCATCATAGCTGCTTGAGGGACTAGTGCCCTCACTGAGATTCTGGTGCTCTTCTGACTTGTTCTGGCTGTCACTCTAGTCGGACATAGCTGAAACTGACCCTGTGAACAGATGGATTGAGATAGAGTAGATGAGCATCACAAAGTGCAGCTATTTTGGCAAAAGGAATGACTCAAAAACTTAATTTTAGTTTTTTGCAGAAAGCATTTCGGAGCTATCGATATGACAAACTCGGTGACACCGAAGCAACTTTAGAGTCTAAACATGTGAAATCGGTCAGACCGAGACACAGTTCGGTGACTCCGAGATGCTAGGGTTTCACTGAGAAAGTAAACTCGGTCACACCGATTTGTACACTTCGGTCAGACCGAGTAGTACATGTGCAATGGCCTGGGCCAAATCGGTGAGACCGAATCTTTCAAGCCGGTCGGTCCGAGATGAGTTCGGCGGAAACCTAACCCTAAGTTTTTGGAACAAAACTAATCTAGAGGAAGTTTTGACTGGATAGAACTATTTCAATCGTGGCAAGAATCATGGCATTGAACTTTGTGCTAAGAATCGGAGTGAGGAAAGCACAAAGGGTCGAGTTCATACCCTAACTTGGTGATGAACCCGCTATGGCGACGACGGCGGTGAGGATTCCTGTCGACGGCGGCAAAGACCAGCGGCAGGAGGTCGCGGGCGATGTTGAGACGATCCGGAGACCACGAGTCGGCAGAGCTGGACAGGCGCGGGCGAAGAGGTTTGGAGGAATTTCCAAATTTTCAACCCGGGTATATATATCCAGACCCTGTCGGTGTGACCGAGTGGAACAACTCGGTGGCACCGAGATGCAGAATTGCAAGCGGTTGCTGCAACTCGGTGTGACCCAATGGTTCAAATCGGTTGCACCGAGATTAAAACCTAGATCAACTTAATGAACTCGGTATGACCAAAAGGGATGGATCGGTCAGACCGAAATACACTAAGAGGTTTTGGAAGTTTAAGTCTATGACGAATCGGTGGCTCCGAGTGCTCCTCACCCGGAGGGTCCGAATATGACTTGATCAAACTTTGTGATGTAGCATGAATAGAGTTCGAGACGAGAAAAGCATAGGTAGCTAGAGGGAGTACTTAGGCATTCTTGTCCATCCATTTGGCAAAAGAAAAGCCAATCAATCAAAGCAAAAAATGGATGTCCTTGAATGAGAAAAATATGCAACCAACATGCTCACACAATAAGATAGCAAATGAAATATGTGGTAAAGCATGCACAAACACTCTAGCATCTATCAAGCAATTTTGTGATGACTAGGTCATCTATATATGAGTATATTGACTTAGGAGTCAAATGAGAACATTTGATCATAGGTCATACTCATCATTTAAGCACAAGTGGGGTTACCACTTTTACATAAAGCATTGTTGTGTTCACACCATTAGAGTTGCTTTAGCTCAATTTTTAGAGTAAAACTCCCCCTAGATGTGATATCCCCCTTATGAGGGATGAACTAACCTTGGGTTTTGCCGATGATGAATTCATGTAGGTGTTGAAGATGTGGATGCTCAATGTCGATGTAGATCATTTGGAGCAATTCTTTGGAGTGAGTTGCACTTTCAATACCTATATGGGTTAGTCCCACAAGGAACATGCAAGAATATCCATAGACATAGAGTGAAGTTCACACATATGATGATGTCCATGAAAGCATTAGGTTACCTTGTCCCTTGTCTTACCAACAAGAGGGTTTGTGACTCCTTGAACTAGTGCAAGATGTGGAAGTTGTTTGCACTTGTTTCTGCCAAAATGAATATGAGTGAAGTATGTTGGCAGAGTCACCCTCAAGAACTGTCTAGTTCTTCTTCTTCGGGATCCACATCATCTTGATGGGAATCCTTGGATTTGTAGTCGTACTTGATGAAGTAGAACTTAATGTAGTCTTGGGAACCCATTTGACCAAGGCCTTAGGAGCTTCTTCAAATGCATCAATCTCCTCTTGAAGCTTGTCCTTGCCTTTTAGCTTGTGGTCTTGTGGTGGAAGATCTTCTTGAGCTTGTGTTCCCTCGAAAGAAGTGGGGTCATACTTCTCTTGTTGAGGAACAAACTTCGTCTTGGGGTATTGATCTTCTTCCCACTCAACTCCATTGGCATTGAACTTGCGTTCAAAACCAACACCTTGATTCTTCCGGTGCCTTCCTTGCTTGCGTACAATTTTCTCAAATTGCTTACTTCCGGCAAGGCTCTTGTAAACACATTTCTCTATAATTCCCTTCAATAAGCTATTTTCTTGCTCAAGTGTAACTTGGCTAAGAGAATCATTAGTGGAATCAAGAGAACTATTAGAAGCAACAATATTGGATTTAACGTGATTATTGTTACTACTAGACGAAGAATCTTTCTTACTCTTGTTGCTAAATTTTACTTGAGGCATGTAAGTAGACAAGAGTAAACACTTGGAAATGTAAGAAGAACTTTTCTTATGAAGATCATCATTGATTGCTTTTAAGAACTTATGCTCTTGCTCTAGATTGAGCTTTTCAAAGCGTAGCTTCTCATGAGTCTTTGAAAGCTCTCGATGATCTTCTAAGGTAGTTTCATGAGCTAACTTAAGAGTGTTTAGTTCTTTAGTTAGACGCTCAATCTCCTTCTTAACATTGTCATTCCTTTCATCTTGATTAGCATGATTAAGAGCAATTTCATCATAGTTTTCATCACTAGAATTGTCAACAAGTAAATCATCATCACCTAGCAAGTCATCCTCATCACTATTGAAATCAACATACTTGAGGTGTGATACCTTGGGGCCTTTAGCCATGAAGCATCTTCCAATCCCTTCATTTGGTGAATCAAATATGTCGTAGGAGTTGGATGACACAAGTGCAAGACCGACAACACCTTCATCTTGAGTATATTCGGAGTCGGAGTGATAACTTCTCTCGGAGTAGTTGTCGGAGTCAGAACCGGATACCCATTCACCAACATGGGCTTGATGTCTTCGTCTTGTGTAGCTCTTTGATGACTTGTCCTTCCTTTCTGAATCCTTGCTTCTGCGAGAGGGTCTTCATTCATAACGATCATCTCTACTCCTTCTCTCTCTCGGAGGTGATTCTTCTCTTTTGCTTCTCCTTTTAGGTGAGTCTTCTCTTCTCTTGTAGGGAGCCGTACATTCACTAGAGTAATATCCGGGTCTTCCACAATTGTAGCAATTGCGATCATGACTAGAAGATCTTTTGTCATTGTAGGACCTTGACTTGTGACTTCTTTCTTTGCTTCTACTCTTATAGAACTTGTTGAAGTTCTTCACCATTAGGCTCAATTCTTCATTGAAGACTTGTTTCTCACTTGATGATGTAGGAGCATCACATGAAGCTTTGTCAGCACCACTAGACTTGTTGTGAAGCTCTTCTTTATCCTTGAGTGACATCTCATGAGCAACAATTCTATCAATGACTTCCCTTGGCTTGAGATCTTTGTAATTGGACATCATTTGGATCAATGTGCACATGGTATCATACTTTCCATCCAAGGCTCTTAGGATCTTCTTGATGATGAATTTGTCGGCCATCTCTTCACTTCCTAAGCCGGCAATCTCATTTGTGATGAGAGCAAGCCTAGAGTACATTTCAGCGACACCTTCGCCATCCTTCATTTTGAACTTGTCAAGTTGACTTTGACGCACATCCAATTTGGATTCTTTGATGGACTCGGTACGTTCATGCATATCAATCAAAGTATCCCAAATTTCTTTTGTATTCTCAAGGTGGCTGATTTTGTTGAATTCTTCGGGGCACAATCCGTTGAAGAGAATATCGCAAGCTTGAGCATTGTATTGCAACATCTTCAATTCTTCAGCGGTTGCTTCATGATTCGGTTCTCTTCCATTAAAGAATTCACCTTGCAAGCCAATACACACAATAGCCCAAACATCGGGGTTATGTCTAAGAGTATGCATTTTCATCTTCTGCTTCCAACTAGCAAAATTAGTACCATCAAAGTAAGGACCTCTACAATGGTAATTTTCCTCGCTAGACGCCATACTCACCTAGGTTGTGAAACCAAGGCTATGATCACGAAAACTATGGAAATCAAGGCAAATGGAGACCAAAGCTCTGATACCACTCGTAGGATCAAAAGTAGGTCTAGAGGGGGGGTGATTAGACTACTTGACCAAATAAAAATCTAGCCTTTTCTCAATTTTAAGTCTTGCCAGATTTTAACAACTTAGCACAAGTCAAGCAATCAACCTACACATGCAATTCTAAGAGTATAGCAGCGAAATATAAATCATTGCATATGAAGGTAAAGGAGGGGGGTTTGGAGAGGCAAACGCAATGTAGACACGGAGATTTTTGGCGTGGTTCCGATAGGTGGTGCTATCGTACATCCACGTTGATGGAGACTTCAACCCACGAAGGGTAACGGTTGCGCGAGTCCACGGAGGCCTCCACCCATGAAGGGTCCACGAAGAAGCAACCTTGTCTATCCCACCATGGCCATCGCCCACGAAGGACATGCCTCACTCGGGTAGATCTTCATGAAGTATGCGATCTCTTTGCCCTTACAAACTCCTTGGTTCAACTCCACAATCTTGACGGAGGCTCCCAAGTGACACCTAACCAATCTAGGAGACACCACTCTCCAAAAGGTAATAGATGGTGTGTTGATGATGAACTCCTTGCTCTTGTGCTTCAAATGATAGTCTCCCCAACACTCAACTCTCTCTCACAGATTTGGCTATGGTGGAAAGATGATTTGAGTGGAAAGCAACTTGGGGAAGGCTAGAGATCAAGATTCTTGTGGTTGGATTGGAATGTCTTGGTCTCAACACATGAGTAGGTGGTTCTCTCTGAGAAAATGAGTAGTGGAAGTGTAGGCACGTTCTGATGGCTCTCTCTCTGATGGAGAGGAGGATGAAGGGGTATATATAGCCTCCACACAAAATCTAACCGTTACACACAAATGAGCCAACTCGGTTAGACCGAATAGGTAAACTCGGTGAGACCGATCCAGTCAAAAATGTGAACTTTAGGCTTTTTGGTGGGACCGATATGATCAACTTGGTGGGACCGATGAGGTAGGGTTAGGGCAAAACTTGATCTCGG
The DNA here is from genome assembly GCA_011799875.1 of Thinopyrum elongatum. Taxonomy (NCBI): domain Eukaryota; kingdom Viridiplantae; phylum Streptophyta; class Magnoliopsida; order Poales; family Poaceae; genus Thinopyrum; species Thinopyrum elongatum. The sequence goes on from CM022300.1 coordinate 344,601,026, forward strand.
TTTGACCGATTACTTCAACTCGGTGAGATCGATTTCAGTAATAAGCAAACAGAGAGTTGGTCAGGCAAACTCGGTGGGACCGATCGCTCCTTTCGGTGAGACCGAAACGTTACGAAAGGGAAACAGAGAGTTCGCATTGCGAACTCGGTGGGACCGATCGCTCATCTCGGTGAGACCGAAACATTACGAAGGGAAATAGAGAGTTTGCAATCCTATCTCGGTAAGACCGAGATCTCTATCGGTTAGACCGAACTGATTAGGGTTTCTGGCTATGGCTATGTCAAGTGAACTCGGTGGTGCCGGATAGATCAAATCGGTGGGGCCGAGTTTGACTTTAGGTTTAGGACATATTTGGATATGAGAAGATGGTTGAGGGCTGTGGAGCATATCACTATGCATTTTGAGCAAGTGGACCATTAAGGAACACCTCATCCCCTTTTAATAGTATTGGCTTTTCCTATGGACTCAATGTGATCTTGGATCACTAAAATATAAATGTAGAGTCTTGAGCTTTTGCCAATATTTGTCCTTAGCATTTTGAGGGGTCCACATCTCTAGTCCATGCCATGCCAATCATTGAACTATCTAAAATAATCATCTTAAAAAGTTATTAGTTCAATGAGCTATATGTTATGAATTATCAAAACCACCCAGGGATTAGTTGCACTTTCAGGAGATGAAGAGGAAACCAGTGAGCAGGAGTTCCAGAAGGCTACTGATGCCCTATGCATTGACGGAGGTGCATCCTTGCATTCCTCTCACCGCCAGCTTAAACAGTGGGCGCGTGAGGTCAATGACGTGGAGCCAGCGGCAGAATCTCGGAAGCCACTCAAGTGGTCCTGCACGCCCATCATCTTTAATGAAGAGGATCACCCTGACCGCACCACCGCGGTAGGGTGTTTGCCGTTGTTGGTTTCATCAACAATCTGCAACCTCAAAGTCACAAAGAAGTTGGTTGATGGCGGGGCCGGGTTGAATCTGATTTCTCCCAAGGTCATCAGCAAGCTCCAGATAGCAGATGAAGAGCTCAAAGTTACTAGTACCTTCCAAGGGATCAACCCCAGCATAAGTCGTCCTAAGGGAAAGACCACACTGCCGGTAACGTTTGGGGGGGAGTTAAACAACCGGACTGAGAAGATCGTGTTTGATGTGGTTGACCTCCCCCTGCCATACAATGGAATCCTTGGTCGTCCAGCCCTGGCAAAATACATGGCGGCATCCCACTATGCCTACAACACGCTGAAGATGCCAGGGCTAATGGGCATCATTTCCATTCCATCAGACAAAAAGGACGCAATTATATGCGTGGATAAGATGTACCGAGAAGCAGTCGCTGCAGAGGCCGCGGAAGCTACCGCTCCCGCCAAGGAAAGCTTGTAAGGATGCCAGCAAAGGCGAATGGGTTGTTGATGACTTGTCGGAGAGTTCCAATAGCAAGAGATCAAAGGTTGCTGCGCCCGCTGTGAAGAAGGTCCCGGCAGGGCTGGTTAGCGCTGATGGTACATTTACTATCAGCTCCACCCTCGACGACAAATAGGAAAGCGCGCTCGTTGCCTTCCTGCGGGCGAATGTCGATGTGTTTGCTTGGCAACCATTTGACATCCCCGGTGTTCCCAGGGAGATAATCGAGCACCACCTTGTTGTCTGCCCGCATGCCCGCCCCGTCAAATAGAAGGTCTAAAAGCAAGCTTTGGAGCAGCAACAGTTTATTGCTGAAGAGATCAAGAAACTCGAAGCTGCTGGTTTGGTCAGAGGGGTATTGCATCCAACTTGGTTGGCGAATCCAGTGGTGGTGTGCAAGGCGAATGGGAAGTGGAGGCTTTGCATAGATTTCACAGATCTGAATAAAGCATGCCCGAAGGACCCATTCCCCTTGCCGCGCATCGATCAGATTGTGGATTCCACCTCTGGATGCGACCTGCTTTCCTTCTTGGATGCCTACTCCGGGTACCACCAGATTTTCATGTCCAAGGAAGTTGAAGAGAAGACCGCGTTCATAACCCCATGTGGCACGTACTGTTTTGTATGGATGCCCTTTGGGTTAAAAAGCGCTGGATCCACTTTTGCAAGAGGAGTGCAAATTGGTTTTGAGTCACAGCTGCATAGGAATATTGAAGCTTACATGGATGACATAGTGGTCAAAACCAAACACAAATCGACCCTCATTCAGGACCTGGAAGAGACCTTTGTGAATCTTCACAAGCTCAACTTGAAGCTGAACCCGGAGAAGTGTGTGTTTGGCGTTCCTTCCGGCAAGCTACTTGGCTTCTTCGTGTCCCACCGACGGATAGAGGCCAACCCCGACAAGATCAAGGCGATCGAGCAGATTCAAGCACCCAAGACAGTTAAAGATGTGAGGCGTTTGACTGGATGTGTTGCTGCACTGAGCAGGTTCATTTCCAAGTCTACCGAGCACGCTTTGCTGTTTTTCAAAATCTTGAAGAAGGCAGGGCCCGTGGAGTGGACCCCGGAGGCGGACGCTGCGCTGCAAGATTTGAAGTCCTACCTTTCCTCTATTCCCACCCTAGTCGCTCCTAAACCACAAGAGCCGTTGCTGCTATACCTAGCGGCAACCAATCAAGTGGTTAGTGCAGCACAGGTGACCCAGCGAGAAGTGGATGAAGGAGCCGCCGCAACAACCATCCCCTCCGGAGAGAAAAGTGAACTCGTCCCGGCAAGTTCAGGAACAGATCAGAACAAAGAAGAGCAGGGCAGCAGAGACAATTCCAGAGTCACGACAAGGAAGAAGGTGGTGCAGCGGTCGGTGTACTTTGTCAGTTCCCTACTGCAGGGGGCTAGATCAAGGTACTCTGGCGTGCAAAAGTTGATCTTTGGCCTCATCATGGCCTCAAGGAAACTGCGCCACTACTTCCAAGCCCACGAAATCACGGTTGTTACCCGCTTCCCCTTGCAATGCATACTGAGGAACCCTGAGGCCACTGGCAGAATATTGGAGTGGGCTTTGGAGTTATCAAGCTTTGGTTTGAAGTTTGAGAGCACATCAACTATTCAGAGCAGAGCATTGGCGGAGTTTATTGCAGAATGGACACCAACTCCAGATGAAGAGACATCGGAGACAATTATTCCCGGCAGGGAAGCGCCCCAAGATTGGATCATGTACTTTGATGGTGCCTTCTCCCTACAAGGTGCGGGAGCTGGCGTGCTTCTCGTCGCACCCACTGGGTAGCACCTCAAGTATGTGGTTCAAATGCATTTCCCCCGGGAGAAGGCTACCAACAACACCACAGAATATGAAGGACTCCTTGTCGGGCTCAGGATCGCAACAGAACTGGGAATCAAGAAGTTGATGATTCATGGAGACTCACAACTTGTGGTGAGGCAAGTAAACAAGGATTATCAAAGTCCATTGATGGAGGCATACATGTAGGAAGTGAGAAAGCTGGAGGAGCACTTTGACGGATTGCAAACAGAGCACGTACCCCATGCGGAAAACAGCATTGCTGATCATCTGTCAAAGTGCACTGCGCAAAAGCTTCCTGTGGAACCAGGGACTTTTGTTCTCCACCTGACTCAGCCCTCCATATCCCCGGCAATAATGGCCAAAAAGAGGAGAAAACTGGACTCCGGCAAACCTCTCCCGGCAGAGCTTCCTGAAGCCCCCGGCAGAGATGTTGGCGGGAACAACTCCACTTCACTTGGCAAGCAGCACCCTCCTGCCGAACTTCCAATTCCCGCGGTTGAGGTGTGCGCTCCCACGGACGAGGAGGTGCCGCTGATCCTTGTTGTCGAGCCTCAGGCTCCAACTTGGGCACGGCACATAGTCTGTTACCTCCAAACAGGAGAACTTCCCGAAGAGCAAGAAGAAGCTGAAAAAGTAGCCCGGTCGGCCAGTATGTATCAGTTCGTCGATGACGTACTATATAGAAGGAAGCCCAACGGTGTGAAATTGAAGTGCATTTTCCAGGAAGAAGGGAAGGAACTACTGGCGGAGATACACAAAGGCATGTGCGGCTCCCATATTGGATCAAGGGCCCTGGTCGGAAAGGCTTTCCGACAAGGTTTCTATTGGCCCACGGCCCTCCAAGATGCAATCGAGCTAGTCACCAGATGTGAAGTCTGCCAGTTCCGCTCCAAGAATATCCATCAACCTACTCAAGCTCTCCAGACAATCCCTTTGTCATGGCCCTTTTCAGTCTGGGGGCTCGACATCTTGGGCCCCTTCCCCCGTGCTATCGGGGGCTTTGAGTTCTCGTACGTCGCCATCGACAAGTTCACAAAGTGGCCGGAAGTGGAGCCCGTGAGGAAGGTGACCGCACAGTCAGCTATAAAGTTCTTGAAAGGATTGGTGTGCCATTTCGGAGTACCCGCCAGAGTCATCACTAACAATGGCACCCAATTCACAAGCCGCGCCTTCATGCAATACGTTCATGCCCTCGGAAGCAAGGTCTCATTTGCATCTGTTGCTCATCCCAGAAGCAACGGACAAGCTGAGAGGGCGAACTCTGAAGTGCTGCAAGGACTCAAGAAAAGAACATTTGATAGGCTGCAGAAGTGTGGCAGGCGATGGATCAACGAGCTGCAGGTGGTTCTTTGGTCCCTCCGTACGACACCAAATCGAGCTACTGGCCAGACTCCCTTCTTCCTAGTCTATGGGGCAGAAGCAATGATCCCCACGGAACTCATATATGGATCACCTCGAGTACTTGCCTACGATGAAGTAGTGCAAGAACAACACCGGCATGATGATGCTGTGCTACTTGAGGAGAACCACCTCCGGGCTGCTACGCGTGCTGCATGCTACCAGCAAGCCCTGCGTCGCTATCACAGCCGCAGGGTTCATGCCCAGAGCTTTGAGGAAAGCTACCTTGTCCTTAGGCGTGTTCAGTCCGCCAAGGGTGCAAACAAGTTGACGCTGAAGTGGAAAGGCCCTTACCGGGTAGTACGAGTCACCAGACCCGGTGCAGTCCGTCTGGAGACTGGAGATGGCATTCAGTTGCAAAACTCATGGAACATTGAGCATCTCCGTAAGTTCTACCCGTAAGGCGTGGCTATCGAGCCCTGCCCGGCAGCCACCCTTTTATACAAGCCTTGCTGATGTTGCATGTAACCCTTTGTACAAAGCCAGGCGCAGACCCTGAGCAACAGATGAATAAACGAAGCGCTGGGGGGCCCTAAAACTTGCATGCATGCATAAGCATAACATGAGCATAGCATGATCATGTAGATCAGGGCACATGTAGTAGTGTTTTCCTCTGCACTAAGCTGCAGGGTTCATGCCGTTGACCTAGTCCCGAAGAGAAGAAATGAAGACAAGCCTACATATCAGTCCCCGACAGGCCGAGCAGATAAGTTATTTCTTATCCATGCATGTTCTGTAATGTGAAAACTTGTGCATATGAAAACCTCATCACGTTCGAAGCATGGGTGCTCCCGTCCTGCGTCCTGAGCGTTGCTTCGGTCAGGGTGGTTGTAGAGGCCTTTGACGGAGGGGGTTCGACGAGGAGCTGGTCCCTTTCCATGGTTTTGTGCCCGGCAGGCCAAGCCCCGCGACAATAAACGAAAGGCACCAGCAAGATAGCTTGCCGAAGAAAACTTGTTTACTTAAACATATAGAGGCATCTCGCCTCTGCATGGACATGACACATGCACAAGTACCCGGCAAGGCTTATCTTTTTCATTAATATGTGATAAGCAAGTACATATCTTACAGGACACAAACATGGATAAAGCAGATTACATATTTTAGACTAAAGTTTGGCAAATGCCTACACATTTTAGACTGAAAAAAGATAAGTGCCCCGTAATCCCTTTCTTGTCCCTCTCCTAGGAACTACAGTGGGAGGTCAAGAGGGCAAAAGGGGTGCCTGAGCAGAAGCCCAGCCCGATCCCGTCAGGGCTTGCTGGGAGCAGCCTGACAAGATCGGGAATGGCGAGGCTGCGAAGGAGAGGGACGGAGGGAGCAGCTCGGCGGTGCCCTCGTCACCACCCCCTGGGCCAGCAAGAAGCCCCAGCACAAGCGCCGGCGGGGAGAGCCACCGGAGCTCAGCTGGAAGACTGCTGGAGGAGGCGAAGGCACCAAGAGAGCGACACCCTCCCCGGCAACCGTCCTGAAGAGGCCGGTGATGATGGTGCCGAGGAGGGAGGGTAAGAGCGGAAAGACGAGGCAGCGGGCCGGCAGTACGAGATGAAGGCGTCGGTGCCATCGTACTCCGACCTGACGGCCTGCCACCCGCCTTCTCCGTCTTCCCTCGTTTTTTCCTCATCACCACCGCTCCAGGAGGACGTCGGCCCCTTGGCCTGTCGCCTACCCCGGGGAAACAGCAAACGACGGTGACGTCCGAGGCGCGTGAAGAGCACTGCTCCCCACCTTGGCGGGCAGGAAGGCGCTGCCGTCTTCAACGTCAACCCCGACTCCGCTAGAAGGAGCAGTGCTGGGATTATCAAGGATCCCGAGCAGTGCACCCCAGACAGGCGCCGGAAGCCCCAGGAGCCTCGCCGTCAGGATGACGAACCTCGGCGACCTGTGGCCAGGACAAGCACTCCCCATCAGGCGGCCGGCTCGTGTGGGGAAGACGGGCGCTTCACCATTTTGGAGAAGCGTAACGCCTCCCGCACCGTGGGCGGTTCGGCGCCCACACCTTCGACTGCCGCATCTCCTACGGCCCCGGACCAGACTCACTCCCCGAGCGTCAGCATGAGCGTTCGACATCATCGAGCCCGAGCTAGAGCCCGGGGCCTGGCCCTGGTCTCTCCCCCTCAACATAACAAAGGAGAAAGCAAGGAATGAAAGAGGGGAGGTGCGTGGATGGACACTTCTGCTCCTTCTCACCCCCCTTCTTTATAGGCGGATTGGGGCTGGGGGCTGATCCCTCACCCCCACCCCAGAGGGGTTCTTTCTGATCTGACCCATCTAAACTACCACCGACGGCCGGATCCGATTGTCGTCCCCTTACACCAACCCAAGAATACTGGGCCCCTGCCATGACGCTCTCTCCCGCACCACGCGCCTCCGTTATCTACCCCACTCAATTCATGCAGCATACATGGCAAAGGATAAGGGCGTGGTGGGATGAGTGAATTGGCAGTTACTCCCCCGTGTGTTAAAGTCATTCACGGGCCATTACAAAGATGGCCCCACTGTAATTGGCATCACGCGACGAGCAGAAAAACCGGAAACTGACTCAAGCACAGGTTAATGAAGAAGCAAAGAAGATCTCAAAGGACGAGCTACCACAACCCCCTCGCCTGTGTACTAGACAGGGCCTACCCCGACGATGCTCGACAGCGCGTTCGGGCCAGGCCCGGGGGCTCCTATCAGTGCAACAAACCCCAGGCGCGTGTTGCCCGGACTATACACGGGCTCAAGAGCAAGGTTGCAACATCCAAGATGAGACCAAGCTGAAGAGATAGCTCTTTGAGAAATCAAAGGGCGGATCAAGAAGACCAAGACCAACCAAATGAGAAAGATACCACTAAGGAAAAACCTCCCTTGCCGGGCTGGCGAGCCTGGCGGGGTCGAGGTTACCCCAAAGACAAGTCTCAAGACTCCCCCGGTAGGCTTGCCGGGGACACCGTGGGCGGACTACCCGGCCAAGGCGCCACCGCTCCACCTCACAGCAACGCAAGTCACCTATCGGTGCGGTGTCGAGCCCCCAAGTGATTAAGTGGCTGTTATTTGGCACGTGGCAGCCATTTCTGAGGAAGATCATCCCTAAATGACACCCGTCCAGGAGACGTGTCACGCAGACAGGCGAGAAGGTGGCTGAACGGCGCGGCAAGGCTGCCGGGCTACACCTACTATGTGACACTAAGCGGTGCATTTAATGCGCCTTGTCCTGTCTGTAGAGTTAGGTATGATAGTACTGTGGCTATCTAATCGCTGGATATTGACCGTTTTGCCATTGTGGTAACCCCTTGACCTATAAAAGGAGGGTCGTGGCCACCTTAGAGAGGATTCGGACCCCTGTACACTCATACGCATGTAGCTGCTCTAGTCCCAAGGCGACCTTGCCGGGCTAGAGCGTTGCGTCTCCACCACGGTCCTTCCATCAATCCACCAAAGCAGGAGTAGGGTTTTGCACCTCGCGGCAGCCCGAACCTGGATAAAACTACTCGTGTCATCGCTGCCGTGCTGCTCTACGCTCTCCGCTCTTTGTGCAATGTGCTCTTCCCCCTTGCCGAACCACAAGGGGCCGATGGTCCCATAGATGGTCGCGTTATACCACGACACGGCCCCGGTCCCCGCTCTGGTCATGGCGGGAGCATGGAGAGCACTACTCGTGGTGCCCGCTTCACCCACTGCAGCTGCTGTGCCTACAGCACCCGCGGCAGCAGGCGGCGAAGCCTTCAAAGTAGAAGGATGCAACGCCGCACCGGTTCTCTTCTTGGAGGCCATGGATAATGTAGAAGGATGATGAAGATCAACACACTGGCTACTACTTTAGGTTCGCACAAGGGACGCCCCCTACCTGGCGCGCTAAAGATGTCAGCGTGGAAGCAGGATCACCTATGGGGCAGGGGTGTCCCTTTGTGGTTCGGCAAGGGGACCGTCACATTGCACAAAGAGCAGAAGCAGCAGGGGGCAGCATGGCGATGATAGCTCTCTTTTACCCAGGTTCGAGCTGCTTTACAGCGTAAAACCCTACTCCTGCTATGGTGGATTGATCTAGAGGAACACGAAGGAACGATGTGCTCTAGCCCGGCAGGGTTGCCTCGGGGAGAACATCGTGTGCGTATAAGTGTTGAGGGATCAAATGTTCGAACCCCTTTATTAGGTTGCCTCGGGCCTCCTTTTATAGGTTAAGGGGCGACCACAGTGGCAAAACAATCATTTCAGGGTGATTAGATAGCTAACAATGCTATCATACCGAACTCTGGCAGTTAGGACAAAGTGCATTAAATGTTTTGCTAGGTGTCGCCCTGAGGTTGAAGCCCGATGAGCCTGCCGTGCCGCTTATCTGCCTCTTCTTATTAGCGTGACACATCTTTTAGACGGATGTCAATAAAGCTAATCTCTTCCTTACCACGCTGCCACGTGCTTGACACGATCCACCTGGTTGTCTGATAGCTTGACACCACATTGATTAATGACTTGGGTGCGATGAGGTGGAGCGATGGCGTCTTGGTGAAAGCCCACTAGCAAGGAGCCTGATGCGTTCTGGTCTTGGCGGCCCCGAAAACCTTACAGGGGCACACTGATCTTGCCCCTCTGGTGCTGCCTCGACCCGGCCTGGCTCTCCTGCCTGACAAGGGAGGCTTCCTTGAGGTGATCTCTTGCTGGCTTAATTCCTCTAATGCTCGCCTTGATCTCATGAAGAGCGGTTTCTCTAGCTTACCTTTGTGCCATGTGTTGGTACTGGATGTATGGCCGCCTGCACGCCTGTGCATGAGTTTGGGTAGCGAACATGAATATTTGCTGCACTAACACTTGTGTTCAATCTTTGTATCAAATCCTCAGATTGGTACCTATGGGTGACTAGTAGTGTTGATTACATGTAGTGGATGCTAGTTGGTTTATTTGGTGGAAGATTATATGTTCAGATCCATTATGCTATTTAATATCCCTCTGATCTTGAGCATGAATATGATTTGTGAGTAGTTGCTTTTGTTCTTGAGGACATGGGAGAAGTCTTGTCATAAGTAATCATGTGAATTTGGTACTCGTTCGATATTTTGATGATATGTATGTTATGATTCCCTTAGTGGTGTTATGTGAACATCGACTACATGACACTTCACCATCTTTGGGCCTAAGGGAATGCATTGTGGAGTAGTTATTAGATGATGGATCGCTAGAGTGACGGAAGCTTAAACCCTAGTTTATGCGCTATTCCGTAAGTGGCTGATTTGGATCCATATGGTTAATGGTATGGTTAGATTTTATCTTAATTCTTATTTCGTAGTTGTGGATGCTTGCGAGAGGGGTTAATCATAAGTGGGAGGCTTGTTCAAGTAAGAATAGCACCCAAGCACCAGTCCACCCACATATCAAATTATCAAAGTAGCGAATGCGAATCAAACAAACATGATGAAAGTGACTAGATGAAATTCCCGTATACTTATCATAAGAGATTGTTCCTGCCTGTCCTTTGCAACAAAAAGGATTGGGCTACCATTCTACACTTATTGTTACTCATGCTACTTGTCACTTGTTACAAATTATCTTGATACCAAACTATCTGTTACCGACAATTTCAGTGCTTGCAGAAAATACCTTGCTGAAAACCGCTTGTCATTTCCTTCTGCTCCTCGTTGGGTTCGACACTCTTACTTATCGAAAGTACTATGGTTGATCCCCAATACTTGTAGGTCATAAAGGCTCTTTTCTAGCGCCGTTGCCGGAGAGTGAAACTCTTTTGGTGAGAAGAATTTGGTAAGAAAAATTTATATTACGTGATGAAATTTACTGTTACTTGTTACTATAGAAAACAATCCTTTGAGGGGCTTGTTCGGGGTATCTTCACCTCGACCGGAAGCACAAAGAGTTGCTCCTCAACCTACTGCACGTACTGAAAATATTTATTTTGAGATTCCTTTGGGTATGATAGAGAAACTGCTAGCTAATCCTTATGGAGGAGATGGAACACTACATCTTGATATGCATCTAATCTATGTGGATGAAGTTTGTAGATTATTTAAGCTTGCAGGTTTACCCGGATATGAAGTTAAGAATAAGGTCTTCCCTTTATCTTTGGGGGGAAAGGCATTGACATGGTATAGGCTATGTGATGATATTGGAGCTTGGGATTGGAATCGATTGAAATTGGAATTTCATCAAAAGTTTTATCTTATGCATCTAGTTTATCATGATCGGAATTATATATATAATTTTTGGCCTCGTGAAGGAGAAAGTATCGCTCAAGCTTGGGGGAGGCTTAAGTATATGATGTATACATGCCCCAATCATGAGCTCTCAAAAGAAATTATCTTACAGAATTTTTATGCTCGGCTTTCTCATGGTGATCAAACTATGCTCGATTCTTCTTCGACTTGCCCTTTTATGAAGAAAACTATTGAATTCAGATGGAAACTTCTGGAAAGAATTAAATGCAACTCTGAAGATTGGGAACTTGACAAAGGTAATGACTCAGGTATAACACTTAAGTTCGATTGTGTTAAATCTTTTATGGATACCGATGCTTTTCACAAGTTTAGCACTAAATATGGACTTGACTCTGAGATAGTAGCACCTTTTTGTGAATCATTTGCTACTCATGTTGATCTCCCTAAGGATAAATGGTTTAAATATCATCCCCTTATTAAATAAAAGATTGAGGAGCCTGTTATAGTTAAAGATGAAACTATCATTTATAATGTTGACCCAGATGTGCCTACTGCTTACATTGAAAAACCACCTTTCCCTGTTAGGATAAAGGAACACGCTAAAGTTTCAACCATGGCTAACAAAAGTAATATTAGAGCACCTAGACCCTTTGAACAAATTAAATTTCAACCTAATGTTGCTATGGTTAAAGATCTCTTGGCCGATAATATTGATGGGCATGTTATTTATTTCTGTGATGAATCCACTAGAATTGATAAACCCGATGATAAAGATAAGAATAAGCCCGTTGTTGGCATGCTTGTTGTCTCTGTTAAAATAGGAGATCATCGTTATCATGGCTTATGTGATTTGGGTGCTAGTGTTAGTGCTATACCATTTACCTCATGTTAGGACCAAGAGTATATCGACCAGAGAGGGGGTGAATGGGAGATTAAAAAATTCTTTTGAATGTTTTGAATTGATCCCAAACACAGCAGCAAAATTAAAGATCGGTAGATAAGGGTGCAATCAAGCTCGCTACTGAGGAAGAAAACCTTCAAGGTAAGATGCAATAATGATTTGAGCATAGGCTACAACTGGCTTAACGATGACAATGGTAATACAACATGCCAACAGAACTAAGAACATGAAGAAGAACTGGAGCAGAGCTGTGAGGATAATTATGAAGGATAACTGCACAGCCTATGAATGACAATGAACTCTGCGAGAGATAAGTTGAACGAAAAGCAACAGAGGGTAACAGACCAGATATCTATCATCACAGAGCACACATAATGGCTGCCGAAAGTAATGCAGTGAAGAAAATAGAACCAGTGGTGCTCGATGGCGACAGAAAGATTTGGTAGACCAGTTCACCCTTCTGCCAAAGGGCTACGTCTGGTTGGAGGGGCTGTGACTTAACACAGAAGATAAACTCTCTTCAACCTATTCTCCTTCAACGCAGAGCTGACCAGACTCACACTGGTACGCGTCAGTGCTATACACATGGTTTTTAACCCCTTTCCGCGACGGCATTTGGAACCGTCGCCAAGTGAGTGTGGGCGCTAGGGGGTCCTTCCCACATGACCCAGAAACTGTCGGGGATATGGAGCCATGATCCAGAGGCCTTGCAAAGTGCAATCGTGTGCGATGCAGCACACACTAAATTCTTTCGCATGTGTGGTATCGGTGATTAAACGTTTCTAATGACGCAGTGAAACCAAACGGTGTGTCATAATGAACCATTTGGAAAATAGTATGTAAGGCACACTGGCGAACATATGAACTATGTGCGATATGTGCCCCATCGCACACGAGTTTTCTGCGGAACCCGTCTGCCATGCAATATTCCATCGCACACGTTTCCCAACAATTACCATGTGCGATAATGTTCTATCACAAACGATTCAGGAGCCCCATCACACACATGCAAGTGCTGCAGACCATTTGTGATTTGTTGTGTATCACCGACGGTTGCACCAAGAGTGACGTGTGCTTTTCGTTTGGGATCCCACACGTTTCCTGAAAAAATTATGACTGGGCTTGTATTTTACATTGGACACGGTTTACTCCGAACTCTCGTGTGCGATACCTTGATATCACAAATGGTTCCGGGGACCCTACGCACACGTAGTAGCACTGCAAATCGTTTGTGATCTGCTGTGTATCACCGACGGTTCCGCTACGATTGATGTATGCTTTCCGATGTGGATCGCACACACTCATTTAGTTCAACTGTGTGCGGAGCAATTACCAGGTTAAAACAAAAATATCCCATTTTGAATCGACATGCAAAAATAAAATTCGCCACAATATTCAATTGAACAAATAGTGTCCATAGGAAGAACATTCATCAGATTTTGCAACAATTGCAATTGAACATATGGTAGCTAAATTCCAATGATTTGTCCACATATATATGCATTACATAATTAATCATAGTGTACGAAATACGAAGACCTCATCAGATGGAAAACAATGGATCCATGCGTATATGTTTAGCGGCTAACTCTTACTCAATGTTTCAGGAGAAGGCATGCTGAAATCTTCATTATCACTAGTGGGATTGATGTAGTGATTCAGGGAGAAGTCATTGATAAATCTCCGAACCATCAGCAATTCACCAGCTGGGAGCGGTTCAGGGGTCCTCGGTTCTAAGATGAGCTGCAGTATTTTTAAGATCAGAATGTGCCATATGAGTGGAGTAGAAGATATTAATTAAGATAGACTTACTGGTACTAATTCGCAAGGATTGTCACAACTATCAGCAGATTTGCAGATGGAGATCATGTGTCTGCAAACATAGTATCCACAAAGGTTGGTCCCTGCTTGTTGCTGAGGACACTGAAATTTTTTGTACAGAATTAGTCATGTATTTGTCCTGCTAGGAACAACCTAACCGGTGTTAGATGTATTATTTTTTCTTTGGACAAAAATAGAAAGAGGTTTATTTAGAAGCTTGAACATTTGACTAGCGTAAGAAAAGGTATTTGCAGACTATTGGATAAATTTTCCAAAAATAACAGATTTCGTTGTGTTACCAGAGAAACGATCTCGTGCTGCAGAGGTTGTTCCCTCTTGAACAGGTTCTCTGGTTTAGTTTTCCACAATGCAAGCACACTACAAATGAAGATGAATTTTGACAACATCAATTGTTGAACCAGATATGAATGCAAATTAATTTCAACATCATAGAATTCAATACCTATCCATGAATTGTTGAAGATGCGTCAGATCCTGAGCGTTTGTTGACTCTCTGAGAGAATCCATGTAGTAAACTATGTTCTTGTTTGGAACAATGAATACCAATATCCAGTGATCGCTACATATTAAGAAAGCCATGAACTTACGAATTATGTCGAAATCTGAAAGACAATCAGTGTATGCGTGGTTGTTTACTTGACTTACCGTTCATGATATGGCCAGAGAAATGATTCTGCATGGGACGTGTTTTCAAAGATACGGATGACCGTGTTAATGGCCCAGTCCCGTAGGTCCTTACCATCTAATGTTGTGACATTTGCTAATGCAGGATCTATGAAATACACGCTCTCCCTTTTTCTTCTCTGCGCATTCAATCCCCTGAGAGGAATAAAATGCAGTTAGCTGTTTATCATTTACAGCCTTGTATGGAGAAGTTGATCAGAGTTTGTTAAGTACTTACAAAATCAGGCATCTAACAAGAGTGGCATCGAGCTCGTTAAAGTTGAAGAAGAGATGTAAGTCCTCGAAACTCACATTGATGGAACCAGCATCGTGGCGGAAATGATCTCTGTCGTAGTGGACTAGCAAACCATGATGACCTGCTGACATTTGAACCATGCAATATTCATGTAACTCGCTGCAACTGGAGCTGCACTCATCGAAGTATTCGCCAACAAGAAATGGCTGGCGATGGACGTAATTGCATGCTTCAAGTACGCCTACTTTACTTTTACCAAGCAACAAATCTACTTCTTCATCATCCATGCCGTCAGAAATAATATTACTCCCCGATTCGAACAACCTGTTGTTAATTTGGTTCTGGGCGATGAGTGCTTTACGTAAGAGGCAATCATTCTCTTTCCTCTTCGCTCTCCCGCCGCGCTTCCTCGCGGGTGCAGCCTTTTTGGCCGCTTCCTTCTTGGTACTTGAAGCATTTCTGGTAGAACGTCTGGTTGGCTGCAAGGTAGACTGCCGAGCAGACGGTGAAGCTTCGACGGACTGCTTAGCAGATGGTTTATCTATGCCGGACAGCTGAGCTGGCGGTGCTGCTGTGACGGACTGCTGGGCTGTAGGAGTAGAGGCATCGCACTGCTGACCATGCGTTGAAGCTATGTAGGGTTTCTGCGCAGGTGGTGCCAACTTGTCGGTGTGCTGAGGAGGCCGTGCCAACGCGTTGGTTTGCTGTGCAGGAAGTGCTGACGCATTGGTATGCTGATCACACGTTTGCGGACCGACGGACTGATGAGCAGTCGGTTCTGGACCTACAGACTGCTTAGCAGGCAGTTCCGAAGCATCAGACTGCTTAGCAGTCCGTTCCACCAGGTTGGTCTGCTGAGCATGTGCTGCAGCTGGGTCTCCCCCCGCTGCTTCAGCAACCGGCATCTGAACCAGTGGTGCGTCTTCAGCAGTTGTAGGCCTTGCCACTGGCTGCTCTGGGGCGGAGGATGACATGGCCTATATGGCACAAAGTCAGGCCGGCTGATCACAGGTTGATGCATCAGCCGTCGGATTACGAGTATTAGGTTCTTTGGGGGAAGCACGCGAGAGCTGCTGTGGCAAGGAGAGCGTCACCGGTTGAGCGGCGACATTGGTTGCTCTTGGCGGGGCTTCAGGGATCTCATCGATGAACTCTATTTCCTTTCGTGGCCACTGGATTTGATGTAACAGTGTTTCTCCCAAGGTCCTTTGCTCATCAAAGTCTCCTAGGATATTCTTCAGGGCAAATTCATTGAATCAAGGCTTTACTTCAGTCACGTAGCACTTCACACAGCTCGGCTTCAATGGCACATTGTCCAACAAGAGGCCCTCTTCCAAGAAGGGTGGGCAAACCCAGGCTGTTGCACATTTTAATGTACCTTCATAATGTGTAAGCATGCCCTTCAGTCTGTCTTTCATTCCAGATAGATCAGATATAGCATCATCATGAGCAGCTGTAGTCTCAGTGTCGCTGGGGTCAGTTGATGCACAGCTACTCTTGTGCGGTGTTGTCGCGCAATAAGCAGCATCCTCCATGCCCGCCTCCCCTCCCATCTGCTGGTTATTTGTCAGTGTTAGAGTCTTCTGCATCATCATTGACTCCTCAATATCCTTTCGAACAACCGGATACATGTCCTTCCTCAACCTTTCATACAATTCATTATGCTTCATTTCACTCCTCGCTTTTTTCATCATGAGCCTCTCTTCTTTGCTGAGTGTGAAAGCCCTCTTATGCGGGACATTAACACCTATACCCCTTGCACGGCCAGGGGGCTCTCTTGTTTCCAGAGCATCGGACAGAATGTCACATGGCCCTGAGTTCCTGTAGAACCTTCCAGGGATCTTGGAAGCCTCTAACATCACTTGATACAGTTCTTCGTCACGTGAGTTTTCAAAGTAATAAGTTCCGTCATCACGCCTCCTTGCACATGCCCACAAGTAGTCTCTGGCGCGTTCGCCCTTGATTTCACTAAAGGCCGGTTGCCCACCCGCCGCTACTGCTTCTTTGTCCTCCTGGTCCCATATCGGTTTCATGCCATAGTATCCTGCCACACCCATATGGTGGGGGTGTATGTTCTTCTTCTGAAGTTCTGATTGCTTGGCACTCTTGTAAGCAAACTCTTTAGTTGCCCTGACCCTTTTGAATTCTGCCCAGTCTACCTTTGTAATTTGGGGGTATGCGGGGATTGGGTCCTTGCCTTCACTCAAGTACTTCTTGTACAACACGTGCTTCCAGTTTCTCCAAGCATCCCTAGCCTTCTTCAGTGCAGCGTGTTCCACCTGCATTCTCCACTGCTTTGGAACGTTGAAGTGGTCCATGATCTCCCGGACTATCCTTCGCCGTGTTTCTGTGTCAGCCTTCCAAAACCCTGGCAGATTAATGTTGAGCCTTGCCCTGCCAACAAATCCACACACACTCCTGAACCTCGTGCATGCTTTATCTGGTTTAGTTGGAGCCCAAGACTTTAAATCGATCTCGGTTACTTCATATATACCTTTAGGCTGGTGTGTGGGCTTCCTTGGAGCGTTCCTCCGTGTCCTGGCCGGAAGGGTAATTGTTGCAGCTCTATCCCGTTCAAGATTACTTGATCCCTCACCATCTACCGAAGACCTAGGGTTGTCGGAATCAGATGAAGATACATCACCTGAAGCATGAGTGCTGTCGCTGCTACTCGGCATCTACAGAGAACACATGCGAAACTCAGGAAAGGAGGACAAGCATAAAACTAAAAACTTGGTATGAAGCTGTCGAAACATGTCATGCAATAATTTAGAAAATGTACGGCTTATTTGTTAAGTTTGTGTGACTCGGGCGCCCGCGATCTGTAAATCGGCAGTAACTTATTGGAACAAATACAGCTTATATGTACTAGTTAGGAAGGTAGATAATGAACATATATACGCTCTTCGTTATTTTATAGCCAATTTGGGAACATACAGAATGAAATAGGAAGAGGGATTGTGAGGAAATATGCCTCACCGCGATGGAGAGCAGTAACTAACAGGCTTCTTAACGCAAACCCGGCCAGACCACAGGAGAGGCGAGGGTTACAGGACCGATATGCTCGAGGGTGGCTGGCGAGCAAACGAAGACGGCGAGGCGCGGGCAGCCGCGTGTTGGGAATGGCAGTGGAGGTAGGCTTGCCGCCGAAGAGCGGGCACACGGCCGGGGTGAGCACGCCGGCGCCGAAGAGGGTTCTACTGTGGATCTGGGGGAGGGGGGAGCTGGCGATGGAGATTGGGTGGACTAGTTGAGTGCAACGCGGGCGGGCGGTGGGGTGTGTTGGCGGCCTTGGTGAAAAGGGTGAAAAATATCCCCAGTCGCCGCGCGGAAAGGCCTATGCAAACGGTCGCCTCTAAGCGCTCGTGTGCACAAAGAGAAAATTTTCGTTTGAAATGAAGACGGGATTTCATCGTTTCGCCTCTAAATTTTTCCCGCGTTAAGCAATCACCATTATACCACGGGTTTGATTTGCTGGCGCATTTAAGGTCTCGTCTGCTATATTTAAGACATTTTTTGGCATTTACCATGCATTTTGGCATATAAATCAAATCCTAGCCGGAGTGCATTTCCTGTCGAAAGGGATGAGGATTGCCGTTCGATCTGGGAGCATCCAACAGTGTAGACGTACGATCCGTGGGGTTTGGGTTCTGGCTAATCAGAACGCATGACTCAGATCGCGCGCGTGGCGGGGGGGTGGGGGCATCGGCCACGGTTTAGTGGGCACACGTCTTTCGTGAGTGAACCGTGTGCTATTTAAAACATTTACATTAACTAACAGCATATTTTTGTTTGAATGAAAACATGAGTTCATCGTTTCGCCTCCAATTTTTTTTTTCCATGGTAGAAATCACGATTGTACCCTATGGTTCGATTTTCTCGTACATTTTACCAGGCGGGAGGCCTGGCTAGCAATCTCAAACTTTGAATATGCAAAAAAAAGAGATCTCGTTTGTATATATATATATATAGTCGCAAATACACGTGGGTGTTAGCAAGATCATTTGTGTGTCGCTTTGCGAGTTTTCATTCATTGTCCGAGAAACGGGAAAAAACTTCAAACAGTTCGCCCGCAGGGTGCGGCCAGAGCCGTAGGCCTTGTTGGTATTTTAATTTCAGGAAATGTATATAGAGTCCGGAAAATAACGAAAATCATTGCGTCACTGTGGCGTGCTCTCACGATCGCATGGAAAAAATTTGGTAAAGTTTGGCACAAGTTTTGGTGCTCACACCTTCCATACCGGAGCATCTCACAAGAAGGATCATAGTTTCCAAAAGGAGACGCGACACTTCGGACTCCAAATCGTCAATTACTACATCGTTCCGCCTCGAAAAAAAAATCATGGTAAACAATCTCGGATATACCCTTGGTTTGATTTTCCAGCCCATTTCAGGTGTCGTCGTTGCTATATATGTTTAAGTCATTCTTTGCACTTACCTTGCATTTTAGTGCATATAATTAAAGTAAAAAACCCTACTGCAACTACATGTGGGTGTTTTAGTTATAGGCTATACTTAGGCTACTCATACTGGAGAGTGTCATATATACTAGTATCATCCATATATATATATATATGATGCTAGTGTATGATACTACCTTTAATTATAGTGCATAGTATAATAGAGTAGTATCATAGATGATCATATTTATTGCCAAGCATGACACAAATTAGCATCGCATTTAACATGATACGGTATCTACCTAGCTATATGTTAGTTTAACCCTCTCTATCTTATTTAATTCTTTGCCACATCAGCATACTTGCTATTTTCGAGTGCATGATATCGGCTATGATACCACCACTATGGCCAGCCTTATAGTGGGGAGTATCATATACTATATTATCATGCATATGATACTAGTGTATGATACTACATACGTACCTTCATAGTGCATATAGTATCATAGAGTAGTATCATAGATGATCGTATTTATGGCCATGCATGACACAAAGTAGTATACCATATTTATTATGTTACGGTATCTACCTATGTTACTTCTTTGCCACATCATCATATTTGCTATTCCTGAGTGCATGCTACCGGCTATGATACCCCCACTATATGGCCGCCCTAAGGCTCGTCGTAATGGGAGTATCATAAGCGGTATCATGCATGCCAACTAGACTTTTTGGATGATGTAGTGGCACACAGTTAAATGAGGAAAGAGAGGGTGTGCTATCATATCATGATACTGTATCATATTAAATGTTGTACTACTTTGTGTCATGCATGGCAATTAATAAGGCAACCTAAGATACTAACTTATGATACTATGCGTGCATTATGGAGGTAGTATCATATACTATAGTATCATATGCATGATACTAGTATATGATAAGGCTGCACTACTGGAATCAGGATCTTTGCCGTCAGCTAGCTGACGGCAAAGGAGGTCTTTGCCATCAGCATACAGAAAGCTGACGGCAAATAAAGAGCGGACGGCAAAGACGGTGTTTGCCGTCAGCCAGTTCTTTGCCGTCCGCTAGTGGACGACATAGAAGCTTTGCCGTCCGCTAGCGGACGGCAAAGAGGGAGGGTGGTGTACGAGCGAGGGCCTCCTAACGGCCACTTTCTTTGCCGTCAGCTAGCGGACGACAAAGAATCTTTGCCGTCGGCTAGCTGACGGCAAAGAAAGTGTCCAACTAACGTCCGTTAGCTAGGCTCTTTGCCGTCCGCTAGCAGACGACAAAGAGCTGTGACCTAAACTAAATAGCCGCCAGCCCCATGTCCCTCTCTCTATCCCCCCTCTCTCTCCCTCCCTCATCACACACGAGCCGCCCCCGCCGCTCCGCTGCCCCGCCTCGCCGCCCCGGCCGCCCCGCCCCGCTGCCCCAGCCACCCCGGCCGCCCCGCCCCTCCGCCCCGCCGCCCCGCCCCGGCGCCCCGCCCCGGCGCCCCGAGCCGCCCCGGCGCCCTGCCGCCCCGAGCCGCCCTGCCCCGGCGCCCCGGCCGACCCGGCGCCCCGCCCCGCCGCCCGTCCCCCCCGGCGCCCCGCCCCGGCCCCCCTCCTCCATCCGGCACCCCCTGCCGCGCCTGATGGTGAGACATCCTTTTTTTTTTCTTTTTTCTATTTTTTAGATTTAGTTTAATTAGGTTTAGTTTAATTTAGGCTTGGTTTAGTTTAGGTTTTGTTTCTGTTTCTGTTTTTTAGGTTTATATTTAGTTTAGTTTAGGTTAAGAAGAAAGAAGAAAGATGAAAAAAAGAAGAAGAAGAAGAAGAAGAAGAAGAAGAAGAAGAAGAAGAAGAAGAAGAAGAAGAAGAAGAAGAGGAAGAAGAAGAAAAGGAGGAAGAAGAAGAGGAGGAGGAGGAAGAAGAAGATTAGGGGTGCATCACCGACGAGACCGGGTCGAGCGGGTTAGGCGGTTCCTCGTTGTCGATGGAACCCTAAATAGCAAATATCGTCGGTGCGAGATACATGTGGCCGTCGGTGTCGAACACTACATCCACGTCCCACAAGTGACGCCGGCGTCCGGCGTCCCACAGCAACAGTTTTCGGCGTCTATGGCGGTCGAACACCATTGCGAATTTGTCTGGCAGCCTCTGCGATGACGATTAAAAGGCAAGTGTTGAAACTTGAAACACCCAAACTGACTCAAGTCGGTTTGGTTGTTTGAAAATTTCAAAACTTGGCTTTAATCCTCATCGCAAAGGCTGCCAGACAAATTCGCCAAGGTGCTCGACCGTCATCGGCCACCAGAACTATTGTTGCGGGACGCCGGGCGCCGGCTTCACTTGTGGGATGTGGATCTAGTGTTCAACGCCGAGCGCCACATGTATCTCGCACCGATGACACTTGCTATTTAGGGTTCCATCGACGCCAAGGAACCCCCTAACCCGCTCGTCCTGTTGTAAATATTTAGTTAGGTCGACGGAAAATACAAAGTTGCCATGTTACTCATCTTTCGATTTAAATGTGCAGTTTTTTCGTCGCTGCGTTTTCTCTAGTGTTTTGCTTTACAAATGGATACTTAGCTTATTTTCCTCCTAAATGGCATAATTACCTACGTTAGATAAAAATAAGCTATACTTAGCTTATTCAGTTCATTTATGACATACTTAGCATACTTAGGTAAAAAATGGCATGATAATCTTTGTTTGCTCCAAAATGATATAGACTTAGCTTATTTTCCTCGAAAATGACATAATAACCTTACTAAGCTCCAAAATGACCTATTTACCTACCTTAGCTCTAAAATGACCTACACTTAGCATTTTTACCTAGCTTAGTAATAAAATGACATTTTTACCTACCTTAGTTAGAAGAAGAAGAAGATAAAGAAGAGGAGAGGAGAAAAAGAAAGAGAAGAAAAAAAATCTTCTTCTTCTTCTAACTAGTCTTCTTCTTCTTCTTCTTCTAACTTTCATCTTTCCCAATTTGCAGATTTGCTTTACATGAGGAAGCTTGGATTCATGGAGTGTACTATTCTTGTGGTGCTTCCTTGTTGTTTATGAGAACTTGTTTGGATATGTATGTCTATATGGATATGTTGTTGGAAACTTGTTTCTGGTTATGTATATATGGATATGTTGGACTTTGTTGAACTATGTTGTTGGATTGGATGAAATATGTTGTTGGACATGCTGTTGGATATGTATGCATGTATATCTGTGTTTGAAACCATGTCTAATTAATGGGATTTAAATAAAAACAGGGGATATATAGCCTCTTTGTCGTCCGCTAGCGGACGGCAAAGAGCTTTGCCGTCAGCTAGCAGACGGCAAAGAGCACACGTGGCAGTCACCTGTGCAAACTGGGAACACTGGCTGCCTATTTGGTCATTTTGCCGTCTGCTGGCGGACGGCAAAGTGACCATCTATGCAGTCTGCCAGCAGACGGCAATGATTCAAACCTCTTTGCCGTCTGCTGGCGGACGGCATATCTGGACACGTGGCAGCTTCCCAGTGCTGCCTAGCTGGGCTCTTTGCCGTCCGCCAGCGGACGGCAAAGATCTTTGACTCTTTACCGTCCGCTGGCAGACGGCAAAGAGCGCCGTTAACCCCCTAACGGCTCTCACGCCACCGCACTGCCGTCAGCTGTCTTTGCCGTCTGCTGGCCTCGGATGGCGGACGGCGTAATCCTTTGCCGTTCGTTTCTAAGAAGCGGACGGCAAAGAAGGCCTTTGCTGGCAGGCTTTCATCCGGACAGTTTGCCGTCCGCTAGCGGACGTCAAAGCATTTTACCGTCCGTGATCTATGCCTTTGCCGTCCGGCATGGCGGACGGCAAAGAAGCTGATTCCAGTAGTGCTGGTTGTAAGACTACCCATAGTGGGGGTAACATAGGTGGTAACATCACACATCTCTAGGCAAAACAGATGATGTGGTAAGTAATTAATGAGGAAAGAGAGTCATGTGGTAACATAGCTAGTTACTGTAACATCACACATACCAAGACAAGATGAGTCTACAACCTAATAAATGAAGTGTTGCATGACACCACACATATGTTACTCCCCACTATAGAGGTAGTAACATAGACTAGTAACATATGCATGTTACTAGTCTAAGTTACTATACCCATTGTGACTAGTCTAACCCTCCCAATGCTCCACCTTGTACAGGTGCTAAGGCTGCCATGTAGGCAAAAAATCTGATGTGGCAAGGTAATTAAGAGGAGAGAGATGAGTGTGGTGACCCCAGGAAGAAAACAATGCCAAGCGCGAGAACCTAGCTAGGCAAAACACTTAAATGGAAGAATCCCACCAATGCATGAAGAACTTTAGTTGCAAAATCATTAAATGAAGGATACTTAGCACCAACAAGTTAAGCACCTATGCATTGGGGTCTTTAGTTGCTAAAGTATTTAATATGCTTAGCACCTTATGTAAGCACCAATGCATTGGAAGCAGCCTAATGGAGAGTATCATATACTAGTATCATGCATATGATACTAGTATATGATACTACCTCCGTAATGCGTGCATAGTATCATAAGTTAGTATCATGTAGTATTTTATTTATTGTCATGCATGACACATAGTAGCATAGCATTTATTATGATACGGTATCATGATATGATACTTAACCCTCTCTTTCTTCATTTAATTCTATGACAGCTCATCAGAATTGCCTAGTTGGCATGCATGATACTAGCTATGATACTCCCATTACGATCAGCCTAGCAAAGAAGGTGTACAAATCATTTGTGCGTCACTTTGCGAGTTTTCATCCGTTTGTTCGAGAAGCGGGGAGAAGTTTCCAACATTTCGGCCGCGAGGTGCGGCCACTGGTGTAGGCCTAGTTGGTATTTTAATCACAGGAAATTTAGATGGAGTCCAGACATCGTCAAAATCGATGTGTGCCCGTGGCGTGCTCTCACGACCCCGTGGAAAAAAATTGGTAAAGTTTGGCACAAGTTTTGATGATCGCTCCTTCCAAACCGGAGCATCTCAAGGATCATGGTTTCCAAAAGGAGACGTGTCAATTCAAACTCCAATGGCCGGTGACTTCATCGTTTGGCCTCATAAAAATTTCCACGGTACGCAATCACCATTATACCACGGGTTTGATTTTCTGGCACATTTCAGGTATCGTTAGCTATATTTAAGACATTTTTTGAGTTTAATGTGCATTTTGTGCATAAAAATAAAATTACAACGGGAACTGCATGTGCTGTCGAAAGGGATGAGGATCGTCGTTCGATCAAGGAGCATCCAATGGTGCAGACGTACGATCCATGGGGTATGGGTTCTAGCCAATCAGAACGCACGACTCAGATCGCGTGCGTTGCATGGGGGGCATTGGCCACGGTTTGGTAGGCACACGGTTTTCGTGAGTGAACCGTGTGCTATTTGAAAACATTTACATGAACCGGAACTGCATGTGCCATCGAAAGGGATGAGGATCGCCGTTCGATCAAGGAGCATCCAATGGTGCAGACGTACGATCCGTGGGGTTTGGGTTCTGGCCAATCAGAAAGCACGACTCAGATCGTGGGCGGGGTTTGGTCGGCACACGACTTTCATCAACGAACCATGAGCTATTTGCAAACCAGATTGCATATTTTTGTTCACACATACTGTAGCGAGATCAATTGATTGTGCTACCTCTATGATATAATAATAATAATAATAATAACAAAAAATAGTTCATATTCATTGCCTGAGCTGACAGCATATCAAGGTCAACATATTAACGGTTCTTACATCAACAGAAAATCGGGCATAACTCACAAATTCAGTACACGTGATAGTTCTAAATTGAACGAATTTAGTTGCAGGGTAAGCATAAAGACTAGTCTTACGGCTTAATTCCCATGTACATGGGGGAACTGGGATCATTACATTGACCCCGAATGAACTTGGGTTTTCTGATGATTTTACGCTGCTCTGTTACACAGGTGCGTGATCCCTTGGCTGGCAACTCAGCAAATTCATCGTACTCGTCCTCATCGGCAACATCCTCGACACCCAGTACCCTCCTCTTCCCATGAATCACTACATGGCAGTTCTTATGCAAGTGGTCTTCCGCAAAGAAAATCTGGGTAGCATCGCTGGCAAGAATGAACGGGTCCGCATGATATGCCATCGTTGTCCTGTTAACACAGGTCTTCCTGTAATCATCAACCTTTACATGACCAAGAGGGATCCATGCGCACCTGAATAATGCCACCTTAACTTTCACATAGTCAAGCTCCCAAATCTCTTTGATGGTTCCATAGTATACCCTTTTATCAGCTTCATCTATAGTCATGCATTCTATTCGAACAAAGCTGTTCTGATATGAGGTCTTCTGATCACGTGCCTCAGTGTAGAACGTGTATCCATTTATGTCATATGCTTGGTACGTCAACACCATAGGTGATGGCTTTTGTGCCAACCACGTAGAAATGTCATCGATGGATCCTTGTGCCAAACGATTCTTCAGCCATTCGGCGTAGTTCTTAGTGTGCTCCTTCATCTCCACATCTGATGAAGGCACCATTGGTAAGAAGATTCGGCGTATCTCCGCCAAGTGTTCTTTGGAATAAGCGCTGAGAACTGGTCTGTTAAGCAGTACCGTCAAATGGGCTTTCTCTACCAATTCTCCGGGTGCAGCCATTTGCGTGCCAGCAAGGACCGGCTTACCTTTCAGTCTTCCCTCGTGGCGAGAGAGGGGCAAACCTATAAGTCTTTGTTTCATGTATTCGGTGCAAAACTCAACCACCTCCTCCGCGGTATAACCTTGTAGGATGCTTGCCTCTGGATGGTTTCGGTTCCGACAAAAGCGCTTCAGTATTCCCATGAACCGTTGGAAGGGATACATGTTGCGAAGAAACACAAGACCACAATACTTTATCTCATCGACAAGGTGCACAGTGAGATGGACCATGACATCAAAGAATGACGGTGGGATAAACATCTCTAGGGTGGACAATATTCTTGCAATATCATCTTGCATATGATCCAACTCTTCAGGATCTACAACTTTCTGCCATAGTTGGTTGAAGAAATCACAGAGCTCAATGAGTGTGTTTCTTATATCTTTGTCCATCAGATTCCTGATGGCCACCGGGAGGATTTGTGTCAACATTACGTGGCAATCATGTGACTTCATGTGTCCCAACTTCATTTTACCTAAGCTCACATCCATGAGACTTCTGATGTTTGTGGAGTAGGAAGAGGGTGTCTTAACTAACAACAAATAGTTGAAGAACTATGTTGCTTCTTTTGTACTGAAATTTAACTCTGGCGAGCTTTGATGAATTTGTCATCATCTTCTGCTTCACTCTTGCGTTTTGATTGATCAGCAAGCATATCGAGCCGTGAACCCTCACCATCCTTTCTTTTACCTTTAATCTTGAGCAGGGTACCAAGGATGCTTTCACATACGTTCTACTCTACGTGCATGACATCGATGCAGTGACGTACACGTAGAATCTCCCAGTAAGGTAATTTCTAGAACACCGATTTCTTCTTAAACACTTGACCCTTAGGTGTTTGTTTCACCGTCAAAGGGTGATTCTTGCCAAGCACAACATTAATTTGTTTAGCCATGTTGTGGACCACCTCCCCATCATAGGGTCTTGGGCCCACACCTACATCTGCCGTACCATCAAATTCAGCTTTTATCTTTCGGTATGGGTGACTTTTCCGTAAGAACCTACGATGACGCAAATACACGGTTTTGTGTGACTTGGGAAGTCTTCTGCTAGCTGTCCTATCCATGCATGTGACACACCCTACATCTCCCTTTGTTTTCTGCCCCGATGTGTTGCCTAATGCCGGCATATCTTGAATGGTGTGCACCAGCATTGCATGTAGATCGAAAATCTCCTTTCTGTAAGCATCATAACATTTTACAGCAGGTGCATCTATCCACACTGTCAGCAGTTCTTCTACCAGTAGCTGAAAGTAAATGTCGATGTCATTTCCAGGTTGCTTCGGGCCTTGGATAATCATTGACATCATAATGTATTTTTCTTCATACACAACCAAGGAGCTAGGTTATATATGCACAGAAGCACCGGCCATGTGCTGTCATTGGTGCTCATATCGCCAAAAGGATTCATCCCGTCAGTACACTCCCTGAGCCTTATACTTCTAGGATCCTTGGCAAAGTCTTCAAACCTGTTGTCGATTAATTCCCACTGAGCCCCATCTTTCGGGTGCCTCATATACTTATCCGCAATTTGCTCATCATGATGCCACCGCAACCTCTTTGCCTCTCTAGGGTTTGCAAACAAACGCCTCAACCTTGGAATTAAAGGCAAGTACCAAACAACCTTGAACGGGATTAC
The DNA here is from genome assembly GCA_011799875.1 of Thinopyrum elongatum. Classification (NCBI taxonomy): domain Eukaryota; kingdom Viridiplantae; phylum Streptophyta; class Magnoliopsida; order Poales; family Poaceae; genus Thinopyrum; species Thinopyrum elongatum. The sequence continues at coordinate 344,628,151 of CM022300.1, forward strand.
TGTCTTGATCTCGTCGTCCAATTTGTACTTGTCCTTTGCTCTCCTGCGCTTGTATCATGCATGCTTGCATGTGGGACATGCACGCAAATCTTTGTACCCACCACGGTACAATATACAATCATTCACACAAGCGTGTATCTTTTGTACTTCAAGTTCCAATGGGCAAACAATTTTCTTCGCTTCATTCGTGCTTCTGAGGAGCACATTATCTTCTGGAAGAATTTCTTTGAAAAGACCTAACATCTCTGTGAAGCCCTTGTTTGATAGACTGTTTGCTGCTTTAAATCTGAGAAGCACCAGGGTGGCACTCAACCTGGAATATTTCTTTTTGCAACCTGGATACAATTCTTTCTTGGAGTCCGCATCAATGGTTGGCAGATCCTTGTACCCAATCATATCCTTTTTTGGGCCCACAAAATCTGCAATCATAGCAGCAAAATCTGGCATATCAAGATCGTCGTCATCTGCGTCGACGTCTTGGTTTTCCAGTGGGCGTTTCGGCTGTCCGGTGTTCCATTGGTAGCTTGACGCCTCTGCCCTGATGTTAGATTCAACATCCATGTGACACTGATCGGGGTTTGGCATCTCGCAGCCCTGGGTATCTTCATCCATGACCTCCTCTTCACCGTGTCTGGTCCAACATGTATATCCATCCATGAATCCCCGAGAGACTAAGTGCCACTAGACATCTGCAACTTCATGTGACTCTGTATTGGCACAATCAGTACATGGACACAAGATGTAATCCGCATCACCAATTCTCCTCTTTGTACTTTCAGCCAAATTCATGAACTCTGTCACGCCACTGATAAAATCTGCAGTTTTCCGATCCTTCATCCATCGAGATCGTTCCATCTGCACCACACGAATGGTAATTAAAAACAAAACAACAACATCAATACACGGATTAACTGCTGCCCAAAGATGCGTGCATAAATCACAAGGTTTTATTTTCATAATTACTAAGGGCGCTCCATATTGTTATCCAGACATGCAATGACAAAAATTAATGGGCATTCAATTTACATGCAGAGTACTAGTACAGCACTACCCTGAGGAATTGAATACCTTAATTAAGCCACTCACGAAAAGAATACCTTAATTAATTAGACGCGCGGCGACCTCCACCTAGCAGACAGAGAAGCGCGATGTGGTGGCACACCGAGACAGCAGGGTCGAGGAGCAAAGCTTAGTGCGGCTGCGGCCTGAAGTTCGACCTCCACTATCCTGCCATCGACCACGATGGATGTGCTCGAATCACGCCGCCGCCGACCTCGATGGTTGAGCTCCTCCTATCTCCCGCCGCAGACCGAGGATTGACCTCCTATGACGCCGCCACCGCCCACCGACCGAGGATTGACCTCTTCTCCAGTAGCCGCTGCCTAGGCCGCCGCCGCCATCTCTATATGTAGAGCGGCTGTTTACACGGTATCACTGTAACTCAATTATATGTACATGGTAGTACATCACATACGGTTATGTAATGGCAACCGTGTCTCACCTACGTTGTCTTCTCACACGGTTTGGTGCGGAAATCATGTGTGACATTGTAATACCTAACACAAACGACATGTATAAACAGTGTGCCGTATACAACATATAGTGCCATAAGTAGTTCCCGACCGTTAGCTTATCCCCACAGTTTCCCCATTTCTCCCAAATCCCTACATAGCCTCCAAATTCCCTCGCGTGGCGCTAACATTGGGGGAATGCGGACGAGTGGTGCTGATGGTTTCGGTGCGGCTGCTCCTGCTCGTATCGCCGCCACGACGGCGATCGCCGCCGAGCACTTGCCTAAGGTCATCAGAAGGCAGGTGTACTACGGATCCGAATCGTCCTGTCAGGTTCCAATCTATCCTGATCTTTTTTAGCATATCCAAAGTAGCTCCTTGCTGAATCCATCTTGAATGAACCCCCCCACCCCCAGGAAAGCGATCTGCCGCCGGATCCGGGGCATGACTCCAGACTCCCGCAACACGAGTTCGACTCCGAGTTTTGTGCCACCGAGAAGTACCAAAAGCTGAGTTGTGTGCACGGGCACACTCCCGCTCGACGTGTATGCACGGAGGGATTCAACATTGGCAGGCGGTTTCTCAGTTGCCCCTTAGAGGTTAGTGCTAAGTTCATCATTTTACTTGAGTTAATGCCACCGCTCATCCTGAATACTATTTAACATTGGCAGGGATATGAGGCTTGTGCCTTTGTTAACTGGCTGGATGAAGAATGGCATGGCAGGGCTTGGAGTGTTATCACCAAGCTCGTAGAAGATAACGTAAAGCTGAAGAAGAAACTGGCAGATCTGGAATGTACAATCAGTACGATGAAGCAAGAAAGAATCAATCACAGGCAACAGATGAAAGCAAGAGACAAGAAGGAACTAGCATGTGTAGTTGTGGTTGTCGCATTAGTCATGTTCTATGCGCTGTTTGCAATGATGATAGGGTTTTGTTTGATAGTATTGCTAAAGCACGTCTAGATGTGCTCTAAGTAATGCACATCTAGGTCCTATGCCATTGATGTTACGCTAAGATTCGTGCATATATTTTCCTTTGTCTTTTTTTCTTTTCCTTTGTAGTTTGATTATTACTGGCTTTATGAATAAGAAGAGCTCAATGTATTGCTTGCCAACTGTCCTACTCCATTCGTACCGGTACCGGTGCATAATCCCAAAACTCATTCCTTGTTTTTGTCCTGAAAAAAGAAACCAGCCAAATAGCCAATAGGAGTCCTGCGCAACCCCGGGAATTTGGAGTGACTGGGTACAAATAATTGCGGTTGATTATATCAGCGGTTAGATAATACGTCAACCCCTGCTTCAATTAGCATCTTCTCTTCTCTGCATACCCCACTTAAGTGTCCACCATCCTCATCGTCCCCGGCAGGCTGCGCTACACACTGGCACACACTCTGCAGCCATGTCGAGCGACAGCGAGGATGACAGTTCGGCTAGCAGTCTGGTGCCCGATGATAGGTCAACATCGGAATCATCCCGCTCATCTTCCATGAGTCCGGCGTCGAGCCCAGACCTCGATTATATCCGGATCATGGAAGGGACGCCGCCTCCGGAGTCGTCAGACAACAACCAGATGGACGAGGAGCCGTCGGAGGACGAAGAAGAGGACGATGATGATGATGAGGAGGAATGGTCAAATGAGGAGGAGGAGGACGACGACAACAACAACGATGACGACAGCGGCGGCGATGAAAAGCCCACGGTCAACAACAAGAAGCGTCCTCGCCAAGATGATGTCACGGGGCCATCCGACAACAACAACAAGAAGAAGAAGGAATAAATTAAGCAGACAGTATATATCTCTGTTTCCGTTCGCTCATATTAATTTGTTATCTCTGTTTATCCTGTCAATCTCATCGCAGACGGTAAGTAATACATATTCGACAGAGATCTTCTACATTATCGCCCACAGGTTGGTTTGTTGAACTGTGTGCCCTGATGAGCACATAATTCACAAAAAAGACCGTATGGGCTGTCTATAATGATCGCACACAATTCTGATTACCGACCTGTTTGCCGGGTATCACACACATCTTGTTACGCCGAATCGTTTGTGTTCACCTCGATCATCGCAAATGGTTCATCGGAGCGAACTGTATGCCGTATATCGCAAACACCTTGATCTGGCTACCCGTTTCTGTTGTTCTGTCTCATCGCAAATAGTCCGTATGGATCAACCGTATGCCCAGCATCGCACACGCAACTAAAATCTGAACCGTGTTGGATGTATCATTCATCGCAAACGTTTTGCGTCTTTTTTGACGGTTTTTTACATCACCGTTTGCGATTAATGCATCGCACATAGTTTCGTCAAAGGGTCTCTGATCGTAGTGTCGCGTTAGCAGCATCTTGCAGTAGTGTCAGGTTGATTTCATTCGTGGTAGATCCTTTTCGGCGATCTCCAAACCTTCGGTTGACCTTCGCGAACCACAATCACTCTTGGTTGCTGAAGATCTAGCTCGGTGAAGACAACGACTCTTGAACAATCAAGCCAAAACGTATCCATCTAGAGAGTGCGCAGCTCTCAAGAGTAATAGGTACAAGAACTCTCACTCAGAACTGCTGTGATGCTAACCCACTGTCTAAGTTTGGGCTCTTGATTTTTCTCTCAGTGGATCTTAAACTCAAATCACTCGAAGAGGGGTTGCTCAAATCAATCTTCTCAGAAATCTCAAGCGGAGCACCCAACGGACAATGTTGGAGCTGGGTGGCTATTTATAGCCGCAGCCTTCCGAGATGGGAAATTACCAAATTCGACATCGGGATCAGCCAATGGCCAAACGACATGAGTCCAATGGTCGGATTTGAGCACAATGGTAACATTGCTTGCGGGGAAAGTAATGCTAATTCCTTAGTCCGAGAGAAATCTTTCACAGCGAAGAAGATCACAGTCTCTTGCTGACAAGTATTTGCTCGGAACACAAAGAGGTTCCTCTCGCAACTTTCATAGGTTTTGGCTAAGCATCACAGTGGATCTAAGCATCGAGAACCTATACCCCTCTTAATAGTATGGAGGTCCTATGACTCAAAAGAATGAAAGTATAACAACGAAATGAATACTATGTCTTCACTTTGTCTTCGACTTCCATCACTACAGTCAATTTCTTCGGACGACTATACCGAATCAAAAGCTTTGCTTCAGCAATAAACTTTCGAGGGGTCGTTTTCTTCACATCAATCTTCTCGACTATATGACTTCAACAAATATAGCTTGTTCTTCTCTGCAACGCAGATATACTTCGATGAAGTTCCTCGAACTTAGCACCAGAGACATCATTCTTTTCGGTTGTGTATGGACTATTTCTCTCTGTATGCACTAGCAAACAAATCAGTCCATACATGTTTCTGTCAACAATCTCCAAAACACAAGGTAGGCAGATATTGCACCAACAATCTCCCCCTTTTTGGACGATTGTTGACAAAACACATCACATCGAAGGGTAGATAAATTATGGAATGTAATGCGAAGAATAATATAAGACGAGAGATAATTATGAAGATAAAGTACTCTCCCCCTGAAGGTATGCTTCAGAGCATGAAGGACAGGAGAGAGACGAGATTATTCTTCGTATAAGTGACATTGATTTATGAATTCATACTTGACTTCTTTCAATGCACTCGACGGTGTCTGAGGTGATTCCTGTCACAAAATCTTGGAAGAGAATTAGATTTAAGATATGCTTAGAAAGATTTGTGAAGAAGGATATAGCATGAAGGTTTTCTCAGAACACAATTTGAATCCACACGAGATGTAGTTTCCTGCATGTTAGATATTCGATACAATTAGAGCAAGAAAAAGTAAGAAAATGTTGCTCGGAGTGGATATGCTTTAGATGTGGTTTCCCTGCGATACAGAAGATAATGAGAGAAATAATTGCGAGGGAAAACACTTTGTCAGTGAATCATATGGCCTTCACAATGTAAGTCATAAAAGCTTAGACTGACATTCTCTTCCTGCAAGGTTAGATAATGAAGGATAACAATCAGCGCATATCCAACCACACCAGTTATAATTCATTTAGTACTCGAAGTACTTCTCCCCATAAGATAGATAATTATTGAGGGTAATCATTTCAAGGGAAAAACACATTCGATGGTAACTGCAAACAGATAGTACAAAGCAAATAGCATTGCAGGAGGGGGGTTATTAACGTTACATGGCGACCGAGTATTTCAACACCACAAGTAGTGCATTAAGTTCATGAAGCAAATTGTTCGAGGGAAAACCAAAATGCGAAAGAAAACACCCTGCAAGAACCACGATAAACTATCACTCGATGTAATTCTCCCTCTTTTTGTCAACAAGTGTCATAAAGGAATGAGAAAACATACGAGGAACTACTCCGAGGGAGAATCCTCAGAATCAGAATTAAAACCACTCGACGAATCAGTATCTGAAGAGTGAGGAATGGTCGAGGCAGAAGCAGGAATGTCAGCCTAGGCTCTGGATGACTTGGAGCGATGAACATCTGGCTTGAAGATAAGAGTACCGGCTGTATCTGCAATTTCATCATCATGGCCGACAAACAACAGGTCCATTAAAGCAGAATGTTGTGTGAGCACTGGAGTTTGTCTTCGGATGCGAGGAACAGCAAGTAAGTCTAGATGGTTATAATCCTTCATGATGCCCTTTTTAGCTAAACCCTTTCGAGACTAATGCTTCCTTAACAGAGTCCATGAGCACTTCTTTGCCTCCTTCTCGTGCAGAAGAATTTGGCGAGTGTGATTATGAAGCAAATTCAGCTCAGTCATTAACTCCAGCTTTTCCTTTCTATCCAGCTTAATGTGGCTTTCCAGTGTCTGCTGAGTGTGAATGCAGATCTCATAAAGATGGATTTTCTTCACGAGGGATTATGACCCTGGCCTTCTTGATCTTCGGAGCATTTTCAGATGCAGACACATTTGCAGCAGTATCAATAGGTTCCTTCCCTTTTCCAATATCCTTCACAATGCGTAGAGTGTCACAAACTGGTGGCATGAATACCTTCGGAATATAAGCCCAAAAGAATTTCTCATTGGTGAGCTGCTCGATCGCGAACATGATCCATGTTGCATAAGGTTTCAGAGACTGAGGGCTGTCAGCTGCACATGCGAGGTTTCAAATGAAAAGGTCAGGAATATCAAACTTAATTCCTTGAGACATGGCCAGAAGTGCATTTCCCACAATGCCATTGATGGAATTCGGTCTGTTCATTGGCGTGAAAGTATTGCACAGAATGTGGAATAACACTTTGTTGTCATAGGCCAACTTCTTCAGATCAACATCAATGCATTCATCTCCAACCATGGTGGGATCCATCAAAATGTGGAGTTGTGCTTCAGACACATCCTAGAAATGCAACCTGTGCTCTCTATTCTTCTCAAACTCACATCTTGGAAGATTTACCATTGCCAAAAACTGATCCACAGAACATTTGATCCTTTCTCTGCTTTTCATCAATTCAAGAGTCCAGGAAGAGGTGTTGCCAAGTTCTCCTGTGATATATAGCATGGCATAGAATTGAAGGATAATCCCTCTGTTCCAGCTGGTACACACTGGCACACACTCTGCAGCCATGTCGAGCGACAGCGAGGACGACAGTTCAGCTAGCAGTCTGGTGCCCGATGATAGGATAATCTCCAGTGATAGATTGAAGCGCATGAATCTTTTCAGGGGGGCATGTTCAATATGCTCGATTGCATGGAGGAAATAGGACATTTCTTCAAGCTCAGCGAAGTTTAATGTCTTGTGATTGAAAATTCTGTTCTTGCCAAACAAGATCCGAGCATAATAGACAGCTTGTTCTTCAGTCCAAAACCTTGGTGACAGTGAAGTTCTTTCTCCTTCGTAACGGCTGACCCCGAAGAATGCTAGCTTCGAAAAATGAAGTTGTTCATTAAATGGAGGACCATTGGGGCCAAACTCAGCTGGAAACAGCGGAAATGATTCCTCGGTATTTTTTCGATTTTCTTCATCACTAATTTCTACAGGCTGAACATTATCAGAAGCTGGCACATTTCATCGATTGGCTTTAATGGAGCAAGAGGCCTTTTAGCTTTCTCTAGAGCTGATGGCATGGGAGCACTGGTCTATCCTTCACTATTCTTTACTGGAACTCCTTCAGCGGCTTTCTTATTCTTAGGCACAAGGGCCTTTTCTTTCGGTGAACTCTCAACAGTAGGAGGCACGACAACTTCTTCGGTCACTTGAGTTACTACGTCTTCTCCTTCGGTCTACTATGGCAAAACAGGTGATACATCTTGCTAAGGCAAAACTAGTGGTACAACTGCTTGTGCTTCTTCTTCGTGAGCCATGGGCTCTTCGTCTTTCTTTTCTTCCTATTCTGGCTGTGAGGCCAAAGAGCCAGGAGAAAGATCAATCTCCATCTGGGCAGGGGCACCAGATGAGGAGACCGGGGTGGTATTTCCTCGGGAAGCAATTTTCTCCCCCTCAACTTTATCATCCTCCTTGATGGATCCGGAGGGCTCAACGTGACTTTCCTTCAAAGGAGATGAAACTGCCTTCTCCATCTCAATCTCTTCGTCAACTTTTTCTTCAGGGGCTTGCTACTCGGGCACGACATTCTCTTCGTCATTCTAGTTTAGAAAGATATCTATCACATCTGTTTCTTGGACAACAACTGGATTCATAACTACTGGCTCAGCTTGCTGCCTGGTTTCTTCCTCTGGAAGAGGGGATGGTGGTATCTGTTGCAGTGGGACACTTGAGTCAATAGGAGCATCAGTTGTGATATATTGGATACGACGATCCTTGACAGCCTTCTGCTTGCTAGCTCTTGCCTATGCTTTCTGACGCTTCTCTTCTCTTTCTCTTCGTCGAGCAAGGTCTGCCTGACGTTTAATCTCATCATTTCTTCGATCACAAAGCTGAGAAACATCCATCTTCATCTTGGAGTGCCACTCAATCCTGTTGTTCCTCATAACAGTGAGGGCTTTGGTAATCCCAAGAATCCCCTTTTTTATGTCTTTTCTTTCAGATTCAGTTTTGGCACCCTTCCTCATTTGCTCAAGGAGTTTCTTGTCCTTGACAGCTTGGTTTAGTTCCTTGGTAATTTCTCCCAGCTCAGCGAAGTGCTTTGCTACCATCTTGGTAACATCTTCAGGCAGACCTAAGCTGCTCAGATTAGTTGGATTTGCATCATAGGAAGCACCTTCAATGATATCAAAAATAAGATCAAAGTCATACTTCAGTTCCTCTGTGAAAGCAGGAACAATTGTCTTGGCCTTCTTGGCAGCAACATCAACTTTTTCATCAGGCAACAACTTTCTCTTCACCGTAGGGGCAGTAGAACCCGAAGGTTTATCCGATGCCACAGTAGCAAGCCTTGGTGATGATTTCAACGGGGGCGAAACTTTTGCTGGAGAGGGTGTTTGATACGGCTTGTCAAGCAAAGCTCGTTGATCATACATGGGAATTTCATCAGCAACACCTTCATCGAAGGAATCAGATGAGGCACATGCTACTTTCCTTGACTTTCTGGCAACAGATTTCTTCTTCGAAGCTCGAGGGGAAATAGACTTCCTCCTCTTCTCTTCCTTTCGGGAAGAAGCCCGTTCCTTCATTTTTGGCATATCTTGTTGAGTTAACTCAACATTTCTTTGTTCCACCTTATTTTTCTTCGAGTCCTTGGCTTCACGCTTGGCCCTGGCCTTTGCTCTCTTTTCCACTTCCTCGGGGAAATCAATAGTTGTCTTCAATGAATCAGCATGAGCATTAGCAGGAGGAGCTGGCCTAACTTTTTCATCATTTGGACCTAGGAAGCCCTCTGCGATGAAGTGATTCCAGGGTGGAGTGAATGTGAACAAGATCTGATATTTCCTTCGGACATTTTCATAGTTGAACCACCCAATAATGGCAAATTTTCTACAGCCTGTTATTTCTTTCGGTGGCAGTTTCAACTCCAGGTGGTGTTTTCTAAGTTTCGAGATCAGACATCTCAGCCGCGGTGTTCCTCTCTCTACCGCGACCACCCTTCTTGGGATTTCCATCAGAGAACAGGGTCTTGGAATAAGTGAATTTCTCATCCTCAGGCTGACTGAGAGCTGAGGGAACATCATCTTCTTCTTCAGCAGATTCTGACTCAGGTTTCTTCTTTGAAACCTTTGGTGGCTTAGTTGATTTTTCTCAGCCAACTATGCTTTATCAGCCACACGCGGCAGCCTTGGAATTTCTTCCTCGGACCCAGACTACTCTTCCGAACTATGAGCCATGACCACTCCTGAGAGAAAAACAACAATGCGAGGGAAAACAGGAAGGGGTCACAAACATGCATAGAAGCTTTTTGACTGAAAATAGATAATTTTTCGGAAGTAGCAAAGGAATTCATGGCATATATTTTTGGAAGATATCAGCGAGAGAATTGCAATATGCCATAAGAAAGGATAACAACTCCTCTAATCTTTCAACGTATAACACATGAACCCTAGATCCAAACTAACTAGTACAAGGAGCAACTACAAACTGTACATGTCACAGCTTAGTGAAACCTAAAGATCTACCGCAAGGAAATAAAACAAAAGAAATGGTGTCGGGACGAACAACCCTAGAACAGATGAAGGACAGGGCTAGTTCCAAATCTATACGCCCTAACTTGGCAGTACTAATCATCTACGGCAGCACAGGAGAGAAGAAGTACCACACTGGCGCGACCAAAGGTGGCGGGGCTTCGCCGGAGTTGCACAGCGAGGCACGACGTCGACACTGCTTCGAGCTCGAGCTCGGGCGGAGAGCGAGAGGAGGGGTTTGAGGCCGAACAGAAAAAGAACAAAGGAAGATGACGCCTGGAGGGGGGTTAAATAGCCTCAGGGCGAAACCACTTCCTCCGAGATCCACGGCCAAAAAGCACAGGACGTTCCACATTCAACGGATGAGATCACGAATGTGAGATCGTGTGCATGTATCAGCCGTTTCCTGCGAAAATCTCAGTAACTGAACAGAATACCAAAGGGTTTGAGGAAGCGCAAGCGCCAAAATAGATGAAATTTCGAAGTTGATTTCATTCACGACCAAGTATGTCGGATCAAAATCTTCTTCAGACCAAGTTGCATGTTTATGATGAGAAAGAACCGAAAAAACAAAGTCAGGCTCAGAACACAAAGCCAAACAAAGGAAAACACAAAACACATCAAACGAAAGCACAGAGAGTTAAGTACCAACAATGATTGATCTCAGGTCTTATAATAAACATGAGATATCCCTGAGAGAATTCCCTGCACGAGAGGATCAGTTCTTCTTCACAACCCACTCTTGCGTGGGTGGTGAGGATCTCATTTGCTTGGACTGAGTAGGAGTATTCCTTCGGCGAGGCCTGTTGGACACTTGTGCACTTTGATGATAATCATATGAATATGCATTGAAGTTATTTCCAGATACATGAATGTAATGATTGAAGAGGTACGCATGTACTCCTTCTGACATAGATTAGGATGATAATCATTCGAGAAAGATACTAAAGTAGACTATGAATGATATCCATTTCTCCATCGAGAGTTATCCTGCATCGTCAGGTTAGCAGGGAGAGACAGATTTTTCAACAATGCACTTCTTTACCCAGATTTGCTTCTTGGGTGAACCTGTCCTGCAGTTAGTTCCAACATATCGAGCGAAAACTTCACCATTCTGTTATTTGAAGATTTTGTAATTTGAGTCATCAGACTCGTCAGTATCAACAGGAATGGGTGAATGTTAACCAGTTAGAATTTCAGGTTCGAGGGTTTCACTCTTTGCACGAACCCAAGTCATTCGAGGATACTGCTCGGGAGTATAATAGGATCCATCCACATTGAGTTTCTTTTCGAAACCTAATCCTTCCTTCTGAGGGTTTTTGTGTAGTATATACTTCTTGAGCACATCACATAAGGTTTGATGCCCTTTTAGGCTCCTTAGCATTCCAGTCTCAAGTAAGCCCTTTAACCTACAATTTTCTTCAGTAATGGCAGCAAAATCCTCAGAAGAGGGGTTAGTTGTACCAATTTTAGTAGTAGCAATATTCTCAACCACAGTATTAGAAGTTTCAGCATGAGAATCAATATTGCTACGTTCTAGGCATTTTAAGCATGTAGGTAAAAATCATCAGGAAGTCGAACAGATTGCTCGGCGAAGAGAGAAGCTTTCTCAAATACCAGCTCATTATGAGATTCTTTCAGTGACACGAGTTATTGATTCATGTTAAGGAGTTCATCTGATAAACTCTCGTAGTCAACTATAAGAGAATCATATCGATTGGTAAGATCATCAATAGTTGATGAAAAAGCAACTTGCTCTTCGATCAACTTTTGATTCTTCTCCATATCTTCGACCAGTAGTCCTTCGGTTTTCCTGAGATTTCTCTCAAGAATTTCAAGTTCATCATGTTGAGATTTTGCAATCTTGACCAGCTTGGCATAGGAAATATATTCAGGTGAATATTCATTCATGGATCTTTGGTGTTTTGCTGATACCTGATCCTTTGATGATTTTTCCATGAGACACAAAGCAATTGGTTCATCAACGCTTGAAGCATCATCATCAGAGTCTAATTCAAGTGGATTTTCTGATGATTCACAGGCAATGAAAGCATTACTTTTTCCAATTCTTTTGTAGAATTCTTCATCATCTGAATCAGTGTCCGTTGTCTCTTCTTCAGAATCCAGGGTCAAATCAGCATATGCACGGTTCAGCTGTGATATTTTCTTCATATTTGATTCGATGATTCCTCTGCAATTTATGTCAGTGACTGGTCTCGTCGAAGAAGATTGTCGGTGTTCTGGGAACCAGGGTACCCAGACTTGCCTGCCTGCGGCCCACGGCGTGGCTCCATCGACGGCCTGGTACGGCCCATCCACAAGACCACTAAGACAAGACCCTCGCGAGGGGCCAAGCCTCGTGAGGCGGACAACGTCAAGACCTCCTGTGGGAGCGGCCTCCCCAGGCGGCCTCCCGAGGAGCGGAGATTTCTATGCAGGTACCCAGCCTCATGAGGCTACCATGACGCAAGCCATGACGACCGAGGCAGGCGGGCGCCAGCGGGCGCAGAGGAGGCAGTTTCCTCTTTGGTGCTAAGGAGGCAAGGACAGGCGTGGGTTCCCGAGGAATCTGCCAAAGGTTTCCATTCCAGTGCAACGAGACCAAGGCCGCCAGCACGGTAGGACGGATGTCATCGCCGAGCCCACCGCTGCATCACGACCAGAAGCTTTGCAGGCGAAGACCACCTTTCGTCAGGATAAGATGTACTAATTGTCCCCTTTCCAATTGGCCACTGTGGGATCCCTTCCCACCTACGTTTTGGGGGAAGAGGACCGAGGCCACTATTAATATAGGCTAGCCACCACCGTAGAAGAGGTCGACTCATTCTCTCACCCCCGAACCTCGCGAGGTTGTTCATCCCTTGTACTAGTTCATCCTCAGCCCCTCGTGAGGCCAATCCACCACAAAGTAGGAGTAGGGTCTTACACCACAAGGTGGTCCGACCCTGGGTAAACTGCCGTGTCCATTTTCTTCCTTGTTCGTGTGAATCGAGCTAGGCCGTGTGGCGATGAGCTGGTAGGCTGGATAGGTTGAGTTCTTCGCACACGCCCCAGAGTTTGAACTTTTCTTTGGTCTGCGTAGCCCTGAATCTGACATTTGGCATGCCAGGTAGGGGCGTGTCGAGGTCCTCCTCCCATCGCTCGTTTACCCTTCGTCCCGTCGCTCCCATCGTCGACGCTCGCCGTGTCCGCGCCGAGCGCCGGGCCACTCGTGTCGCTCAGACGGCGCCCGTGGGCAACGACGCTCCTTGCCGCTCTGCCTCCCCCGTGGCTAACGCCGCCACTGACCCTGCTGCTCGCGAGCAGCAGGGTTCGTCGCTGCCACCTTCCGTGCGGTGTGATGGCCGCACCGTGACTCCATCGCCCACCCCGGCCACGGCATCGTCCTCCCATTCTTGCCGTGGGTCAGCAAATGCGCAGGCTACACTGCTCATGGCGCGCGAGCTCCTGCGTTATCACCCGGCCAACAACCTGTACGACGACTGGCTCGGCCGCATCACAGAGCTCGTCAATGCCGCAGGCGTGTCTCCGGCACCGTCCCGCTCGCTGCCTCCCCCGCCATCCCAGGCGGGTGACGTGGCTCACAGCGCGCCTCCTCCCCCTTCTCAGTGCAACGCTGACCCGGAGTACAGGCGCGACGCGCCCCCGCGCGACCCTTGGCGTGGGGCGCCGACAAGAGATGAAGCAAGCTGCCAGGTGGTGCAGCGGCCGCAGGCCGATGCGCACGCACACCCAGCGCCCCAACGCCAACACCAAGACCTCGCGCCGCTGGAGCCCATGGATCATGGGTGTCGAGACCGAGCTCCCCCGGTGCGCGCCGTTCCTGTGAGCGTGGCGGCATGCCGAGCCTTCACTCCGGGCCTACGCCGTGTCGTCTGGCCGGGCAAGTTCAAGCCAGATCTTCCTCCGCGCTACGATGGCACCCCCGACCCTACAGAGTTCCTCCAACTTTATGCGCTGAGCATCGAAGCAGCGAGCGGTGATGAGAAGGTTATGGCTAACTGGTTCCCCATGGCCCTCAAGGACGGCGTGCGCTCCTGGTTCCTAGGACGAGCTTCGTGAGCACTTCATCGCCAACTTCCAGGGCACTCGCAACCGCGCTCCTGTAGTGACCGACCTGCGACGCGTGAAGTAGCAGCAGGGCGAAACTTTGCACAAATACATCCAACGCTTTATGAGCGTTCGCCTCAAGATCCCGAAGGCGTCGGACGAGGCCATCATCTCGGCGTTCACTGATGGTGTCTGGGATGTCAAGATGAAGGAGGAGCTCGCCATCCACGAGGACCTATCTTCGGCCCTGGAGATGTTCAACCTGGCGACCAAGTGCGGAAGGGCTGAAGAAGGCCGCCTCCCCCTCCTTGACCTCACGGAGGCCGATCCTGAAGACAAGAAGGCCAAGGCCAACGAAGCAAATCGTAAGGGTCCCACCGTGCTGGCTGCGGAGCCCGAGATGAAGCGTGGCTGTGACCACGACGAGCCCCCCAGGGGAAACCACCCATTCTGCGTCTTCCAAAACATCCACAACCACAACACCAACGACTGCCAGGAGCTCGGGGCAATCCGAGATGGGCGCCTTGGCCGCCGCCCCGAGCGCAGCGATCGTGGCTACAGCCATGGAGGAGGCCGCGGTGGAGGCCGCTGGGACAACCGCGACCCCCGTTAGGACTGGTGCGACCTGCCCCACGAGGATCGCTGGCAGGGCCATCCTCGTGATGGCCCCTGGCGGGACCAGCCTCATGAGAAACGTCCTCAGGGCAACGCCGGCCTCCCTCCGCTGCCGCCGCCGCCAAGGAGAAACGATGACAACTGGCAAGACGATGGGGCTGGGGGCTTCCAAGAGCCTCGCGCGATCGCCTGCATCCTGGGTGGTGCTCAGGCTCCTGCCTCCCATTGAATCTTCAAGCAGTTCGCTCGTGAGGTGAACGCGGTCCTCCCCAAGCTTGAGGCATCGCGTCCCCTGAGGTGGTCCAAGCATGTCATCACCTTCGACTCCATGGACCAGCTCAAGTGCTCAGCCACCACTGGCGTGCTCGCGATGCTCTGCACGCCAACCATCAGCAACGTCCTCATCACCAAAACACTTATCGACGGTGGCGCGGGGCTCAACGTTCTCTCTGTCGAGATGTTTGAGACGCTCCAAGTGCCCTATGACCAGCTCCTGCCCACGAAGCCTTTCTCGGGAGTGACCGATGGCTCCACCATTCCCCTGGGGCAAGTGCGCCTCCCAGTCACATTCAGCAAGCGCGACAACCACCACACCGAGCTCATCGACTTTGACGTTGCCCACATCCGCCTCCCATACATTGCCATCCTCGGGTATCCGGCCCTCGCCAAGTTAATGGCAGCAACTCACCATGGGTACAACATCCTCAAGATGCCTGGATGCGGCGGCATCATCACGGTCACTTGCGACGAAAAGGATGCGGTGTGCCCCCTCGAGCACGCCTATCAGGCTGCAGCGGTTGAGAATTCTAACGACGAGGGCGCCATTCTGCCTCCTGAGGCCGTCCCTAAGAAGAAGAAGAAGCAGCTCCTCCTCAAGGGCTGTCAAGAGGCTGAGGCGCCTGCCGACCTTGCCTCAGGCCCCGCGCCCACTGCTGGGGCGCCGTTCCCTCTCACATAGGAAGGCATGCCCGGCGCCCCACTCAGGACGGGCTCAGGGGCTCTCATCTGGAGGGCCTTTGACGTGACCAGCGTTACGAGAGAGGCGTTCGGGCACCAGGTGGAGGCGTGCTTCGACGCACGCCTCCATGAGCAAGGCATAGGGCACGAGGCGCCAGGCGCTCAGGAGTTCATCACCAAGGAAATCGAGGAGCTTCAGGAGGCACGAGCCATAAAAGGCGAGCGTCGCCCCACACCACCGGGTGCAGCCACGGCCCCTGGCATGGGCGGCGAGCTACGCATCTGCGTCAACATCCCAGGTCTCAACAGGGCTGCTTTGCAAGGCCTCCTCTGGCTGTCCCGTGTCGGCCAGAGCGGGGGCTACCCCTGCAGCTACATTCCCATGCTGTTCGGCCGGCTGAACGTGGCCGCCCCGTACCAGCACTTCGTGTAGGGAGCCTTGGCAGCCCACGAGGCAAGGCACCAGGCGGTCCTGACGAAGGAGGTGCTGGACCCTCACGATCTCTCCGGGCCCCCAGAGCCTTCTGGGCCTCAGGAGCCAGCCGGCTCATGAGGAGCGATCCCTGCAGCGCACATCTTCAGCTACCCCAACTCTTCAACGACGATGGTGCCAGGTGACTTTTTGGTTTGTTCAACTGAGGGCGCCCCTCGGGCTGCATCATCCTCAGGCTGCTAGGGCCCGACCCAGCAATTGTATCGTTTTTGTGCATGTATTGGAACTGGCCTTGCCTTTATGAATTCTCCAAGTATTTCAACCGCATGTCCGGTGCTTCGTCACTATGTTGTCGCTGCGCGCTCGTGAACCCGCCCGCGACTGCCTCATGATTAAGGACTGGCATGGCATCTGTGCTCGGGTCCGTCCCTGCAGCGTTGACAAACCCAAGCGACCGAGCTCTGTCCCGCGGGCCAGCTCCTGTGCGCGTCACCTCCCGTGGTCCTTGGTGCCTTGTTCTCGCATGAGCTAATCGCGTTTAGGCAAGTAAGGGCGCGCGACCCGGTTCGTACACCCGCGGTTCAGCGCTTCGCCGTAGCGGAGCCGTGCGCCGGCTGTTTTTCCGTGGGATCGTTGCATGAGAAGACTTGGCATGACGTCTGTGCTCGGGTCCGTCCCTGCAGCATCGCTAAAACCAATGGCTGAGCTCTGTCTGGCGGGCCAGCCCCGTTCACGTCACCTCCTGGGGTCATAGGTGTCTGGCCTTCTCATGCGATAACCTCCGGAAGGGCATTCGGCATAGGACCCCCCCATTGCTCCACAGGTGTCTTAAGCGCGCCCTGCGCTGCAAAAATTAGGTGCAACCCGCCTTGAGGTAGGGCCTCGTGAGTCCCGCACTGGCTCATGAGTGCCCAGATCCAGTTCTGCCGTGCTAGCCACGCGTACGAACGGGGCTGTACATGCCCCGGAGTCTCCCCCAGAGGGAACTCCCACCCACGCACCAGTGGAAGCCCCATGCTCCGCGCTGGTGGACGACATGGTCGAGGAGCGACTATGCCCATGCACCAGTGGAAGCCCCATGCTCTGCGCTTGTTGGTGTTCTGGGAACCAGGGTACCTAGACTTGCCTGCCTACGGCGCATGGCGTGGCTCCATCGACGGCCTGGTACGGCCCAGTTTCGACGCCAGCAAGACAAGACCCTCACGGGGGGCGAAGCCTCGCGAGGCAGACGGCGCCAAGACCTCCTGAGGAAGCGGCCACCCCTGGGCTGCTCCTGAGGAGCGGAGTTTCCTATGCAGGTGCCCATCCTCAAGAGGTTGCGATGACATAAGCCATGACGACCAAGGCCAGGTGGGCGCCAGCGGGCGCAGAGGAGCAGGTTTCCTCTTTGGTGCTGAGGAGGCAAGCGCAGGCGCGGGGTCCCGAGGAATGAGCCAAAGGTTTCCATTCCCGTGCAACGAGACCAAGACCGCCAGGACGGCAGGACGGATGTCATCACCGAGCCCACCGCAGCGTCACAACCAGAAGCTTTGCAGGCGAAGACCACCTTTCGTCAGGATAAGATGTACTACTTGTCCCCTTTCAAATTAGCCATTGTGGAATCCCTTCCCGCCTACATTTTCGGGGAAGAGGACCGAGGCCACTATAAGTATAAGCTAGCCACCACAGTAGAGGGGATCGGATTCGGGCTGATCCAACCATAGAGATCCTTTCCACCCACACCAGAGCAAGCCCCGCGAGCTTTTTCATCCTCTGTACTAGTTCATCCTTAGCCCCTCGTGAGGCCAATCCACCACAAAGCAGGAGTAGGGTCTTACACCGCAAGGTGGCCCGAACCTGGGTAAATTGCCATGTTCATCTTCTTCCTTGTTCATCAAGCTAGGCTGGAGGGCGATGGGTTGGTTGGCTGGAGAGATTGAGTTCTTCTCATACGCCATAGAGTTCGAACCTTTCTTGGGTCTGCGGAGCCCTAAATCCGACATTTCCTCTACTTCTTCTCGCTCCACTTGGTCGATGGCAGGCAACCTTCGGGGTGCGCGTCGCTCTAGGTGGTGGCGGCTACCGCTGGCTTCGGCATCGACTTCATGCTCTGCTCGGACGCGAGGGGGTTCCGGAAGCAGTGGGTGTATGTGGATGCCACTGCGTTCAGCCCCCTGCTTCTTCTTCCATCAGCACCGGCGGAACCGAGCTCCGGTTGGGGGCAAGCGGAGCTTGCCGACCAGCAGATCATGCGCATTTTGTCCAAGCTGGCCAAGCTGAGGCGAGAGGGGGTGACGATGGCGATCGTGGTGATGGAGTTCATCCAGCGGCGCATCGCTCCGCTCCAGCGCCATTATCGCCCAAAGTGGGCCTTCACCGACCCTGAGGACCCATGAGGCTTCAGGTGCCTTCGCTCCCTCTCGATATGCTGCGCAGGGTGTTGCAGCTCCTGACTGGTGGGGAGCCCGCCACGCTTGCTCTTGAGGGGCACCCTTTGTACAACTGCCAGAACGGGAAGGCCTTCGCCGAGAAGATGCCGCGCTTCGACGAGTGGGGGCTACTCCTCGATGGCCACGAGGGGCCTCGTGACAACCCCCTCTTGGTGACTCCTGTGCCCAGGGGTCCTACGGCGCGTGCTCCAGAGGTGGCCGAGGGGGAGCAGGCACCGTCGGGCGCTCCCGAGATGGCCGCTGGAGAGCAGTCGCCGCCACGTGCTCCTGAGGTGGCTGCTGGGGGGCAGCCACCACGTGCTCCTGAGGTGGCCGCCTCCAGCTCCACAGGCGGCAGGGAAGGGGCCCCGCCCACAGGCGCAGCTGCCGCCCCCGCCATGGAGAACTTTGCGTTGGCTTGCAGCGCGTCCCTCTCGGACCTTGGGGTATCCCGCAAGCGGAAAGGGCTCGGGAGCCGCTGCGATATCGCCTCCACCCGGACCCTGAAAAAGAGGAAGTGGATAGCCGTGGATGAGTAAGTACCTTGCCCCCGTTGACTTCCGCATATCGTGCTCTCTTCTGACTTTTGCCCCTTAGGATCCCTTATGTCGTGGGGGTGAGCCCGCCTGGAGCGCGACCTCGGGAAGCCTCCGGTCCGGTTGGGACCCTAGGCCTCATGAGACTGGATGCAGCACGCGAGGCGCCGTCTGCAGACGAGCTGAGGCTGCTCCTGGGGGGCCGCAGGCCTTCACTCTCAGCGTCCTTCTTGCGGAGCAACCTCTGGGGCATAGAGGCTGTGCCGAGGGCTCCTCCGTTGATTCTTGCTGGCGACTAGGCGACCCGTGCGATGGCCCCGTCTTCAAGCGGCAGGGCTGACCCGCGCCGCGCCTCATCTTCAGCCCGGGGAGCAGTCGAAGGAGCCCCAGCCCCCAGTCCCTCGCCGGAGACTAGTGAGTCATCACGCGTTCCTCAAGTCGATCGAAGCACGGGGGAAGGGACCGGCCGAGCATTGGGGCTCGCGCGCGGGCGGAGCGTCGTCCGTCATGACCTCCTCCGGCAAGCGACAAGCGCGCTGGGCCGTCTTGGGGTGGAGCTTGCCGATGTTGACACGCGCCTTGATGCGGAGGGCCTTCGCCTGGCGCGCGAATGGCACCAGTTGAAAGTCGCCATCAACCTAGGATGCTTGCAGCACGAGCACGCCCGCACGGAGGCGGAGGAGTTCCTTGCAGCGTCGCGGGAGGCTCACGATCGTGCCTTGGAGGAGGCCCGAGCCGCGGACTGCCGGCATGACGCGGCAGAGGCGCGCGAGAAGGAGCTCCAAGCCTCGAACGCCCTCCTCGAGCAAGGAGTTGGGGCTCACATGGCGGTGCTTGCCGCCCTGACGACCGAGCCGTCCACGAGCGCGGCGAGGCCATGTACGCCTGACAGCTTGATAACGCTGGAGGCGGTGGAGCTGAGCCTAGAACGCGAGCGACTGGAGGTGATGGACGCCAGGTGGTCATGGACGAGGAGGCCTTTGACTCTCGGGAGGCGAGCATCCCACGGGAGGTCGAGCAGAAGGTGGCGGAGATCCGTGCGACCCTTGTCGAGGAATATCGCCAGAAACTGGAGCTCCAGGAGGCCCGCTTCAAGCAGCGGCGCGTCGAGCTGCATGGCAAGGCTGATGCCCTTGAGGAGAAGCTAGCCATGGTGGAGCAGCGCTTGAAGGCCGCTGAGGCAGCTCGGGCCACTGCCGAGGCCGAGCTGTCTTCCCTTTGTCAGCAGGTCAAAGGTGTTACGGCCCTCGTGGAGAAAGCCTTGGATGAGGCGAGCCGCCGCCAAACGCTGCAACATGAGCGTTCCTAGATGTTCAAGGCCCTCGGGCTCAGGGCCAACCGGGCCCTGAGTGATATCTGCGACGAGAACGTCTCCCGCCCACGCAATGCCGACGACGCTGGCTACCTCAGCTTCTTCACCCAGGTCGTGACCCGCCTCGAGGGCGGGGCCATGAGGGCGCGCTAGCTTGTCGTGGAGAAGAGCCGCGACCTCCTTGGGCGCGCGTTCTCATGCGTCTTCAGCCATCTTCTTAGCCTTGATCCTGACATCGACTTTTATGCCGCGATAGCCCCCATGCCCGGAGCAACCCAAGTTGCCCTGGCGAACTGGGTGGACGACCTGATCGCGGAACTCATCCTTGCCGACGATGTGGTTGCGCCCGCAGCTGAAGGGGGTGGAGCTGATACTGATGATGATGACGTCGATGCTGACGGTAGTGTGCCTCGCTAGGCTTGTATTTCCCTGTTTTCCTGTCAAGACTTGATTGTAACCCCGCAGGGGCATGAAAGCATTTTTTGGAGAGGGTTCCCCTGTGATGTGGGTAACATTGATATGACTTTAAATTATCTTTGAAGATTCGCCGCCGTCAGCCGTGGGGCTCTTGACTGGGGTAGTTAGTATGACTTAGCTTTTGGTGTTTACGACCTTTGGCACCTCTCCTGGGGCAGACCCTCCGAAGCCCCCTAGCCCGCTAAGCCCCAGGAAGGGATTACAAGAGCTCGGGGTCTCCCAATGCTCCCGCCATTGGGTGTCGAACTTCGCGGGAGCATGAGAGGCGCCCGGCGCTGAGTGCTCCCGAGGCTGGGAGCCGAACGTTCCTGCAGCCAAGAGCCAGTTGCCGGGCGTGCGTGGCACGTGCTTGCTGGCTCACTCGAGGGCGTCACACGAGGAGCCAAGCGACAAAGCTCTGGCAAGGTGTGCGCGCGGGCAGACCCGTGGTAATTATGTCCCCAGCCCCGAGGGGGCCCTGAGGCCGCTAGGGCTGGCCCAGATGCGCATGCCGTACCCAGCCCTCGCTCGCGGGGTGCCCGAGTGGAGACAGCGGGCAGCGGCCGCACCTCCGAAACACAAATGGAAGAAAAGGAAACACCGCGAGTCAAAAAAATTCCCCCCTCTTTTTTTTCAGTAAACGCACAAATCTTTGAATTCATCCAAAAATAGCGAGCCAGATTACAAAAGAGGGCAACAAATCCGCCGCATCCGACGTCTATTCCAGTCATCTCACTAGCGCGGAGCTTAGTGCTTCCACTGGGCGTGGGCATAGTCATTGGAGGACAGTGTCGACTGCCAGCGTGAAGCATGGTGCTTCCACTTGGACGTGGGTGGGAGCCCCCGTGAGGCTCAAGGGCAGCGCTCAGGAGATTCCGGGGCGTGTACAGCCCCACTCATTATTATGTGAGAGTCTCACAAGCAGAGACTTGAGGGGCGCTCCGTGCCTCCTGGGGCGGGAGCCCCGCTCCGCGCAGACCCCGGCCACCGTTGGGGCGTCCAGAAACCAGGACAGGACCAAGGGGCAAGGGGCTACGCGAGCGGTGGTAATGGGGCCGTGGGCCCTCGGTCGGGTGGAGGGCTCGCCGACGCCTTTCCCGGGAGAGGACCCGCTTCCGGATCACTCACGCCCCCGTGATAGTGGCGCCGTGCACCTCACGACGCGGGGGGGGGGGGGGCTGGTGCCAGGGCTCCCCCGCTGCCTACGGGACGCGTCTTCGCGTTGCCCCCTGGTGCGCCCTGCCTGCCCTAGGCGGGGCCGGTGCCCGGGGGCGTACCGCCGTGGCACGATCTACCTGCGATCCAGGGTTAGCGCGACATGTTCCAAAGATATGGGTTGTAGTTGGTGACCGTGGCCATCGAAGGCGTCGGCAAGGCGTCGAGTTGGCTCACCAGGGGCCCTGGTCCCATGCAGCCTTGGCGATCCCGATGCCAAGGGCGACGAGGGGAACATGCACGCTTCTTCTTTGCTCGTACAACGAGCCCATTGTTGGTAGTATGGGGGAACCGGGGGCCATCGCCCCGAGGCTGGCGCCCAGTCCCTCCATTCTGTTGTCCATCATCCTCGGTGCCGGGTCATGCCAACCAGGGAGTGGTCCTTCGGTGCGACCCCGGGACGGGCCGCCTACCCCGGCCGTGCTTCGGGGGAACGCATCTTGGGTCAGACAGGCCGTGTTGAGTGCCAGGCCGCCGCTGCGAGACCCTCCGGACCCCCTCCGGGGAGGCAGTAGACATAGCGGGGGCAAGCATGCACCCCGGGCGGCGCCCACGATGTAGGCAGGATGCAGAAAGGTGCCGCGCCTTCGCGGGCGGCGTCAAGCAGCTCGGCGACCGCCCAAGCAAGGCGTCGCGGCCGCCTTCTGCTAACCTGCATCGCAGCAACTCGCGCTCCACGATGAGTGCGGCTCGCGTGTTCGCTTGCTCCGGTGAGTGCGCAGGGTCGACGCCGCGGTGTAGCCAGAAGACCGCACGGTGGCACGATTGTGGCACTGCATGGGAGAGGATGGGGGAGGCCCGTATCGCTGATGGTCGATGACGCCGGCGGTCGTGCTGGCCGCGAGGAGTACGGGGTGGCAAACTCCATGGCCGGGAAGCGTCACCTGGGCGGGGCGAGCGGCCCAACGCTCAGCGCAAGCTCGGGGGTCCTCCGCCATGGGCGGATGAGGCGAGGATGGGACGCGATCGACGGAGAGGCCGAGTTTCGACACGCCCCTACCTGGAGCGCCAAATGTCGGATTCAGGGCTCCGTAGACCCAAGGAAGGCTCGAACTCTGGGGCATGTGCAAAGAACTCAACCTCTCCAGCCAACCAACCCGTCGCCCTACAGCCTAGCTCGATGAACAAGGAAGAAGATGCACATGGTAGTTTACCCAGGTTCAGGCCACCTTGCGGTGTAAGACCCTACTCCTGCTTTGTGGTGGATTGGCCTCACGAGGGGCTGAGGATGAACTAGTACAGAGGATTAACAAGCTCGCGGGGCTTGCTCTGGTGTGGGTGGAAAGGATCTCTATGGTCGGATCAGCCTGGATCCGATCCCCTCTACTGTGGTGGCTAGCTTATACTTATAGTGGCCTCGGTCCTCTTCCCCGAAAATGTAGGCGGGAAGGGATTCCACAATGGCCAATTTGAAAGAGGACAAGTAGTACATCTTATCCTGACGAAAGGTGGTCTTCGCCTGCAAAGCTTCTGGTCATGACGCTGCGGTGGGCTCGACAATGACATCCGTCCTGCTATCCTGGCGGTCTTGGTCTCATTGCACGGGAATGGAAACCTTTGGCTGATTCCTCGGGACCCCGCACCTGCGCTTGCCTCCTTAGCACCAAAGAGGAAACCTGCTCGTCTGCGCCCGCTGGCGCTCACCTGGCCTTGGTCGTCATGGCTTACGTCACCGCAACCTAATGAGGTTGGGCACCTGCATAGGAAACTCCGCTCCTTAGGAGCAGCCCAGGGGTGGCCGCTGCCTCAGGAGGTTTTGGTGGCGTCTGCCTCACGAGCCTTGGCCCCCGCGAGGGTCTTGTCTTGCTGGCATCGAAACTGGGCCATACCAGGCCATCGATGGAGCCACGCCATGGGCCGCAGGCAGGAAAGTCTGGGTACCCTGGTTCCCAGAACGCCAACAGCGCTGGCAGACGACACGGCCGAGGAGTGGCTATGCCCACACCACAGTGGAAGCACCATGCTCCGCGCTGGTGAATAAACAACTGGGGGTGCCCTAGTGGCTGCATCAACCTCAGGATAGCCTCTCGGCTCTTTGCATAGTCCTATCGCACAACTTCCCCCTTGGAAGGTCCCCGTGAGGGGGCTGGACACGGGGGCTATGCCCAGGACAGGCCTGGCGCACGCCACCCTACCAGGTCCGGGTATCTGGTCTTTTCGCGCCCCTCCCAGGGGAAATCTGGCAAGGAAAAGTATGGGGGCTCCGGATTGGCCTCGCCATTGCTTACGCTTCTTTCATGAGGGCTGCTCGCACGTCAAGGTTGATATATATACTCCAGCAATTTTTGGCCATTTCTAGTCGATCCCCTAAACTTAACATTGTAAACTTCAATTTGATCAAGTTCAAAGCAGGTTCAACCGAAAGTAGCATGCATTCAAACATAAACATAGATAGTTTTGCATAACCGAACATAAAACATAAATTTAAACTAAGATGAACTACTTTCGGTCAAAGTGGAGATCGAGCCAATCCTTCCTCGTCAGGTACGGTGTCCCGCGAGCCGGGTCTGGGCCGGTGCCATCGTCTGGGTCATTGGGAAAGACACTCCTCCACTTGTCGATGTCGATCTCCTCGTCCTCGCCACCCACCTCGATGCCCTCCGCGCCGCCGTCCTCGCCGCCTTCGACCTCGTCATCGTAGGAGAGCACGATAACCTCGCTGCCCTGCGCGCCGGCAAAGATTACCCGCTCCGCCTCCACGAGCTCCGGGTGCTGCCGGCGGAGCTCTTGCATGTAGGCCTCGTCGGCGGCCTTAGCCTCGAGGCGCTCCCATGCCTCGCGGTCCTCCCGCGCCATAGCCGAGCTCACCACCCCTGGCTCTGGTGGAACGAGGTTGACCGGACGTGTGCCGAAGGGGAAATTGAGCCTAGCCGCCGCGCCGTGGTAGCGGACCTGCCAGCGGTCGTACTCCATGGCCGCGAGCTCGACCGTGTGGAAGCTGCCGAGCCACTGGCGGGTGTGGGTCTCCCGATTCGTAATCTCGGCGACCCATGTTCCCCACCGCCGCTGCCGGACCCCGAGGTAGGACCTCGTCGGCGGCCGAGCCCGAGGGAGGACGGGGAAGTCCTCGAACCGGCGTAGGGGCGCGGCGGCGGGCGGATCGGGCGACCGGCGACGGCGGATCGATAAAGAGCCCGCGAAGGACGACGGGGACACCTCGGCGGCCTCCTCGCTGGCGTCGGGCGAAGAGGCCGCGATAAACCTCTTTTTGGCCATTGGCTCTTCGAGCTCCCTGGCATACAGGCAAAGGTTGAGGATGGAGGCAGCGGCAGTGATAGCGGCGACCTACCAATGGTTTCGAGCGAGGGAGGGGTGGTGTGTGTCTGTGTGAGCGGAGGTTTTGGGGAGTGTGTGGTGTGTGTGGAGGGGGGGGGGGCAAGGTGGTGTTTGAGGAAATACCACAGCAACTGAAAATTTTACTAGGCAGGAGTAAAATGCCGGGCTACTGAAAATTTAGATCAAGGGCGAGCAGATATTTTTGAGATTGCGAGGGATGCAGAGGCGGGAGTAAAATGCCGGGGCAACTGAAAATTTGAATCAAGGGCGAGCAGATATTTTTGAGATTGCGAGGGATGCAAAGGCGGGAGTAACAAGATGGGCTACTAAAAATTTGAATCAAGGGGGAGCAGATATTTTTGAGATTGCGAGGGATGCAGAGGCGGGAGTAAAATGCCGGGGCTACTAAAAATTTGAATCAAGGGATTGAAGTAGAGCGGGAGTAACAGACATCGGACATGGTCCGCACATACTAATCGTGTGCTATCAAACATTAAAACCTTCTAGGCGGTAGATATTTTTGAGATTATGAGGCAGTAGATATTTTCGAGACCCAGAGGCAAGCCTTGTGGAGACAAATCTACTGCGCTGATGTGAGTGACTGCAGGGCACGGGCGTGGCACACGGGTAGTCTGACTGAACCATGTCTGTTGCGTACCCAATCGCAGATGGTTTCTACATCCAACTCGTGTGATGTTTATAAATTTGGCAAAAAGAATAATGCGGGAGAGGGTCAGAACACGAACACACTTGCATGTGGACATAATATATGTATGAAAAGGGTGGTTTGATGTTCGAATACCCAATGCACAACTTTGATGTGGCACCTGTCGCACAAAAGCACAGTATTGCTAGTCAGCCACCCCCTACGAACCCCACTTCGTGTTGGCGGTAAGGGAATCCTAGCTACGAATGCATGCCCCCAAATAGCTAGGTCTGAAATCTCACCCTACCATAACACAAAACCTATAGGAGTCCATCATATATATATGGTCAAACTTCCCCTTTCACTTCCCGACAAAGTTGGACCATGTGCCGACCCACAAATGTGTGCTTGTGGCGCGAGATGGGTGAGACCACATACGAACCACATGCGGGTGGCCCTACTATATGAATGAAAAGGGTGTGGTGTGATATTTAACTATCATTCACAACTTTCATGTGGCACGTGTGCCTTGCAAATTAACCGGACTTCCCCGACCCCACGAAGGTTGTAGGTAGTGCGAAGTAGCCCCCCCACACACACACGTCGGGGGGAGGGCATCTCACCAAGACGTACTGTAACACGGACCAAGCAGAATCCAACTTAGTCGTACAACCTCTCCCGCTCGTTGTTGGTCAAAGTGATGGACGTCCACAAGGCCCCGCAAAATGGGCTAGCTTGTCGCCGGTAACCTCGCGAGGGAGTACTGTATGAAGACAAACCACTCTGTGCATGTGGCCGAGGTATGTATATGGAAGTGGTGTGTGTGGTGTTTGAATACCCAATGCGCAAATTTGATGTGGCACCATGCTTTGGAACCGTAAAATCCCCACACTGAGCGAGGGTTCACAACACGTAGCATGCGCTCAAACTTAATTAGGCTTGGAATGGTCGACCTACTATACGGTAACTCAAAGCAAAGAAGAAGAATCCACCCTGGTAACCTTTCTCGTCGTTGGTCGAAATGATGGACGTCCATGCGAGCCCACGAATATATATAGGCTTGCCGCCCATAACCAAGCGAGTGAGAGTGTGTCCAAAGACAACCATTGCATGCGTGTGTCCCGAACATATTTATGGAGGTGTGTGATGCATGCATATGTGTTGAATACCCGACCCAATGCACAACATTGATGTGGTGCATGCATTGGAAATAGCAGAGGTCCCCACAAAGAGCAAGAGGTCGTTCATGACGTGTCGTGTGCTCGCCCCCCCCTTCGATCCAGCGGGATGGATTCATGTGTACACATGCGCTATTATATATATGTAATCTCACATCATGATCTATATCATGAGACAAACAAAAAATTAATCCCCTCCTAAGTCAAATTAGTTAACCTCTCTCGCTGTCGGTGAAAGTGATGGACCAAGCGGCTCGACAGATGGAAGCATCGCCGATAACCGCGTGAGTGAGTGCCATATATAGGACAACAAACATCGCGCTTGCACATGTGCCAGAACATATATATGGAGAGGTGTGTGGTTGTGATGTTTTGAATACCTAATGCACAACTTTGATGTGGCATTGGCCTCAAAAACCGCAAAGTCCCCACACAGAGTGAGGTTCATGTGACACCTAGTATATATATGCTAGTCACCCCCCTTCGACACGTACTATACACCTAGTAACACAGCCCTAAGAGAATTAATCCTCCTTGTTCGTCAAACGTACCTCTCTCTCGCTGGGTCAAAGTGATGGACGACAAACTCGCGGGCCCAATACAAAAGCGAAGCGTACGTCGCACGCGAGTGATCATCCTATATAGGACTACGTACCACCGCATGCATGTGGCCCAAAGAGGTGTTTGTGTGATGTTTGAATACGCAATGCACAACTTTGATATGGCACCACATATATAGGAAACCAAAAAGTCCCCACAGAGAGCGCGAGGTTCATGATGCGTGGTATGTGCTATATGTACGCCCCCATTCGACGCGTGGTATATATGTACTTCTACTGTATAGCACAAACCAAAAAAGAATCATTCCTTGATGGTCAAATTAACCTCCTTCTCGTTGGGTCAAAGTGATGGAGGACAACCTCGCATGCCCACGGATGGAAGCGCCACATTTGAGTGAGTTCCTATAGGGCAACCACTGCCTGCATGGTATTGCGTGATGTTTGAATACCAATATAATGTACAACTTTGATGTGGCACCTGCCTCGGGAACCAGAAAGTCCCCACATGGAGCGAGGTTATGACACGCATATATATAGAGTATTCATGTTGCCCCCTCTTTGACATGTAAATACTCCTACCATGCATATACGTAACACAAACCAAAAAAGAACCATCCTTTTTGGTCAAATTAACCTCTCTCTCATTGTACGTTCAACTGATCGACGACGACCTCGTGGGCCCACAGAGAGAGTCACACGCGAGTGAGTGTCATAGGACAAAACCACCGCATGCATGTGCCCGTGTATTATGTGATGTTTGAATACCCAATGCACAACTTTGACGTGGCACATGCTTCGCAAACCGGAAACGCACTACACCATGATGCGTAGCCCCCTCACTTCAAGCCGGTGGGAGGGTGTGTACGCACGTGCTCGAACTTTGATATTGAATCTCACCATGATCCACAGCACACACATGCCAAGATGAATCCACCTTTTGGTCAAATGCCTCTCGTTGTCGGTGGAAACTAAAAACCTTTGCGGGCTAACGAATGGGCACGTCGCTAATAACCGCACGAGGGAGAGTGTCCGAGAGGACCACCAATGCATGCATGTGGCCCGAACATGTATGTATGAAAGGGTTGTGTAATGCTTTAAATAACCAATTCACGACTTTGATGTGGCATATATGACTCACAAAATGATCAATAATCCCACACGGAGGTTCACGACTCGTAGTGTACTGCCGGACCCCTCCCCCCACCCCCACACACACATCCCGCACCACCATAGCCACTCTGAGGCATGTCAAACTTTTTCTACAGTGAACATGTGACCGAAGGAGTGTCGTGTTAAAATAAAAAAAAACAGACATCATTCGACCATTTTTATACATTGATTGATTTCCTAGGGATTTAATGTACAGAAATCAAATTTGAGATACATGTGCACCAAAATGGATTGCAAAATCATATGTGTCCCTGGGTGCATGTTTCCCCATGCAAGATATTTCAAAACATTGAGAATATAGACTTTTAAAATTCAGTAAATCCAAAACTTAGTTGAAATTCATGAAACTTATCGTGGTGTCATATATGGACACCAGTAGACTGTGATATTGTATTTTTTCGTCAAATTTGAGACACGTTTTGATATAATCTTCTTACAAACGGGAGATTGTTAATAACTGGCAACCAATATCTCATACAGATTATTTATTCAGACCATGTGCATTAGATCGTGCCATGCTTCGGTTAAGCAGTAAAGCGGCAGGATGAATCATCAATAAACCAAAAAATATACGTGCCGCCATGTGCCTTGTGTGCCATGCGAGCAGGCTTGATTTGACGGGACGCATGCAGCAGTCTGCCGTGCAGGCAGATCAAGAGGCGTGCGTGCAGGTGTGCGTATTGACGGGAGGCGTTTTCGCTGCGCAGTGTCACCGGGAGGCGTACGAGTAGCTGTGTGAAATGATGGTAGGAATGGCAGAAGTCCGCTGCGCAGGCTCACCGGGAGGCGAGACAGCCTTTGATCGCTGCCCGCCTCGCCCCCACTGGTCCATATTAATTGCGCGCCCGAGCCACCGACCATAATAGGTGGCCGCACCCCCGGTCCACACTTGTCACCAACGTCTGGAGTCTAGAGTGTATGAGGATGCCGCCGAAGCGCACCATCGGAGGGAGTGGCGACGCCAGGGCCGGTGAAGCACCCGCGCAACATGTGAAGCTGGGCACAGAGGTTGCCGTCACTACCGATGAGGTCTCACGCGGGCAGCAGCACGACCTTGACTTCGTCGGCGCTATCGTGCCCCCCCAGCTGGAGCCGGAGGTCAATAGCAACTCTGGCAACGACTGCGACTCCGACGGAAAACCGGTTAGTCATCTATATACCCATTTGTGCGGCAAACATATCATGTGTTTTCTCTAGTTACTCCCCCCTCTCTAATTTTTTTGGAATACAAATCCTATGGTTATGTTCTCTCAGTCCATGAAATCAGAGTTATTAAGATCCGTTAGATGCACGTAGTGTATTGATTGTTTGAATGTTATCCATATAGAGTTAGTGATTAATTGTTTATTCTGTACAAATGATTTTTGCTAATAATCCGACTAGGGTTAGCTTGCGTGCTAACAATTCATGGCCAGATCTTGAGAATTGATTTTGAATGTCCTACATATATGTTTGTGCCTTTTTTCTTCCAGATCTTGAGAATTGATTTTGAATGTCCTACATGTATGTTTCTGCCATTTTTTTCTTTTAGATTGGTATGTACACAGACGAGGCTCCAGCCAGCGCTGCCGCCGGATGTCGATCTTGGACCCGGCTACACGGCCAGAAGCGGCCACGCCCCCCTGGACCTGAGGAACCAGTAGAATCTCCGGCGGACCACATCAGCGATCTCCTGGACAGCATCCTTGGGGAGATCATCTCCCTTCTCCCCACCAAGGATGGCTGCCGCACACAAGTCCTTGCATCTCGGTGGCGTACTCAGTGGCGCACCGTGCCTCTTAATCTCGACTGTCGTCAGCTATCTGTCGACGATGATTCTGAACTCCCCGGAGCCATCATCTCCTCCCACCAGGGCTTCGTTTAACGCATCTCCATCCTGGCATGCTACCTGCTGGACATACCCTGCATGGTGGCCGCCTGGCTGACATCCCATCAATTCGATAAACTCCAACAGCTTGAGTTCTACCATTACTACAGCGATAGGTTACCACCAAGAGCTGCATCTGTGCCCTCACCACTGATGCCCATCTTATGGTTTTCCTCCTCTCTCCACACTGCCACCTTGACCCGGTGCCATCTAGCAGACAATCTGGTACAAATGCTTCGACTCCCACTGCTGAAAAAACTTGCGCTTGTGTTGGTTGATCTGTCGGTGGCCTCACTTCACAGCATCATCCACTCCAGCTGCCCTGCACTGGAGTGTTTGGTGCTTGTTTTTGGACTAGGAATCCATATCCCTTGTTTCAAAATAAAGTCGCCTCACCTTGTAAGCATTGCAATTCATTTTGTAGGACAGGAGCTCATCATCGAAGATGCCTTTTCACTTCAAAGGTTGCTCCTTGATTGTTGTTATAAACGTTCGCAAATAGATGTGGTCTCTGCGCCTACACTCGAGACCTTGGGAGTATTTCCTCATCCGTTTGAAGGTTACAAGTTGGTGGTTGGCTCCACACTTGTTCAGGTACTATATGTTATTTCCCTGTTCAATCTGGGTTATGTGTAAACCTGATGAACAATTAATCCTCGTGCTTTTGTACCTTTTGTAAGCTGGAGTTAGACATTGTTACCCTTGTTAACTAGGGTTTGACCAATATTTTCTTTCATACTGGGCTTTGATCTTTGTTCATTACAGAACCCGCAAGTTCTTAGCGCCTGCCTGCACCCAATAAACTTATTTTCAGCTAGCACACCAAATGGGATGTAATTCTTAATAGTAGAAGCTGCATGGTAGTGGCAGATTTGGATTCTGACATTTGGGACCCACGAGGAAAAAGCCTATCCAGGGCGGTGCTGACTCGACAGTAAATGTTGAGAAACCTGGTTTTAAAATTACTGTGAATCCAAAACTCGCCTCAAAATCATGAAACATCGCATGGTGTTATGACATGGAACCAACATGCTGTGGTAAAAAAATAGTCCAATTTGGGACAAGTTTTGGTATAAACTTCTTACAAACCGGAGCTTCTCTCAAGAAGCCTCATGGTTTCGAGAGGGAACTTGTCACCTATATGTGTGCGAAACGACATATGCTGTTTCTTCCCACCTTGATTTATTTTCAGAGGCAACATGCAACTATACGAGTGTCGTCCTAAAAAATATGAAATTATTCAGCGTTCGTTTTGCTTTTTTATGCATTGTTTGAGTCTTCTAGGCATTTTTTAACATACTTTGGTGTGTGCAAAGGTCATGTGTTTACTAGCCACCTATGTAATTGGATGTTCAATTTGGTTATGGAATCAAGTCCTTATAAGTACATATATTGTTGTTCTGTATGCAATGACAACGCACACGGACCATACTAGGAAACCCGTCGGTGATGAATTCATCAATCGCTGACAATCGTATACCAGCAAACGTTTTCCCACAACACACACGACTTATTAGCAGACATTGTCTATGTTATTATGGGTCTTCGCACACATTTCTGATTAGGAACCTGTTTGCCGTATATCGCACACACCTTGATCTGGCTGCCCGTTTCTGTTGTGTTGCCTAATCACAAACAGTTCATCTGAGTGAACTGTATGCCGTATATCGCACACGCCTACATCTGGCTGCCCGTTTCTGTTCTTCTGCCTCATCACAAACAGTTCATTGAACTGAACCATATGCCCCGCATCGCACACGCAACTAAAATCTGAACCGTGTTCGATGTATCCGCCATCGCAGACGTTTTGCATCTTTTTGATGGTTTTTTTACATCACCGTTTGCGATTAATGCATCGCACACAGTTTTGTCAAAGGGTCTCTGATCGTAGTGTCACGTTAGCAGCATCCTGCAGTAGTGCTGGTCCAGCCTGCGGAAGGCCCGAGGGGGTGGCCCCCAACCTCGTGAGGACCCCAGTGGAGCGCGGGGATTTCGCAGCCGGGGGCTCGTCGGCGTCGTCGTCGTCGGTGAAGCCACGGAGGAGTTCGCCTCGTGACGGGGGAGAGATCTCCGCTACGTCATCCTCGGTCGCCTCCGAGTCCTCCTTGCCTTCTTCGTCGACGCTGTCGCTGGAGGACACCGGCACCGGGGCGTTGGGGTGCTCAGGCGACGCGAGCCCCAGTTCATTAAAGACGGGCATGGTGGCGACCAGTGCCTCCCTGTCGGCACGGCGGTACAGCGGAGCGTAGGCCTCTGGGAGGTTGCTCGGCTCCCCCTCGAGAAGGGTGTTCATGGCCTTGTCCAGCTCCTCGCCCGTCAAGCCCTCCGAGCGTAGCTGGCTGTCATCCGTCGTGCCCTGGTACTCCCACATGGGGCGCGTGTGCGACTAGAGTGGGGCTATACGCTGCGGCAGGAACTCCTTCATGAGCATGCCCCCCGTCAGCACCCTGGCCTCCATGTCTGCGGTCATCTTCCTCAGGATAGGCACCGCCTGGGGGTCAGAGAACCTCTCGTGACCCCACCTATCAAGCTTCTCCGGTAGCTGGGTTGGCAGTTCCAGCCGCGCGTTGAGGCCCTTGGCGTCCATGAAGACCCAGCGGCGCCGGAAGTTCTCCACCTTCTTTCCGGCCCTCATGAGCATGTTGTTCTTATGGACCGCGACGAAGGACACGTAGCCGGAGCGTTGGGTCGGAAGCCGCAGGTAGAAGAAGTGCCAGAGGAGCGGAACGGAGGGCCTCACACCCACCAATGCCTCACAGTAGAAGGCAAAGATGGACAAGAGGAGGATGGAGTTGGGTTGAAGATGTAGGGCCTGAACCTGGTAGTGGTCGAGGACGGCAGTGAGGAACTCGGAGAAGGGCGGGACGAGCCCTGCAAAGACACTATGGAGGAAGAAGGGATAAAATGTGTGCGCCAAGGTCCTTTGCTCGGCGGAGCCGACCAGGAGAATGGTCTCATTCCACTCATTGTCGTCGCTCGCCGTCAGCGGGAGCGTAGCGGCAAGGTGCTTCTCCTCGGTGATGGAGGACGTGCCGAGGGCCAGCGCAGGAGAGGATGAGGAGCTTGCAGCCTACATGACAGGCTTCGCCTTCGCGGATGCCATTCGCCAGATCTTGAAGGAAGAGGTGAAGAAAGAGGGAGGAACGCGACCGGATCTGGAGATGTTCTTGACTGGGAGAAAGGGGATCTGGAGCAAGACGAAAGGGAAGCAATAATGGCACGGTAGCAGGCGCCAGTCTTTTGTTAGCCTGGGCAGTTGCCGAGGCGACGTGGGAAGTGGAGACGCCCACGTCCCGTCAAGCGCCACACGTCGGCCTGGCCCACAGCGCTTACGGCCCGCGGCGCTTCGCCCTTGCCCCTTGGCTTCACCTCGAAGCCAAGTTCGAGCGTGCCTTGGGCCCGGGGGCTACTGTTGGCGTTCTGGGAACCAGGGTCCCCAGACTTGCCTGCCTACGGCCCACGGCAATGCACCATCGAGGGCCTGGTACGGCCCATCCACAAGACCACCAAGACAAGACCCTCGCGAGGGGCCAAGCCTCGCGAGGCGGACGACATCAAGACCTCCTGTGGGAGCGGCCTTCCCAGGCGGCTCCCGAGGAGCAGAGACTTTTATGTAGGTACCTAGCCTCATGAGGCTACCATGACGCAAGCCATGACGACCAAGGCAGGCAGGCGCCAGCGGCGCAGAGGAGGCAGTTTCCTCTTTGGTGCTAAGGAGGCAAGGACAGGCGTGGGTTCCCGGGAAATCTGGCAAAGGTTTCCATTCCGGTGCAACGAGACCAAGGCCGCCAGCACGGCAGGACGGATGTCATCGTTGAGGCCACCGATAAGTCACGACCAGAAGCTTTGCAGGCGAAGACCACCTTTCGTCGGGATAAGATGTACTACTTTTCCCCTTTCGAATTGGCCACTGTGGGATCCCTTCCCGCCTACTTTGTGGGGGAAGAGGACCGAGGCCACTATAAATATAGGCTAGCCACCACCGTAGAAGGGGTCGACTCATTCTCTCACCCCCGAACCTTGCGAGGTTGTTCATCCCTTGTACTAGTTCATCCTCAATCCCTCGTGAGCCCATCCACCACAAAGTAGGAGTAGGGTCTTACACCACAAGGTGGCCCAAACCTGGGTATACTTCTGTGTCCATTTTCTTCCTTGTTCGTGTGAATCAAGCTAGGCTGTGGGGCGATGAGCTGGTAGGCTGGATAGGTTAAGTTCTTCGCGCACTCCCCAGAGTTTGAACCTTTCTTGGGTCTGCGGAGCCCTGAATCTGACAAAGATGACGAAGGCTCATTTTTCTTCGAGAGCTTCGTATGATGATCCATTCGTGTGAATCCACTGAAGTGAAGATATTTCCATCTGTTGCTAGGTTTTCCTTCCCAGCAAGGACAGTCTGCTATGAGATGACTGAATTGTTTGCACTTGAAGCACTTCATTTCTTTCGGAGGTAGGTGTCTTGAAGATTCAGGCATGTCATCTTCATCGTCATTAACAAGATACAGGTTTTGTCTTCTGAGGTCATTCAACCTTTATGTGAGCATTTCCAATTCTCTAGTGATGGTATGTTGATTCTCCATATCTTCTTCTTGTGAGTCGCCATAGTGTGAAAGGATTTCTCCTTCACTTTCTGAAGAAGATTCTTGATCTGCATTTTCTAGTTCCATCTTTTCTTCATGAGTGGATAGCAGTGTCATGACCTTGACATACTGAAGTTCTTCATAGTCTGGTCTTTGTTTGATTTCAGCTACTATAGGATTGAAGGTTTCATCAAGTGCACTCAGTAGCTTGTTTACCACATCTTTATCGGTGACATTAGTTACTCCTCGTTGGTGAAGTCTTTCAACAATATCTGTCAGCCGATCAGTGAGTTCCATAACACTTTCCTTTC
The DNA here is from genome assembly GCA_011799875.1 of Thinopyrum elongatum. Classification (NCBI taxonomy): domain Eukaryota; kingdom Viridiplantae; phylum Streptophyta; class Magnoliopsida; order Poales; family Poaceae; genus Thinopyrum; species Thinopyrum elongatum. Next base: position 344,663,733 of record CM022300.1, read on the forward strand.
GAAGACTTCTGAAACCAGCAAACATGGCACGAAGCATTTGAGTGTGAGAGTCTGTTCTGAATTCTTCGTGAACATTTTTGATGGCATCCCAGAGTTGCTTTGTAGTATCAAGATTTCGGAACCGAATGAAAATGTTCTTTGAGATACTTGTACAGATAATATCTTTTGCTTGTGCATCCAGTCACATCATAGCTTTGTGATCAGAAGATGGAGCATCAGGGTGCTAAACTGTCACACCCTGATTTTCATAACACAACACTTAGGGTCAATCAAGCATAAGAATTGGATCCAACAAAACTTTTGTGTTGATTTGGCTTTGATTTGGATTTCTGTTTTTTGTTGTTGTTTTCAAGTGCTCTAGAAAATCAAATAAATCCTCCACCTCTTATACTTCTTCTCCTTGATCCAAAACTTTGCCCAATGATCATGCAATGTGTATAGGACATAATAGTATTTTCTTGCAAAAATAATTTGGCCAAAAAGTATTTTCTAAATTAGGATTTCCAAAAACCCCTGAATTAAGGCTTGAACTACAAGTACTTAATTTGGGATATGAAAAATCTTTCAAAAATTATATTTGAATACTATTAGATATAGGACTCCCTAAAACCACAAAAATATTGTTTTAAAAGTTAATTTACTATTTTATTTAAAGCCTTTTTCATAAGGCCAGAAATGGCCTTTAATAGGTTAAAATTATTTTCAAGTTTCAAAAATATTTTTAGAAAATTTAGGGAGACTCAGTGGACATATATTGTCCATATATATGAGTTTCAACACATGGTCATGACCAAAATATTGGACAAAACCCTCCAAAACCATTTCTGCATAATTCAAGGATTGAAATATTTATGAAAGAAATATTGTCAAATAAATCCAGGAAAATGCTAGCAAGTCACACATGTCTAATGTGATTATCTTGCCAAGTTTCACTGCCATCCAAATAGTTTTGGTGCACAAAAGTGCCCCAAAACCCTCTCTGTCCAGAACCAAATTTGAGCAACTCTACATTACCAACTGTCACCTTTTGATCCCAAATCTGTGGACATACTAAAATCCCCAAATGATGACACTACACCAACTGATGCATCAAGGAGAATAGATTTGCATAGCTAGATCTCGGGAAACCCATTTCTGTTGATTTCTAAGGTTTGGAAAAGTTACATTGGAAACTTCCTCCAAATGGGCCCCAAATTTTACCACATAGTCACATGAGCATGGCCATCACCTTTGTCAAGTGTCACAAGGAGATTAGTGCAACTAGCCCAAATCACCATCAAACACCTTCTGCCATTTTGCTAGAATCACCATTTTGACCCCTTACATTATTCTCCATGAGCTCAAATTTTTAACATAGCTGCACTGATCACCTCCTACCTCCAGTAATTCTCCTCCTTCAACAGCTCAATTATTTTGGGGTAAAACCCATCTCTTTCTCTCTCTATTCACCAATGGCAACACCCCCTCTCTCCCATTTCTATATGCAGCACCCCACCTAGGTCCTGACCACTCTAGAGCATCCAAGGAAGCCCCAAGACACAAGTGGACATGCCCCTGACCTTTTAAAATGGCCATGACGGCCAAAGGCACGCTCTGGAGCGCGCTACAGTGTGCCCTTGCACTGTAGCCGCCCTCTGCCCGATGCCCCCGGCGACCTCGGGCCTCCCCCGCACGCCTGCCGATGCCCCTCGGCGTTCGGGACACGCAAGCTGGTTGGCCCCCTTCTCCTTCTCTCTCCGACGACCGTTGTCGCGCGTGCCCGAGCGTCGTCCGTGCCCGCCAGTCTCTACTAGCGTCCCTGGCCTGCCTCACGCTCGCTCTCCTTCAACTCTCTCTTCTCCTAGGCATGGACGAGCCCCACGAGCACCACTGACCCATCCAGGACCCCTTCCTCGACCGCCACGGCGAATCCCGCGGGCACCCGTGAGCTCAGCTCACGATGCGCCACAGCCTCTCCATATAGCGCCTCCCCGAGCCTCTCCCTCGTCTCCATTCACTTCCTCTCTCTCTCCCCTAGTCCCCCTGGAACGATCCTCTCTCACTCTCGTGCCCCCTAGCCGTCTCCTAGGCCAGAGCCGAGCCGCCGGCCGCCGCGGAAATTCGCACCCCTCAGCCTCTCTCTCCCCCGCCTACACACAGTAGAGGAACCTTTCGACCTCGACCAACCTCCCCACGTCCCCATTTCCTTCCATCCGAGGCCGTGCCATGCTCCTCGGAATCGCCGGCTACCGCCGTCCGCCTCGGACAGAGCCCCGCCCTCCTCGGCTCACCCCTGTGGGCACGACGCACACCGCTCGACGCGGCGCAATCCCCTGAGCACGCCGGTGTCGCCAGCACCGGCAATCATGGCTGGTAGCACCGGCCTACCGCCGTCGATGCCACCCCTGCCTCTGCTCTGTTCGAGCGGGAGGTGGGAGATGAACCTGATAGGTGGGCCCCATGCCTCTGCTTTGTTCGTTTAAGTGGAAACAACTTTCACCAAAACCGCCTTCCAGCAGAGAAAGCGGTTCTCAGGAAGCCGCCTTCGACGTGGCCCCCTTCCCGCAGGCAGCTAAGCCACTGGGCCGGCCCAGTGGCTATCCTACGCCCATTGCATGTTTTAGGTATAAACCTAAACCTTTTCTTTTTCTTTTCCAGTGGGTTTCAAAAATCCATAAACAATTCAAATGGACTCCAAATTTGATGATTAAAATTTCTAGTAGTTCATAAAATCATGATCTATCTCATGGTGCAATTTGCACATTCTTTCAGAAACTTTCTCTTCACAAATATTTATCAAATCCTATTCTTCCATTTCTGTGTTGAACTTTAGAAAATCACATAGAGCTCAAAATTGATCCAAATGCCTTGATTCAAATTCCTGTATACTTCTAGGGTCATAACTTAGTTTTTGAACATTTTTCCCAATACTTTCTGTGCAACATCAAATATTGGTCCATTTCTCCATGTATAGCCAACTTTGCAAATTCCTAGGAAATTCATTTCAACTCCAAATCCAGTGAAACCAACTCCTAGATGCTTCTAAAATCAAGCTTTGTTAAATGGGTGCCTTTTCTCATTTTTTAAAACTAATTCTTATGTACACTTCTTGCAAATCCATTACTATCTTGATTCCATCATATAGAAATGTTCAAAAATATCTAGTGATCCAATCTCAATGAAATCACTTTGGTCATTTTTCATATGACCAAGGGTATCCTAGAAAAGTCCAACCCACATTTTTAGAGAACTTTTATTTTTGCCTTGTTGTGTTGCTTATTGTGATTGTTTCCGATGTTAGTTGATGAAGTAGACGGAGTATTTGGAGAAGGACCAGAAGATTGGAAGACTCGGATGAGCCAGGCAAGCAGCCCCTTGACCATGTCCATGAAACCCTTTTTATGCATGTCATAGAGCACTTTGTTATTGTTGCATCGGAATCATGATGAAAGGGTAGCCACTTTGGTGGGCTGCCCCATTACTTTCCTCGTTGATACTTGGATGGTGCATGGCCCTACCTTCCTATGAGGGTTATGTGGGTGGGAGTAGATAGGATGCTAAAGTAGTTGCTATGAAAATGGGACGGGTATGCATGGTGATGGAGACAAAAGTATTTTCAAAGACTTTTCGAAAACCCCGTCGGGTGCCATTAATGCCCGAGGGAGATGTTGAGCTAAGTAACCACTTGATGACGAAGTGGTGTACTGAGGCAAGTGAGTGTGTTGTCGAAATCGGGTTGGTTTATGTTGCGACCGTTACTCCAACCAAACATGCGCAATCACTCTACCCTTATATGGGAAAGGGCATTATTGACTACCTAGTTCGCCCTAGCATTGATGCCCGCATTACTAGTGACGGGAGTGGCGTGGTCACTCTCGGGACGGGGTAGCGCTTGGATAGGCAGCCATGACTGTTTTTACAGGGCATTGGACACACCGTTGGTACCCCGTGCTTGTGTTATGTGATGAATATGGGAGCATGGCTCCACAAAATTCTATTATGTGACAAGGTTTGGCACGGGGAATGCTACCAATCGAGTGGACTCTATGTTAGTCACGACTAGGGAAAGTTAGTGATCGGGTGCTCACCCCAGGTACTTGAGGTACCGCGGGTCGTGGCTAACACGGGAGTTCCCCGGATTTTGTGGGTAAAGTGTGCAACCTCTGCAGAGTGTCAAACTATTCGAATAGCCGTGTCCACGGTCAAGGACAGTTGGATGACCACTCTTGGGCTACGTCGATTGTTTATGAAACCTAGTGTGTGTGTGGTTGTGTGGAGAAAACTACTTGAGTCGAGTCGAATGACTCGACATGTTGATTAAGTGGAGTTGATCCAAACTCTATTTATATTGATATATGTAACCTGTTCACACGGATATCTGAATTCTGATGATGCATACTTTACAAATTGTTAGGACATGTCATTGCACTAAAAAATAGCTTTCTGCAAAATTTTCCTACTTAGTGCTATATCATGCATTGTCATACCTTGTTCCAAAACATGGGTTGCTTGCGAGTACATTCAAAGTACTGATTGGCTTGCCACTGGTTATTTAATTGGCCAGGCATGAGAGAACGTGATATGATGAAGAGTACCGTGGTGACGAACATGCGAGCTAGGACGCTTCCTAGTCAGAATGCCTGTAGGGTTAAGGCTGATGGCATGGGTTCACACAATCATTGAAGATTTCTACTACGAGTTTATGAAGAATTGACCATAATGGTCATAATTTGTGTAAGACGGTATGTATGGATGTAAGACTCTTATTATTCAGCTTCTGTTTGTTCAGTGAGCATTGATCTCTGGGATCACTGTGCACGTGCATTCAGTGATCACGACTTATGAGTCGGGGTCCCCAAATGAACAATGTATCCGTTTTCCACAATCTGCCACAGTTCTGGATCAATTGCTTGAATTCTGATTCTCATCCTTTCTTTCTAGTATAGATAGTCATTTCCATCGAAGGTAGGAAATCGCTCAGAGTGCGAGGATCTACCTACATACGACATACTCAAAACTCCAAGGACGTTAGACCTTTAATAAAAAGAGACAGGGAGAACCTGCTCTGATACCCAATTGTTAGGACAGAGAGTATATCGACCAGAGGGGGGTGAATGGGAGATTCAAAATTTCTTTCGAATGTTTTGAACTGATCCCAAACACAGCAGCGGAATTAAAGATCGGTAGACAAGGGTGTGATCAAGCTCGCTACTGAGGAAGAAAACCTTCAAGGTAAGATGCAATAATGATTCAAGCATAGGCTACAACTGGCTTAACGATGACAATGGTAATACAACATGCCAACAGAACTAAGATCATGAAGAACAACTGGAGCAGAGCCGTGATGATAATTATGAAGGATAACTACATAGCCTACGAATGACAATGAACTCTATGAGAGATAAGTTGAACGAAAAGCAACAGAGGGTAACATATCAGATATCTATCATCACAGAGCACACATAATGGCTGCCGAAAGTAATGAAGTGAAGAAAATAGAACCAGTGGTGCTCTATGGCGACAGAAAGATTTGGTAGACCAGTTCACCCTTCTGCCAAAGGGCTACGTCTGGTTGGAGGGGCTGTGACTTAACACGGAAGATAAACTCTCTTCACCCTATTCTCCTTTAATGCAGAGCTGATCAGACTCAGGTTGATTTCACTCATAGTAGATCCTTGTCAGCGATCTCCAAACCTTCGGTCGACCTCGGGAACCACAATCACTCTTGGTTGCTGAAGATCTGACTCAGTGAAGACAACGACTCTTCAACACTCGAGCCAAAACCTATCCATCTAGAGAGTGCGCAACTCTCAAGAGTAATAGGTACAAGAACTCTCACTCAGAACTGCTGTGATGCTAAACCACTATCTAAGTTTGGGCTCTTGATTTTTCTCTCGGTGGATCTTAAACTCAAATCACTCAGAGAGGGGTTGCTCAAATCAATCTTCTCAGAAATCTCAAGCAGAGTAGCCAACGGACAATGTTGGAGCGGGGTGGCTATTTATAGCCGCAGCCTTCCCAGATGGGAAATGACCAAATTAGACATCGGGATCAGCCTATGGCCAAACAACATGAGTCCAACGGTCGGATTGAGCACAACGGTAACATTGCTTGCGGGGCAAGTAATGCACACTCCTCAGTCCGAGACAAATCTCTCGCAGCAAAGAAGATCACAGCCTCTTGCTGACAAGTATTTGCTCGGAACACAAAGAGCTTTCTCTAGCAGCTTTCATAGGTTTTGGCAAAGCATCACAGTGGATCTAAGCATCGAGAACCTATACCCCTCTTAATAGTACAGAGGTCCTATGACTCAAAAGAATGAAAGAAGAACAACAAAATGAATACTACGTCTTCACTTTGTCTTCGACTTCCATCGCTGCAGTCAATTTCTTTGGACGACTATACCGAATCAAAAGCTTTGCTTCAGCAGTAAACTTTCGAGGGGTCATTTTCTTCACATCAATCTTCTCGACTATATGACTTCAACAAATATAGCTCGTTCTTATCTACAACACAGATATACTTCGATGAAGTTCCTCGAACTTAGCATTAGAGACAGCATTCTCTTCGGTTGTGTATGGACTATATCTCTCTGTATGCTCTAGCAAACAAATCAGTCCATACCTGTTTCAGTCAACAATCTCCAAAACACAAGGTAGGTAGATATTGCACTAACACCTTATATCAAGAAATTATGAATGATATTGCACCTGCTGAAATAAAACATATTGATGTTACTATTAAGCTTGCTAATAGAGATACTATTTCACCGCTTGGGATTGTTAGAGATTTTGAAGTCTTGTGTGGGAAAATAAAATACCCTACTGATTTTCTAGGTCTTGGTTCTCCACAATGTGATTTTTGTCCCATAATATTTGCTAGACCTTTCTTGAACACTGTTAATGCTAACATTGATTGCGCTAAAAAAACTGTCAGTGTTAACTTTGGTGATGTGTCTCATGAGTTTAATTTCTCTAAGTTTCGTAGAAAACCTCATGATAAAGAATTGCCTCGTAAGGATGAAATAATTGGTCTTGCTTCTATTGTTGTACCTCCTACTGATCCATTAGAACAATATTTGCTGGATCATGAAAATGATATGCACTTGCATGAAAGAAATGAAATAGATAAGATGTTCTTTGATCAACCACCTATTCTTAAACAGAATTTTCTTGTTGAAATTCTAGGAGGTCCTCCACCTAAAGGTGATCCTGTGTTTGAATTAAAAAAATCGCCTAATACATTGAAATATGCTTATTTTGATGAAAAGAAGATATATCCTGTTATTATTTGTGCTAACCTTTCAGAGAATGAAGAAAAGAGATTACTTAAAACTCAAAGGAAGCACCGTGCTGCTATTGGATATACTCTTGATGATCTTAAGGGCATTAGTCCCACTCTATGCCAGCACAAGATTAATATGGAACCTGATGCTAAACCAGTTGTTGATCATCAACGATGATTAAATCCTAAGATGAAGGAAGTGGTAAGAACTGAAATATTAAAGCTTCTGGAAGCAGGTATAATTTGTCCTATAGCTGATAGTAGATGGGTAACACTACTGCAGGTTGGTCCAAACGCGACAGTCCAATCAGAGACCCTTCTACAAAACTATGTGCGATGCATTAATCACAAAAGGTGATGTAATAAAACCGTCAAAAAGATACAAAACATTTGCGATGGCGGAGACATCAAACATGATTCAGATTAGAGTTGAGTGTGCAATGCGTGGCATATGGTTAATCCAGTAGAACTGTTTGGGATGAGGCAGAACAACAGAAATGGGCAGCCAGATGAGGGTGTGTGTGATATACGGTACACAGTTCACTAGGATGAAGTGTGTGTGATTAGGCAACACAATAGAAACAGTCAGCCAGATCAAGGTGTGTGTGATGGAAGGCATATAGTTCACTCAGATGAACTGTTTGCGATGAGCCAAGAGAACAAAAACAGTTCAACTGAACAAGATGTGTGTGATACGCGGCAAACAGGTCCGTAATCAAAAATGTGTGCGAAGACCAATAATAACATAGATGATTGCTACTAATAAGCCGTGTGATTTGCTCGGTCTATAGAAGAATAACATATATATATATATATATATATAACTGAAATAAACATCCAATTACATAAGTGACTATATAGATCATTCGCACACACCTCAATAAACAATTACATGTATTCTAAACCAGGAGAAACGATCGTCTAGTCATCTACTTTTTGTGACGCTCCAGCCACTACTCTGTGGCTCGATCGCTCATCTGGGGCAGGACGAAGACACTTCCTCATGTCAACGATCCGCCTGTACATCTCGTAGCTTGTGTACGCATCCTTGGCCGCGTACTTGACGTGTTCTTCATCCAGTCTCTGATGCCAGGCACTGTACCAGGCGTTCTTGTCCTTCTTGCTCTCATCCTTCATCGTCATGTAGTAGGGGTTGATGATGGCCGAGGCGAGGTCAACCAGGGAGTTTTGTTTGTTGTTGTTGCTGCCTCAGACCTTGTAGTGGTCACGGATGTTGACAAGATTCTGGCAGGCCAAGCCCGAAACATTGAGCGCTTTTATATCGTTGGTGGTGTCTATCGTAGCGAAACTGTAGTCGGAGCTGTTGATAAACCTGGAGAAACGCTCGCAAGGCCTTGTGGCCAGGTGGTAGTGGTAGATGAGGACGTCATGTCGCACGCACAACTGGGCGACGTAAACCTTCTGATCAAGTCTGCCACGACCGCTGATGAACTCGAGGTCGAAGCCGACCACTTGGTACTTGTCCTCAGCAAGCAACTGCTCCATAGTTTGGATGGAGCTCTCCACCAAGACCAGCTTGTTCGTGTACACCATCGAGAGGTCCTTCCCCCTCATGTGGGTGTCCACTAGGTGATGCATGGCGAACTGCCCCCGTTGTCATCGTCGGCCGCTGGGAGCGCCATTGGAGCCACGGGGAGCGCCATTGGAACCGCTGGATGTCCTCTCTATATGTGTCATCGCGGGTGTCCTTATTGCGTCATGTGGAGCGAGAGATGAAGGTAAATGGCCACAGGAATAAATGGGGGCCAGGCGGCCTGGATTCTCGGCGCGTCTGCATGGTAGTTTTTGCAGCGGGTAACTGCATCGTGGCGCCGCGCCCGACGCAACCGCATGCATAATGGCAGCACGAACGTACGTGATCGTGCGCCGGCCCCAAACACTGGCAACGTGTGTGGAGGGACGAGGGCAGAGCGCCCGGAGGGACGCGAGAGCAGAGCACGCGCGGCGGGACACGAGCAACCACACGCATAGAGCAGTTGAACACGCAGGGAATGGTCATCTACAAGTCGGCCGGCAGTTGCGATGCTGCGTACCTCCGTCTTGGTCTATTAGTCCACTTTATATTCTGTGCCATATTTTGACCTTAAATTTAGCTAACAAAATGTTAATTCATGTTATGAAAATTATATAATTGGAAACTATGTTCAAATACGAATCCAACAATATAATCGTTGGCGACATGCATTCGTATTTTAATAGTTAAATCTCTAGTCAAAATTGGGCACAAAAATACAAAGAAGACTTATAAACCAGGACGGGGGTAGTAGGTAATTAAATTGCAAATGTTTTTTTATTAACTGTATGTGTACGTGTCCTTTCGTCCTCCTCTCGCATGTCTTGTCACCCTGCTACCGCAGACGGCTTCGAGCGCAAGCTTGAGCAGCGCGCGGGGGCGTTCTTTTGGTCAAACGGTGGCTCGAAGTGGCGCCAATGAATCGTCGGTGAGCCCATTCCCGCGCAACCGCGTAGGTTCCCGCGCAAGCTTCCCACCCGACTCGGTGAAATCCCCCAAAATCCCAATGCTTACAGGCCTGCTATATAAACCCTCACGGCCGGCGAGTCCTGCGTCACATTTTCTCCTCCCTCCCTGTAGCTTATCTTGTCTGCTTCTCCCACAATCGCCAATGGCACTGGTCTGTCATAGTCGCTCAGCCACTCCGCCATCATCACAGGATAGCTCCAGCTGGTAGGCTATACCGCGGCGGCGCAGTCCCCGGCGTAGTGTAGTGCGGGTGGCGTCCCGGTTGGGCGTGCGCAGAACACCCACCACACGCTCCATCGCCGCTGCCCGTTGGCAGCTGTTGCCGGCCGCCATTGCCGCCACCCCACCGTCTGCCACCGTGGCCGCCACACCACCGTTGAAAGCCAGGGCCATCGCCCGCTCCGCCGCCGTGGCCCGAAGGCGGGAGGTGGCCGTCGTGGCCGCCACCCCATTGTCGGCCACTGTGGCCATCACCCGCTCTGCCACCGCGGCCCGAAGGTGGGAGGTGGTGGTCATGGCCGCCACCCCATCGTCGGACGACATGGCCGTCAGCCCACCATCGACCGCCGGGGTCATCACCCGCTCCACCACCGCCGCCCGAAGGCGGGAGGCGGAGGTGGAGGCCCGCATGTGCGTCAGCGACCTTGCGCACTACATCGAGTTCCTACGGGAGGAGGAGGAGCGCCTCGTCGAGCACGCAAAGAGCTTTACCGGGGCTATTTTGTTCAGTTCATCTGACTATAGATGTAGTTGAACTGTACTACGTACTTAAAATTAGCTAGTATATATAGTTGAACTAGCTATTTGAGTACGTGGTTGGCAACAGTTGGGGAAAAGTTTGGTCAGTTCAGCTGTCAAGTTGAACTGTTTGTATGAAGAACGACTGCTTAATCTATGAATGAAATATATGCTTACTGAATTTCAGTTGCAAAATTAGATAGTGCTAGTGATTTTTAGCTGCATATTTTGACAAATGGCAGGGTTACAAGGTTGACAAAGGGCAATGTTACTAGATCAGCAAATGTCAATTATTCCAGTTTGACAAATGGCAATATACCCAATATGACAGATGCACATCTGTTAAATTGTCTGTACGTGGTTGCACACGGGTCATCCGAAGCATTTGCGTTGAAGGGATGTACAAATCCTCTGTGCCATATTTTCTCTTGGCTTAGCGGCGAAGTCTCGCTTTGCATGCCATATTCAATCTGAACCGTTTGCATTGAAGAGATGCACAAATCCTGCGCGGCGAATTTTCCCTTAGCTTACTGGGGAAGACCATAGCTCTCACTTTGCATACGGGTGTTCTATCTAAAACGTTTGTGATCAAGAGCTGCACAAATCCTGCTCGGCACATTTTCCCTTGGCTTCCTGGGGAAGCTGTCGGTTTGCATACGGGTGTTCTATATAAAACGTTTGTGATGAGTGTTTTATATTTAAAAACCATTGATGTTTTTTTAAAGAAAATCGTTTGATAAGTCTGTACATTCAGAGAGAAAAATGCAAGTTCATTCAAACCATATCTTTCATTCAGTCACACTGCGAATTTATATTTATATGATTGAGATACGGTATTCAACCCAAAAAAAACTAATTCCGGCGGCGGCGAAGGCAGCGTGCCGCGCCGGTGTTGTCGTTGTCATCCTCCGGGACGCTGTTGTTGAAGTCTTCAAGGCAGCACAGAATGTTCTTCACTTGGAAATCAAACATCATGTCGTCGCGCGATCGATGGGCGGGGCGCGGGAGAACGGCAACTCGTGGTGCTGCATGGTAGCGGTCGACGCAGCGTCCCATGCCACTGAGGGGGGCGCGTGCACGGGCACGGGCGCGGCGGGTGGAGGCAGACGCACGGGGACCGGCGCCGCGGTGGGTGCAGGGGCGCGCACGGGCACGGGCGCTGGCGCTGGCATGTACAATCTCACGCGGGTCCGCAGAGACCTCGCTGACGCCCGCGGCTTCCAGCTCTACGATAGTGCTTGGCGACCAGCCTGTCAATGCTACGGGGATGGTCGCTCACGCGCGGATGGGAGCTGGGACGGGCGCGGGGCCAGAAACCACCGTGGCCAGCTCGTTCAGGGCCATGTCCATGAGGCCCCATTCCTCCTTATTTTCTATCTCGTCCGGCTCGGAGTCGACTTCACCAAACTGGAAGACTAGTGGCAGATGATCCTTCTGTGCCATGGCGTTGGTAGAGGACTGCGGGAGAGGAATGGGAGGCGAACAGTAAGGCCGCCCGTATTAAACAGCGGCTCGGGCGCCATTAATGGAGAGGATGCGAGCAAGGCGGGCGGCCATGGAAGTCAAAGGGCTCGCTTGCCAGTGAGCCTGCGCAGTGTACAGGCCGCACGCTTCCCGATAAGCCTGCGCATTGGAGGACAGCGTGCACGCCTCTCGGTCAGCCTGCACAGTGAACTGCACTCGCACACCTCCTGTTCAGTCAAGTAGCTGTCTGCACGGCACCTCCTAGTCATTAAAAGAGTGACGCGTGGCATCACATGAATGGTAACAGAACGCACATGATTTAAATTATACAAAACGTTTGAGATATTAAAGTGGTAGCTATTTGTTTCAAAATGCCTTTGTTGGCTGTTATTCGAGTGCGCCTTCTCTCAAAATAGAGACGAAAAATACCACAGCATGTCAGGTGCTGGGGACATACATAACAGGTAGGCCCACGAAGGGTCAAAGATCATAAAGCATGGGGTCCACATATCAGATGGGCCCAGAGCGTCACTCGGACAATCGACAAACCATCCACTCGGATGACCATCAAGTGACTCGGAGCATAGCACTCCACTCGACGAACTCATTCCACTCGGAGCACCTGATCTCACTCGGATATGTGAAGACCAACAGTCGACAAGGCACTCGAAGCATCATCTTAGTAATAGGCTGAGTTATGGCATTAACACCCCCACTTTGTAACATAAGAGGTGAGGGGGTGGCGCACTCTATATAAGCCACCCCCACCACTAGACATAGGGGCCTCTTTCTTCTACCTCTCTTTCTCTCTCTAGTCTCCGGACTTAGCTCAGGCATGGGGATCCGTTCTTCTCTCTCTCACTCACATTGTAATCTCTGGATACATACTCAGATAAAACAAAGCCTCTCCGGAGCACGAGACGTAGGGCTATTATCTCCACCGTGAGAGGCCCGAACTCGCTAAAACACCGTGTCACCCATATGCATCTCGGTAGATCATGCTCCTTTACCCTACCCCCTTCGTATTGTCGGAATCATTCCCATGACAGTTGGCGCCCACTGTGGGGCATGGCGTCTATCGAGCCATGATGCATATGGTTTTTTCATCCATCGTCGGCGAGCTCCTACAAACTGACACCGCCACGGTCTGTCCCGTCGTCTCCGGCCTTGTCCCTCGTCTACGACCTCGGTGAGCTCTTACACACGGCCACCGGCACGGTCCACCCCATCGTTTCTGCCCTCATCTACGATGTCTGTGGCGGCCCCTCGCGCACGGCACGCTGCCATAGCAATGACGGAAACGGTTTGGATCTTCCCGGCCACCACGACTAGCGATCTGACTTCGCGAGAAGACAAAGCATCCAACATCCGCACTCGGTCGTAATCTTTCTCTCTTCCTCTAATTAATACTGATCCATACGCATACATGCATGCATAGTTTTTTCCTTGATCCACTCGGCTGCAAGTTCACTGGATCGGTTCGGCACCCGTGCCATTAACTGCGTACATAACATTGCAGTCGATGCATGCCGTAACTCCGGCCAGCGCTGAACGCATCCATGCATACGTAGTATTTTCCTCGATCCTCTCTTTTGCATGTTCACTAGATCATTTAGGCTCCCACGCCATTAACTACGCACATAACGCATCAACCAATGCATGCATGCCATAACTGCAGCCAGTGCTGAATGGGAGCTTAACTTGTGGCATGCAAAACCGAAGCGTGCAGTCCGGTGCAGCCATAATTGCATGCTAATACCATTTGCTGTTACCACTCTTCAAAAGCGCACATAATTAGCATTAATTTGTTGCCTTAATGTCCGAGTAACATACAGGATTCACTCGGAAAAAGCTGGCCATGCCTCCACATGCGGCGTATCTGTCCGGCGGAGCCGCCACGGACAGGTTCATCATGCCTGCCAGCGCTGCCAAGTCCGTCGACGTGATGCACCACGCCGAGTGCGCCATCGAAGACCGCGATGTCTACAAGATCCACATCCCGAGCTGCTCTCCGGCGCCGGCCGACGGTCTCATTCACGTCAAGGCATCAAGTCCATTGCCTACCAGGTTTTCTCGAAAAACTATTGCATTCGGCATGCTCGACTTGGCATCCATGCGCAGCGGCTCTTCTCTCCAAACAGCTGCTCGACGGCGGCCTTCTCAACGAAGACGTGGGCGCAACACGGTGCCCGCACACGATGGCTGCACCCCTGGGCAACAGCTACCCTGCAGCAGCACCCTCGGCGGTGGATATAGACCCGACGCAAATGGAGGTGCACCGGGAGCCCCTGCTCTTCCTCCTTCTAGCAGGCCTGTGTGGCTCATCCCTCATGTATTGTCTGCCCGGCGCGGCGCAGGCGCACATTCCCTCCTGCATCATCCACTCTGCAACAACTCCCTCCAGTCGGCATGGACACTCGGATGGGACTAGCTCACTCGGAACCAACCGGATCATGCACTCGGCCGCCCGTGCGCCGTCACTCGACTGGGCATGTCCTCACCACTCGGCCGCCCTGCATGCGGTCACAAAGCTGCTCGCGTCATCATCTACTTTCCCGACTTGGACGCCCCGCGTGTCGCCACTCTGCAGGACGCATCTTCATCACTTGGATGCCCCGCGCGTCGCCACTCCGTGGGACGCGTCTACTTCACTCGCACGCCCCATGCGTTGCCACTCCGCGGGACGCGTCTACCTCACTCGGACGCCCCATGCGTCGCCACTCCGCTGGATGCGTCTTCATCACTCGGACGCCCCGCGTGTCGTCACTTGGTTGGACATGTCCGCACCACTCGGCCGCTCCGTGCGTCGCCATCCGGTTGGGCTAGGCCTCACCCGGAATTTCCATGGCGAGTCAATCCGATCGATTGCTCACAGTTCCTTTCCGAAAGGACGTCTGTCAGTCCGACTGACCACCCTCCATGGGGACCCGTGCACTCGGACACATAAAACACCCGACTGATGTCATCTTTAGACCACCCTCCGTGGGGATCCGTGCACTCGGACATGTAAAACACCCAACTGAAGTCATCTTCAGACCACCCTCAGGGGGGACCCGTGCACTCAGACACGTAAAACACCCGACTAAAGTCATCTTCAGACCACCCTCCGTGGGGACCCGTGCACTCGGACACGTAAAACACCCGACTGAAATCATCTTCAGACCACCCTCCGTGGGGACTCGTGCACTCAGACACGTAAAACACCCAATTGAAGTCACCTTCAGGATCGCTATGAGATGAGCTTGACGCCCCTCCGCGGGTTAACTTGGCCCTTCCACTAGGGTCCAAAGTGCATGCATCATAAACTTGGACTCGAAGATGGCCCGCGTTGGCGTTCCCCCGGGATAAGGAGTGGCATTTCTCCGGAGAGTCAGACCACACGCCGGTGTCGTCACTCGGGCTTTATGGCATGTCCACACTCGGACCTCAAGTCTATCTCTTCCGAGAGACATATGAATGCCACCAAGTTTCGCTCGGCGGTCAACAACATCCGATCATTCGGAGAACCTTTTAGTCTACATCAATCGGCCGCCCCGCTCATCACCATTGATTGGACACATCCTCACCACTCGGCCGCCCTGCGCGTTGCCATTCAGTGAGACACATCTACATCAATCGGCCGCCCCGTGCGTCGCCATTGGTTGGACACATCCTCACCACTCGGCCGCCCCGCACGTCGCCACTCGGTGAGACACATCTACATCAGTCGGCTACCCCGCGCATCGCCATCGGTTGAACACATCTTCACCACTCGGCCACTCGCACGCCTTCAGACAGCTAAGTCATTCTACATGCACTACATTCTGTTATTTCCGCGTTCCCGAGTATCTCGTAATTCACACATCACGTTCACTTGGAGGCCACGCCACCAAGTGTGCCTTTACACTCGGTTGCTTATTTTCACATACTTGCTTAGTACTGGTTATTTGACTCCCGAGTCCAACTTCCATTTTAACGCATACGTCATTCACGAACACCATGTTTTCTTCATTTCGAGTTTGCATCGGTCCCCGGGGGCTGCAACTCAGTCGAAACACTACACTACCTCTTATTTGAGTCCGGCGCTCTAACACATCAAGTTGGATCATTCACTTCGTCAAGTTCGATCAATTCCTTCGCTCATCTAGACTCTTGTTGGTTCTGAACCAGCAAGCCCCTTGCACACCCAACAGGTGTCTATGGGTGTCATTTGCACAAATCATTTCGGCAGACATCAAATTTCCTCGAGAAAATTATTACGTTGGCTTGTGCTATTTTTTATACACAAGTTACGCGACCACTTGGCGGCTTTGTGTGCCAACTTCATCGCTTCTCGGTCTTGGTCACCGTATCAATCCTACCGCACTGCAACACTGACCTTGCTGCTCTGTTGATTTCAAAAACATCCGGCCAACCCTTCCATGGAGGCATCTTCATCGTGTTGACGGCATAGACCTCGTCGTCTCATTGGGCATGACTCAGATAAGTCCCTTTTTAACTGCATACATCACTCCTTTGCGAGTTTGCCTCTTTCGAGCATCACTCAGAAGCTGCTCCTCACCTTTACCCGAGTCCAACTCAATGAATTACAATTTATCCATTCAAAACTATATTTCCCGGGTTCCGATAAATCCACCGTCAAAGCCTGTAGTGCGCTCGGGGGCTACGCCGCACTCGGGGGCTGCGACTCATCCGAAATCACACTCTCCTGAGTGGTCGAGTACTTCATCACCAGTCAGATCCTTCACTTCAACGAGTGCATTCAATCCGCCACTTTGACAAGTTACATAATCACTTAGACACTTTGCGCGCCATCTTTGTTCCTACTCAGACTCAGTTGTCACGCCTATCTTGTTGCGTCACAACCACACTGCACCGACCTCGTCGCTACATCAGCTTCGTAAGCATCTGGCTAATTCCTCCGAGGACCATTTTTTGCCACTTGGCTAGACACGTAGTCCTTCACTCGGCCACCTCGCACGTCATCACTCGGCCGCCCCACGTGTCGCCACTCGGTTGTGCACGTCTTCACCACTCGGCAGCCCCGCGCGTCGCCACTCGGTAGTGCACGTCTTCACCACTCGGCCGCCCCGCGCGTCACCACTCGGTAGTGCACGTCTTCACCACTCAGCCGCCCCGCGCGTCGTCACTCGGTTGTGCACGTCTTCACCACTCGGCCACCCTGCGCGTCGCCACTCGGTTGTGCACATCTTCACACTCAGCCGCCCCGTGCGTCGCCACTCGGTAGTGCACGTCTTCACCACTCGGCCGCCCCGCGCGTCGTCACTCGGTTGTGCACGTCTTCACCACTCGGCCGCCCTGCGCGTCGCCACTCGGTTGTGCACGTCTTCACACTCGGCCGCCCCGTGCGTCGTCACTCGGTTGTGCACGCCTTCACACTCGGCCGCCCCGTGCGTCGTCACTCGGTTGTGCACGTCTTCACCACTCGGCCGCCCCGCGCGTCATCACTCGGTTGTGCACGTCTTCACCACTCGGCCGCCCCGCGCGTCACCACTTTGTTGTGCACGTCTTCACCACTTGGCCGCCCCGCGCGTCGTAACTCATCTGTACACACCCTCGCCCCTCGGCCGCCCCGCGCGTCACCATTAGTTAGACATGTCTTCACCACTACACCCCCAACACGGGAATGACTAAGTTACTCATATGATCAAATCTCATATCGCACTCCATAGCAAGCTTACCTCTTTCGAGCATCACTCGAGGGCTGCGCACAGCCATGGGCCATGCCGCCCTCAGGGGTTACGCCCATTTGATCAACCTATTGATCACATCAGTAATATTTTTCTAACCATACATGCTTGGTCCGCCGAAGATGTACAATGGTAGCACCGTCCACTCGGACGATCGCCCAAATCATTACCTGGAGTCATCTTCAGAACTGCAAAAGGGTGAAAACGACGCTCCTCTACAGATACACTTGGCCCTTATTCTAGGCTCCAAGGCATCAGTTTCACAAATTTGGACTCAGAGATGGCATGTGCTGGTATTCCCCCGGGATAATGAGTGGCCTCTCTCCAGAGAGTCAGCCCACACACTAGCCTCGTCACTCGGGTTTCATGGCACGTCCACGTCAGACCACTAGTCTATCTCCTCCGGGAGACATACGAGTACCACCAAGTTTTTCCTTGCAGTCAACATACCCCGATCAGTCGGGAAGCACGTCCACTCGGACAAATACCCCTTTCATGCAAAAGGGTGAAAACGAAGCTCCTCTACGGATACAATGTACTCTTACAAATACCCCTTTCATGCAAAAGCTAATGGTCAATGCAAGAAGTACTACTGGAACGATTACTCCCTGGAGTGTCCAGCTTTTTTCTACAGTCGGCAGTTTCAAAGCCGAATTCATTCACCGTGCCGAGAGCACGAAGATTCACCTGCTTGACTGAGTTCCAAGCTGAATTTATTTACCGTGCCGAGTGCACGAAGATCAGTCCGACTGATTCAGCTCCAGGCTGAGCTTATTTACCATGCCAAGTGCATGAAGATCCGTCCGATTGACTCAATTTCAGACTAAAAGATATTTACCGTGCCGACTATATGGAGGTTTACCAGGAGACTTAAACCCTCTGCCAGACTCATCTAGTCTGACAGAGGCTCGGGGACTACACCTAGTGGGTGCACTCAGTGTGCCCCCACTGGAAGAGAACTCAGAAAGAAACATTTTGCTCGATGCAAGACCAGCTCCAGATCACTCAAGTACTACTCGACCTCCGAGTCGGAGAAGAACAAGTTCGATCAGTACCAACTAAGAGATTTTTAGTTCTCTCAGACCCCCGCCGACTGCCCGCAGTCGACGGCGGTCTCGGGGACTACACCCAGTGGGTGCACTCAGCGTGCCCCCACTAGAGTAATCTCCACTTGGTACGGCCTGACCACTCCGAGTGATGAACAACAAACAAACAAGTTCTAAGACTCCCGTTGACTACCAAAAAAGAATTCCGATAAGGTGAGTTTAACGCTCCTCCGTGGACCTGTTTTGAGCCTTCTTCTAAGACTCAAAGCGTGAAACTCACAAGTTTGGATCTAGAACCGACTTGTATTGACGTTCCCCTAGGATAAGAATGGCATCTCTCCGAGAGAATAGTCCATGCATCAATCTTGTTGCCCGGATTTAATGACACACCCATAATCTGATCACGAGTTAACCTCTTCCGAGAGATGAACAAATGTCACCAAGTTGCTCCTCGCGGACACTTATCCCAGATCAGACGGGAAGCGCAGTGCCAGAATCCATTGAGATTTTGTTCAACCCTTGGTTGTCTGAAAGCACGATGATAGGTACCAAGTATTTCCGTAATCACTCGGGCCAAATTGTGTCTTTCACAAACTTGTTCTGCAAAATCACAACCGATTCGAGGGCTAATGTTGGGGACATACATAAAAGGTAGGCCCATGAAGGGTAAAAGATCATAAAGCATGGGGTCCACATATCAGATGGGCCCAGAGCGTCACTCGGACAATCGACAAACCATCCACTCGGATGACCATCAAGTCACTCGGAGCATAGCACTCCACTCGATGAACTCATTCCACTCGGAGCACCTGATCTCACTCGGATATGCGAAGACCAACAGTCGACAAGGCACTCGAAGCATCATCTTAGTAGTAGGCTGAGTTATGGCATTAAGGCCCCCACTTTGTAACATAAGAGGTGAGGGGGTGGCACACTCTATATAAGCCACCCCCACCACTAGACATAGGGGGCTCTTTCTTCTACCTCTCTCTCTCTCTAGTCTCCGGACTTAGCTCAGGCATGGGGATCCATTCTCCTCTCTCTCACACACATTGTAATCTCCGTATACATACTCAGATAAAACAAAGCCTCTCCAGAGCACGAGATGTAGGGCTGTTATCTCCACCGTGAGAGGCCCAAACTCGCTAAAACACCGTGTCACCCATATGCATCTCGGTAGATCATGCTCCTTTACCCTACCCGCTTCATATTGTCAGAATCATTCCCACGACATCGGGTGCCATTCCATGATAGCATGGCAAGTTTCATGAATTTCAGACGACTTTTGGATTTACTAGAATTTAGAAACAAAGTACCTCAATGTTTTGCTGGCAATCAACAGTGCCCTGGTGTTAGAAATTCATTCCCATTTCTTGTATGGGACCTAAGCATGCACCCAAGGGCACACATTTGATATGTCAACCCATTTTTCTGCACTAGAGCATGTGAATGTAGTTCAAATTTGAATTATGCACATAAAATGCCGAGAAAACTCAGTTAATGTATAAAAATGTCCAAACGAACCCTGAAATTGCAAATTTTAACACGACACTCCTGTGGCTCTATGTTGCCACTAGGAAAAAAAATTTGAAAATAGGAAGAGGCAACGAATATCGTTTCATCCACCAAGGAGGCACATTCCCTACCGGAACCATGAGGCTTGTTGTCAGAAGCTCTGGTATGTGAGAAGCTTATACCCAAACCTGCCCCAAATGGGACAATTTTTTTACGACACCATGTTGATGCCGTTCCATGATAGAATGCCAAGTTTCATGAATTTCAGACGAGTTTTGTATTTACTAGAATTTAAAAACCATGTATCTCAATGTTTGTGGCCGAGCGACGGTGGCAAGGTGTTTGACATTCATTCCCATTTCTTGCATGGGACCTAAGCATGCAACCAAGGACACAGATTTGATTTTTCAACCAATTTATATGCACTAGAGCATGTGCCTGTAGTTCAAATTTCAATTATGCACATAAATGCATAGAAAACTTAGTTAATGTATAAAAATGTCCAAATGAACCCCAAAATATTCCAAAATTTAACACAACACTTCTGTTGTTCTATCCTTGACACTAGAAAAAAAATTGAAATCAAGAAGAGGCAACGGATATCGTTTCGTCCAAAAAGGTGAAATGTTCCCTACCGTAACCATGAGGCTTGTTGTGAGAAGCTCTAGTTTGTGAGAAGCTTATACCCCAAACTGCCCCAAATGATGGCATGTTGATGCTGTTCCATGATAGCATGTCAAGTTTCATAAATTTCAGACGCGTTTTCAAGTTACTAGAATTTAAAAACCATGTATCTCAATGTTAGTGGTCAAGCGACGGTGGCAAGGTGTTTGACATTCATTCCCATTTCTTGCATGGGACCTAAGCATGCAACCAAGGACACACATTTGAATTTTGAACCCATTTATATGCACTAGAGCATGTGCATGTAGTTCAAATTTGAATTATGCACATAAATGCATAGAAAACTCAGTTAAGTATAAAAATGTCCAAGCGAACCCCAAAAAACCCCAAAAATTGACACAACACTCCTGTTGTTCAATGTTGACACTAGAAAAAATTTGAAAGCAAGAAGAGGCAACGGATATGGTTAAGTCCACAAAGGTGGCACGTTCCCTACCGAAACCATCAGGCTTGTTGTGAGAAGCTCTGGTTTGTGAGAAGCTTATACCCAAACCTGCCCCAAATGGACAATATTCTTACCACGGCATGTTGATGTTGTTCCATGATATCATGTCAAGTTTCATGAATTTCAGATGAGTTTTCGATTTACTAGAATTTTAAAACCATGCATCTCAATGTTAGCGGCCGAGCGACAGTGACAAGGTGTATGACATTCATTCTCATTTATTGCATGTGACCTAAGCATGTAACCAAGGACACACATTTGATTTTTCAACACATTTTTATGCACTGGAGCATGTGCATGTAGTTCAAATTTGAATTATGCACATAAATGCCTAGAAAACTTAGATAACATATAAAAATGTCAAAACAAACCTCGAAAAATTCCAAAATTCAACACGACACTCCTGTTGTTCTATGTTGACACCAGAAAAAAAATTGAAAGGAAGAAGAGGCGACGAATATCATTTTGCCAACAAAGGTGACACGTTTCCCTACCAGAACCATGAGGCTTCTTGTGAGAAGCTCTGGTTTGTGAGAAGCTTATACCATGACCTACCCCAAATGGGACAATATTTTTTACCCCAACATGTTGATGCAATTCCATGATAGCATGCCAAGGTTCATGAATTTCAGACGAGTTTTGGATTTACTAGAATTACAAAAGCAAGTACCTCAACGTTTCCCGGAGAGCCACGGTGCCGTGGTGTTTCAAATTCATCCCCATTTCTTTCATGGGACATAAGCATCAACCCATGGACACATATATGATTTTACAACCCATTTGGTGCACCGGAGCATGTGCATGTAGTTTAATTTTGAATTGTGCACCTGAAATGCCTAGAAAACCAAGTTAATGTATAAAAATGTCCAAACGAACAGTGAATAATTCCAATTTTTTTGACGACACACCTATAGTTGCATGTTCACTGCAGATAAAAGTTCTAGCAATTCAAACACCCTCGTTTGCCACTATGACCCCATTATGTAATTCAAATCAACACGAAAAATGAAGTAGATCGCACACAGTTTATTATCACCAACCATGTGAGATGCAACACAAAATTTCTTGGAGCACCATCGGAGTATAGTACGCATATGGCGTACGTGAGAAGGTGCGTCAGCTACAGTCCACAGTCGGCGTGTCAAGCACACTAGCTCGCTCCCCAAATATCATTTCACTTTTGAATCATCGCCGGTGAAAGATGGGGACGTGGACCCGCGTTGTGAGGACAACTTCGGCGGCCCACTCCAGCAAGAGCGCGGCCGCAGCCACCATGTGCGTGCTAACAAGCTGCGTGAGCGCGGCCACAATCTGCGACCAGGCGGCCAAGGCAGCCCAAACGGCCACTGTTGCTTCTCAGGTGGCGGCAGCAACATCTGCCTCGGGGATAGCAACTGGCGAGAGCGGCACAGTAGCTGTCCGTTCCACAGCAACGGCCTTAGCCATGATGGAGGCCGCCCACGACCATGTCGACGCCGCCTACGCCCAGCTCGTGGTGATCACCACACAAATCGAACGAAGCTTCTTCGACAACGGTCGGCAACCCACGGCCGAAGAGTTGGCAATCGCTGAGAGTGTTTGAGCAGCCGTCCGTTCCTTCACGGCATACCTTGCCATGACGGAGCCCGTCCAAGCCCAGATCGCGGCTGCCCACGCCCAGCTCCTGGCGGCCTTTTCCAAAGAGATGGCGGACGCGGATGGCGAGATGCTTGCCGAGTATGGTGCTATTGATGCCATGGAGCCCCTTCCCCAGGAGATCGTCGGGCGTGAGCTGGACATGGAGGAAGCGGCGGAGATCAACGAGCACCAGCTGGAGTAGTACTCTTTGTTTAATTTGGAGCACCGGTCTTTAATTTACTCATAGCATGCCAACCCTCACTTAACCTGATCACTAACTACCTTATATGTGTTGCAGGGAAACAATGGGAAGCACTGAGGTTTGCAATCAAGGTTTTCACATGCATGGTCCTTTGTCTAATAGCACATTATTGTGCAATTGTAGGAACCATTCTAATATTTAAGTTTTTAACTATTTGGTCTTGCACATGTAGTTCTTGCTGTCAGAGGTTTTGACCCATTGTTCGACCCTTTTTGCATATGGGGAAATGAGTTGTACATGAATATCAGTCAAGTCAAGAAACTCAGAAAGATTGTTAGGATAAAGAAATTAGCGACAAAAAACAACAAGATCTTTGTCTGCACAATGAAGAATACATCAGTTCACTATAGGATGGTACTAACTATTATACCTTGCCTTTTTTATTCCTTTGCCCCATTTCCAATCTAGAGAAGATATTTATGCACATCCTTGTTTTTAGGCCTTTCCAAAGCAGTTCACTGATGATTACCTCTCAAACCACTTGTATGGTCAGGAGGTGAGGAAGGTATTCATACAACACCCACGGTTCAATATTGAAGTGTTCCTGAAGAAGACGAAGGATGGATGGTTAATCATCCACAGGCACTGGCCTAAAGTTGCAAAGACCTTCAACATCAATGAAGGCTCAATATTCGCCTTCCGCTTCAGCAGTTTTCTAGATGAGATTCATCTGTCTATGTATCGTCTATGATGCTAATTTCAGAAGGTTATAGATGTTGCATGTGAAACTTGGTGCTGGTGCAGTTGTGTAATGGGGTAGCTGAGTGCTGAAGCTATATGATGTAATACTCTGATGTATTTCAATTATAAAATCCTGCTTCCTTAATACGAAAATGAAATATATTGCATGCTTAATATGAAATGTCAATTAGATTAATAAATGGATTATTAATAATTGGATAATTAGCCTGCTAATGGCCAATTATCCTGCTAATTGGGTTTTTCTATTGCAAATGATTATTGAGAAAACACTGTGGGCGATGACCTCAGACAACGCACACAGTTTCCAGGAATAAAACGTGTTGGATCAATGAACAATCACACACGACTTCCTCTTGAAAACTGTTTGCCTTAGGCCACCTTGCGCAAACGTTTACCATATACAAAGTGTGTGTGATGGACAGCCTATGCCACATAGTTTGTTCTATGCACCATGTGCGATGCATTCAATAAAGCAAACGATAAAATCATTAATATCGTTTGCAATGGCAACGCTATCACAAATGATTTATTGGGGAAAATTGTGTGTGATGTACCAAACGAAAACGTTTTCCCTGGATTGACTGTGTGGGATGTACATACGAACGGAAACGTACTTCTTAGATTGACTGTGTGGGATGTACATACGAATGCAAACATATTCCTTGGATTGACTATGTGGAATGTACATACGTATGAAAACATTTATCTGGGACTGACTGTGTGGGATGTACTTACGACTGGAAACGATTGGGCCTGTATAATTGTATTTTTTAACACAACTGTACGTATAACCGTATTTGATCGCTCGCCCGTCGGACACGACCTCATTTTGCCCAGCGTGTGCGACCGGAGGGCCTATCCCCGACGGTTGCTGGGTCATGTGGGAAGGACTCCCCTATCGCACACACTCACTTGGCGATGGTTCAAAATGCCGTCGCGGAAAAGGGTTAGAAACCATTTGTATAGCACCTCGATGTACCAGTGTAAGTCCCGTTCATTGTGTTCTTAAGAAAGGAAGCATCATTGTTGCTCCTAATGATAAAAATGAGCTTATTCCACAAAGAATTTTAACTAATTATAGGATGGTAATTGATTATAGAAAATTAAACAAAGCTACTAGAAAAGATCATTACCCCTTGCCTTTCATTGATCAAATGTTAGAAAGACTATCTAAGCACACACACTTTTGCATGCCTGATGGATATTCTGATTTCTCTCAAATACCTGTATCACAATCTGATCAAGAGAAAACCACTTTTACTTGCCCTTTGGGAAGTTATGCTTATAGACATATGCCTTTTGGTTTATTCCATACACCTGCTACCTTTCAATGATGTATGACTACTATATTCTCTGACTTTTGTGATAAGATTGTTGAGGTTTTCATGGATGATTTTTCCGTTTATGGAACTTCTTTTGATGATTGCTTAAGCAACCTTGATCGAGTTTTGCAGAGATGTGAACAAACTAATCTTGTCTTGAATTGGGAGAAGTGTCACTTTATGGTAAATGAAGGTATTGTTGTCGGTGCCAAAACCGGCAGATCTCATGTAGGGGGTCCCGAACTATGGAACTTGGATCAATGGGGAACAGTGGACGTGGGACATGATGTTTACCTAGGTTCAGGCCCTCTCTAAGAGGTAAAACCCTATGTCCTGCTTGATTATATTGCTTGTGAATAAGGGGGTTACAGAGTAGGTCCACCACGAGTTCGGATGAACTAAGCCCTAGCTAGTAGGATGGAGATTATTCTTCTAGCCTCTACGGACTAAGCCCCATGGTTTATATAGACACCAGGGGCACTAGGGTTTACAGATAGTCGGTTACACAAAGGAAACATCGGATCTTCCATCTTGACTTGGGGTGCACTCCAAGGCACAAAACATCTTCGGTCCGGATACGGTGCGGCCCAGTAGTCCGGCCCATGAGAGATAGGCTGGCCTCCCGAGGACCCCCTAATCCAGGACTCCCTCAGTAGCCCCCGAACTAACCTTCAATGCTGGAGCACTCCACCGTTGATTGCCCCATGGTTCTATAAAGTGTCCAGCTTGCGAGGCGAGTTCCCCCTTTTCTTATTCGGCTGGCTTCAACAGTTCAGTCGCCAATAACTTCCATTGAGGCGGGCCCTCACCATTAACTTTTTCTAGGGCGACCCTCGATTTCTGTGCATCCGTCAGTAGGCTAGTAGCCCCGTGTATTTTACAAAAATACCCACCGAGGGCCAGAAGCTTAACCGTCAAATAGGCCAGAGGCGCATCAAGATGTTCATCACCCCAAAACAAGAAATCCAATCTCGCTCAGAAGAAAATCCTCAAGGGACATGGCCGACGCCCCTGGCTCTTCCTCATGCCCCCATGGCCAACTTCTGAGCGATTGGCCCAGTTGCTCCGTCTCGCGGCTTGAGCTATGCGACCTGCAGCGGCAAGGGTATCTCCCTGCCGCAGATCTTGTGCCCGTTCGCGCAGGGCTGACCTCGGCCGGTGGTGAGGCCTTCGCAGAGAACTTTCCCAATCCAAATAAGGATAAGAGGGTATGGTTTATATCCTTCCTTCTAAAAGGCCTAGGATTCCCCATTCACCCTTTCTTAAGGGGACTGTTAGAGTTTTATGGGTTCCAACTCCACAACCTCACCCCAGGATCAATTCTACATATTTCTGGCTTTATTGCTCTCTGCGAGATGTTCCTAGGCTGTGAAGCCCATTTTGAACTATGGAGAAAATATTTCGGCCTCGTCCCCCGCGTCCACGAGGGGTCAATTCTTGATGTAGGTGGAGCTGAAGTGTGCCATATAGCCGGCACCGGATATCCCATTAACCCCAAAGAAAGATTCCGAAGAATGGTCTTCGGAATGGTTTTATATTGAAGATGTCCCCTTGTTTGAGCCTATTTAGAGAGGCTTGCCCATATACTCAGACACCCCACTGAAGAAGCGACTCAACTAGCGGCCCAAAAGTCACTCCCAAGAAGAGTCCACTGAGGTGCGGTTCCTAGCTGCAAAGATAAGGGTGCTAGCTCACGACGGGTTGACCATGGTTGACGTGATGGCTGTCGCGGTCGACCGATGCGTACAACCCCTTCAACAAAGGACACATCCCCTATGGCACTACAACGGGATGAGTGACGCGTCCCGCTATAAGAGACAAGGGCCGGACAATCAAGCGGCAATGGCCGCCATATTGGCAGATCTTTTCAAAGGCGAAGAAGAAGAGTTTACCCACCCAAGAAACTGGAAGGGCTACTCTAGCTAGAACCCCATCGAATGGGTAAGTTCAAACTTGTGTAGACAGCTCGGATTTCACACCCGAATACGGATTGATTCAACCATTTTTTCGAACAGAGCTGGAGGCGACAAGTGGAAGGTATCAGCTGCCCCGCTCCTCAACCGGAGGATTATTCCCATGATGAAAACCCGGGTTTCCACGAGGACCCGGAGATATCGATTGACATTGAGGACGGGGTTTTCTTTCAAGAAAGCCTCGATGGTTCCAAGGTGGCTATCACAGCCGATCACCCTGGGCTTCTCCCCTCCTCCGCTGTAGGTAGCAAGAAGGCCTCCTTTCCAACAAGACATTCATCTCGTGCTGCTCCGGCTACGCTAACCTCTACTCCCAAGGGCTGCCTCACCTCACGCCAAACACCAACGGAGGCGGCATCCATTCTAGTTAACAAAGGAGCCATCAAATGAAAAGCGACCGCGCCAATCGCGTCTTCAAAAAAAAGGTGGGATGCTTTAAATTGCTATTAGTTCATTATTAGCCTCGTCTATACGGGGCCCCACTGAGATTTAATCCAGCATAAAAAAGGTGCCTTCCCAACCGTCCGAAGACGTCAATCGAGTGTCCGGTAGTGGTCGAAGACCTTCAGTGCGGACAGAAGTTAACGCGGGGAATCCCTCAGCACACCATCCTACAGAAGATTCGAAGGATGTTTCGGTTACCAATTATGAAGTAGAGAGTGTGATGAATCACCGGCGACGGAAGGAAGCCTTCCGCCAGCCCGCCTTTACAGACCAAGAATTTAATGTCTTTAATTCAGTCGACGCATATCTTGGAGCAGCCCGAACAGGTCTTGAAGGAAATGCCAATCTTCTGTCTGCCAATATGCAGGTAAAGAATGATTTCCAATAGCCAAATGTAAATACTAACCCAATAGCCCCCGAGCATTGAATTGGGTGGGACGGCCAAGTTAAGGGTCTGACAAATGTGTATCATTTGCTGCAGGCCTTAAAGGACCAAAATAAAAAATTGTCCGAGGACCTGGAGCTAAGCCGAACATGGTTGGCTCATACAGAAGCCGAATTGGAGGCTGTGAAGAAGTTCACCAGCGAGGCCCATGGTGAGGGAAAGCTCTAAATTTGCATGGTTTATGCCATTGTGCTTTGTTTAACACGGGCCATCTATTATAGCAGCTGAGTTCATAGGTCGACTTCAAAAGGACCTGAATGCTGCCAAAGAAACTCAATGGTATGCGGAATCACAGCATCAAGCTGGTCTTCGGGTTTTGAAACGAAGCCAGGAGGAAACCAACAAATTGAAGATGGAGAACCTGCAACATGCCATAGAACTGGAGAGTCTAAAGACTCAATTGGCACAAGTCCGCGGAGAAAACCAGAGCTTGAGAACTGGCATGTTCGGTAAGTTTGTCCGTGAGCCTTGGATAAGTATAGACTTGTTCCATGCTTGAATGTAAAAGAAATGCCATTCTTTTGATGCCAAGTCTCCTGATTGGCCGGCCCGGAGAGGAGGTCCAGTACTTTAGCGGGAACATGCTGAAGGAACTGTCTGTGGTTCATGAGAAAGCGCGAAAGGCTATGAAGAACATGGTGAAGGCATTATGACCGACCGAAGCGGCGCCAAACGATATTGTCAAACTGGCAACTCATTTTAAGGGAGCTCGGCAACACCACGAATTGTGGAAAATATCATCCTGTCGGGAGGGGGCGCGAGAAGCATGGGCCATGGTGAAGACCTGATTCAGGAAACTCGAGCCAAAGCATATAGCTCACGTCGGGCCAGTAGGGCCAGATGGGCAGGAAATACTCCTTCATTTGGTTATGACTAGGTGATGCCCACAGCTCGGTTCTCTCAGCAGGATTGTGCTTTAGATAGCATAATAGACAATGTAGAAAAAGAATGATGTGTTTGATTCTATGTATGTTACATCGAACGGTCTCGATCCGAACTGTAAAACATTTGTCCTAACAGGCCATCGGCTTCTGCCTCCCCGACCAATGATCGGTGAGTGTTTCGTACTATGTGACCTGATTTAAATAGGAAATCACTTCCGGTAGCCAGGCAATTCGGCCTTGAGGTGCGAACAGACAAAAACGCGTGCGGAGAGTTATGTTATATTACTGTTTAACATAAGAAACATCTTCTGAAGGAAATAGTTCCTCGATGGGTTCCTTTCTGCAGGTTCATCATATCAAGTACAGACGTTTTGTATGCGGATGCCCGGAGTATGCCAATGATTGGTGCACGGGCCGAATCCTCAAGTGATGGTGACGAACACCAGGATGTTTATAATTTCCCTCATGGCCGACCCATTGTATTCTCAAGAATGCTAGCTTTTGGCTTCACCCGTCTGAGGTACGTACGTGGCTGACCCGGTCATAACAATCACAGAGGTGCTCCCTTTACCCCCTAGCCAAACAATTGGGAATGTAGGAGGTAAACACAGGAGCCAGGTAACCCAGCTTGGCAAAAACTTAACTCAAATTGGTGCATATGATGGCTGAAGTGGTATTTGAGAGGGTGCGAATGCGATAGAAATGATTACACGCACGGGAATATATTAATTGGCTTCTTTAAAGGAGTCCACAGTTAAAATCTGGGTGTTAAATTTGAAGATGTACAATTAAGAGGGCCTAGACAGGATTCGGTTTATTCGAACAGGGCATAGTAGATGCTATTGATCTGGAAATAAGAAAGGAAAAGGATTCTACAATGAGGAAAGGGATAGTGGACTGACGTGGGCACACCTAGCCGTAGAAGCGTCGGAGTTGGGCTGCATTCCAGGGGTTTGGTTCAAGGCGGTCATTGGCTGGGATGCGAATGCTATACGCTCCTCCTGCTAAAACTTCATCAATTATGAAAGGGCCCTCCCATTCAGGCAAGAGCTTGTTTTTTTGCTTCTCAGGGAGGCAGAGGACGAGTTCTCCAACGTTGTATGCCTTTGCCCGAACTTCCCTGCTCTGGTAACGCCGAGCCTGCTGCTGATAAAATGTAGAACGAGCGCGAGCGACATCCTGTTCTTCTTCCAAGGCATCTAGGTCGGCCTGCCGATCCAGCTCGACCTCCTTTTCCTCATACATGCGTAATCGAGGTGTGTCGTGAATAATGTCACAAGGTAGGACTGCCTCTGCGCTGTACACCATGAAAAATGGTGTGTATCCCATCGATCGGTCGGGGGTAGTGCGCAGTCCCTAAAGCACGGAGTCGTGCTCCTCCACCCAGTGACAGTTCGATTGTTTCAAGGAACGGACTAAGCAAGGCTTAATACTGTTCATGATTAGTCTGTTGGCCCTCTCCACTTGTTCGTTGGTTTGTGGGTGGTACACCGAAGCGTAATCGAGCTTGATGCCCATGGTAGCGCACCAGTCTTTGACTTCCTGGCCAATGAAATTGGATCCGTTATCCGTGATGATACTGTGGGGGACACCGTAATGGTGTACCACGCCGGATATAAAGTTGATAACTGGTCCGGACTTTGCTGAGGTTACTGGCTTTGCTTCCATCCATTTAGTGAATTTTTCGACCATTACCAGCAGATATTTCTTTTTCTTGGTTCCCCCTTTAAGTGGTCCAACCATGTCCAACCCCCAGACTGCGAAAGGCTAGGTAATTGGTATAGTTCAGAGAGCCGTGGGGGGCATGTGGCTTCGGTTAGCGAATAGTTCGCATCCAACACAGTGTTGGACTAGAGTGCGGGCGTCTTGGCAGGCGGTAGGCCAGAAAACCCCTACTCGGAAGGCCTTGCTTACCAGGTCCCGAGCTGCCGCGTGATGGCCACCCATGCCAGCATGTATCTCGGCCAACAATTGCTTTCCCTTTGTTTTCAGTATGCACCACTGTAGGACTCCAGTAGCACTTTTCTTATATAACTCGCCCTCATGGACTTTGTAGGCCTTAGAGTGCCGGATTATGCGTTGTGCCTCAGTCTGATCATTGGGGAGCTCCTATCGTGTCAAGTAGGCAAGGAAAGGCTCAGCCCGTGGTGCGATTACGGCCATGACCTCTTGAGCCGAAGTGGTTTCTTCAACTGTCAAGCCACCTATGATTTCGTCGTCTGGCTCAATGGCCAGAGGGATGATTTGTTTGGGCCCATTGGTTGATGTACCGTGATCCCTGTCCTACCACACCATAGATGGCTTGAAGAGCCGCTTTAGAAAGGTGTTTGATGTGATGGGGTCACGCTTGGCGCCCATGCGGGCGAGAATATCTATAGCTTGATTACTGTCTCTAGAGACGTGGTGGACCCTTCAAACCGGGCTGATATTCTTAGGACGACATTTTGGGAGGCCACCATTTTTGGGTCCTTGGCATCAAACTCGCCATTGACTTGGGAGATCGCGAGGTTGGAATCTCCCCTCACCTCAAGCCGCCGAACACCCATTGAGGTTGCCATCCAAATACCATGCAAAAGGGCTTCGTATCCGGCTGCGTTGTTGGAGTCTGTGTACATAATCTGTAGTATGTACCGAATAGTGTCGCCAGCGGGGGACATGAGGATAACACCAGCCTCCAGTCCGGCCTGCTTTTTGGAACCGTCAAAATACATTGTCCAATGCGAGTATGTACTATATTCCCGGGGAAGCTCGGCTTCCGTCCATTCAGATAGAAAATCAACCAACACCTGAGATTTAATAGTGCGGCGAGGCTTGTACACAATTTCAAAGGGCAGGAGCTCTATTGCCCATTTGGCGATACATCCCGTGGTGTCCCTATTATTGATAATATCATTCAAGGGTACTTCGGATGCTACGGTAACCCAACACTCTTGAAAGTAGTGTCGGAATTTGCAGGATGCCATGAAAACTATGTAGGCGATCTTCTGATAGTGCGGATACTGGGATTTACACGGGGTGAGTACTTCCGACACGTAATAGACAGGTTTTTGCACCTTGAACTTGGGTCCTTCTGCCTCTTGTTCTAGCACGAGGATAGTGCTCACAACTTGGTTTGTGCCTGAGATGTATAGCAACATGGGTTCAGCTATGCCAGGTGCTGTCAAAATGTGGTTGCCTGCTAGTTGGGTCTTTATATCCTCTAGTGCGGCAGTTGCCTCATCCGTCCATTCGATGTTTTTAGTCTTTTTGAGCAATTTGTAGAGCGGCAGGGCCTTTTCGCCGAGGCGGGAGATGAAATGACTCAAGGCTGCGATGCAACTGGCCAGCTTCTAGACGTGTTTGAGCTCTGTGGGTATTGCAAGTTGGGACAAAGCTCGGATTTTAGCCGGATTGGCTTCTATCCCTTTATGTGAGACAATGAATCCAAGTAGTTTTCTGGCGGGAACTCCAAAAACACACTTATCTGGGTTAAGCCGTATATCATATGTTCTCAAGTTTTCAAAGGTGAGATGGAGATCGTCGACCAACTGGCCGACATGTTTGGTCTTAATGACCACATCATCCACATTGGCTTCGACTGTTTTACCGATTTGTGTTTCTAGGCATGTTTGAATCATGCGCTGATATGTTGCTCCTGTGTTTTTAGCCCGAAGGGCATTGTGTTGAAGCAGAATGATCCGTAGGGTGTAATGAACGCTGTCGCTGGTTGGTTGGATTCCTTCATGTTGATTTGGTGGTATCCCGAGTAAGCGTCGAGGAAACATAACAAGTCGTGTACGGCGGTGGTGTCGATGATCTGTTCTATTCGAGGCAGAGAGAAAGGATCCTTGGGGCAAGCCTTGTTGAGGTCTTTGAAGGCAACACACAGCCACCAGGATTTGTCTTTTTTGGGTACCGACCAAATTTGCCAGCCAGTCGGGGTGTTTGATTTCTCTGATGAATCCGACTTCAACTAGTTTGGCTAAGTCTTCCCCCATAGCTTGACACTTGGGTTCGGAAAATTGGTGGAGCGTTTGTTTAACCGGCTTGAAGCCCTCAAGTATGTTCAGGCTGTGTTCTGCCAGCCTGCGCGGGATGCCTGGCATGTCCGAAGGGTGCGAGGCGAATATGTCCCAATTTTCGCACAAGAATGCGCGCAGCGCCTCGTCGACCTCCGGGTCCAGCTGTGCTTCGATGGTCGCTGTTTTATTGGGGTCCGGCGGGTGTACTTGGAACTTGACGGTTTCATCAGCTGGTTTGAAGGATGTAGACTTGGGTGTTTTGCTGAGGGCAACATCGTCTTTGTCGACTACTGTATGTAGTGTGGTCAATGCTTTGGCTGCTAGAGCCTCGGATAGTGCCTCTAGGGCGAGGGATGTTGTTTTCTTTTTGGCTGGGAGGGCTTTGTCTGGGTCGCTGGATATTGTGATGACACCATTGGGCCCTGGCATTTTGAGTTTCATGTCCTCGTAATGGGGTATAGCCTGGAACTTCAAGAATGCGTCACGTCCCAATAAGGCATGGTATTCGCTATGGAAGGGCACAATGTGGAAGAGTAGTTCTTCGGTCCTGTAGTTCATTGGAGTGCCGAACACTACATCCAGAGTGACTCGTTCGGAGCAGAATGCCTCCTTGCCGGGGATGATTCCCCGATCTTTGTGCGATTCGAGATCTATCAAACTGCATCTTGTCGAGGGTATCCTCATAAATTAGATTTAAACCACTGCCTCCGTCCATAAGCACCTTAGTTAATCTGAAGCTGTCCACAATGGGGTCGAGGACTAATGCGGTGGGTGCTCGGACGGGTCGCGCGCTTGGTTCGTCCTCCGCATCAAAGGTGATGGGGGTGTCCATCCAGGAGCTTGCTGCGTGACCTGATGGACTTGGCTGAGCTCTCGAAGGGATCTTTTCCTCTGGTTGTTCGAGGAGACGGTTTTGTAGATGATTAGGACATTATTTTCCTCGGGTGAGGGTATCTCTGATCCTCTACTGGGAGTTTGAAGGCGGAGTATGGCCTCTCTGCTCTTGGCAACCTGTCTGACAACCTAGCAAGCTTGAAGCCTGTGAGTTGGATTTGTGTTTAGCAGGGCCGAGTGTATGGGGCATGGCTTATCCAATAGCTCATCCAGGACCGATCTGGATTCGGCGAGGGGTCTGTTTCTTTTTTTAGTGGGCTCGTATTTGGGTGACTGCTGTGCGTGTGAACGCTTTTCCCGGATTGTGCTCGAGTGTTCGACGTGGTTTAACTCCACGCACATTTGTTGTTCTTTCCAGGTGCTTTCCATGGCGCAGTATTTGTGAACCAGGTCCGATAGTTCGATGAAGCTCTGGACATGACGACGGGCGAGGGCGTTCAAGACTCCTTCATCCCGGCAATTAAACCAAAAAGCTGATATTGCTTCTTGATCGCAGCAATCTATCATTTTTTTAACCAGCAGGAATCTAGCCCAATAGTGATGGACTGTTTCTCTGGGTTGCTGCTTAACATGTATCGGGTCCCATCCACGATTCCGGGGAGTATTCCTCGTGGGTGGTGGGTGGGAAAGAATTGAGTGCTCCGGCCGGTGGCGTATTCGGAGCTTTGGTGGAAACGCGGGACACTTCTAGAGTGTTCAACATCCTGAGTTCGGATTGCGCATTATGCAAGCCGGGTGGTGCAGATTCGAGATCGTGTTGCGGACCGGGATCTAGCCCCGGGCTTTCTTCGGGGTAGAAGTCAGATCCCTGGCTTGAGTCCTGAGCAAGGCCGTCGCCAATCCGGATATAATTCATTTTCAGTTTCGGTGACCGCGCTCCTTCGGCCACTTCCTCAATAATGGCGACAAGGTGTGTGATTGGTGGGGTGGCGATTTCCCTGTCATCGGGCCTGAGCCCAATCCGGTCATAAACCGAGGGCTGGCCGTCGGAGACTCCCATGGCGCAAATCCGGTCTAGCGCACTGTTTAGCGATGAAAGATCTGTAGGATCCATGCTCCTCGAGTATTCGGGGTTGACCCTTAGAACGGGCTCTTGAGCTGCGTACGCCGAAGAGATACCACGTCTCGAAGCCGGATCCAGAGCAAGGAGCATGGGTCCGGCCAGGGGTGACTCCTGGTCATTAGACGCCGATGTCGTGTGGCGGCTCGAAGCCGGGTCTGTGGTAGAGTGGGCGAGTCCGGCCAGGGTTGACTCCGGGTTTTTGGACACATTAGTCGCATCAGGGCTCAAAGCCGGGCGCAAAGCGAGAGGCGATCCAGAGGCCGGATCGGCGAGCGGCCCTAAAGTAGACGCTTCTGGGACCTTGAGCGCCTCGGGTGAAGTTGAGAAGTTGGTGAGGACTAGATCGCCCCGAGCGTGAGCGACATACTCTAGGCTGCCGAACCTGATCTGGTGCTCAGGGGTGAAGCTGTCGACTGGGTTGAGATGACCGGCCGAGTCCGCGTGCAAGACAATGCTGTCGAATGCGAAAAGTTGCCCGAGGACGAAGATGTCCCCGGTGCTAATGCCGTCTCCGATGATCAGGCGAGCCATTGATCCTTCGGCGATCCAACAGCGGAACTCTCAATAAAAGCACCAATGTCGGTGTCAAAACTGGTAGATCTTGGATCGGGGTCCCGAACTGTGGACCTTGGATCAATGGGGAACAGTGGACGTGGGACATGATGTTTACCCAAGTTCGGGCCCTCTCTAAGAGGTAAAACCCTACGTCCTGCTTGATTATATTGCTTGTGAATAAGGGGGTTAGAGAGTAGATCTACCATGAGATCAGATGAACTACGCCCTAGCTAGTAGGATGGAGATTGTTCTTCTAGCCTCTACGGACTAGCCCCCTGGTTTATATAGACACCAGGGGCACTAGGGTTTACAGATAGTCGGTTAGATGAAGGAAACATCGGATCTTCCATCTTGACTTGGGGGCACTCCACGGCACAAAACGTCTTCGGTCCGGATACGGTGCGGCCCAGTAGTCCAGCCCATGAGAGATAGGTCGGCCTCCCGAGGACCCCCTAATCCAGGACTCCCTCAATTGTCTTGGGGCATAAAATTTCTAAACGAGGTATTGAAGTAGACAAAGCTAAAGTCGATGCAATTGAGAAAATGCCATGTCCTAAAGATATCAAAGGTATAAGCTTGGTCATGCTGGTTTCTATAGGAGGTTTATTAAAGACTTCCCTAAAATTTCTAGGCATCTTACTAATCTCTTGCAAAAATATGTTCCATTTGTCTTAGATGATGATTGTGTAGAAGCCTTTGAAACACTTAAGAAAGCTCTGACCTCTGCACCTACTGTTCAACCACCTGATTGGAACTTGCCTTTTGAAATTATGTGTGATGCTCGTGATTATGTTGTTGGTGCTGTTTTAGGACAAAGAGTTGATAAAAAATTAAATGTTATCCATTATGCTAGCAAAACTCTAAGCAGTGCTCAAAGGAATTATGCTACTACGGAGAAATAATTTCTAGCCGTTGTGTTTGCTTGTGATAAATTCAAATCTTACATAGTTGATTCTAAAGTAATTGTTCACACTAGTCATGCTGCTATTAAATAACTTATGGAAAAGAAAGATGTTAAACCTAGACTCATTAGGTGGGTTCTTTTGCTACAAGAGTTTGACTTGCATATTACTGATAAGAAGGGAGCTGAGAATCCCATAGCTGATAACTTGTCTAGGCTAGGAAATATTCTTGATGACCCACTACCTATTGATGATAGTTTTTCTGACGAACAACTAGCTGCCATAAATGCTTCTCGCAATACTCCTTGATATGTAGACTATGCTAATTACATTGTTGCTAAATTTATAACACCTAGTTTCACATACCAACAAAAGAAAAAGTTCTTCTATGATTTGAGGCATTACTTTTGGGATGACCCACACCTTTATAAAGATGGAATTGTATACCTGAGCATGAACAGGAACAAATCCTACGGAAGTGTCACTCCGAGGCTTATGAAGAACACCATGCGGGAGACAGAACTGCACACAAGGTATTAAAATCTAGTTTTTATTGGCCTACTCTTTTCAAGGATGCTTGTAAGTTAGTCTTATCTTGTGATGAATGTCAAAGAATTGGTAATATTGGTAGACGTCAAGAAATGCCTATAAATTATTCACTTGTCATTAAACCATTTGATGTTTGGGGATTTGATTATATTGGGCCTTTTCCTTCCTCTAATGGGTATACACATATTTTGGTTGCTATTGATTATGTTACTAAGTGGGTACAAGTTGTCCCAACTAGTAGTGCTAATCACAACACTTCTATTAAAATGCTTAAGGAAGTTATTTTCCTGAGGTTTGGAGTCCCTAGATATTTAATGACTGATGGTGGTTCACATTTTATTCATGGTGCATTCCGTAAACTGCTTGCTAAATATGATGGCAGCCATAGAATTGCATCTCCCTATCACCCTGAGTCTAGTGGCCAAATTGAATTGAGCAATAGAGAAATAAAGTCAATAGATCTAGGAAGAATTGTTCTAAGAAATTAGATGATGCATTATGGTCTTATAGAACTGCTTATAAAAATCCTTGGGTATGTCTTCATACAAAATGGTTTATGGAAAAGCATGTCATTTACCTCTTCAGTTAGAATATAAAGCATATTGGGCAATAAAAGAACTCAATTATGATTTTGAACTTGCCGAAGAAAAGAGGTTATTTGATATTAGCTCGTTGGATGAATGGAGAACCCAAGCTTATGAAAATGCCAAATTGTTAAAAGAAAAAGTTAAAAGATGGCATGACAAAAGAATCCAAAAGCGGGAATTCAAAGTAGGTGAGTATGTTCTATTGTACAATTCTTGTTTTAGATTTTTTGCAGGAAAACTTCTCTCTAAATGCGAAGGACCATATATCATTGAAGAAGTTTATCGCTGTGGAGCTATTAAGATTAATAATGATGAAGTCACTAATCCGAAGGTGGTCAATGGTCAAAGAATTAAGCATTATATCTCAGGTACGCCTATTAATATTGAAACTAACATTATTCAAACTATGACACTGGAGGAATACATAAAAGAGACCTTCCAGGACACTTCAGAACCTTGAAAAGGAAGAGGTATGTGATACGGTAAGTAAACCGACTTGAAAAATTCCATAAAAATATTTTCTATAAGTTTTGGAATATTAGAAAAAATACAAAAATAAGAAACACCGGAGGGGGCCACCCGGGTGCCCACTAGGCACCAGGGCGCGCCTACCCCCCTGGTGCACCATGGTGGGTAGTGGGCCCCTCGTGAGCCTTTCCAACTCCGTTTTCCTCTGGAATACTTGTTTCGCAAGATAAAAATTCTTTATATATACTCCCAGACATTTTGACCACCGTATGGCAGAAATATTCTCTGTTCTTGTTTCGTGCTGTTTTTCTGTCAGATCTAGATCACCATGGCTTCACCAAGATCCTCCAAAGACAAGTTCTATGAGCAGTTCATCAACCCCTACCTACCGGAGGTGATGAAGCACCCTCAAGCCATTGAGATGCGTGAGGGGGTGCTCCACATCCGTGATGTTCAAGGGCCCAAGAAGATAGGGAGCGTTGAGGCCAGGCTTGAAGCGGTGGAGCAGGAGATCTTCAAGTGCCAAGGGATGGTGGAACATGGACTTAGTGCCAACCACTCCATGATCACGGAATTCACCCATGACCACAAGGTGGATGGCCAGTCAATGAAGGACATCGTCTTCAAGTTCAACGAATGAATCGATTACCTCCAAGGCCAAGTTTATGATCTTCAAAACCAAAAAATTTAGTATGAGGTAAGATTCAAAGGTATGAGTTTAGCTGCAAGTTTCAGGACTCCGAAGACTCGTGCATCTGTTTATGATGGTGAACCTATGTCATAGAAGCCAGAGGACAAGCCCACCACTTCATCACCACCACCATCACCAAAGAAGGAAACTTGAGTACACGGGTATGGGCACTCCCCTTGGCTCGTGCCAATCTTGGGGGAGGTGCCCCGGTATCGTATCACCATCACTTTTATTATGTTTACCTATTTTTAGTTCGATCCTTAGCTATTTCATGATTTAGTTGAATAAAAGTTTAGTATGATATATTTTTGAGTGCTAGTTTCATGATCTATCTATCTATTTAATCGAGAGAGAGTTATATAATAAAGATTAGTTTGAGTTTTTGCTTCTTTACTTTTATGTTTCAATCAAAATAAAGAAAAAGATCATATGCTAATCTTATGGAAAGTAATGACATTGCATAAAGAAGAGTATAAGTGGTAAAATTTATTGAAAGTTGACAAACACAACATTGGTCAATGATGCAATTCATGAAAAATTAATAAGGGAAGAGAAGATTCACATGCAAATATACTATCTTGGACATCTTTTATGCTTGTGAGCCCCCATTAAGTTATATTGTCATAGATCCACCAACATGTGGTGCTTGCCTAATATCTTTGCTAGCCAAAATTCCGCATCAAGTAGAGATACTACTTGTGCATACAAAAACCTTAAACCCAATTTCATGTTATGAGAGTCCACTATACCTACCTATGGATTGAATAAGATCCTTCAAGTAAGTTGTCATCAGTGCATAAAGCAATAAAAATTGCTTCTAAATATGTTTGATCTTTTATTGTAAAGGAAAATAAGTGTTGTACAAACTTGTGATGGCAATGTAATAAAAGCGACGAACTGCATAATAAAGGTTGCTATCATAAGGGGAAATATAACATGACGGTCCTTTGCAATAAGAGCTTGAACATCCAAATAAAAAGCGCATGACAACCTCTGCTTCCCTCTGCGAAGGGCCTATCCTTTACTTTTATGTATTTACTTTTTATGCAAGAGTTAATAGTGTTCTCCTCTATTCCTTTTTATTTTTCTCTTTTGCAAGCATCATGTGGTGGGGAAAGATCTAGGCACATATATCCAGCTGGATATGAGGGATCATGAGTTATTATTGTTGACATCACCCTTGAGGTGAATAGGCTGGGAGGCGAAGTTATAAGCCCCTATCTTTCTACGTGTCTGGCTGAAACTTTTTGCTCCATATGTATGGTGTGAGTGTTAGCAATCATAGAAGACTAAATGATGGTTGAGTATGTGGACTTGCTAAAAAGCTCCCACATGAGACCCTTCCTGAAAATATGATGAATTGCAATTGCATTGTTGACTGAGAACATAGTTTGTTAGTTTTCACGAAAGTTTATGCCTTATACTTTGATGTTGTGATGAATTATTACTTGCTCATGAGAAGTTATATAATAATGTATATTGTTGTTATAATAATGTTCATGATGCTGCTATGTTCGTATTTTTTTATCAACACCTCTCTCTAAACATGTGGACATCATTTTCGATATCGGCTTTCGCTTGTGGGCAAGCGAGGTCTAAGCTTGGGGGAGTTGATACGTCCATTTTTCATCATGTTTTATTACTATTATTTATAGTGTTTTTAATAATTCGAACACTTTGTGAAGCAATTCTAATGCCTTTTGGTGGAAAGAAGGCATTGCAATATTGATGATGGAGTTAATTGTGTGCTCTGCCCCACACACACCAGGGAAGATAGGGACCACCTATTCTGCAATTGCAACTTCAGTCAGAGGGTTTGGAACTTCTTACAGATTGATTGGTCTGCTAGGAATGATATGCGTCAGGTTGCCCTAAATGCTAAGAGGAATTTTGCACAGCCTTTCTTTGCTGAGGTGGTCTTCACAGCTTGTTGGAATATTTGGAACATCGGGAATGGGAAAGTTCTCAGGAAAGAGAGGCCTAGTTTTAACAGATGGAGAGGAGCTTTTATACATGACATGTACCTTCTTTCTCATAGAATTAAGGTGAGGCATAAGGAGGACCTGGTTAGATGGGTCTCTTTTCTCCACCCATAATTGTATCTTCTTTTTTCTGTAGTTTGTAAATAGTTAGTTTTTTCTTTTTGCTGCCCTTGGTTACTGCTGGTAGCCCTTGTAATTCTTGTACCTCTTTTTTAATAATAAAAGGCTGTGGGGGGTTTACCCTACAGTGTCCAGTAAAAAAAATTCTAATGCCTTTTCTCTCTTAATATGCAAGGTTTACACAAAGAGGGAGATTACCGGCAGCTGGAATTCTGGACCTGAAAAAGCTACGTTAGAAAGACCTATTCTGCACATCTCCAAATGAGCTGAAATTTTACGATGATTTATTTTCGAATATATAAAAATTATTGGAGAAAAGAAATACCAGAGGGGGCCACCCAGGGGCCCACTAGGCACCAGGGTGCGCCTACCTGCCCCGCCGCGCCCTGGTGGGTAGTGGGGCCCCTGGCTAGCCTCTGGTGCCCATCTTATGATATATAAGACCATTTACCCTAGAAAAAATAAGGAGAGGACTTTCTTGGTTGGTTGCTTCTAAATCTATTTGCTAGCCTTTCCTTGTACTAAATGGGAATACTACTTGTGCATCCAAAATCCTTAAACCCAGTTATGCCATATGAGTCCACCATACCTACCTATATGCGGAATTTATGTGCTGTTCTAAGTAAATTTGTATGTGCCAACTCTAATTTTCAAAATGAATTTCCTTTTTGTGTGCCTGTACCGCTCATGAAGCGGCAGGGGGTGGCCAATATTTTTCCATGCTAGATGTGTTATTCTTAGGATGAGTGTTTCACTTGTCATTGCACGAGAGTGTGGCGGTAATAGGGATGCCCAATCCCAAAATGAAAAGAAATTTATTTTATGTTGTCAAATAATAAATTCCTTGGAAAGTGTTGGTATGGAAGGCACCCGTGGATACGGCTAGCCATGGATTGTGAAAGAATGGTGGAAAAAGGAATAAGCTTTATTTTATGTTTGGGAACCGCCTATGATGTATCTAGCATGGAAAGTATTGGGAACTTCTCAGTCATTTTCGTTGATGGGAAAAGCATGCCTCTCAAAATATTTTTATCTCTCAATTTAAGATTTGAGCTCTGGCACCTCTACAAAATCTCTGCTTCCCTCTGCGAAGGGCCTATCTATTTACTTTTATGCAATTTTTATATTTATTTGAGTCTCCATCTTCTCTTATAAAGAACCAACTAGGGAGCACTATGATCATACTTGTGCATTGGATGTAGCTAATATTCGAGTGTGTTTCATGAATGTATCAATGATTGAGCATGATGGGCTAGGGATAGCTTTCTTTAGTGTTGATATTTTGAAAGACATGGTTGCTTGTTGATATGCTTGAGTATTGAAGACTTCATGTCAATTATAGACTATTGCTTTGAACCATCTAAAAGACCAAATGTCAATGCTACCAAAGAAAAGAATATGTGATGAACATGTTAGGCAGCATTCCACATCAAAAATTCTATTTTTATCATTTACCTACTCGAGGACGAGAAGGAATTAAGCTTGGGGATGCTGATACGTCTCCAACATATCTATAATTTTTTATTGTTCCATGTTGTTATATTATCATTTTTGGGACTAACCTATTGACATGGTGCCCAGTGCCAGTTGCTGTTTTTTGCTTGTTTTTTTACTTCGCGGAATATCCATATCAAACGGAGTCCAAATGCAGCGAAACTTTTTGGAGATTTTTTCAGCCCAAAAGACAACTTGGGAGCCAAGAAAGTGCATGAGCGGAGGCCCATGGGGCCCACCACCCACCTGGGCACGCCAGAGGCCTCTGGCGCGCCCTGATGGGTGGTGGGGCCCATGGAGGTCTCCATCTCCTCCTCTCAGCTCTATAAATACTCACATATTCCAGAAACCCTAGGGGAGTCGTCGAAACACAATTCCTGCCGCCGCAAGTTCCAGAACCACAAGATCCAATCTAGAGCCCTATTTCGGCACCCTGCCGGAGCGGAACACGATCACGGAGGGGTTCATCATCCTCATTGGTGCTCCTCCGATGATGCATGAGTAGTTCACCATAGACCTACGGGTCTGTAGGTAGTAGCTGGATAGCTTCTTCTCTCTTTTTTATTCTCAACACAATGTTCTCCTCGTTGTTCTTGGAGATCTAATTGAAGTAATGACTTTTTGCGGTGTGTTTGTTGGGATCTGATGAAGTGCGAGTTTATGATCAGATCATAATTATTTGCTCTTCTATCAATTGCCCAACAGTAATTTGTTTACCCACCGTATGCTATTTTCTCGTGAGAAGCCACTAGTGAAATCTACGACCCCCAGGTCTATCTTTTATCATATTGTTTTCAGATCTATTATTCTGAAAACCCAAAAATACCAACGCAGATACAAGAAATCCTGAAGTATCAACACTGTAGCGGTCGTAGGTAGTAGGTGAATCTTCCTATAGACGCCGTGGATAGCTTGAGCCACAAGGGTCCTTTTCGAGACTTCACGTATGACGACTAGTCATTTAGCTTCAATCTCCTTCCTCATGCCAGTAGCAGTGTATCTTAGTACAAGCCCACACGTGGCCTTCAGAGTCATGATCCACCCCTTCGGATGGGTAGGTGGCTTGTTGATCATGCCCTCCTGGAAATGCCGCATGAAGAGCCTCTCAGAGGTAGTTCGAGCTTATCCTTCATACGCATCCCCTAGACGGAGAAATATCTTTGCCTTCATCGTCAAGGCTCTTCTTACCGGGTTAGTAATAACCTAGTTTTACTTACGCAGACACACAAGACTTCAACATATCTAACAATCCCAAGAGGCGAAACAGTATCTATATTTGCAAGCTTAATAGTAACATCAATATCTTGAATCTCAATAGGTGCAATATCATTCATAACTTCTTGATATAGAGAGAACAGAATATCGCTTAATAGAAACAATAGGCATGCCAACAACAGGCTTATTGTTATCAAGCATATCTTGTTCATTTCTAACAGGTTTAGCAATTCTAGCAGCTTCAGAACAAAAGTAAATAACATGCCCATCAATATTATCAACCAATAGATCTTTATTCATTGCAACATTATGTTCCACTTTTATTTGTTCAGAGGGTTTGGGTGTTCTAATATTACTCCTATGGACCATAGTAGTGGCCTTAGCATGTCTCTTAATCCTAACAGGAAAAGGAGGTTTTTCAATATAAGTAGTAGGCACAACTGGATCAACAT
This sequence comes from Thinopyrum elongatum, assembly GCA_011799875.1. Taxonomy (NCBI): domain Eukaryota; kingdom Viridiplantae; phylum Streptophyta; class Magnoliopsida; order Poales; family Poaceae; genus Thinopyrum; species Thinopyrum elongatum. Next base: position 344,707,703 of record CM022300.1, read on the forward strand.
TATTAATGATTGTTTCAATTTTAGCAATTGTAGGTTCCTTAAAAGGTTCTTCAATAGGTGGATGAAATTTAAACCACTTCTCCTTAGGGAGATCAACATGAGAAGCAAATGATTCACAGAAAGTAGCTACTATCTCAGAGTCAAGTCTATATTTTGCGCAAAACTTATGAAAAGCATCTGTTTTGATTTAGGATTTAACACAATCATATTAATGATTTATAACTAACTCATTACCTTTGTCGACTTCCCAACCTTTAGAGTTGCATTTAATTCTTTCAATAAGATCCCATTTGAATTCAATAGATTTCTTCATAAAGGAAACAGTAGAAGAAGTATCAAGCATTGATCGATCATTATGAGAAAGCCGAGCATAAAAGTTTTGTACAATTATTTCTCTTGAGAGCTCATGATTGGGGCATGTGTGCATCATATAAGTAAGCCTCCCCCAAGCATGAGCGATAATTTCTCCTTCACAAGGCCAAAAATTATATATATAGTTCCGATCACGATGAACCAGATGCATAGGATAAAATTTCTGGTGGAATTCCAGCTTCAATTGACTCCAATCCCAGGTTCCAATATCATCCAATAGCCTATGCCAAGATAATTCTTTTTCCCCCAAAGATAAAGGGAATACTTTCTTATTAACTCCATCCTCAGATAAACCTGCAAGCTTAAATAATCCACAAATTTCATCTATATAGATTAGGTGCATATCAGGATGCATCGTTCCATCTCCTGCATAAGGATTAGCTAGCAGTTTCTCCAACATACTTGAGGGAATGTTATAATAAATATATTCAGTAGGTTTAGTAGGTTGAGGGGCAACTCTTATTTCTGCCGGCCGAGGTGAAGATACCCCGAACAAGCCCCTCAAAGGATTATTTTCCATAGTGACAAGTACAGTAGATTTCAGCAGGTAATAAAAATGTTTCCTTACCAAATTCCACTTATCAAAGGAGCTTCACTCCGTGACAACGGTGCCAGAAAAGAGTCTTGTTGAACCACAAGTATAGGGGATCAATCATAGTCCTTTTAATAAGTAAGAGTGTCGAACCCAACGAGGAGCAGAAGGAAATGACAAGTGGTTTTCAGCAAGGTGTTCTCTAGAAGTACTAAAAGTAGCCGTTACAAAATTTTTTGTAGCAAGGTAATCTGTAACAAGTAACAAGTAGCAATAGTAAAAAAAGGTGCAGCAAGGTGGCCCAATCCTTTTTATAACAAAGGACAAGCCGAAAAGTTCAGTTATATAACGCAAAGTGCTCTCGAGGACACATGGGAATTCTCGTCTAGTCACGTTCATCCTGTTTAGTTGATTCACATTTACTACTTTTATAATTTGATATGTGGGTGGACCGGTGCAAGGGTGCTGCTCTTAATAGAACAAAGAAACATCTTCTGATTACCCCCTCTGGAAAGCATACGCAACTATGAAAGAAGAATTAAGATAAATCGAACCATAGCATGAAACATATGGATCCAAATCAGCCCCTTACGGAATAGCGCATAAACTAGGGTTTAAGCTTCTGTCACTCTCGCAACCCATCAGCTACATATTACTCATGCCTTCCCATAGCCCCAAGTATGGTTAAGTGTCATGTAGTCGACATTCACATGACACCACTAAAGGAAGAACAACATACATATCATCAAAACATTGAACGAATACCAACTTCAGATGATTACTTATAACAAGACTTCTCCCATGTCCTCAAGAACAAAAGTAACTACTCACAAATCATATTCATGTTCAAGATCAGAGGTGTATTGAATATGCTTAAGGATCTGAACATATAATATTCCACCAAATAAACAAACTAGCATCAACTACAAGGCGTAATCAACACTATTAGCAACCCACAGGTACTAATCTGGGTTTTTTGAGACAAAGATTGAATATAAGAGACGCACTAGGGTTTGGGACACTACTGCAGGATGGTCCAAATGTGACACTACAATCAAAGACCCTGCGACAAAATTGTGTGTGATGCATTAATCGCAAATGGTGATTAAAAACCGTTAAAAAAGATACAAAACATTTGCGATGGCGGAGACATCAAACACGATTCAGATTATAGTTGCGTGTGCGATGCGTGGCATATGGTTAATCTAGAAGAATTGTTTGCGATGAGCCAAAACAACAGAAACGGCAGCCATATGAAGGTGTGTGCACTATACGGCATACAGTTCACTCGGATGAACTTTTTGCGATTAGGGAACGCAACATAAACGGTTAGCCAGATCAAGGTGTGTGCGATATACGACATGCAATTAACTTGGATGAACTGTTTTCGATTAGGCAACACAACTGAAACGGTTCAACTTAACAAGATGTGTGTGATACGCGGCATACAGTTCACATAGATGAACTGTTTGTGATGAGCTAAAAGAACACAAACATTCGTGTAAACAAGATGTGTCTGATACGTGGCAAACAAGCCACTCGGATGAACTATTTGTGATGAGAAAATATAACTCAAACGGTTACTACAGTTCATTCGTGTGCGATTATGTGTGTAGAAAAAACTTTCAAAAATGCAAACGAGTTGCTTGCGATGGCTAGGAGTATCGCACACGTTGCATGGTGCGAGTACTCATGTGTGATGATTAGTAAGTTATACATACATTTCCTTATGTTAACACATGTGTGATAACACGTGACACTGCATACTGTTGTCGAGTTTTATGATCCACTTAAGTCTTCCCATGCTCCAGCGAAGGCTTCCCGTGCTCCACAGGGGTGAATTGTAAAATCCCCAATCCCCTAGCCAGCTACTAGCTATAAATAACCACAGCAATGGCCGGTGGCAGCGACTCACTACTGATCCACTTGCTAGCTAGTTACCCACACATACCGGCATACCCCCATCGGCCGACAACATGATGGAGTTGTGCGACGAAAACGGGCATTGGACATCGTAGTTTAGGTTAATTAATCATACCTCCAGACACGCGACAATCATCCGGCTCTGGAGGTGTAATTAATTAACCTAATCTATGATCTCCATCGCCTGTTCCCCGTGTCCGGCTGAGATCAAATAACTAAAGCTTCCCCAATGTGACCGTGCGCCGGCCCCAACCATTGGCAAAGCACACACGGAGGTATGCGAGAGCAAAGCGCACGCGGAGGCACGCGAGAGCAAAGCGCGTACGGAGGGACGCGACCTGAGCGCTCCTCAGCGCCTAAACAGCGAGCAGAGCGTGTCGCGGCCGCCTAAACGGCGAACAAGCACATGCATAATTATTGCATATAGTAGTTGAACATAGCAGGGAATAGCCGTCCAACAATATTATTTTCAATGACATGCATTAATATTTTCTTAGTTAAATCTAAGTTCAAAATTTGGTACAAAATACGAAGGGGACCAATAAACCACGACGGAGGTAGTACCTATACCAACACAGACGCCCAATGGAGAAATTATCGGCGTTATACACATGTCTCACAATCCACGGCAATGCTTCCCGCCTCTTCCCTCATCGATTCCCCCCCCCCCACAAGTTAGTGGCTTGCTCCATATGACCCAGGCAGCAATGCACCGTAGCGACACTGTGCGCAGATCTGGTCGACACCTATCTACCATTAGTTATTCCAAGCATGCCAGGCAATGACGAAAGCTTCAACGTTGACCCCTTCCTGCGTTACATCTTCGGCAAGGTGAATGAGCCGGAGCAGGCCAGAGAGCAAGAGCTTCATCGGCCGGTGCAGGTGCCATGGCCCATCGGCAGCGTTACCACCGTGCCAGTCCATGGGCGCACAATGGACATATTGCAGAGGAAGTGTGATGAGCAGTTTTCCATCCACCGTGCAAAAGATCCAGAGCTGCTAGGCGGCATGATCGATGACCCACCCGAAGATTCGCCGTCACTGGTGCTCATCGAGAGCATGACGCCCTGCCAGGAATGGGCAGAGGACCTCTGTGATTTAGTTATGAGATAGCCTGTCTGGGACCTCATCATTGCCGCCGCCGGCCATGTCAACATCGATCTGGACGATGTGGTGGCCAGGCTCGAGTGCATCATTGGAGGATTTGACATCCCCGATGAAGTAGAATATCACCAACGTGATATCTTGAGGATGCAGGTGATGGACGAAATTTGCTACTAGTGCAGAGACATGGAGATGGAGTGGTTCCATGGGCATGTCATGCGTGGAATTGCACGCTGTCAAGCTCTAATGGAAGAGGACCAACAGCCCTAAGAGCCTCCAAGCGCTAGCAGCTCTGCAGGTGGAGACGGGTACAGTGGCCGCGGGTCCGGACACTCAGAATGAACGGCCGCAAGGGTGCTATGCTGATCAAGGAGTCCGTGGAGACCGTCGTCCGAAGGCCGTCAGCTCAGCCTTTTAGCCTATATTTTATTATAATTGTATGCAAATGTCGCATATCGACATTTTAAGTCACTAAGCATATGTAGGACATGTGTGTTTTGGGCGTTGCCGCATGTGGCATTTTAAATTATCCTGGATATGTAAGACAATTATTAACCGTTGGCACTATAAATTTGCCTCAACGGCGAGCAGAGCGCGCGCAGGGACACCAGAGCGGCCGCCTCAATGGAGAACAAAGTGCGAGGACAGACGCAAGCAGAGCGCGCCGCGGCCACCTCAACTGCGAGCAACCACACTTGCATATTGCAATTGTGGTCAACCTTCTGGCACACCGTGGGAGGCGCGACAGCCCATCCATCGGACACGATAGTGATATTTGGACCGTGTGTGATAGTGGGCAGACATGTACACATCTGAGAACGCGGGCCCACATACGCCATCTGGGAACTGTTTCGGACTTCAAGCCCAGAACCATCAATAAATTTTGAGCTTGTTTCTCATCACATTCCAGATTACCACGCAATAATTAATTGCAAATATGTTAACACCGATCGAACCTAAACGTGTTTCCATTTAGCACTGGTCTATAAAAACTACCCACTCAAAAATTACTTCACAATTCCTCTCCTCATCACCCAAAAAAATAGGTCTTTCCTGTTAAGTCATTCCGCCATGACCGGTAGGAGTTTCGGGTTGACATATATGCAGGGAGCAAAGACCAAGGCCGTGGAAGCACTAGAGAGGGCCCGCCGCTATGCAACAGCCATAGTAGAGATGTCCTGGCACGCAGCGGAGCCCTCAACAAGCTCTCACCAGCAGGCGAGGGCGCCTGTCACAGCCGCACTCGCCACGTCGGTGATCGTGACTTGCTGGCTATGGTGAAGTCCTTGGCCAGTGACGATGACAGTCTTGCTGGCCTAATTAAGCAGCACAAGCTAGTCGACGGCTTGATGAAGCTGCCCGAGATTAGCGATGCCTCGGTTGAGAAGGCGACCGGCCTCGTCGTGCAACTCATGGGTGACACATTCAAAGCTCCTCAAGGAGCTCACTAAGGAGGAGGAGGCTGCCAACTGGAAGAAGCTGCATGAGCAGAGTAGTGCCTCGAGGATGACGCTGAAAGCGGTTATTAAGGAACTTATGGGTGACTTGAGGAAGCTCCACGTTGAGCGCGAGCTAGAGTTGGAGGAATCCATGGCTGCTGTCAAGCAAAGTCGTGAGGATTTGAAGGAGCCTGAGGAACTCGTCGCCTGTCGATCCATTTAGGAGTAGAGATAGTAGAAACACAGATGGTTGTCTATGATTTCCTTCTTCTCTTGCTCCTGTGTCTTCCGGGTGTTGCTGCATGTGGTATTTTAAATTATCAGGAATATGTAAGAAAGTTACTATCCGCACCATTGTAGATTTGTCATCGTATTATCTGTTGCCATTGTAATTTTTTGTCGTATTATCCGTTGCCGCATGTGGCATTTTAAATTATCTGGAATACGAGTTAAAAACAAGCTAAAATCACGTTCTCAGTAAGGCACAAACAAAGGAAATGCTAAAGTTGAGCGGAGCCATGGGAATCACAAGCAAACACCCTCCGTCGAGGTGCTTTTAACCGCATGTTAAACAACGGCTCGACCACCATTAATGGAGAAGTTGTGAGCGAGGCGGGCGGCTGGTGGATGGAGGCCAAAGAGCTCACTTCCCGGTGAGCATGCGTGGCGGACTGCTCGCACGTGTCCCGTCGAGCCTGCGTGGCAGACAGGTCGCACGCGTCTCGTCGAGCTTGCGCGGTGGATAGGTCGCATGCGTCCCATCGAGCCTTGATACGTCTCCAACGCATCTATAATTTATGAAGTATTCATGCCATGTTTACAACAATTTTATATGGTTTTGGTATGATTTGGATGGAACTAACCCGGACTGACGCTGTTTTCAGCAGAACTACCGTGGTGTTGTTTTTTGTGCAGAAATAAAAGTTCTCCAAATGCAACGAAACTTTTTGACGATTTTTTTTGGAACAAAAGTGGCACTAGAAGCTTCGTGGGAGGACCAGAAGGTGAAGGAGGTGAGCACAAGACACTTGGGCGTGCCAGGAGGCCCAGGGGCGCCTAGGTGGGTTGTGCGCACCTCAAGGCCCATCTTCGCGTGATTCCAACACTGAAAAATCCTATAAATAGAGAAACCCCCAGAAATAACCCTAGATCAGAAGTTCCACCGCTGCAAGCCTCTGTAGCCACGAAAAACCAATCTAGACCCTATTCCGGCACCCTGCCGGAGGGGGAAATCATCACCAGTGGCCATCTTCATCATCCCGGCGGCCACCATGATGAGGAGGGAGTAATCCACCCTCGAGGCTGAGGGTTTGTACCAGTAGCTATGTGCTTAATCTCTCTCTCTCTCTCTCGTGTTCTTGAGATGGCACGATCTTGATGTATTGCGGGCTTTGTTAATATAGTCGGATCATATGGTGTTTTCCCCTCTCTATCTTGTTGTGATGAATTGAGTTTTCCCTTTGAGATTTCATTTTTTATCGGATTGAATACTTTTATGGATTTGAGAGCACTTGATCTATGTCTTGGCAGTCAACTCACGGATTCCTGAGATGACATTGGGGTAATTTATGCATAGGGGTTGATGCAGGGTTTCATCCTTGTTTCTCCGGTAGAAATCTTGGGGCACTCTTTCAGGTTCATTGTGTTGGATTGAGCATTATGAATCTGAAATTGTTTGATGCACATCGCATAATCAACTCATGGATACTCGCGGTGAAATTGGAGTATCTAGGTGACATTAGATTTGGTTGATGTGTATCATATGGTGTTATTTCAGTACGAACTCTTGGTTAGATCGATCAAAAAGAATAGCTTGGTGTTATTTTAGTACGAACTCTAGGATAGATTGATCGAAAAGAATAGCTTTGAGGTGGTTTCGTACCCTACAAACAATTTCTTCATATGTTCTCCGCTAGATAGGAACTTTTGACTGATTCTTCATCACACGTTGAGGGATGGTTATATGATCCAATTATATTAGCATTGTTGGGAGATTGCACTAGCGAAAGTACGGACCCTAGGCCTCATTTTCAAGCATTGCAATACCGTTTGTGCTCCGTTTTATCAATTGCTACCTTGCTATTTTTTATTGTTCCTATTACAAAAATCAATATCTACTATCATTACTATGCTTGTATCACCATCTCTTCGCCGAACAAGTGCACCTATACAAATTACCATTGTATTTGGTGTGTTGGGGACACAAGAGACTTTTTGTTATTTGGTTGCAGGGTTGTTTGAGAGAGACCATCTTCATCCTATGCCTCTCACGGATTGATAAACCTTAGGTCATCCACTTGAGGGAAAATTGCTACTGTCCTACAAAACTCTGCGCTTGGAGGCCCAACACGAGTCTACAAGAACAAGTTGTGTAATAGACATCAAGCTCTTTTCTGGCGCCGTTGTTGGGGAGGTGAGTTCTTGAAGGTATATGTTTAGATCTTGCAATCGAATCTTTTAGTTTCTTGTTTTATCACTAGTTTGGTTCATAAAATAAAACAAAAAAATGAAATTGTGGTGGCCTCATATTATTCATCTTTATAATGTCTTTCGTGAAAATGATGGAAAGGAAAACTGTGCTCAATTGATAGAGGAAGAATTCTATAAAATGTTTGAATGGTGAGCATGATTGCAATGTTGTTAGTATGAATTCTTTGAATATCCATGATGCTAATGATATGCAAAGCCATAAGCTTGGGGATGCTATGTTTGATGAAGATGATATTTTTTGTCCCCCAAGTATTGATGAGAAAAATTATTATGATGATAGCATGCCTCCTATTTATGATGATTATATTGATGAAAGTGGATTTGGAGAGGTCATGACTTTATTTAATTATGAATCCACTATTTTGGAAGAGGTTTCAATTGACTATGATAAAAAAAGTTGCTATCTATGATGATTATTGTGATGACATGTATGCTATAAAGAATAATGATAACCATGAAACTTGTCATCATGATTTCAATTTTGCCAATCAAGTATCTCATGGTAGTTATTTTGTTGAGTTTTCTCACACTACTATTCATGAGAATAAATTTGCTTATGTGGAGAGTAATAAAATTTTCATGCAGGGCCGGCCCTGGGGTATGGCCGGTGGGGCGACGGCCCAGGGCCCAGGCGAGAGGGGGGCCCATGATAGAGTATATATATATACTATAGCCCAGCAAAAAATAGGCAAGAAATACAAAAGAAAAGAAATAAGATGGGCTAGGCCCATCAGATAGCTAGCTAGCTATCGCGATCGATTAGCGAACGCGAAGCGTCAAGCGCCGTGAGTCACGCTAGTTGCCAGGCAAGACGCCAAGACTGCTCGTTTTCCTTCGTAGGTTCGTCGACCTTCATCGGCCTCATCGCTCGGTGCCTTGCTGCGTTGCCCTCGCCTCGGCCGCCGCTGGAGCTGCGCGCGCTGCATGGCAGTCCGGTAGCCCGACCATCCGGCATCCGGCAAGGTGGCAGCGCGGCAATACCTATACGTCTGGCTACTTTGCCGACTGCAAGCGATCTAAAGTCTGCAACGCTGTTCGGCTGTCCCTAATCCCTGAAAGTCTTCAATTCATTATGTCTGAATGTTTCGATCCATGTTCCTCGGTTCTTGTCCATCCCCCAAAACCCTAATTTGACAATTTCAGTAGTTTATTTTATTCTTTATTTAGAATGTACGTATTCAACTATACATCCATGATCCATCCTCCTATGCATGAAGTTTTAATATTTTCTAATCCAATCTATCAATTTTTTGTCATTCTATGTACATGTCTAGGGTTCCAATCATTCGGTTTATAAATTACTAATTCTTTTCTTCATGATTTTAGGACATTAGCCTACCATGTTATCTAAGAAGAAGCAATTGTCGGGTGATGAAAAAAGGAGGAAAAATAAAGAAAGTGATCTGAAAATTCTACCACTGAAGGATATCTTGGACAATGTTGATCTTGATTTTGCCCTTAATGACTTTGCATCAAGAAATGCCCGAAGACACTTTTTTGAAGCACTGGAGTTTTATTGTGGTTGTCGATGGAGTCAATCTAATTTGGTTCTTATTTGAGGTAATCATGTCATGTTAGTTTCATTTTTGCGATCTTTTTAGTATTATTGTTGTTGATGGAGTCAGTTCGGATTTGGTTATTATTGTTCTTGATGGAGTCATTTGAATTATTATAGTCAAATTTTAAACTAAAGATGTGTGATTAGAAATTACTCTTATATCACGCACACACATACATATATATGGTCTTATGACATAGGGGCCCATGTTGTCGAGTTCGCCTAGGGCCGGCCCTGTTTTCATGCTTGTGGATCATGAAAAGAATGATTATGTGATAGTTATATTGTTGAATTCATTTATGATGCCACTGAAAATTAGTATGAGGGAGGAACTTATGCTTCTACATATATCTCAATAATATCAAGTTTCCTCTCTATGTGTTGAAAATCTTGAAGTTTTGCTTGTTTTGCCTTCCTATGCTAGTTGATTCTTGCTCCCATGAATTGTTTGCTCACAAAATCCCTATGCATAGGAAGTGGGTTAGGCTTAAATGTTCTAGTCATATGCTTCATGATGCTCTTGTTATGTTTCAATTCTTATCTTTTACGTGAGCATCATTGAAATCATCATGCCTAGCTAAAAGGCATTAAAGAAAAGCGCTTGTTGGGAGACAACCCAACACTTTTACCTACTGTTTTTGTGTGATCACATGATTAAGATACTACAGTAATCATGTTTTATAGCTTTTGTTTCAATAAAGTGCCAAGTAAAGCCTTTGGGATAGTGTGGATGATAGTTGACTTGATTCTGTGCAAAAACAGAAACTTTTGCGTCCAGTAAACAAATTCCTATCTTTTACTGGAATGTGGAAACATTCTGAACTTTTTACAGTTGATGTGTATACAAATTTTATACGTTTTCCTAATTTTTCAGAATTTTTGGAGTTACAGAAGTATGCCCTTAATTCAGATCTTTACATACTGTTCTGTTTTTGACAGATTCTGTTTGCAATGCATAGTTTGCTTGTTTTATGGTTTCTATGGCTTATATTGCTTAATACAAATTGTGGAAATTGTAGAGTACAGTAGGAATTGTGTGAGAAAATTATGAATTTTATCTTGACAGTACCAAAGTGAATGATTTGTCTTTATCATACTAACTCATCTCACGAAGTTCCGTTAAGTTTTGTGTGATTGAAGATTTCAAGTTTTGGGTGAGATATCGGTATGAGGAGAATATGGAGTGACAAGACCCTACACTTGGGTATGACCAAGGCACCCCATGGTATTGAAGGAATATCCAAGAAACTAAGCTTGGGGATGCCCCGGAAGGCATCCCCTCTTTCGTCTCCAACATTATCGGTAACCTCACTTGGACCTATATTTTCATTCGTCACATGATATGAGTTTTTCTTGGAGCATCATTTTATTTTGTTAGGATTTTCTTTCTATTATTTAAAATAATGTTTTGCATCTTTTATTTCAATAAAAATTTCAAGTATAGCCTTTGCCACGCTTATTTTGCAAGTATATGAGTTGCTGTTTCAAAACAGAAAGTTTATCGCAGTTGCAAAAATTCTCTAGAAAAGTCAGAATGTGATAAAAGGTTGAACTTTTTTGCACAATAAGCTTTGATAAATTTTCTACAGTGTGGTAAATGTTCATAATGTTTTGAGATAAATAAGTATGGATACTTCTTCGTTCATTACAGACTGTCCTGTTTTGACAGATTGCTGTTATGTTTCCATTGTTTGCATATGTTTGCTTGTTTAATGATTCTATTTGAGGATAGGACTATTAAATATGCAGAGGAATTTAGTATGCAATGTTAAATAATAATCTTAGTGATTTGATACAGTCGAGAATGATAAGGTTTTTGTGTTGATTTATACTAACTTATCTCACGAGTTCTTGTTGAGTTTTGTGTGGATGAAGTTTTTAAGATTTAGGGAAACCGTGATATAAAAGGAATTAAGGAGGCACAAAAGATCAAGCATGGGGATGCCCAAGGCATCCCAAGATAATATTTAAAGAAGTATCAAGCATCTAAGCTTGGGGATGCCCTGGTAGGCATCCCACCTTTCTTCATCAACAATTATCGGTTAGTATCGGTTGAGCCTAAGGTTTTGCTTCTTCACATGAGTTGTGCTATTCTTGGAATGTCATTTTATTTTGTTTTGCTTTCTGTTTTAATAAAATACTTAGATATGAAAGTTTTTAAATAAGAAAGAGTCCTGACATAGCTACCTATTTACTTAACTACTCGCTTGATCTTCACTTATATCTTTTTGAAGTAGCTTGTCATTTACTCTTGTGCTTCACTTATATCCTATGAGTAAATTGTTGAATGAATTGAATATGAGGAAGTTGAAATTATATCATGCCTAGTGGTAGCTTCACATTGGGTTTAGAAAGTGAAATCTTTTGAAGCTTGACAATCACAATATTGGTCATACAAGCAATTCATGAATGATTAGTATAAGGAAGAGAACTTTCACATACAAATATATTATCTTGGACATCTTCTATGATTGTGAATACCCATTAATTATTTTCAAACTTGAGCAAATTATTTGAAGTTGGACAAGGAAGACAACGTAATGAGTTATGGTCATGTATATTTGCATAGAAGTTATATTGTTATGGATCCTCTAACATGTGGTGTTTGCCAAGGATTTTTTGCTAGCCAAAAATTCATACTAAGTAGAGATACTACTTGTGCATCCAAAAACCTTTAAACCCAGTTTCTTGCCATGAGTGTCCACCATACCTACCTATGGATTGAACAAGATCCTTCAAGTAAGTTGTCATCGGTGCATAAAGCAATACAAATTGCTCCTAAATATGTTTGATCTTTTATTGTAAGGGAAAATTGAGCGTTGTATGAACTTGTGATGGCAAAGTAATAAAAGCGACGGACTGCATAATAAAGGTTGCTATCATAAGGGGCAATATAACATGATGTTCCTTTGCATTAAGAGTTTGGGCATCCAAAAATAAAAAGAGCATGACAACCTCTGCTTCCCTCTGCGAAGCGCCTATCTTTTATTTTTCAGTATTTACTTTTATGCAAGAGTCAATAGTATGCATTCTCATTTCAACCTCAATTATCCTCTAGTTGGCAGGCATCATGTGGTGGGGAAAGATCTAGGCACATATGACCAGTCAAATATATTTGATCATGAATTATTATTTTTGACAATTATCTCTATGATAAATGAGTTGGGAGGCGAAATATTAAGCCCCTATCTTTCTCTGTATTTGATGGATGCCATTTGTTCTAAAAATATGCTTTGAGTACTAGCAATTGTAGAAGACTATATGATGATTGAGTATGTGGAGCTCTTACTTAGACTCTATTGAATAAGTTGAATTGCAATTGTTTGGTGACTTAGAATATAGGTTGTTGAGTTTCAAGAGAATTCATTCTTTGAACCTTAACATGTGAATTGGTTGCTACTTTAACATGAGAAGTTTTATGAGGAAGAATTGCTATTATGACACTAGGAAAAGTGATTGAAATTATCATTGATCAAACTTATGCACTCTGCTAGCATTCACACTTCATAAATTATTTCTTTTATCATTTACCTACTCGAGGACGAGTAGGAATTAAGCATGGGGATGCTGATACGTCTCCAATGTATCTATAATTTATGAAGTATTCATGCCATGTTTACAAAAAAATTATATGGTTTTGGTATGATTTGGATAGAACTAACCCAGACTAACGCTGTTTTCAGCAGAACTACCATGGTGTTGTTTTTTGTGCAGAAATAAATGTTCTCCAAATGCTACGAAACTTTTTGACGATTTTTTTGGAACAAAAGAGGCACAAGAAGCTTTGTGGGAGGGCCAGAAGGTGAATGAGGTGAGCACAAGACACCTGGGCGCGCCAGGGGGCCCAGGCGTGCCCAGGTAGGTTGTGCCCACCTCGAGGCCCAACTTCGCGTGATTCCAACACTGAAAATTCCTATAAATAGGGAAACCCCCCCAGAAATAACCCTATCTCAGAAGTTCCAACGCTGCAAGCCTCTGTAGCCTCAAAAAACCAATCTAGACCCTGTTCCGGCACCCTGCCGGTGGGGGAAATCATCACCGGTGGCCATCTTCATCATCCCAGCGGCCACCATGATGAGGAGGGAGTAGTCCACCCTCGGGGCTGAGGGTTTGTACCAGTAGCTATGTGTTTAATCTCTCTCTCTCTTGTGTTCTTGAGATGGCATGATATTGATGTATCGCGGGCTTTGTTAATATAGTCGGATCATATGGTGTTTTCCCCTCTCTATTTTGTTGTGATGAATTGAGTTTTCCCTTTGAGATTTCATTTTTTATCGGATTGAATACTTTTATGGATTTGAGAGCACTTGATCTATGTCTTGGCACTCAACTCACGGATTCCCGAGGTGACATTGGGGTAATCTATGCATATTGGTTGATGCAAATTTTCGTCCTTGTTTCTCCGGTATAAATCTTGGGGCACTCTTTGAGGTTCTTTGTGTTGGATTGAGCATTATGAATCTAAAAATGTTTGATGCATATCGCATAATCAACTCATGGATACTCGCGGTGACATTGGAGTATCTAGGTGACATTAGAGTTGGTTGATGTGTATCATATGGTGTTATTTTAGTATGAACCCTTGGTTAGATCGATCGGAAAGAATAGCTTGGTGTTATTTTAGTACGAACTCTAGGATAGATTGATCAGAAAGAATAGCTTTGAGGTGGTTTCGTACCCTACAAACAATTTCTTCTTATGTTCTCCGCTAGATAGGAACTTTGGAGTGATTCTTCATCGCACATTTAGGGATGGTTATATGATCAAATTATATTAGCATTGTTGAGATTGCACTAGCAAAAGTATGGACCCTAGGCCTCATTTTCAAGCATTGCAATACCGTTTGTGCTCCATTTTATCAATTGCTACCTTGCTGTTTTTATTGTTCCTATTACAAAAATCAATATCTACTATCATTACTACGCTTGTATCACCATCTCTTCGCCGAACAAGTGCACCTATACAAATTACCATTGTATTTGGTGTGTTGGGGACACAAGAGACTTTTTGTTATTTGGTTGCAGGTTTTTTGAGAGAGACTATCTTCATCCTACGCCTCCCACAGATTGATAAACGTTAGGTTATCCACTTGAGAGAAAATTGCTACTGTCCTACGAAACTCTGCGCTTGGAGGACCAACACGAGTCTACAAGAACAAGTTGTGTAGTAGACATCAAGCCTGCGCGGCGGACTGCTCACATGCGTCCTGTCGAGACTGCACGGCAGACTTCTCGTGCTCGTCCCGTCTAATCAAACAGCTGCACACATGCCACCGACTATGGTTAATTTTGGCACAAAATACAAAGAGGACCAATAAACCAGGACCGAGGTAGTACTCTCCAATATAAAGAGGGACGCGTGGCCGCACTTCAATAGTTACTGGAACACACACTGTTCAAATAATACAACCGTTTCCGATAGTAACGTGTCAGCTATTTGTTCCAAAAGGACTACGTTGGCTATTAATGTGTGCGCCTTGTCTCAAATTGGATGATTTTTTTACCATGGCATATATGTGCCATGTCATGAAACTATGCCAAGTTTCTTGATTTTTGGATGTGTTTTGGATTTACGGGGATTTAAAAACCAAGATTCTCAATATTTCAGGCCGAGATAGGATGCCGAGACGTTTGTAATTCATTCTCATTCCTTGAATGGGACTTAAACATGCACCCAAGGACACATGTACGATTTTTCAACCCATTTTTGTAGCAGTGGAGCAAGTGCTTGGAGTTCAAATTTGAATTATGGACTTTAAATGCCTAGAAACTCATTTAATATATAAAAAGGCCAAACGAACATGGAATAATTTCAAATTTAAGCAGGAATCTCCGGTTATTCTATGTTGCATGTAGAAAAAAATACAAGGCAAGAAGGGGCAGCGATTATCGTTTCGCCCACAAGGGGGGCACGTTCCCTACCGGAACCACGAGGCTTCTTGTGAGAAGCTCCGGTTTGTAAGAGGCTTGTAATAAAGCTTGCCCCAAATTGGATGATTTTTTTACCACGACATATATGTGCCATGTCGTGGCACCATGCAGAGTTTCATGATTTTCTGGTGAGTTTTGCATTTACGGGGATTTAAAAACCAAGATTGCCAATGTTTGAGGCCGAGCCAGGACGACGAGACGGTTGTAATTCATTCCCATTCCTTACATGTGACCTAAACATGCACCCAAGGACACATGTATGATTTTTCTAGCCATTTTGGTGCAATCGAGCATGTATTTGTAGTTCATATTTGAATTATGGACATTAAATGCCTTAAAAACTCAATTAATGTATAAAAAGGGCCAAACGAACCCTGAATAATTTCAAATTTCAGCATGAATCTCCTGTTGTTCCATGTTGCCTGTAGAAAAAAAATACAAGGCGTGAAGAGGCAGCGATTATCGTTTCGCCCACAAAGGGGATACGTTCCCTATCGAAACCACGAGGGTTCCGGCGAGAAGCTCCGGTTTGTAAGAGGGTTGTAATAAAGCTTGGCCCGAATTGGACAATTTTTTTACCATAGCATATATCTGCCATGTCATGACACCATGCCAAGTTTCATGATTTTCTGATGAGTTTTGGATTTACGGGGATTTAAAAACCAAGATTCCCAATGTTTGTGGCCGAGCCAGGACGCCGAGACGGTTGTAATTCATTCCCATTCCTTGCATGGGACCTAAACATGCACCCAAGGGCACATGTACGAGTTTACTAGCCATTTTAGTGCACTGGAGCATGTATTTGTACTTCAGATTTTAATTATGGACATAAAATGCCTAGAAAACTCAATTTAATGTATAAAAAAGGCGAAATGAACCCCGAATAATTTCAAATTTCAGCACGAATCTCCTGTTGTTCCATGATGCCTATAGAAAAAATACAAGGCGAGAAGAGGTAGCGATTATTGTTTCGCCCACAAGGGGGACACGTTTCCCTATCGGAACCAAGAGGCTTCTTGAGAGAAGCTCCGGTTTGTAAGAGGGTTGTAATAAAACTTGCCCCAAATTGGACAATTTTTTTACCATGACATATATGTGCCATGCCGTGACACCATGCGAAGTTTAACGATTTTCGGGTGAGTTTTGGATTTACGGGGATTTAAACCCGAGATTCTCAATGTTTCTGGCCAAGCCAGGACCCCGAGACGGTTGTAATTCATTCCTGTTCTTTGCATGGGACCTAAACATGCATCCAAGGACACATGTATGATTTTTCTAGCCATCTTGGTGCACTGGAGCATGTATTTGTAGTTCAAATTTGAAATATGCACATTAAATTAATGCTTAGAAAACTCAATTATAATGTATAAAAAAGGCCAAACGGACCATGAATATTTAAAGCAGTTCTGGTCAACCATCTCGCACCCGTGGGTAAGCATTGTGCGCATGCGTCATGCTAGCTCGCACTTCCTTCTTTACTAAGTTTTCCATATTACCAGTGTTATATATCCAAGCACGCTACTGGTTCCTACCACTCCCCTAATCGGTTTCCCGCTACTCCTCCTGTTATGACCGGCGTCACTTATAGCCGGAGGAGGCCCAATGGCGCGTCTAGTTAGGGGCTTGGCCCAACTTATCTTTATTTTTATTATCTCATCGAGGATTATATAAACTCTTGTAAGGCCACATTTTCGAATTAAGCAATAAGTCATAACTATTGCCCGACTCCCTTCAGGAGCCGGAACCCAAACCCTAGCCGCCTCCTGCGCCATCTCCTCCTCCTCCGCCGCGCGACAACGGCGTCGTCGTGCCGCCGCTCGCGCCCAGCTCCTCGCCACCCTCCCTTCCACCCCTACAACCTAAGAGCTAGGCCTGGTAGGATCCCAGCTCCTATCAATCTAGTATTAGTTGTCTCGGGATCGGTCATGTCTGCACCTCTCCCCACCGCCACCCTTCCGCTGCAGCCGACCACCACCACGCCGCCGGCCATATCCACGGCTGGGGCACCATCCTTGTCGGGCCTAATGTCCTCCGCTTCCTGGACACTGCCGCTCGCCGCCCCCGCCGTTTTCATTCCAGAGGAGATGCCGGCTGCCCTCCGGGACCTCACCCAGGCGGTCGCAGGCATCAGCACCTTCCGCGCGAGCCCCTACGGGCCGCAGCCACTGGGGCCCTTCGCCACCGTGCCGCCGCTGCCGCAGTTGCCACCGTGGCAGCCGCCCCCTCCACAACGCCTCCACCGCCGAAGTTGCCGCTGTGGCAGCCGCCGCTGCCGTCATCCTCGACCCAGGGCGCCCCAACAACGGCTCAGCGGGTGCCCATCCACCAGGTCCGGTTCCCTCCATCGCCATCACCGCTGCCGGCCTAGCTCGCTAGATCCCTCGAGCCGGTCTACTCAACGGCCTCCAGACAGCCGCATGTGCCGCCCCCGCCGGTGCCGTCCTCACCCATCCAGTTCAGCGGGCCCTCGGGCTCCACCGACCCCTATGGCGGCGTCGACGGGCCCCTGTTCCAGGGTGGCCTGCTGATGCCCACCTACTCGGCACCGTCGTCCTCGCTGCTCCACACCTATGAGGTGTACCCCTTCGTCATCCACGGCCAGACACCGCCGCGTTTCTCCAAGCTTGAGTTCGCCACCTACGACGACACCATGGACCCCCTGAACTGGCTCAATCAGTGCGACCAGTTTTTCAGGGGGGCAACGCACGCTCGCGTTCGACCGCACCTGGATCGCCTCCTTTCACCTCCGAGGCGCTGCACAGACATGGTATTACGCCCTCGAGCAAGACGAGGGCGGCATACCCCCATGGGAGCGTTTCCGCGAGCTTTGCCTCTTATGCTTTGGGCCGCCAATACGCTGGAGCCGGCTGGCGGAGCTGGGGCGCCTACCCTTCACCTCCACGGTGCAGTACTTCGCCGACCGCTTCCAGGCCCTGGCGTGCCACACGCCCGGCGTGACGGCTCGCCACTGGGCCGAGCTCTTCATTAGCGGTCTGCCGGATCATATCCGCATGGACGTGGAGATGCGGGGACCACAGGACCTCCAGATGGCCATGTACTATGCCCGCGCCTTCGAGCGTCACGCGGTGGCCATGCACCAGGCGTCACCGTCCCGGGGCGCCCGACAGCCCGCCCGGCCGCCACCGACACCACCAGCGCCGGGGCTTCCGACGCAGGCCCCTGCACCGCCCAATGCTCTGGCCGCGATGCGCCCCTTCTGTCGGCTCACCCCGGCCGAGCAGCTCGAGCGCCGTCGTCAGGGGCTGTGCTACAACTGCGACGAGCCCTACGATCCGGGCCACGTTTACCCGTGCCTGTTCTACTTGGAGGCCGCGGACTACATTGAGGAGGACGCCACCGCCGCTGGGCTGGGCGACCTGGCCCTTCCATTGGCCGACGAGGTTCCTCCGGGGCCGGACCAGGCGAACGCCCTCGTCGTCTCCCTCCATGCACTCGCGGGCATTCGGACGGAGAAGACTATGCTGCTGATGGTAACGATCAACGGCGAGCGGTTCCTCGCACTCCTGGACACGGGCTGCACCCACAACTTCCTGCCAGGGGCCACCATGCGCCGCCTGGCGCTGCAACTGACCGGCGGGGAGCAGTTTCGCATTACCATAGCCAACGGTGATTGTCTCCACTGCCAGGGTATTTCTAGGCATGTCCTCATCATCATCGGCACCGAGCACTTCACTGTCACCTGCGTCGGCATCCACTTGGGCTGCTTCAACTTCATCCTCGGCGTCGACTTCTTGTGGACTCTGGGTCCCATCCTCTAGGACTTTGATGCCATGATGATGATCTTCTGGCGCCTAGGTCGCCGCGTTCGATGGGAGGGCATGGGCGGCGCCTCCCTGGCGGCTCCTCGGGCCCAGTTGATGGCGGCCACCATCGACGCTGAGCATCCCCTGTTGTCTAGCCTGTTGCAGCAGCACAATGACCTCTTCGACGAGCCACAAGGCCTGCCACCAGTCCGGCCCTACGACCACCGTATCCACCTACTGCCGGACATCGCTCCCATCGCCGTGCGACCGTGCCGCTACCCCCAGCTATAGAAGGACGAGCTGGAGCGGCAGTGTGTGGTCATGCTTGCCCAGGGCATTATCCGGATCTCGACGTCACCATTTTTTGTGCCGGTGCTCCTTGTGCGCAAGGCTGATGGTTCGTGGCATTTCTGCATTGACTACCGTGCTCTTAACGCCAAGACATCCAAGGACAAGTTTCCTATCCCCTTCGTGGATGAACTCCTGGACGAGCTACACGGGGCACGCTTCTTCACCAAGCTCGACCTCCATTTAGGATATCACCAGGTGCGGATGCACCAGGACGATGTCGTGAAGACGGCCTTCTGCACTCATCATGGCCACTTCGAGTCTTGGTGATGCCCTTTGGCCTCTCCAATGCCCCGGCGACATTCCAGGCATTGATGAACGATGTGCTCCGCCCCTACTTGCGCCGGTTTGTGCTTGTTTTCTTCGACATTCTTATCTACAGCTCATCATGGGCAGAGCACCTGCAGCACGTGACCATCGTCTTCAACGAGCTTCGAGCGCACCATCTGAACCTCAAGCGTTCGAAGTGCTCGTTCGATACGACATCCATCGCCTATCTCGGCCACGTCATCTTGGCGGAGGGCGTCGCTATGGATGCTGACAAGGTCGCGGCGGTCACGGCTTGACCAATGCCGCACTCGCCGTGGGCCCTTCGTGGCTTCTTGGGCCTCGCTGGATACTACCGGAAATTCATCTGGGAGTTCGGCCTCATCGCAGCCCCACTTACGCGTCTGCTGCGCTCTGACGCCTTCTCCTGGGATACAGGGGCGACTGAGGCGTTCCAGACCCTCAAGCAGGCTCTCACGACGGGGCCGGTCCTCCAGATGCCTGACTTTGACAAGCTGTTCATGGTGGACTGCGATGCCTCGGGCGTGGGGTTTGGCGCTGTCCTCCATCAGGGTGATGGGCCGCTTGCGTTCTTCAGTAGGCCCTTCGTCGTGTGCCATCACAAGCTTGCGGCCTATGAGAGGGAGCTTATCTGCTTGGTGCAGGCTGTGCGTCACTGGCGGCCGTATCTTTGGGGGCGGCCGTTCCATATTCGCACGGATCACTACAACCTCAAGTTCTTGCTGGACCAGTGCCTCTCCACCGTGCTGCAACATCAGTGGATCAGCAAGCTCTTTGGCTTCAACTTCACCATCGAGTACCGTTCGAGCTGCCTCAACACCGTGGCAGATGCACTGTCCAGCCGCGACACCGACCACGACACCGACACCATCGACGCCGTAGGGGCGGCCATTTGCATCCGCTCGGGGCCCTCCTTCGCCCTCATCGACGACATCCGTCGGGCCACCGTGAGCGCTCTGGATGCGCAGCTCCTTAGGCAGCGCCTCAACGCCAGCGACCTGGAGGAGCCGTGGCGCATGGCTGATGGCCTGCTCCTGCACGGGTGCCGGCTCTTCGTGCCGGATCACGGCGACCTCCGCCACCAGGCCCTGCTGCTGGCCCATTCGGCCGGTCACGAGGGAGTGCAAAAGACCCTCCATCGTCTCCGAGCAGATTTCTACATCCCCGGCGACCGGGCGCTGGTGCGAGACTTGGTGCGGTCTTGCATGACATGCCAGCGCAACAAGACGGAGGCACTACGGCCGGCGGGGCTGCTACAGCCCCTTGAGGTGCCCTCTCAGGTCTGGGCCGACATCTCCATGGACTTCATCGAGGGCCTCCCCAAGGTGGGCGGCAAGTTTGTCATCCTTACAGTGGTCGACCGCTTCTCCAAGTATGCACACTTCATTGCGCTCGGCCATCCCTACACCGCCGCCTCCGTGGGGTGTGCATTCTTCGACGGTGAAAGCACAAGTGCTCCTTGTAAAAGCACAAGTGCACCCTGGGTCATTTTGGTAATTAATGTCAACATATCTCTTGTTGGACTAATATTTTCATCAAGTACATTTCAGATAGTTCAGCAAAGGCATGGCATGGACAAGAGGATGTGGAACCCCTTCTAGATGCTAAGGACAGAAGATTGGCAAAGGCTCAAGACTCTTAATTTCTATTTCAGTGATCCAAGACCACATTGAGTCCATAGGAAAAGCCAATACTATTAAAAGGGGATGAGGTGTTGCTTAATGGTCTACTTGCACAAAGTGCTTAGTGATATGCTCCAAATCCCTCAGCCACTTTCTCAGATCCAAATATGTCCTAAACCTAAAGTCAAACTCGGCCCCACCGATTTGATTCATCCGGCGCCACCGAGTTTCCTTGACATAGCCACTGCCAGAAACCCTAATCAGTTCGGTCTCACTGATGGGATCTCGGTCTCACCGAGATGGGCTTGCATACTCTCTGTTGCCTATTGCAACTATTTCGGTCTCACCGAAATATGCAGTCGGCCCCATCGAGTTTGCTTGACCAACTTTCTGTTTGCTTATTACTAAAATCGGTCACACCGAGTTTGTGTAATCCGTCAAACCGAGACGAGGTTTTATCGTAACCCTAGCACATCGGTCCCACTGAGTTGATTATATCGTTCCCATTGAAAAGCCTAACGTTCACATGTTTTGGCTGGATCGGTCTCACCGAGTTTAACTGTTCGGTCTGACCGAGTTGTCTCATTTGTGTGTAACGGTTAGATTTTATGTGGAGGCTATATATACCCCTCCACCCTCCTCTCCATTAGAGAGAGAGCCATCAGAACGTGCCTACACTTCCACTACTCATTTTCTGATAGAGAACCACCTACTCATGTGTTGAGACCAAGACATTCCAATCCAACCATAAGAATCTTGATCTCTAGCCTTCCCCAAGTTGCTTTCCACTCAAATCATCTTTCCACCATAGCCAAATCTGTGAGAGAGAGTTGAGTGTTGGGGAGACTATCATTTGAAGCACAAGAGCAAGGAGTTCATCATCAACACACCATCTATTACCTTTTGGAGAGTGGTGTCTCCTAGATTGGTTAGGTGTCACTTGGGAGCCTCCGTCAAGATTGTGGAGTTGAACCAAGGAGTTTGTAAGGGCAAGGAGATCGCCTACTTCGTGAAGATCTACCCGAGTGAGGCAAGTCCTTCGTGGGCGATGGCCATGGTGGGATAGGCAAGGTTGCTTCTTCATGGACCCTTCGTGGGTGGAGCCCTCCGTGGACTCGCGCAACCGTTACCCTTTGTGGGTTGAAGTCTCCATCAACGTGGATGTACGATAGCACCACCTATCGGAACCACGCCAAAAATCTCCGTGTCTCCAATTGCGTTTGCACACTCCAATCCCATCCCTTTACTTTCTTGCAAATTGCATGCTTTACTTTCCGCTGCTCATATACTTTTGCCATGCTTGCTTGAAATGTATTGTGAATGCTTAAACTTGTGCTAAAACTCCACCTCAACTTGAAGAACTTAAAAACTGCTACTTTTGCTTGTTAAGGGTCTAATCACCCCCCCTCTAGACCCCTCTTCTCGATCCTTTCAATTGGTATCAGAGCATTGGTCTCCATTGCTTTGGTTTAATCACCATTGGAGGAAGATGGATGAGTCTACGATTGGGAGTATTAGACATAGAGTACCTTTACTTGATGGAGAGTTCTTTCATGATTGGAAAAATGAGATGCTTGTGATTTTCAATGAATATCACTTGAACAAGTACATTACTACCCCTTGTGCGCTTCCTATTGATCCTTTGCATCCTACCCCCGATGAGTCTCTTGACATGATCCGTAATCTTAGAACTGTTAATCTTATCATTAGAGGATTGCCTAGAAACTTGATTGTGTGCTTGCCTACACTTGAATGTGCTTACACTATATGGAGATATCTCGAGAAACGCTTTCCAAACTATTCCTTGAAAAATCTAGATGAGATTCTTCAAAAGTCCATTGCTTTAAATAAGATGAATTCTAGTGATCCTAAGTTTGATGATTGTTTATTTGAGCATCGTGACCACATCCAAGCCAAAGGAGATGTTGGATTCATTAGTGACATTATCTCTCAAGTTATTAGAATTCATAAATTTGAACATTGTCATGGTCATAAATCTAATGAATTGCCTTCTCTAGGTAATGATCATTCATATGATGATGATGTTGAACATGGATATTATGACGAGGATGATGATAGTGACTTTGATCTTGATGAGTCTATGAGACACTTTGGTCTTATGGTTAACCTTCGCGGCTACATGGCCGGAGGAAAGGAATGGGTTCTTGATAGTGGATGTACCGATCACATGACCGGAGACAAGGATATGTTTCGTGGGATTGCTGAAAACGACGGCCCTCGAAAGTATATCACTTTTGGTGATAACTCAAAGGGTAAAGTGGTTGGCCTTGGTAAGGTGGCCATCTCACATGACAGCTCTATCCAAAATGTTATGCTCGTTGAATCTCTTGGCTACAATCTACTTTCCGTATCTAGACTAGCTGATTTCGGTCTCAATGTTCTATTCACTGAAGTAGATTGCCAAGTGTTTCGAAGAGATAATCATATTATGGTATTTACCGGTATACGTACAGGTGATCTATACATTGTTGATTTCACTAAAAAGGCTCGACCTAGAACTTGCTTAATTGATAAATCTTCTAAAGGTTGGTTGTGGCATAGAAGGTTAGGTCATGTGGGCATGCGAAATCTTGATAAGCTTATTAAAGGTGATCATATCCTTGGTGTTAAAGATGTTATATTTGACAAGGATAGACTTTGCAGTGCTTGTCAAGTAGGAAAACAAGTTGGAGGAAGTCATCCCGTGAAGAACATTATGACCACGAGAAGACCGCTTGAGCTACTTCATATGGATCTTTTTGGTCCCAATGCCTACAAGAGTCTCGGTGGTAACTCATTTGGTTTGGTCATTGTTGACGATTTTTCACGATTTACGTGGGTGTTCTTTCTTGATGATAAATCGCAGGTTCAAAAGATCTTCAAAAACTTCGCTAGGAAGGCCCAAAATCAATTTGAAGTGAAGATCAAGAAGGTTCGCAGCGACAATGGAACGGAGTTCAAGAATGCAAATGTGGATACCTTTCTTGACGAAGAAGGGATTTCACACGAGTTCTCGGCTACGTACACACCTCAACAAAATGGAGTTGTTGAGAGGAAGAACCGGACACTCATTGAGATGGCGAGAATGATGCTTGATGAATACAAGACGCCAAAACACTTTTGGGCGGAAGCGGTTGAGACAGCTTGTCATGCAACAAACCGACTATATCTTCACAAGCTACTCGGCAAGACGGCATACGAGCTTCTCACCGGTAACAAACCCCAAGTTGGATACTTTTGAGTATTTGGCTCAAAGTGCTACATTCTTGATAAGCATCGTCATTTGAAATTTGCTCCTAAATCTCATGAAGGTTTCCTACTCGGTTATGGCTCAAACTCTCACACTTACTGTGTCTACAACAATTTCACCCGAAAGGTTGAAGAGACGGTAGATGTGAAGTTTGATGAATCTAACGGCTCGCAAGTAGAGCAATTGCCAATTGATGTAGGTGACAAAGACCCTTCGGAAGCGATTCAAGACTTGTCTATTGGCAAGATTTGCCCAACGAAGGTGAAGGAGAGTACCTCGTCCGTTCAAGTGGAAGCCTCAACTTCATGACAAGGTGAACCACAAGTTGACTTCGAGGCATCCACAAGTGGAACACGACAAGATGAAGGAAACGAGGATGTACAACAAGATAAACCTCATCGACCTCCTTCGCCACCTCCACAAGAGAACATTAACACCAACAACAATGAAGAAAGACAAGAGGAAGAACAAGATGATGAAGAGGATGTTCCACCCCGACCCAAACAAAAGCTCTCGTGAGTTAGAGCAAGAGTTTCAAGAGATCATCCCATTGAACAAATCTTCGATGACATTCAAACCGGGAGAATTACTCAATCTAAGTCTCGCTTAGCTAACTTTTGTGAACATTATTCTTTCATCTCTAACATTGAACCTATGAAGGTTGAAGAAGCTCTTGATGATCCGGATTGGGTGAACGCTATGCATGAAGAGCTACACAATTTCGAGAGGAATCAAGTATGGACACTTGTTGAACAGCCCGATGAAAAGCACAATGTCATTGGAACCAAATGGGTGTTTCGGAATAAGCAAGATGAATATGGACAAGTTGTACGCAACAAGGCCCGTCTTGTCGCCCAAGGGTATACACAAGTCGAAGGTATGGACTAGGGTGAGACATATGCCCCCGTTGCTAGACTTGAGTCCATTCGCATCTTACTTGCTTATGCCAATCATCATGATATTACTTTATATCAAATGGACATTAAAAGTGCCTTTCTAAATGGAGAAATTGAGGAAGTTTATGTTAAACAACCTCCCGGCTTTGTTAATCCTAAGAAACCTAATCATGTTTACAAACTTCACAAAGCTCTTTATGGTCTTAAACAAGCTCCTAGAGCAGGGTATAAATGCTTGACAAAGTTTCTTATTGAAAAAGGCTTTGAGATTGGGAAGATTGATTCCACACTTTTTACTAAAAGGGTTAATGGTGAATTATTTGTATGCCAAATTTATGTGGATGATATCATATTTGGTTCGACTAACCCTCATTTTAGTGAAAATTTTGGAAGGCTAATGTCGGGGAAGTTTGAGATGTCTATGATGAGTGAACTCAAGTTCTTTCTTGGTTAGCAAATCAAGCAAACTAAGGAGGGTACCTTTGTTTCCCAAACAAAGTAAACCAAGGACTTATTCAAGAAGTTCAACATGCAAGAAAGCAAAGGTATGAAAATACCCATGCCTACTAGTGGATATTTGACTTGACAAAGGATGGCAAACCTGTTGACCAAAGGGTTTATCGCTCTATGATTGGTTCATTGCTATATCTATGTGCCTCCCATCCCGATATTATGCTAAGTGTGTGCATGTGTGCATGATATCAAGCGGCCCCTAAGGAATGTCATCTTAAGGCTGTGAAAAGGATAGTGAGATACTTAATTCATACACCAAACTTTGTCATTTGGTATCCTAAGAGGTCTTCTTTTGATCTTGTTGGCTACTCCGATTCGGACTATGCCGGTGACAAGGTTGATAGAAAGTCCACTTCGGGTACTTGTCAATTTCTTGGTAGATCTCTTGTGTCTTGGTCCTCCAAGAAACAAAACTCGGTATCCTTATCCACCACCGAAGCGGAATACATTGCCGCCGGTTCATGTTGTGCTCAACTACTTTGGATGACCCAAACTCTTAAAGATTATGGGATATATGTGAAACATGTTCCATTGCATTGTGATAATGAAAGTTCCATTAAGATTGCTCACAATCCCGTGCAACATTCTCGAACTAAGCATATTGAAGTTGGTCATCATTTCATTCAAGATCTTGTTGCTAAAGCAGACATCGATCTTAAGCATGTTCGTACCGATAAGCAATTGGCGGATATATTCACCAAACCACTTGATGAGAAAGTATTTTGCCGTTTGAGAGGTGAAATGAACATCATTGATGCCTCAAACTTGGAGTAGAAACTCCATTTGGATACATGCAAGGCATGAGCCTATGACAAATCCTTGATATTTCTCTTATGATGATGATCATATGTCTTGAATCTATACTTGTACCCTTGCATGCTATCTAACCCTTGTAGGTACTTGGATGAGTCCAAATCTATGAGATTGCAACTCACTCTCATCTTGAGCAATCTCTACATCACCAAGTCTCTACAATATGGTGGTTGAAGACAAGGAAGCATGCATCCTTTCAACATATCCTTTGATAATTTCGATATATCAAGCTTCATGATTGTCATTTTGGATACACAAGTGCTCTTCCTTGCAAAACTAACCCATGTAGGTAGATGAACTCAAACTACAAGTGGTGCTCCCAACTCATGATGAACTACATCAATCTTGAGCATCCTACACAAGTTCAACTACATGATCAAGGTCGACACCACCACTCAAGGTATGTTATTCCATCTTAGAGGAGCTTTACCCCAAGTCATGGGTCAAAGCATCTCAACAAGATGTGAAAACATCAAAATGCTTAAACGATAAATGGTAACCCCATTTTGAGCTTAAACGATGAGTATGACCTATGATCAAGTGTTATCACTTGACTCCTAAGTCAATATACTCTAACATAGGTGACTCTGTCGCCGTCCAACCCTAGATGAAGTTCTCTAGTGTTTCTTTGTGTTCTTGCATTTTCTCTTGCTTGCTTGTTCCCCTTTCAAAAAAAAACTTCATCTAGATTTCAACTCTTTTAGTTTGTTATTCTCTGCATTCCCTGCATCTAATTCATTGCAAATCTTTCAGCTAATTCCTTGCAAATCCTTGTGAGATCTTATTTGCTAAGTGAGATGAGATGACAAAAAATTTCCTCTGTATTGAACTCGGCCTTACCGATTTCTGCCTATTGGCTAGACCGAACTGCAATTTACATTGTAGTTTGTTCATCGGTACAACCGACAAGGACAAACCCGGTCTGACCGATATGCATCATCTATGACACAGCTAACTTGGTGTCATCGATGAAAATGAATCGGCATTACCGATTTCACTACTAAGAAAACATTTTGCCATTACAATGTTAGTTCTTCTCCAGCTCCACTCGATGATTCTTTTCCTCTACTAGCATCTTAAACTACATGCTGCTCTGAACTGTGACTCAAGGATCAAACGTATTTGACTCATGCTCCAGAAGATCCCTTCTTGGAAATTGATGTCAAAGGGGGAGAGAGAGCACACATCAAATCTTATCACATAAGAGAGAAGCACATCTAAGCTTCTCCAGATGCTTATTAGCAATAGAGGAGAGAAGTCACATGTCTTTAAGAGGGGAAAGACATGTTAATACCTAGTTGATTGTACTATTTCTTGCTCTGATTTTCTTTTACCCTACCTTCTCCCAATATCCAATATCAGGTTCAGGGGGAGAAATACCCAAGGGAAGAAAATCTTTGGAATTCATTGCATATCTTTAATCCTTGGGGGCATGTCTATACTAAATTAAGAGTACTAAGTGCTCACTCACTACATGTCATCCCAGTCTTGGCACTCTTGTGTTCTTCTGAGTTTGCTCTGTTTAGTGGTGCTTCTGTGTTATCTAACCCTGTTTTCTCAGAGTCATCTCTTCCAAAGCTAGCTCAAGACCACAAGGTAAGTATATGCATCACACTCATGTGCATGATGATCTCTTGCTGATGTACATATTGTTTGCAAGAAGGACTCATGAACATGAAGGTATACTCTCTATATCAACATCTTTTGCTCTGATGCATATAGCCAAGATACATGTAACTCATTGCTTGCTCTGACATGTTTATGCACTCAAATGTTCTTATAATCACATGTTCTTATATTCTATCTTCACATGATTGCATACATGTAGGGGGAGTTTATGCATGTTACATGTCCTTCCAAAGCTTTACTTGTTACCTTTCTTATCTTTATCTAAAGCTTTGATGTATGTTGTCATCAATTACCAAAAAGGGGGAGATTGAAAGCACAAGTGCTCCTTGTAAAAGCATAAGTGCTCCCTGGGTGATTTTGGTAATTAATGTCAACATATCTCTTGTTGGACTAATATTTTCATCTAGTATATTTCAGATAGTTCAGCAAAGGCGTGGCATGGACAAGAGGATGTGGAACCCCTTCTAGATGCTAAGGACAGAAGATTGGCAAAGGCTCAAGACTCTTCATTTCTATTTCAGTGATCCAAGATCACATTGAGTCCATAGGAAAAGCCAATACTATTAAAAGGGGATGAGGTGTTGCTTAATGGTCTACTTGCTCAAAGTGCTTAGTGATATGCTCCAAATCCCTCAGCCACTTTCTCAAATCCAAATATGTCCTAAACCTAAAGTCAAACTCGGCCCCACCAATTTGATTCATCCGGCGCCACCGAGTTTCCTTGAAATAGCCACTGCCAGAAACCCTAATCAGTTCGGTCTCACCGATGGGATCTCGGTCTCACCGAGATGGGCTTGCAAACTCTCTGTTGCCTATTGCAACTATTTTGGTCTCACCAAAATATGCAGTCAGTCGCACCGAGTTTGCTTGACCAACTTTTTGTTTGCTTATTACTAAAATCGGTCACACCGAGTTTGTGTAATTGGTCAAACCGAGACGAGGTTTTACCCAAACCCTAGCACATCGGTTCCACCGAGTTGATTATATCGGTCCCACCGAAAAGCCTAACGTTCATATTTTTGACTGGATCGGTCTCACCGAGTTTACCTATTCGGTCTGACCGAGTTGGCTCATTTGTGTGTAACGGTTAGATTTTGTGTGGAGGCTATATATACCCCTCCACCCTCCTCTCCATCAGAGAGAGAGCCATCAGAACGTGCCTACACTTCCACTACTCATTTTCTGAGAGAGAACCACCTACTCATGTGTTGAGACCAAGACATTCCAATCCAACCACAAGAATCTTGATCTCTAGACTTCCCCAAGTTGCTTTCCACTCAAATCTTCTTTCCACCATAGCCAAATCTGTGAGAGAGAGTAGAGTGTTGGGGAGACTATCATTTGAAGCACAACGTGACGCCCCGGCTTAATCGTGCGCTAATCATACACGCAAATGCACACGATCAAGCCTAAGGACTCACTCGAAGATATCACAACACCACTCTAAACATAAATAAAGTCATACAAGCTTTATATTACAACCCAGGGCCTCGAGGGCTCGAATACATAGCTCGATGGCATACAAGCGTCAGCGGAAGCATCAGATATCTGAGTACAGATATATTACAAAGAGAGAGAGATAAGCCTTCACAGAGGCGGGGTAAAATAAAATACTACGATCGAAAGGCGTAGGCCTCCTGCCTAGGACCCTCCGAACCTACTCCTGGTCGACAGCCATCTCGTAGTAGAAGCCATCCTCGGGGTAGTAGTAGCGATCGTCGGCGGGGCAACTGTCTTAGGGCTCCGTCATCGGATCACGACGAACTGATAGGGGGAGAAAAGGAAAGCAAAGCAACCATGAGTACTCTGAAGTACTCAGCAAGCAAGGATCTACACTACATATGCATCATTATCAAAGGGAGGCTGTATATGTGGACTGGGCTACAGAAATGCCAGAATAGAGAGGAAAACCTAGTCCTATCAAAGACTAGCATCTTCAAGAATCTTCCAGCATCTTCGAGTGTCTTGCAGCATTTAGAAGAGTATAGGGTAGCATAATGTAAGTAGTAGTAGAATCAGGTAACAGTCTTGCCCAGAGATCCTTCCTCGACTCCCTACGAGAAAGCGATCCCGAAGCCACATATCCAGGTATCATCTCAATTCTAGCTGTACCGATCGGGATACAACTCCGAGTGTCCTTTACCGTAGGACCGGCTATCGATAGATGTGTTCTTCCCTGCAGGGGTGCACCAACTTACCCACCATGCTCGATTAACTCTGGTCGGACACACTTTCCTGGGTCATGCCCGGCCTCGGACAAACGATACACCGGAACCCTACCTACAGCTCAGCAGAGAGGTCCCCGCCGGTCTACCTCCTAAGCGCAAGGGGGTCTTGGGCCATCGCCCCTCGCCCTCCGGGTCGTTGTGTGCAGGGTGGATACCAGCACCGCCTCGAAAGGCCGGTACGATACGACCATGCCACAATGCTGAACTGGACGTCTGACAGAGCTTTCGGCTGATGTTACGATGTAGAACGCCCATACTATGCCCACGTGATGGTTAGTGCTATCCGACCAGAGGCCGGCTCAGATCATATATCCAAATCATAGTGTCCTAGTGGCTTGCGGTAACGAGCAGAGACTCACGAAAGATGTGACCCCGTCGCCCCGTCTCGAGGACTTGCTGCAAGGGCTAAGAATGCCCGGCCGCGCCTCGTGGAATAACTCACGGGCATCTATCCATCATTCGCGGGTACCCCTCAGGGTCGACCCGCCTTTCCAAATATGAGTATCAACAGTAATGTAAGGCATCCGTGAGGCTACCATATCAAGGGGAATCCGAGGCATCACCCTCGTTGGACTCCCACCTGATGTAAAATCAAGGTGGACGTAGGAGGAATCACCCTCGAGGTCCACGCTTGAGGTGTTGCGCGGCTTTGTCAGTATCGGGGGTGGTGTAGGAGGTATCACCCTCGCTTACCACGACCGATCAACTAACCTACAAGGTTATCATCAGAAGTGCTGACGAGGTATCACCCTCGGCACTCGATAGTAACCCAGTAGTGTCGAGCAACTAAGGGGAAAGTGAGGTGCGGTGCCGGGGTCTGGTCTTCGATCCCATTGATCGGGTCTTCTGAGAATCCAGCAGGGCAGTCGGGATAAAGTGGGGGTCACTAGTGGGGCTCTACCCAAACTATACTAAGAAGTTTAGGAAAACGGTAAAGTATCAACAACAGGTTACAATGAACAGGCTATGCAGCAGATATAGGATAACAGTATCAGTAGCAAATTCTAATGCAAGCATGAGAAAATAGAATAGGCGATATCGGGATGATCAATGGGGGGGGCTTGCCTGGTTGCTCGGCGGCAAGGGCAAGGTCGTCAGTGGGGCAGCCAATCACCGGAGTTGCGTCGGTCTCGGAGACTACGTCGGTACCGGGATCTAACGAGAGAGAAGAGGGGGAAGAACAGTAAATACAGAGCAAACAAGTGCTACATAAAGTACAACATGACAATACGCAGTGCCGGGTGTGTCCTAACGTATGGTTGCACACCACCAAGGAAGGAGGAATCCATCCGGGAATGTTTTCCCGGTTCCGGACATTTGTCGGACAGATGACCGGAGAGGAACGGTTCCATGTTCGGATAGTTAGGGACGTGTGACGGACGAACGGACCGCGCACCCGGCTTTGTCTCGTCGTTCTGAGCAACTTTCATGTTTTAAGTTTTTCGATCCGAGCTACAGTTTAAAAGTTATGAATTTCTAAATATTTAAATATTTTCTAAAATTTATTTTATCTATTAAATCAACATTATCCAGAACAGTAGCATCGACGTCAGCATGACGCAATAGTGACGTCATCAGTCAACGGCCGGCTGACCGTGGTCAAATCTGACCTGTGGGTCCAGCGGGACGCACATGTCAGCCTCTGTGACTAAACAGAGCTTAATTAATGGGTGGGCCCCACATGTTAGTGTCTGTTAGTTTAACTAATTATCTTAATTAGCTAATTAGCAGGGGGGCCCACTTGTCATACACTGTGGTGAACAGTAACTGCGTTGACCGCAGTCAACAAAGTCAAACTGGGTCCAGGGGCCCACTGGCAGTGACAGCGGGCGGGCCCCACGCGGTGACACGCTGGCGGGGCCGCCGAAAACACGCCGGCGAGCTCTCCCGCGGCGGTGCTCCGCCGGAGACGCTCGGAAATTGCCCACAGCGGGTCTTTTCGCGCGCCGTAAGCTGCGTTCGAACGAGCGACGAGTACCGCGTCGGGTGACAGTGGTGGCTGGCCGTGGGGTGGCCGGAGTGAGGCGCTGCGTCGACGCCGGCGGCGGTGGCTTTCGGGTTAAGAACCAAAACAGAGCTACGGCGCACGGACGGGCAAACTAAGCAGCTAGCTAGGCTCTGCGCGTTGCGGTGAAACTTACTGGCACGGAGGCGTGACCATTTGGTCGCCGGTGCCACGCCGGCGACGAGCTCGGCGGAGGCGAGCTCGGCATGAAGGGGAACGGTGACAGCGGTGCGGCCTAGCGCGTAAAGAAGGTTAGAGGAGGAGCTGGAGCAAACCTAGCGGCTCAAGAAAGGCCCTTGGGTGAACGGGAGCGCAGAGGGGACCGAATCGACGGCGGCGGCGTTCCGGTGTTCCGAGGAGGAAGAGGAGGGGATCCGGCGCTCCAGGGCTTGTCAGTTCCAGCAAGCACCGCCGGACGATGAGGCGGGAGTCGGCGAAGCCCTTGGGCAGCGTGGAAGGGTTGGACGACGCCGGTGGCCGCGAGGACAGGCGATGCACGGCGGCGACCGCGTCGGGCGCCGACGGAATCTAGCAGAGGAGAGCGAGGGAACCGAGGGGGAAGTGGAAGAGGATGGCCAGGGGGAATGCTCGGGCTCGGTCTTATCCTCTCGTCCTCTCCTGTAGCGTCGGTGGCGCCGCGGTGTCGAGCTGCGGCCGGCGCTCGACGGCGCGACCAGGCGCGCGCCGACACGGCGGTAGAGAGAGGGGGAGAAGGAGAGAGAAACGGGCCGGCTGGGCTGGACCGGTGCACTGTGCACTTAGGTCCAGTCCAGTTTAGGCCTTTTTCTTTTATTATTTCTGTTTTCAATTTACAGTAGCTCTTAGCAATATTTTGAGCTAGCAAAACATTTTGCAAAAATGTGAATCTTGCTCACACTGATGTATTGCAATGTCCAGCAAGGCCACACAAAGTTTGAGCTCGTTTGAAAACCATTTGAGTTTAATAAAAATGGTTTGAGCTTTATAATTGCTAATTTGGCTCTGTTTCATACTGTTTGAGTCACTTTTCTAACTCCAACTTTATTGATGATGGTTTTACAAATGTTCCTGGATTATTAGCCACTTAATGAACATTTTTCCAACAGTGTTTGCTCAACTTCATATTTCACTTTGGAATTTGAGTTGATTTTTAAAATGGAATTGATTTATTTTGGTTAACCTCTATGACTTGGCACTGCAAATGATATGACTTGGCATTATTAGCAGCTAATCACACTGGCTATTACATAGGGGTGTTACACACAAGAGCAAGGAGTTCATCATCAACACACCATCTATTACCTTTTGGAGAGTGGTGTCTCCTAGATTGGTTAGGTGTCACTTGGGAGCCTCCGTCAAGATTGTGGAGTTGAACCAAGGAGTTTGTAATGGCAAGGAGATCGCCTACTTCGTGAAGATCTACCCGAGTGAGCCAAGTCCTTCATGGGCGATGGCCATGGTGGGATAGACAAGGTTGTTTCTTCGTGGACCCTTCATGGGTGGAGCCCTCTGTGGACTCGCGCAACCGTTACCCTGTGTGGGTTGAAGTCTGCATCAACGTGGATGTACGATAGCACCACCTATCAGAACCACGCCAAAAATCTCCGTGTCTCCAATTGTGTTTGCACACTCCAATCCCATCCCTTTACTTTCTTGCAAATTGCATGCTTTACTTTCCGCTGCTCATATACTCTTGCCATGCTTGCTTGAAATGTATTGTGAATGCTTAAACTTGTGCTAAAACTCCACCTCAACTTGAAGAACTTAAAAACTGCTACTTTTGCTTGTTGAGGGTCTAATCACCCCCCTCTAGACCCCTCTTCTCGATCCTTTCAGATGGCATCGTCCGCCTCCATGGGTTCCCCTCTTCGATCGTCAGCGACCGTGACCCGGTGTTCACTGGTCATGTTTGGCGTGATCTCTTCCGGATGGCGGGCGTGAAACTGCGCCTCAGTACGGCCTTCCACCCCCAGACAGACGGACAATCTGAGGTGGTCAACAAGGTGATTGCTATGTATTTGCGTTGTGTTACAGGTGATCGTCCCCGTGCTTGGGTGGACTGGCTCGCTTGGGCAGATTACTGCTACAACACCTCCTACCACTCCACCCAGCACGCCACACCTTTTGAGGTGGTCTACGGCCGGCCTCCACCGCCCATCCTACAGGTTGACTCTGGGACGGCCCGGACGGAGGCGGCTAGTGACCTTCTCCGCAGCAGGGATGAGATCCTTGCCGAGGTGCGCCAGCGTCTTCTCCAGGCCCAGCAGCTATCTAAGAAGTACTACGACGTCCACCACCACGTGGCGGAGTTTGTAGTGGGCGATTGGGTGTGGCTGCGCCTCCTTCACCGCTCCACACAGTCCCTGGATCCGCGCGCTAAGCGTAAGCTGGGCCCTCGCTACACGGGACCGTTTTCCATGTTGGAACGCATCGGCAAGGTCGCATACCGCCTTCATCTTCCGCCCGGCGCGCGCATCCACGACGTCTTCCATGTGGGCTTGCTGAAGCCTTTCTGCGGGGATCCGCTGACGGCCACGCCGGTGCTTCCTCCAACCTCCGATGGACGTCTTCTTCCTGGTCCAGCGAAGGTATTGAAGGCCCAGCAGCGCCGCGGAGTGTGGAATTTGTTGATCCAGTGGCAAGGCCTTCCGAAGGAGGACGCCACTTGGGAGCAGCGTTCTCCATTAGCAACAAGAGCAGCTCTATCTATCGGCCCTTGATGAGTAAGCTTAGCTATACAGCTTAGGTTGCAAAGCAGCAAGCTCCTCGAGGAGTTCCGCTAGCATTTTCCAGACATCCAGCTCGAGGACGAGCTGTTTGCGCAGGCGGGGAGAGATGTTATTACCGGCGTCACTTATAGCCGGAGGAGGCACACTGGCGCATCTAGTTAGGGGCTTGGCCCAACTTATCTTTATTTTTATTATCTTATCGAGGATTATATAAACTCTTGTAAGGCCATGTTTTGGAATTAAGCAATAAGTCATAACTATTGCCTGGCTCCCTTCAGGAGCCGGAACCCTAACCCTAGCCACCTCCTGCGCCATCTCCTCCTCCTCCGCCGTGCGACCACGGTGCCGTCGCGCCACCGCTCGTGCCCAGCTCTTCGCCACCCTCCCTTCCACCCCTACAACCTAAGAGCTAGGCCTGGTAGGATCCCAGCTCCTATCACCTCCCATCAGTTTCCCGCCTCTTCTCCCATCGGTTTCCCGATGCTAGTCTCAGTGTTCAAAGAAGGCTAGGCGGCGACACACCGGCGATGTAAAGATTGCAGACAGTTTCTAAAATCACAAACATGTGTGATAGTTGGGAGTAGGTCATGTCGGGCCCGTGGGACTGGGGGTACCCAGGCCCGTCTACTTGCGGCCCAGTGCGCGACGTACGTCCAGGGCCCAGCAAGCGGCCCACTACAAGACTCCATGAGCAAGACCCTCGCGAGGCCCCTGCCTCGCGAGGCGCACGTCAGCAAGCGTTTCTAGGAGCCTCGCAAGACCTCTTCGCGAGGCGATCATCCAAGGCTGCCTCCCGAGGCCCCATGCGAAGGGGAACGAGTCAAGAGCAGCTCAGCGGGGTCACACGGTCCTGCGTCTTCACGTGGGTGACGTGCGCTACGACGAGCAATGCTAGAGGCCGTGCCAGCGGGCGCGGATAAGAAGGCTTTCCTCTTTCATGCTAAGCGAGCAAGGCCAGCTCGCAGGTTCCCAAAGCAATCCCCAAAGGTTGCCTGACCGGTGCAAGAAGACCAAGACGGTGGGCGCGCCAGGACGAAGGTCATCACCAAGCCCACCGGCGCGTCACAGTAGAGGGCCTTTGCAGATGAAGACCACCTTTAGTCAGGATAAGCTGTGCTCCTGTCCCCCTTCAAACTGGCCGTTGTGGCAACCCTTCACGCCAAGTATTTTTGGGGGAAGAGGACTGAGGCTAGTATAGAGAGGATAGGGTGCCACCATAGAAGGGGAGATCTTTTCCAAGCATAACCCTTATACTCTCGTTCTGCCTCACGCCAAGCAATATCAGACAAGCAGGAGTAGGGTTTTACACCGCAAGGTGGCCTGAACCTGGGTAACTTCTGTATCCATAGTTCTTCCTTCCTAGTTCGTGCTCGCGGGAGCGTCGCCGTGAGGTTGAGCGGTAGAGTAGGGTGGTAGCCAGCGAGCATACCCCAGCGTTCGAACCCCTTGGGTCACCGGAGACCTGATTCTGACATTTGGCGCGCCAGGTACGGGTGTGTCGTTGTCCTCCCGCCCTGTTTAGCTCGTCCACTCCATGGCCGACACTCTTCTGAACACGCGGGGCGCCAGGCGCTCGCCCTCGCTCGTTGGATGCCCTCTGGTGGCGTGGGCTGCCAAGCTTTCACCCACGAGCTCCGTCGAGTGGATTGGCCCATGAGGTTCAGGCCGGAGCTGCCGCCGTCTTACAATGGCGCGCACAACCCCGCAGAGTTTCTGCGGCTCTATGCGCGGAGCATCCTGGCGGCAGGCGGCGACGACAAGGTCATGGCAAACTACTTCCCATGGCCCTCCGGGGCGCACTGCGCTCTTGGCTCATGGGCTGCCCTAGGGCCTCGGTCCCTTCCTAGGACATGTTCTGTCGTCGGTTTGTCGCGCACTTCGCCCCGCCCGGCGGGGGCGCCGGAGACCAACAGGGGCCTCACACGGTGGCATGCATCCTCGATGGAGCTCAGGCCCCCGCTACCTATCGCCACGTCATGCCACTCTCTCATAAGGTGAACGCCACCCTCTAGGGGCGTGAAGCCGCACCGCTGCCTAGTTGGGCGCAGCGCGACATCAGCTTCGACATCAGGGATCATCCCAAATCCACGGCTACCGCAGGCATGCTCCCCATGCTGTGCACCCCCACCATCAGCAACGTCACGGTCACCAAGACCCTCATCGAAGGGGGCGCTGGCCTCAATGTGACCTCCGTCGAGACCTTTGAGGCGCTACAAGTGCCGTATGACCAGCTGATGCCGACCAGGCCCTTCTCCGAGGTGACCGACGGCTCCACCGTCCCCCTGGAGCAAGTGCGCCTCCCCGTCACATTTGGCACGTGATAACCCACAAGTATAGGGGACCTTTTGTAGCCTTTTTCGATAAATAAGAGTGTCAAACCCAACGAGGAGCTAAAGGTAGAACAAATATTCCCTCAAGTTCTATCGACCACCGATACAACTCTACGCACACTTAACGTTTGCTTTACCTAGAACAAGAATAAAACTAGAAGTGCTTTATAGGTATGAAGGGATAAGTTTGCAACATAATAAAGGACATAAAAATAAAAAGTAGGTGATGTTCTAATTAAATTACAATTAAATTAGTATATCGAGTGTGGATTAGTAGTGGTAGGATTTGCGGAATTTTCCCTAAGCAATTGACTATGTTACTAGACCGATAGCAAGTTTTTATGTGGGAGAGGCCACTGCTAGCATGTCATCCCTTACTTGGAATTCTATGCACTTATGATTGGAACTATTAGCAAGCATCCGCAACTACTAACGTTCATTAAGGTAAAACCCAAACATAGCATTAAGATATATATTGGTCCCCCTTCAATCCCGTATGCATCAATTTATATGTTAGGAAGAAGCTTCCGTCACTCTTGCCCTCCAACGCATTGTCCTATCAACATACAACTAACCCTATGGTGTGATCCACATGCGCGCTCATATGATGGGAACCAAAGACAGCAACATAACCACAAGCAAATTAAACAATTCATAGCAATTCACCAATAACCGGTAGGACAACAAAAATCTACTCAAGCAACATAGCATGGCAATATATCATTGGATGATAATATGAAGCATAAAGCACCATGTTCAAGTAGAGGGTAGAGCTGGTTGCGGGAGAGTGGACCACTATAGATAGATGGGGGAAGGTGATGAAGATGTTGGTGAAGATAACGGAGTTCTTGGGGTAGATCGCAGTCACACGATGATTGCCCCCGCGGTGTTCCGGCGCCACCGGGAGAGAGGGGGAGAGAGCCCCCCTCCTTCTTCTTCTTTATTGGCCTCCCCCTAGATGGGAGGAGAGTTCCCCCTCTGTTCCATGGCCTCCATAGCGGTGGAGGGGCGAGAGCCCCTCCGAGATTGGATATGTCTCTCTGTTCGCTTCTATTTCACGTTTCTGTTTTGTGGCCCTTTATCGTTTATTAAATTCCGGAGATCCGTAACTTCGATTGTGCTGAAATTTTTACACTATTTTTTTCCATAAATTATCTTTCTTGCGCCCGAAGAAGAGCCCCAACCGACTTACGGGGAGGCCACAAGACACCTGGGCACGCTAGTGGTTGCCCGGCGCACCCTGGTGGGTGCTGGAGGCCGTGGGCTTCCGTTTGCGTTGATTCCACCTCCCAAAAATCACATATATTCCAAAATAATTCTCCGAAATTTTTTATCGCGTTTGTACTTCGTTTGATATGGATATTCTGCGAAACAAAAAACATGCAACAAACAGGAACTGGCATTGGGCACTGGGTCAATATGTTAGTCCAATAAATCATATAAAATGTTGCCGAAAATATGTGAAAGTTGTATAATATTGGCATAAAACAATAAAAAATTATAGATACGACGGAGATGTATCAGCATCCCCAAGCTTAATTCCTGCTCGTCCTCAAGTAGGTAAATGATAAAAAAGATAATTTTTGCTGTGGAATGCTACCTAGCATAATCTTGATCATATATCTAATCATGGCATGAATATTAAGACACGGGTGATTCAAAGCAATAGTCTATATTTTGACATAAAGACATCAATACTCAGGCATCCCAACAAAAAATCGCGTCTTTAAAAATATCAATACTAAAGAAAGCTATCCCTACAAAATCATATAGTCTTGTCATGCTCTGTCTTCTTAACACAAAGTATTTATCATGCACAACCCCGATGACAAGCCGAGCAATTGGTTCATACTTTTTAACGCGCTTCAGGTTTTTCAACCCTCACGCAATATATGAGCGCAAGCCATGGATATAGCACTATGGATGGAATAGAGTATGATGATAGGGGTAAATATAGAGAAGACAAAAAAGTAAGAAAGTCTCTCATCGACGCAGCTAACCAATGGGCTATGGAGATGCCCATCAATTGATATCAATGCGAGGTGTAGGGTTTGCCATGCAACGAATGCACTAAGAGCGATAAGTGTATGAAAGCTCAACATGGAAACTGAGTGGCTGTGCATCTAACTCTATAATGAAAAATTCCACTAGTATATGAAAGTGACAACATAGGAGACTCTCTATATGAAAAACATGGTGCTACTTTGAAGCACAAGTGTGGAATTAGCATGCCCTTTCTCTCTCATTTTTTTCTTTTTCTCTTTCTTTTTTTCTTTTTTTTTCTTTTTTCTTGGGCTCTTTTTGGGCTCACTTTTTCTATTTTTTTTCTTTTTATTTTTTTATATTTGTCCGGAGTCTCATCCCGACTTGTGGGGGAATCATAGTCTCCGTCATCCATTCCTCACTCGGACATGCTCTAATAATGAATAATGATGATCATCACACTTCTATTTACTTACAACTCAAAAGAAATAAAAATTACAACTCGATATCTAGAACAAAGTATGACTATATATGAATGCCTCTGGCAGTGTACCAGGATGTGCAAGGATCTAGCATAGCAAGGACATAAAAAAACGGAAAAGCCATGGAAATATCATGCTAGCTATCTTACGATCATGCAAAGCAATATGACAATGAATTCTCAAGTCATCAACACGGAAGCGATGCAAGTTGCATGGCAATATATCTCGGAATGGCTATGGAAAGGCCATAATAGGTAGGTATGGTGGCTGTTTTAAGGAAGATATAATAAGGCTTATGTGTGATAGAGCGTATCATAACACGAGGTTTGGATGCACCGGCAAAGTTTGCACTGACTCTCGAGGTGAGAAAGGGCAATGCACGATACTGAAGAGGCAAGCAAATTGCGGAAAGGTAAGAGTGTGTATAATCAATGGACTCACATTAGTCATAAAGAACTCATATACTTATTGCAAAAGTTTATTAGCCCTCGAAGCAAAGTACTACTATGCATGCCCCTAGGGGGATGGATTGGTAGGAAAAGACCATCACTCGTCCCCGACCGCTGCTCATAAGGAAGACAATCAATAATAAATCATGCTCCAACTTCATAGCATAACGAGAGACTATACGTGCATGCTTCGGGAATCACAAACCTTAACACCAATGTCTTACTAAACACGATCATCCACTAGTACCTCCCACATATTCCATCTCTATATCGCAAAACTATTGCAAGGAATCAAACATATCATATTCAGTGATCCACAAGTTTTATGTAGGATTTTATGACTAACCATGCAATTGACCAATTCATGTTGACTCTCTAAATAGATATAAGTGAAGCATGAGAGTTTAATTCTTTCTACAAAAGACCATGCTATAATAAGTATAAGTGAAGCAGAAGAGCATTCTACAAATAACGGTTTTTCATGTGAAGAGAAACAGGCAATCCAAACTTCAAATGATATAAGTGAAGCATATGAAGCATTCTATAAAGCCATACTCAAAAGATATAAGTGAAGTGCAATGAGCATTCTATAAAAATGAAAATGAAAACTAAACACAAAAGACGCTCCAAGATTTACACATATCACATGAACGAAACGAAAACGAAAACGAAAACATACCAATACTTGTTGAAGAAAGATGGGATGCCTTTCGGGGCATCCCCAAGCTTAGATGCTTGAGTCTCCTTGAATATTTACATGGGGTGCCTTGGGCATCCCCAATCTTGAACTCTTTCCTCTCCTCCTTCTCCTTATATGGAGACCTCCTTGATCTTTGAACACTTCATCCACACAAAACTTAACAAAAAACTGGTGAGATCCGTTGGCATAATAAAGCAATTTACTACTTTAAGTACTGTTGAAAACCCATTCATATTTTTTTTTGCATTATAGATACTGTATTATAACTTCTCCATGGCTCATACCACCGATAGAATCGATAGTTTCATCAAAACAAGCAACACAATGCATAAAAAACAGAATTTGTCAAAAATAGGACAGTCTGTAGTAATCTGAACTTTGACCATACTTTTGTAACTCCAAAAATTCTGAAAAAATAGGAAAAAATAAAAAAATTGCATAGCAGTACTGTGTAATTTTTTTAGAAACTTTTGAAGTTCCAGTAAAACATGTAAACTTTTGAAGTTCCAGTAAAACATGTAAACTTTTGAAGTTCCCAAGGTATATCAAAGCCAATTTTAATTAACAATGATTTATAATTTAGTAGTGAGCACAAAGAAACTTATATCATGCAACGACGAAGTCTAACTCTCTTCCTATGCATCGGCATGTCATAAAAGAAAAATTCATGCACATCAAGTAAAGGCCAATACATAGCATAAGTAGTTTCTTGCAATTTTGTCGTGTTGGAAACATAAAGAGGTGGAGATGTAGTTCCTCTCTCATAATAATTGCAGGTAGGAGCAGCAAGCACATGCATATTATATTCATCAAAATCATCATGTGCAATGGTAAAAGGCAACCCATCAATATAGTCCTTAATAAGCGCAAACTTCTCCGATATAGTGTAGTTGGGAGAATTCAAAAAGATAATAGGACTATCATGTGTGGGTGCAATAGCAACAATTTCATTCTTAACATAAGGAACTATAGCAAGTTCATCTCCATAAGAATAATTCAAATTGGCATCATGGCCACAAGCATAGCAAGCATCAAGTTCATCAAAAAGGGATATTTCAAATGAATCAACAGGATCATAGCAATTATCATAGCATGCATCCTTCGGTAAGCATGAAGGGTTATTAAACAATGTATGATTTGAAGAGTTACTCTCATTACAAGGTGGGCACGGGTAGCTAA
Source organism: Thinopyrum elongatum (assembly GCA_011799875.1). Lineage (NCBI taxonomy): Eukaryota > Viridiplantae > Streptophyta > Magnoliopsida > Poales > Poaceae > Thinopyrum > Thinopyrum elongatum. Next base: position 344,750,238 of record CM022300.1, read on the forward strand.
TCCGCTCGTCCTCCTTTTGTTCTTTGCTCTCCTCATCATCTTTTTCATCCAATGAGCTCACAATTTCATCAATTTCCTCTTCCATAGATTCCTGCAAAATATTAGTCTCTTCTTGGAAAGCGGAGACTTTCTCAATAAACTCATTAATATCGGCATTATATTTATAATTCTCATAGCAATATTTAAGTGTAGCAAAATTTTCAGGTCTATAAACGACATCATCAAAATCTTTATACTTTTCAAACATAGATTCAATTTCATAAGCACCCTTAAAAGCAACAAATTCTTCTATTCGTTTCTCATCATAGTAATCATATCTACGATTAGCATCAGAAGCTAAGGTTTCATTATCATTAAATTTGCATAAAAACGGAAGGTGTGGAGCCTTCATCCTAGAGCAACAAGTATAATCATATGTCTGACATAAATTCCAAGCATACCAATGCAACATATCAATTTGATCCCATAACAGTTTCCCTTGTGTCAAGCGATAATCCCTAAAGTATTCACGTTGATCCAACCTGTCTCCCATTATCATGTTGAATGGGTTTTTCTCAGGATTATCAAAGTAGTGTTTAATATTTTTCACATAACGAGCATCGAGGGTTTTAGTAGGTTCCCCATCTCCATGAGGAGAAAGTACAAGTAATTTCTTTGGTATTTCATGTTCCATATCCATAACTAAAGATAGAGAACAACTTAGAACATAAAATAAAAACTACTTAGTGATAAAGAAAACAAGCACACACGACAATATTCACCCCACGCTATTGCTCCCCGGCAACGGCGCTAGGAAAAAGGTCTTGATAACCCACAAGTATAGGGGATCGTTTGTAGCCTTTTTCGATGAATAAGAGTGTCGAACCCAACAAGGAGCTAAAGGTAGAACAAATATTCCCTCAAGTTCTATCGACCATCGATACAACTCTACGCACACTTAACGTTTGCTTTACCTAGAACAAGAATAAAACTAGAAGTGCTTTGTAGGTATGAAGGGATAAGTTTGCAAGATAATAAAGAACATAAAAATAAAAAGTAGTTCTAATTAAAGTACAATTAAATTAGTATAGCGAGTGTGGATTAGTAGGTAGGATTTGTGGAATTGTCCCTAAGCAATTGACTACGTTACTAGATCGATAGCAAGTTTTTATGTGGGAGAGGCCACTGCTAGCATGTCATCCCTTACTTGGAATTCTATGCACTTATGATTGGAACTATTAGCTAGCATCCGCAACTAATAACGTTCATTAATGTAAAACCCAACCATAGCATTAAGATATATATTGGTGCCCCTTCAATCCCGTTTGCATCAATTTCTATGTTAGGAAGAAGCTTCCGTCACTCTTACGCTCCAATGGATAGTCCTATCAACATACAACTAACCCTATGGTGTGATCCACACGCGCGCTCATATGATGGGCACCAAAGGACAGAAACATAACCACAAGAAAATTAAACCAATCATAGCAATTCACCAATTACCGGTAGGACGACAAAAATCTACTCAAGCATCATAGGTTGGCAACATATCATTGGATGATAATATGAAGCATAAAGAACCATGTTCAAGTAGAGTGTAGAGCGGGTTGCGGGAGATTGGACCACTGTAGACAGATGGGGGAAGGTGATGAAAATGTTGGTGAAGATGACAAAGTTGTTGGGGTAGATCGCCGTCACACGATGATTGCCCCGGCGGCATTCCAGCGCCACTGGGGGAGAGGGGGAGAGAGCCCCCCTCCTTCTTCTTCTTCCTTAGACTCCCCGTAGATGGGAGGAGAGTTCCCTCTCTGGTCCATGGCCTCCATGGCGGCGAAGGGGTGAGAGCCCCTCCGAGATTGGATCTATCTCTTTGTTCTCTTCTGTTTTGCATTTCTGTTTTCTGGCCCTTCACCATTTCTTAAATTCCCGGAGATCCATAACTCCGATTGCGCTGAAATTTTTACAGGATTTTTTCCATAAATTATCTTTATTGCACCCATAACTCTGACTTACGGGGAGGCCACAAGATATCTGGGCGTGCCCTGGTGGGTGCTGGAGACCGTGGGCCTCCATTTGCGTTGATTCCACCTACCAAACATCACATATATTCCAAAATAATTCCCCGTAAATTTTTATTGCGTTTGGAATTCGTTTGATATGGATATTCTGCGAAACAAAAAACATGCACAAACAAGAACTGGCACTGGGCACTGGATCAATATGTTAGTCAAATAAATCATATAAAATGTTGCCAAAAATATGTGGAAGTTTTATAATATTGGCATGAAACAATAAAAAATTATAGATACGACAGAGACGTATCAGCACACGCGACAACTACCGCACTGAGCTCATCGACTTCGACGCGGCGCGCATCGGCCTACCGTACAACGCCATCCTAGGCTACCAGGCGCTTGCAAGTTCATGGCTGCAACCCACCTCGGCTACAACATCATCAAGATGTGTGGGGACCCCGACTTATATGGTCGAAGCCACCGGTTACACATGCATAGTGATCCCAAGGATCAATGCTAACTGTACACCACAGACTGAATATCAAGAGTTTACATCTATTACATACCGTCTTACATAAACAGGACCATTATGGTCAAGTCTTGAATAAATCATCGCAGCGAAAATCTTCGTCGATAACTTGGACCCATGCCATCTACCTTAAGCCAACAGGCATTCTGACTAGGAAAGCGTCCTAGTTCGCATGATCGTCACCAAAGAACTCTTCTTCATATACTTGCTCTTTCAGGCCTGGCCAAGTAAATAGCTAGGGACAAGCCAGTGAGTATGTTTTGTTTGATAATATGAATGATCTCAAGATGCAAGTCATGTTCCTTCTCTCTGGGGTAATCATAATATAAATAAGTACATGGAGAGGGAGAGGAGAGACTACACACGCACTAACTAACACTAGCCGATCCTACATCCAAGGAGAGGATAGAGCCAGCTTGAACTGCATGCCCATGCAAGGGTGGTGGCGCGTCATGCATGCAAGACCTGCACGAGCTGACCGAAGACTAGCACAAGCTGGTAACAAGCTCAGTCTAACAGCCCCCCGCAGTCTCATCGTGGGTTGGCTGAACGTTGAGACTGGACCGGAACTGAGCGAATGTAGCAGTAGGCAATCCCTTATGAATATATCTGCGTACTGAGAGGTTGTAGGGACATGAAGCACACGAACCTTGCTGAGAGAAACCTTGTCACACACAAAGTTGATGTCGATCTCAATGTGTTTAGTGCGTCGATGCTGCACTGGGTTAGTGGACAGGTATACAGCAGAGACATTATCACAATACACCATGGTAGACTTGGCGATGGGCTGATGGAGCTCCTGCAATAACTGACGCAACCATGCGGTCTTGGCGACGACGTGGGCAACAGCCCGGTACTCCGCCTCAGCGCTCGACCTAGAAAAAGTAAGTTGTCACTTCGATGACCAAGATATCAAATTATCCCCAAGAAAAACGCAAAAGCCGAAGGTGGAGCGTCGTGTGTTGGGGCAACCAGCCCAGTCAGCGTCAGAATATGATAGGAGGGTGAACGGTGAGGACAGGTTAATGTGGAAGCCGAAGTCTAGGGTGCCTTTGAGATAGCAAATGATGCATTTGACAAGGTTATAGTGGGAGGAGAGTGGGGCATGCATGAAGAGTCAAGCCTGTTGAACGGCATAGGACAGGTCGGGACGAGTGATGGTCATGTACTGTAATGCGTCGGTTAAGCTACGATAGATGGTAGGGTTATCGAGTAGGTCACTGTCAGTAATGGATAATTTGGCGCCGGAGTCGATGGGGGTGCGGACGGGATGACAATCAGTCATGCCGGCACGCTCGATTATATCTAAAGCGTATTGACTCTAAGAGAGGTGGAGCCCTGTGGGGGAGCGAGTGACGGCAACCCCAAGGAAGTGAGAGAGAGGACCAAGGTCAGTCATAGAAAATTCACCACCAAGAAGAGAGATGATGTAGTTAAGAAACCTAGTCGAGGATGCCGTGTGAATGATATTGTCAACATAAAGAAGAAGGTAGGCTATATGGTTTGTGGACTTGTAAATGAAAAGAGAGGTGTCGCATTTAGAAGCGACGAATCCGATGGAAGCGACCATCGCGACGATCCGACGTGGAGCACCGTTAACAAAGCGGTAAAGACTTGGTTTTATAACACAATGAGCACTAATCTTCTCGGGTTCATTCAGAGCCGGCATGCCACGGCCTTTGAGTTGTGGGCTAAGCTGGAGGCGCTGTTCCTCAACAACCAGCGCTCCCGGCAGTTCCACATGAAGACCGAGCTCTACGCCTTGAAGCATGGCGACTCCACCATTCCTCTCTTCTGCGCCCGGCTCAAGTCCGTCACGGACGCCCTCCGCAACGTCAACAAGCTGGTCGATGATGATGAGCTGGTGATCCAGCTCCTTCGTGGCGTCAATCGGGATTGCCATGGGATGACGGCTGCCATCATCGAGAAGTCCACGAACCATGTTCCCTTCGAGCAGGCCATCGCCATGTTCCTTCATGATGAGATGACCTCTGGCGGCGGCTTCCCTGCCAGGCATCACACTGCGCTCCCCGCTAATGGCCGTCCCCCTGCTCCGTCTCCGGGGGGCACCTCCAGCAATGCCAACAAGCAGCAGGGCGGCGGCACCAAGCCCGGCACTCCCTCACCGAACCAGGGCGTAAACAAACGGCACCGCTACACTAACAATGGAGGGTACTAGGCGGCGTCCAATTCCGTCAACCCCTGGACCGGGCACGTGTACGCCTACCCCATGCAGCTCCCACCGCCGCCGCGTTCGCTCCCGGGCCTCCTTGGCATGCGTCCGCAGGCGCACGCGGCGTTCGGCGCCCCACAGCAGTACCTCGCGCCCGAGTATGGGGCTCCCTTCAGTGGCTCCCATCTGCAGCCACACCCATCAGCGTTCTACCCGCAGCAGCAGTTCTATCGACCTCCCCAACAGCAGCAGCAATACCTCCCTCCTCCCCAGCAGCCGCAGTACCTGCCTCCGCATCCAGCACCAGACTTCAGCGTCGACCACGCCGCGCTAATGGGCTCCCTCCACAACCTCTCCTTACAGTCCCCTAGCGGTGGTTGGGTTGCGGACTCTGGTGCCTCCACTCATCTTGCGGCGGATCCCGGTAAGCTCTCCTCCGCCGTCCATGTATCAAGTTATCCCCCCATTTTTTCGGTAATGGTAGCTCGATGCATATCAGTCACGTAGGGTCTGCTTCTATTCCAGATCCCCATCGGCCTCTCTACCTTAATAATGTGCTAGTTGCTCCTGATCTAATCAAAAATTTGCTGTCCGTTCGTCACTTAACTACTGATAGCAACTGTTTCATTGAATTTGACCCTTACGGCCTCTCTGTGAAGGATTATCCAACCAAGGTGGAGCTTCTGCGATGCAACAGTAGCGGCGAGCTCTACGACATCTTCCCTCTAGCGTTGCCTACCGCCTACGCCGTCATCGTCTTGCGGCTCACCGCCCTCTGGCACCGGCGTTTGGGCCACCCCGACGATGCCGCCTTTAGCAAGAATAAATGTTTAGATCATTGTAATAAATCTGTTGCGGATGGACGCTTGTGCCATGCTTGTCAGACTGGAAAACACATTCATTTACTTTTTTCTACTTCCACTAGTTCCACCAATGCTCCATTTGATTTATTGCATTGTGACCTATGGACTGCGCCATTATCTAGTGTTTCTTGCAACAAGTATTACCTTCTGATAATTGATGATTTTTCTTGCTACCGCTGGACCTCTCCTCTCCAGCAAAAATACGATGTTCCTACCTTGTTCCATTTATTCCATGCCTATGTTCGTACGCATTTTGGTTGAACCATTCGTACTGTCCAATGCGACAACGGGCGTGAGTTTGATAGTGCCCAAAACCGCGACTTTCTTCTTCCCTTTGCTATGATCATGCGCTTTTCTTGCCCATATACATCTCCTCCGAACGGGAAGGCTGAGCGTGCCATTCGTTCGACTAATGATGTGGTTCACACGCTCTTGCTCCAAGCCTCCATACCTCCTCCCTACTGGGCAGACGCTCTTACTGCCGCCACCCTTCTCCTCAATCTACGACCCACCAAGTCCTTGTCTCTTACGACTCCACACGAAGTCCTCTATCAATCACCACCTAACTAGTCTCACCTTCGTCTGTTTGGATGCTTGTGCTCTCCCAACACCGAGGCTACCACACCGCAAAACTCGCCGCCTGCTCCGTCGCTTGCGTTTTCATCGGCTATGGCGGCGGCGGCCGCGGCGGCGGAGGTCTCCTTAGCCATGGCGGAAGCGGGGTTAGATCGTATCTGATACCATGTTTGATAATATGAATGAGCTCAAGATGCAAGTCGTGTTCCTCCTCTCTGGGGTAATCATAATATAAAGAAGTACATGGAGAGGGAGAGGAGAGATTACACACGCACTAACTAACACTAGCCTATCCTACATCCAAGGAGTGGATAGAGCCGGCTTGACCTGCATGCCCATCCAAGGGCGATGGTCCGTCATGCGCGCAAGACCAGCACGAGCTGACGGAAGACTAGCACAAGCTGGTAACAAGCTCAGTCTAACACGTTTGAATGTACTCGCAAGCAACCCATGAATGGAAACAGAGTAAAGTATGCATGGTAATCACGATGTGTTGGCATTTCTGTTGTAAGGTAGTTTTTCTTATGCAAGTGTGATCAACAATAAATGAATGTGTCTGCAACATGTATCAAGAGGTTACAGACATCAACATTGAGAAAGAGTTATGCTCAACTCAGTCTCGAACTCATCGTGTCTTCTCATGATTCTCATCAACAAAGGATTTCCGGACATAGTTTAAGTAGCACCATCCAACTGTCCATGACCGTGGACACGACTATTCAAATAGTTTGACAATCTGCAGAGGTTGTACACTTTACCCACAAGAATCCAGGAAGCCTTCGTGTCATCCATGACCTGCGGTACCTCAAGTACCCGGGGTAAGCACCGATCACTATCTTTCCCTAGGCAACACTAACATAGATTACACTCTTTGGTACACAACCCTCGTGTATAATCATAAAGATCTTGGGACTCTGCCTTTTTTATCATCACACCTACACGAAGGGACCAACGGTGTGTCCGGTGCCCTGTAAAAACAGTCATGGCCGCCTATCCAAGCATGACCCCGTCCCGAGAGTGAACTCACGTCACCCCCTTCACAAGTAATGTGGGCACAATGCCAGCATTGGACTAGGTAATCAATAATGCCCCGTCCCATAAGGGGTAGTGTGCTTGTACCTGTTTAGGTTAGGACGGTAGACACACCTTAAATCTAATCCATCTTTTTATACACACACAATCACTTGCTTCGGTACACCACTTCTTCATCAAGCGGTGACCTAGTTCAACATCATCGCACGGGCATTAGGGGCACCCGATGGGGTTTTCAAAAGGTTGTAACCAAGGGATGATCATGGCATAGATGCAACATCATGCAATAACATCAAGTCTTCATCGTATCCCTAAGCACAAGGTAGAGCTACGAACATGCAAGTATCAACGGGGATGCATCAATGCAACGATCAATAACAAGGTCATCATCATCATCGTCATCATGCATTCGGAAAAGTATCGATGAACAAGAGAGGGGTATCATGGTCAAAGGGATGCTTGCCTGGCTCAGCAAATTCTTCAACTCCTCTGGTCCTTCTCCAAGCATTCCATCTACTTCGTCAACTAATATCGAAAGCAATCACAATAAGCAACATAACAAGGCAAAAATAAAAGTGGTCTAAAAATATGCATTTGACTTTTCCAGGTCATCTCTGGTTATATGAAAAATAACCAGAGTGGTTTCATTGGAATTGGATCAGTGGATATTTCTGAACATTTCAATATGATGGAATCAAGGGATTTTATGGACCTGCAAGGAATCTACAGAATGCCTTTTTATAATAATGAGTATAAGTACCCATTAAATTAGGCATGATTTTAGAAATTGGTTTCACTGGATTTGGAGTCCAAATGAATATCCTATGGATTTTTGAAGTGGTCTTATTTGCATAAATGACCTATTTAATGGATCCAGTGAAAACCAAGCACAGTAAAAATGCTCACTCTGGCTCATTAAATAGATCTTGATTTATGGAGTCTTTGGAAATTTGAATCATCAAATTTGGAGTTAAAATGAATTGTTTATGGATTTTAGTAGTGTACAGAAAATGAAAAGAAAAGGAATCTACCTAAATGGGCCAAATCCAGCGGGGGCAGCGCGCGCTGGTCGGGATTTAGGGGCGAGGCCAAACTGGGCTGGCCCAGCAGCTCAGCCGCTCGCAGGCTGTCGACGTGGAAGGCGTATTCGGTGGGAATACACCTTTCCCGAGCGAAGACAGCAGCAGGCAGGGCCCGTCACCACTTAACGGGGCGGGGCTATCCCATTAGCGGCTCAGCCTCGCCAGCCGGTCGACAAGCGGGACCCGCTGGCAGGTTCATCCTCAACCTCCCGTGCGGGCGCGACGGGAGACAGAGGAGCATTCGACGATGAGCGCCGATGCTACAGGGCATCTCCGGCGATGCTCCGCCCACCGGCGCGCTCAGGAGGCCGCTCCGCATCCATCCAGGTGCTTCACGCACGCCGGGGAGGGCCGAGGCGGCAATGGCTTGGATGGCCATGGAGGAGGCCGTCGGCCATCTTCGGCTGCGAGCGCACGGTGTCCCCGGGGATGAACGGAGATGGTGGAGGGCCTTGCGGTGGTGGGGTGAGGGCGCTGGTGTGGCTAGGGAGAGAAGGGCAGCTCGGTATAGCCCGAATTTAGGCGGAGGCCGACGGCGGCATTCCGGCAATTGAGGAGGATGGGGGGCACAAGAGAGGGAGCGAGTAGGTCAGGGGGGCCTGTGGGAGGGAGATAGAGCGAAGGGGGTCCAAAGGGAGGCTTGGGGCGGCCTTATATGGCCAGGCCACGGCTCACCATGGACGCGGCCTACGGGCGCCCGCGGGAATGGCTATGGTGGCCAAGGGAGGAGGCTCGAGGCCACTTGTGGCGTTCGTGGAGGGGGTGTTGGGTGCAGGGAAGGGAGAGAGAGAGAGCGGGGTGAGCTCGAGGGGGTCCCTTGGCTCGGGCGCATATTGGCCGTGTCGAGCGGCGTCGGGCACGCGCAGCAGGGAAGAGAGGAGGGCGCGGGAGGAAGGGGCCGGCCTGCTATCATGGTGAGGACGCCGAGGCGCAGCGACTGGCGCGCGGGGGAGGCCCGAGGTGGTCCGGGGATGCGGCGCCAACGGTCGGGAGCACGGCAGCGTGCTCCAGAGCATGTCTTTGGCCGGCATTCGCGGCTTTCCCGCAGAGTGGGTGCGGCCACTCGTGTCCACTAGTGTCTGGATGTTTCAGAGGGGTGGACTAAAGCAGGGGGAGAGCCTGGGATGCTCTGAAAAGCTGAGGGGAGAGAGGGAGGTTGAGAGAGAGAGAGAGAGAGACAATGCTGCTGTCCAGAGAAGAAAAATGGGGTTCTACCCACCTTCATCATGGCTCCTCGGGCAGGGAAAGATGCAGGCGGTAGAGGAGGACTAGGTGAGGCCGTGGTAAAAAGCTTAGCTGAAGGAGATTAGTGGAAATGGCCAAAACATGCATTTTAAGTTTCTGCCAAAAGGTGTTTGATGTAGGTTTGGGCAAGTAAAAAAGATTCTCCTTGACATGAGATTTAACATGATCAAATGGTAGATAAGAATAAGGTTGGCCACAAAGTTTGGGATCATTTGAAGGAGGTTGCCAATGTAACTTTGGCAAACCCAAGAAATCAACATAAATGGGTTTTCCTAGATCTTGCTATGCAAATCTATTCTCCTTGATGCACCACTTGGTGTAGTGTCATCATTTGGGGATTTGAACATGTCCACAAAATTTGGGATCAAATGGAGACAGTTGGCAATGTAGAGTTGCTCAAATTTGATTCTGGACAAAGATGGTTTTGAGAGGGTTTGATGGGGTTATGTTGTTCTCCATGACATGAGACTTTGCAGGATCATCAAGTAAGGAATTTGTGACATGCTATAATTTTCTTGGAATTAATAGACTTTATTTCCTTTGTAAATATTTCAAAAGCTTGAAATATCCAAAAAGGGTTCTTGAGTGATTTGACCAATATTTAGGTCATGCCCATGTATTGAAACTCATATATATGGAAAATATATGTCCACTAAGTCTCCCTAAATTTTCTAAAATATTTTTGAAAACTTAAAATAATTTTAACCTATTAAATACCATTTCTGGCCTAAAGAAAAATCCTTTAAATAAAATAGAAAAGTAACTTTTAAAATAATACTTTTGTGGTTTTCGGGAGTCCTATATCTAATAGGATTCAAATATAATTTTTGAAAGATTTTTGTCATCCTAACTTAGGTACTTGTAGTTCAAGCCTGAAGTCAGGGGTTTCGAAAAACCTAATTTAGAAAATACTTTTTGGCCAAATTATTTTTGTAAGAAAATACTATTCTGTCCTACCCACATGGCATGATTATTTGGCAAAGTTTCAGATCAAGGGGAGGAAGTATAAGAGTTGGGGAATTTATTTGATTTTTAGAGCACTTGCAAACAACAAACAAAATCTAAATCAAAGCAGAGATCAAATCAATAGAAAAGTTCTTGTTGGATCAAATTTTTATGCCTAATTAATCCTAAACATTGTGGTATGGAAATCAAGGTGTGACAGGCCTACCCACCTTACAAGAATCTCGTCCCCTAGATTCCCAAACTAGGCGTGGAAAGGAATACAGAAACTTGGATCTGGGGTAGTCTTCACGTTCTCATACTGCTTCTGCTTCCGTGTGGTTGCTCCACAGAACGTTGAAGTACTTGATAGTGCGGCTTTGGGTACATCATTTTGCTTCATCCAAAATGTGAATGGGCCTCTCGCGGTAGGTCCGATCAGGCTAGAGGTCGATGGCCTGGTGATCGATGTCCTTGTAGAGATCGGGCTTGTCAGGAACTTGGAGATACTTTCGGAGTTGTGACACGTGGAATACGTTGTGCACATCAGATAGTTCAGGTGGTAATTCCAGTTGGTAACGGACTTCTCCTCGTCTTGTGGTGATCTTGAAGGGGCCAAAAGATCTTGGTGCAAGCTTTCCTTTGATGTGGAAGCGCTTGGTTCCCTTGAGAGGTGTGACTCGGAGATAGATGGGGTCTCCAACAGTGAAGTTTACTTCCCTACGATGGGTGTCAGCGTAGCTCTTCTACCTCGACTTGGCAGTCTTCAGCCATTCTCCGATCAGCTAAACTTGCCCTTCGGCTTCATAGAGAACATCTGGTCCAAAGACTAAACCTCCTCCGGTCTCCGACCAATTGAGGGGTGTGCGACACTTGCGTCCATAGAACACCTCAAATGGTGCCATTTGGAGGCTTGACTGATAATTGTTTTTATAAGAGAATCCGGCAAAAAGTGAGGCAATCTTCCCACTTAGCCTCATACGCTAGGACATAAGCTCAAAGCATGTCTTTGAGTATCTGATTTACTCACTCTGTCTGACCTTCGGTCTGCGGGTGGAAAGCCGTACTGAAGGACAACTTGGTTACCATGGTCCCTTGGAATTTCTTCCAGAATCTTGAGGTAATCGGGTTTCCTCGATCTAATGCACTCTCCTTAGGAACTCCATAAAGGCTTACGATTCGGTTGATGTAAAGGGGGTGGCTAGCAGGTTGCCGTTGGTTGGGCAATACTGGAGAATTCTTCCATGAATTTGCGGTAGTACCCCGCAAGTCCGAGGAAATTCCTAACCTTTGTGATGGTGGTCGGGGGTTGCCACTGGGTCACATATTCCATCTCGATGGGGTTTACTGACAATCCTTCTTCAGTAAGGACATGACCCAAGAATCCAACCTCGTGTAGCCAAAACTCAAACTTGCTGAATTTGGCGTACAGTTGGTGCTCTCGAAGCTTGTCCAAGACTAGTCTCAAAGTTGCTCATGCTCTTTTTCCATCTTCGAGTAGACAAGAATGTCATTATTGAAGACGAAAACAAACTTGTCGAAATATTCCATGAAAACCTTGTTCATGAGGTACATGAAGTAGGCTAGGGCATTGGTAACCCAAATGACATGATCGTGTACTCGTATAGGCCATACTGGGTTACAATTGCCGTCTTCGGAATATCTTGAGGTCTGATCTTCAACTGCTAATACCCAGACCTGAGATCGATCCTAGAGAACACTTTGGCTCCATTTAGTTGATCAAACAGGTCTTCAATCTCGGGGAGTGGATACTTGTTCTCGATTGTGACTTTGTTAAGGGAACGTTGGTCAACACATGATCGGATGGTACCGTCCCTCTTTTCCCCAAACGGAACAGATGATCCCCAAGGTGAGGCACTAGGGCGGATAAATCCTTTCCTCAACTGCTCGGCTAGTTGCTTCTTCAATTCTGCCAAATCCTCTGATCCCATTCTATAAGGCTTCTTATAAATGGGTCCTGCTCCGGGCATGAGCTCAATAATGAACTCGATGTCGCGGTGAGGAGGCATTCCTGGTAACTCATCAGGAAAGACATCAGGGTACTCACATACTACTCGCACTTGCTCCAATCCAACTTCTAACGGACAGTTGATCTGGGCCACTTGAGCAAAGAAGGGGGGTCTGAAGCAAACTTAACTTCGACTCCTAGGTCGTGGTCAAGGGGTTAGCCCTGTTGGCACAGTCTAGCATGCCATGGTCCCTGAGGAGCCATATCATTCCTAAGACCACATCCAACCTTGTGATCTTAAGAAAACAGGGTCTGCAAGGAGCTACCCTGACTCAGGGGTTAGTAGTCTTGATGAAGGCTAGAAATGCATGCTCCTTGAACTCCGCCAGATGTAACGATCCTTGTCATCTTCTTGCTTGCCGCGAGCTGTTGGCAAGGTCTTGAGCAATCATCTGGGAGGACTTCAGTGTTGCCTTGGCGTTTCTCTTGGAAGACTCGGAGAAGCTGAGCTATGATCACATTCGCCTGGAAGAGGTGATGGTGTAGCTTGACTCTGGGCCTGATCCTAGCTAACTTCTGTCTGGGCAGAAGCTCCTGTTCCGTGTTGGTGAGCGATGTTAGTGCGGTCACGATCGACATCCTTGCGGAGCGGTCGTGATGAGCACATGGGTACATCATACATGACATTTCCGAAATGTGCAAAATTTAGTTGGAAAGAATCACTAAGTCAAATCAAGCAAACATATGCCCAGATATCACATGGAAGAAATCCAACAACCTATGAGCTCTTGAAGCAACCGGTTTGGAGGAACAAATTTGGAGAAAACAAGTTTCAAGTGAAGCTGATGCTGTCATTTTTTACCTTTGATGTTTCGTTGTGCCACACCCATGTGGTGGAGAGATGGGGCCATAGAGGTAAATCAACAGAAGCTACATCAAATTATCTTTCCAATGCAAAAAACCTCACATCATTTGGAGTTGTGAGTCAAAAGCTGTAGTCATTCTCGTGGAAGGTGCCCAGGCTATCAAGGCTTCACGAATTTCCGAGGAGCTCTCCAACAACTCCGAAAGTTGACTGCTTATTCCCCCAAGGAAGCCATGCAAACCTGCTTACTTTTGAAACCATTTTCATACCTAGCTAAGGGGGGTTGTCCCTGCTATAAAACCCCATCTCCCCCATCCTCTTGAGAGACCTTTTGTCAAATCATTCAGCTACAAGCTTATGCAGCAAGACTGCTAGAGAGATCCGAGAGATCCTTGCTACCTTTGTTCTTGTGAGTTCATTTGGATTCGCGAGAAGGAGCCTCTGGTTCCCCCTGATTCGTGCTCTACGGTTTCGGCCGTTTTGTGTGGGTTAGTCCCGGTTTGTGGTTCTGCGATTGTTCGGACAGCGGGTTGGAGTTCCTGTAGCTTCGGCCAGCTATCCCCAACGTACGGGTTGCATCCAACCTTGGCAGGTATAAAGCTAGTTATCCTAGCTGCTTGCAGCTAGTTATCCATCCCGATTCGATCCTACGGCGTGAATATCGGGCCACCCTCGGGCGTGAACTCATTCATCGGGTTCCCACCTATCATCTAGCATCAGAGCCTTCGTTGACACGGTAGGATCTATTATCCAAGATTGTCTTGCTAACATCCCTTTAGATCGAGTGTTTTTCATGCTATATTTTCTGTCCTAGAAGTCCAAAGCCCCACCAAAAATAAATCCAAGCCTTTTTGGTGCTGAGATCTTGTTGTTGCATACCTTGCATGTTCTTCATCTGTTAGATCTGCACCAAGTTCATCTTCGTAATTGCTTTCAGATTTGGTTGTTGTGCTCTGGAAAAAGAGTGAGGAAAAAAAGAGTGGCAAAAAAATCAAAGGAAGAAAAAAAAGAGTGGCAAAAAATTCAAGAGAGAAAAAGAAAGTGTTGTGTAGGATCCAAAAGTTTCAGCTTGGTAGAAAAATTTCAGAAGCTTGTGTGTTGTGTGTTTTTCAATATTGGTGCAAAGGTGCAGCGGATCTATCCCCATATTTTCTTGGTTTGCATCAACTTGATTTCAGCACAAGCCCCTTTTTGTTTACCCCACTGAGCTCCACCAAAAACCGAAGCTAGTTCTTTGATCCCTGTCTTTCAATCGCTTTAACACATCTGAGAGAAGCACAATCTGATGTGAACTCATATGAACTTTGGTGAGCAAGAGGTGAGGTTGTGTGATTCCACAAAATTATACTATTCCACTTTTAGCCCTACTAACATGGCAGGATCTACACCAAGTGTGTGTCGAAAGAATCTTGGAGAAGGAAATTGTTTGGCCACCCGCGCAGATGTGCAAAAACTCGAGAACAACATACTCCGAGCCATGGAGAGGATGCTTCACGATCGTCCTCCAACATGTGGTGATAGGATTCGACACCAACAATACCCTACTTCTCATGAAGTGCAGCAAAGAATATATTCTCGAGGGCATGGTGTTGCTTCTCGTGGGTGTGTCGTTGCTGCTCCTAAAGTGCAGCAAGGACGGCATGCTTGTGGAAAAAGTTATGGCACCCGTTGACACACCGACGGCCCACCGCAAAGCATGACTGTGGTTGATGAACCGGCTCCGGTGATTCATAGTCCATGTTCACCTAAGAAGCTCACTCCTAATGTTGGCATCTCGACCCCCACTAATGCCCCAACATCTATGAAAGAAGCACTAGAAATTCCATGTGAGGAAGAGAGTCCACAATCCAAAACCCAACAACTTGAGAGTGATAAGAAAAGCAATCTGAGTAAGTCCACCAAAAGTGAGAAAGAGTTTCCACTTCCAAAAATCCCACCACTTGAGAGTGAAAAGAAAAATGAGTTGAGTGACTCTACCAAATGTGAGGAAGAGTGTCCAGTTTCCACAATTCCATATATTGAGAGTGATAAGGAAAGTGAGGTGAGTGAGTCCACAAAATGTGAGGATCAGATTGTTCATCATGAGGTTAGAGAAATGCAAGATCTCCACCTAGATATACCACACATTCAGGGAGAGAGGAATTATGAGTTGTTTGAGTCCACAAAATGTGAGATTGAGATCATTCCACACCTCATTAGAGAGATAAGCGATCCACAACCCAATATACCACACAATAAGAGTAAGAGGATAAGTGAGTTATGTGAGTCCACTAAATGTGAGGTTGAGATTTTACAACAAGAGAATAGCAAGATGAGTAATCCACCACCATGGCAAATTAGTAGTCCACCAAATGAAAAGAGAGAGGAACATTCAATAACTAATCTTTCACAAAATTCTCTTTCTTTGCAATGTGTGCAGGTGCAAAAGGCATACCTATCAACTCTCTTACAACAATGGGAGGACAAGATCCAGGAACAATTGGGGTGCACGTGGAACACCACTACACAAGGTGCATGTTTGCTGATTGATTTTCACCAAGGAGTGGAAGTACTCAATGAGGTAAAAGAAAAGAGAACGTCCATTTTAATGAATCTAGAGGTATGCACTTATGAGTTTTTGAAGCATTGGCTTGATAAAATTAGAGAAACATTGTTTCATACATCATCCATCCAGCAATATGATTTTGTCAATCTTGAAGGGACTATAAAAGAGCCAATAAAATTGAATGTCGCACATGCTTATTCATCTTTCCCTTTCCCTAGTTATTTTGTAGTGTCCTTGTGCAATAATTTTGTAGACCAAATAAAGTCGAGGAAGACTTTTCTTCAAGAGAGGGATGAACATGATCATTGTTGATTACAAGTTTGTAATTCATGGGAATGTTTGTTGGAAGGAACTCCTAAGTTGAACAAAGCATCATATTGGCATCATCCATAAGATAGCAAAGTTGAAAACTAAAATTTTCTATATCATGAAACCTTTGCATTATGAGTTGGTATTGCCCTGCTTTTCTTTTGTGTGATGATCAGGCAGAGTCGAGGACGACTCCTTTTCAAGAAAGGGGGGATGATGAGGACATCTCGATCATCAAAACAACACCAATCATCTCTAGACAAATGGCACGTTGTGACAAACAAGTACATGATCAGATGCAACACAATTCAAAGGTGAAAGCTACAAATAAGGATCGCATCATTTCTTTTCATGGATATTATCTACTTCCCTTCTACTTATCTTTTGCAGATCAAAGAGAGTCGAGGACGACTCTTCATCAAGGGAGGGAGGATGATGAGCACATGGCTACATCATACATGACATTTCCGAAATGTGCAAAATTTAGTTGGGAAGAATCACTAAGTCGAATCAAGCAAACATATGCCCAGGTATCACATGGAAGAAATCCAACAACCTATGAGCTCTTGAAGCAACCGGTTTGGAGGAACAAGTTTGGAGAAAACAAGTTTCAAGTGAAGCTGATACTGTCAGTTTTTACCTTTGATGTTTCATTGTGCCACACCCATGTGGTGGAGAGACAGGGCCGTAGGGGTACATCAGCAGAAGCTACATCAAATTATCTTTCCAATGCAAAAAACCTCACATCATTTGGAGTTGTGAGTCAAAAGCTGTAGTCATTCTCGTGGAAGGTGCCCAGGCTATCAAGGCTTCACGAATTTCCGAGGAGCTCTCCAACAACTCCCAAAGTTGACTGCTTATTCCCCCAAGGAAGCCATGCAAACCTGCTTAATTTTGAAACCATTTTCATACCTAGCTAAGGGGGGTTGTCCCTGCTATAAAACCCCATCTCCCCCATCATCTTGATAGACCTTTTGTCAAATCATTCAGCTACAAGCTTATGCAGCAAGACTGCTAGAGAGATCCGAGAGATCCTTGCTACCTTTGTTCTTGTGAGTTCATCTGGATTCGCGAGAAGGAGCCTCTGGTTCCCCCTGATTCGTGCTCTACGGTTCCGGCCGTTTTGTGTGGGTTAGTCCCAGTTTGTGGTTCTGCGATTGTTCGGACAGCGGGTTGGAGTTCCTGTAGCTTCGGCCAGCCATCCCCAATGTACGGGTTGCATCCAACCTTGGCAGGTATAAAGCTAGTTATCCTGGCTGCTTGCAGCTAGTTATCCATCCCGATTCGATCCTACGACGTGAAGATCGGGCCACCCTCGGGCGTGAACTCATTCTTCAGGTTCCCACCTATCAGGTCGAGGGCTCATGATTGAGGCGGACGAAAGGGAAAAACAAAGCGAATGGGGGGAGTGCCTAGTAAGGGAGTTGGTACTATGCATGTTTAATTTAAGCAAGGGCCAGATGGGCGAAACACATTCATGGAAAACCAAATGGGTGATTTAGCCGTTCGCAAGTTTCCAAAGGGAAAGTACGACCTTCAAAAACACAACAAAAGCAAACACAAAAAGAACATGGTTTCATCTGAACCATTATAAGGACTCGACTTTGCATAAGGGTACACGACCTATCCTACCTTAGGGGTTATGGACTGGCATATCCTAGTCTCGAACGATGCCTATGTGGTGGAATGCTCGGTCGCGTATTCTGGCTCTTCTGGGTATTCCTCCTCGTTGTCATCCGTCTGAGCTTTATTTTCTCTTGAGGGGGTGGGAGGGAATTGGAGGAACTCAACATGGCGTTGCTTCGTCGGTGGTGTGATGAAGAGCTTACGGTAATCCCTTACCGTCAATCAGTTTTGCTGCCTTGACGGCAAGAACCAGTGTTGTCTTCCGGGGTGACTTGAAGAACCAGCTTGTCGGGGAGTCATTTGCCTTCATGACTACTTCCACATGGTACTCCATCTTGGTGTCGTCGATCTAATGCTCATGGTGGGTGAAAATGGGGCTCGATGGAACTGGCACTTCTAGAGGCTATCATAGAGGAGCACGGGAAATCCGGTGGTTAGGAGGTCTTCGGGTTTAGTGGCCATTTACAAAAGTTTTTAAAGGGGAGAGGTTAATAAGGAGAAAACTAACTTAGGTGTAGTTGGTTTGGAAAAACATAGAAAAGGAGAGAAGTATAGATAGTTTTGAAAATAGTTTTTACCCTAAATAACAACCATGCTAACTAAGGCTTCCTACAGTCAGGATGGCTCTGATAACAGCTCTGTGGGGACCCCGACTTATAAGGTCGAAGCCACCGGTTACACGTGCAAAGTGATCCCAAGGATCAATGCTCACTGTACACCACAGACTGGATATCAAGAGTTTACATCCATTACATACCGTCTTACATAAATAGGACCATTATGGTCAAGTCTTAAATAAATCATCACAGCGGAAATCTTCGTCGATAACTTGGACCCATGACATCTGCATTAACCCAACAGGCATTCTGACAGGGAAAGCGTCCTAGTTCGCATGATCGTCACCAAAGAACTCTTCTTTGTATACCTGCTATTTCAGGCCTGGCCAAGTAAATAGCCAGGGACAAGCTAGTGAGTATGTTTGAATGTACTCGGAAGCAACCCATGAATGGAAACAGAGTAAAGTATGCGTGGTAATAACACTGTGTTGGCATTTCTTTGGTAAGGTAGTTTTTCTTATGCAAGTGTGATCAACAATAAATGAATATGTCTGCAACACGTATCAAGAGGTTACAGACATCAACATAGAGAAAGAGTTATGCTCAACTTAGTCTCGAACTCATCATGTCTTCTCACGATTCTCATCAACAAATGTTCTTAACCATGTGTATAAAGGATTTCCGGAGATAGTTTAAGTAGCACCACCCAACTGTCCATGACCGTGGACACGGCTATTCGAATAGTTTGACACTCTGCAGAGGTTGTACACTTTACCCACAAGAATCCAGGAAGCTTTCGTGTAATCCACGATCCGCGGTACCTCAAGTACTCGGGGTAAGCACCCGATCACTATCTTTCCCTAGGCGACGCTAACATAGATTCCACTCATTGGTACATAGCCCTCGTGTATAATTAGAAAGATCTTGGGACTCTGCCCTTTTTATCATCACACCTACACGAAGGGACCAACGGTGTGTCCGGTGCACTGTAAAAACAGCCATGGCGGCCTATCTAAGCACGACCCCGTCCCGAGAGTGAACTCACGTCACCCCCGTCACTAG
The DNA here is from genome assembly GCA_011799875.1 of Thinopyrum elongatum. Lineage (NCBI taxonomy): Eukaryota > Viridiplantae > Streptophyta > Magnoliopsida > Poales > Poaceae > Thinopyrum > Thinopyrum elongatum. Next base: position 344,769,607 of record CM022300.1, read on the forward strand.
TAATGTGGGCACCATGCCAGCATCGGACTAGGTAATCAATAATGCCCCATCCCATAAGGGGTATTGCGGTTGTACATGTTTTGGTTGGGATGGTAGACACACCTTAAACCTAATCCATCTTTTTATACACACACAATCACTTGCTTCGATACACCACTTTTTCATCAAGCGGTGACCTAGTTTAACATTATCCCACGGGCATTAGGGGCACCCGATGGGGTTTTCGAAAGGTTGTAACCAAGGGATGATCATGGCATAGATGCAACATCATGCGTCAACATCAAGTCTTCATCGTATCCCTAAGCACAAGGAAGAGCTACGAACATGCAAGTATCAACGGGCATGCATCAATGCAACGATCCATAACAAGGTCATCGTCATCATGCATTCGAAAAAGTATCGATGAACAAGAGAGGGGTATCATGGTCAAAGGGCTGCTTGCCTGGCTCAGCAATTTTTTCAACTCCTCTGGTCCTTCTCCGAGCATTCCGTCTACTTCGTCAACTAACGTCGAAAGCAATCACAATAAGCAACATAACAAGGCAAAAATAAAAGTGCTCTAAAAATATGCATTTGACTTTTCTAGGTCATCCCTGGTTATATGAAAAATAACCAGAGTGGTTTCATTGGAATTGGATCAGTGGATATTTCTGAACATTTCAATATGATGGAATCGAGGGATTTAATGGACCAGCAAGCAGTCTACAAATGCCTTTTTATAAAAATGAGTAAAAGTACCCATTAAATCAGGCTTGATTTTAGAAATATTTAGAAATTGGTTTCAATGGATTTGGAGTCCAAATGAATATCCTATGGATTTTTGAAGTGGTCTTATGTGCATAAATGACCTATTTAATGGATCCAGTGAAAACCAACCACAGTAAAAATGTTCACTATGGATAATTAAATAGATCTTGATTTATGGAGTCTTTGGAAATTTGAATCATCAAATTTGGAGTTCAAATGAATTGTCTATGGATTTTAGAAGTGTACAGAAAATGAAAAGAAAAGGAATTTACCTAAATGGGACAAAATCCAGCGGCGGCAGCGCGCACTGGGCAGGATTTAGGGGCGAGGCGTAACTGGGCCGGCCCAGCAGCTCAGCCGCTCATGGGCTGTCGATGCGGGAGGCATATTCGTGGGAATACGCCTTCCCCGAGCGAAGACGGTGGCAGGGAGAGCCCGTCTCCACTTAACGAGGCGGGGCCCTCCTGTCAGCGGCTCAGCCTCGCTGGCCGGCCGACAAGTGGGACCCGCTGGTTGGTTCGTCCTCAACCTCTCGCGCGGGCGTGATGTGAGACAGAGGAGCGTTCGACGGCGAGCACCGGCGCTAAAGGGCATCTCCGGCGATGCTCCACCCACCGGTGTGCTCAGGAGGCCGCTCCGCATCCATCCAGGTGCTTCACGCATGCCGGGGAGGGCCGTGGCGGCGACGGCTTGGATGGCCACGGAAGAGGCCGTAGGCCATCTTTGGCCGTGAGCGCACGGCGTCCCCGGGGATGAACGGAGACGGTGTAGGGCCTTGCGGTGGTGGGGTGAGGGCGCTGGTGTGGCTAGGGAGAGAAGGGGAGCTCGGGATAGCCCAAATTTAGGTGAAAGATGACTGTGGCATTCTAGCCATTAAGGAGGATTGGGGCACAGGCGAGGGAGAGAGTAGGTCAAGGGGGCCTCTGGGAGGGAGATAGAGCGAAGGGGGTCCAGAGGGAGGCCTGGGGCGGCCTTATATGGCGAGGCCACAGCTCACCGTGGACGCGGCCTACGGGCGCCCACGGAAATGGCCGTGGTGGCCAAGGAAGGAGCCTCGAGGCCACTTGTGGCGTTCGTGGAGGGGGTGTTGGGTGCAGGGAAGGGAGAGAGAGAGAGCGGGGCGAGCTCGAGGGGGTCCCTGGGCTCGGGCGCGCATTGGCCATGTCGGGCAGCATCAGGCACGCGCAGCAGGGGAGAGAGGAGGGCGCGGGAGGAAGGGGCCGGCCTGCTGTCGTGGTGAGGAAGCCGAGGCACATCGACTGGCGCATGGGAGAGGCCCGAGGTGGTCGTGGTACACAGCGTCAACGGTCGGCGGCAAAGCAGCGTGCTCCAGAGCATGTCTTTGGCCGGCATTCGCGGCATTCCCGCGGAGTGGGCACGGCCACTCCTGTCCACTAGTGTCTGGATGTTTCAGAGGGGTGGACTAAAGCAGGGGGAGAGCCTGGGATGCTCTGAAAAGCTGAGGGGAGAGAGGGAGGCTGAGAGAGAGAGAGAGAGAGACAATGCTGCTATCGAGAGAAGAAAAATGGGGTTCTACCCACCTTAATCATGGCTCCTCGGGCAGGGAAAGATGCAGGCGATAGAGGAGGACTAGGTGAGCCTGTGGTAAAAAGCTTAGCTCAAGGAGATTAGTGGAAATGGCCAAAACATGCATTTTGAGTTTGTCCCAGAAGGTGTTTGATGTAGGTTTGGGTAAGTAAAAAGATTCTCCTTGACATGACATTTAACAGGATCAAATGGTAGATAAGAATAAGGTTGGCCAAAAAGTTTGGGCTCACTTGAAGGAGGTTGCCAATGTAACTTTGGCAAACCCTAGAAATCAACAAAAATGAGTTTTCCTAGATCTTGCTATGCAAATCTATTCTCCTTGATGCACCACTTGGTGTAGTGTCATCATTTGGGGATTAGAAAATGTCCACAAAATTTGGGATCAAATGGAGACACCTGGCAATGTAGAGTTGCTCAAATTTGGTTCTGGACATAGATGGTTTTGAGAGGGTTTGATGGGGTTACGTTGTTCTCCATGACATGAGACTTTGTAGCACCATCAAGTCAGGAATTTTTGACATGATAGAATTTTCTTGGAATTAATGGACATTATTTCCTTTGTAAATATTTCAAAAGCTTGAAATATCTAGAAAGGGTTTTTGAGGGATTTGACCAATATTTAGGTCATGACCATGTGTTGAAACTCATATATATGGACAATATATGTCCACTGAGTCTCCCTAAATTTTCTAAAATATTTTTGAAAACTTAAAATAATTTTAACCTATTAAATACCATTTCTGGCCTCAAGAAAAATCCTTTAAATAAAATAGAAAAATAACTTTTAAAATAATATTTGTGTGGTTTTGGGGAGTCCTATATCTAATAGGATTCAAATATAATTTTTGAAAGATTTTTTGTCATCCTAACTTAGGTACTTGTAGTTCAAGTCTGAAGTTAGGGGGTTTTGAAAAGCCTAATTTAGAAAATACTTTTTGGCCAAATTATTTTTGTAAGAAAATACTATTCTGTCCTACACACATGGCATGATTATTGGGCAAAGTTTCAGATCAAGGGAAGGAAGTATAAGAGTTGGGGGATTTATTTGATTTTTAGAGCACTTGCAAACAACAAACAAAATCCAAATCAAAGCAGAGATCAAATCAATAGAAAAGTTCTTGTTGGATCAAATTTTTATGCGTAATAAATCCTAAACGTTGTGGCATGGAAATCAGGGTGTGACAAGATGCCCGGCTGCGGCATCGTTATCACCATCGCGTGCGATGAGAAGGACGCGGTCTGCTCCCTCAGGTGCGCATACAAGGCTGCTGCAACCGCACACTCGGCTGCGGGGGGCGAGGTTGAGCCTCCCGAGGCCGCGCCGATGAGGAAGAAGCAAGTGTTCTCCCAAGACCACGCCGAAACAAAGAAAGTGTGGGTCGACGACAGCAGATCGGGCCCTACCTTCACCATTAGCGCCGGCCTTTCCCTCGAGCAGGAAAGTGCGCTCGTCGCCTTCCTCCGGACGAACAAGGATGTGTTCACATGGAAGGCGTCTGACCTATCCGGGGTCCTAAGGGAGATGATCGAGCAACACTTGGCGGTGTGCCCCAATGCACGCCCCATCAAACAAAAAGCGCGGTGTCAGGCCCCAGAGAAGCAAAATTTCATCGTCCAAGAGGTGCACAAGCTGCAAGAGGCTGGGGTCATCCGAGAGGTACGCCATCCAGAATGGCTCGCCAACCCAGTCGTCGTCCCCAAGAAGGGCGGTAAGGAGCGCATGTGCGTCGATTTCACAAGTCTCAACAAGGCTTGCCCCCAGGACACCTTCCCCCTGCCGCGCATCGACCAGATCATGGACTCCACCGCTGAGTGCGACCTGATGTGCTTCCTGGACGCCGTCTCAGGCTACCACCAGATCAAGGTTGCGATGGAAGATGTGGAGAGGACGGCCTTCATCTCCTCTTGCGGAGTGTTCTGCTACACCTGCATGCCTTTCGGCTTGAGGAGTGCGGGCGCCACCTTCCAGCGGCTAATGTGCATCAAGCTGGGACCTCAGCTAGGGAGGAATGCGGAAGCCTACGTCGACGACATCTTGGTAAAGATGCACGAGGCCAAGACACTCATCGGGGATCTAGAGGAGACGTTCGCCAACTTGAGCAAGGTTAATATGAAGCTCAATCCCGACAACTACGTCTTTGGGGTTCCCTCGGGCAAACTCATCAGTTTCCTCATATCCCATCGAGGGATCGAGGCCAACCCAGAGAAGATTAGGGCCATTGAGGGGATGCGCCCTCCCTAGACCCTCAAGGAGATGCGCGATTGGCAGGGTGCCTGGCCTCCCTAGGTCACTTCATCTCCAAATTCGGTGAGCGGGCCATGCAATTCTTCAAGCTCATGAAAAGGTCTGGTCCCTTTGAATGGACTCCTGAGGCGGACGTGGCCTTTGAAGAACTCAAAAGGTACCTCACGAGCCCGCCCGTCATGGTCACGCCGTGTCCTTGTGAGCGCCTGCTACTGTACGTGGCGGCCACTCCCCAGAAGGCCAGCGCGGCCCTCGTGGCGGAGCAAGAGGAGCAAGTTTGTGCCAAGAGGAAACCCACCGCCCCCGAGGAGACATCGCCCGAGCCCGCTCAAGCCTCGCCGGTGCCTGCCAAGGGCTCGCCCCGGGAGGCCTCCGACCCGCCTCGGGGGCACCCACCCTTCCTCAAGAGACCACTGGGCCCCGCTCCCGAAGGCCCCCGTGGCGCTGCCCCCCGAGCTTTCCGACGAGTACGACATGGGCACCATGGTCACCCGCCTCGTCGAGCATCTGGTGTTCTTCGTCAGCACGGTGCTGAGGGATGCGCGCGAGCGTTACCCCATGCAGCAGAAGCTTCTGTTTGCGCTTCTCGTCGCCTCCAGGAAGCTGCACCACTATTTCCAAGGTCACCCTATTAAGGTGATCTCTGCCTACCCCCTGAAGCAAATCCTGCATAGCCCCAAAGCCGCCGACAGAGTCGCTGAGTGGAACATCGAGCTGTAGGCTTTCCAGCTGGAATTCTGCACCACCAATGTCATCAAGGGCATGGCCTTCGCCTTCTTCATGGCAGAGTGGATGGACCCATACAAGGAGGAGCATCGCGAGGACGAGTACCTCTCACCTGGGGATGAGATGCCCAGTGGTTGGGTTCTGTACTTCGACGGCACCTTCTCTAGGCAGGGCGCGTGGCTGATGTCGTACTCACTTTGTCGGCCGGAGATAAGCTTTACTACGCAGTCCAGTTGTTCTTCAGCCGTGATGAGAAGGTCTCCAACAAACATCAGGACTATGGGGGCCTCATTGCCGGCCTCAAGGCCGCCTCCGCCCTCGGCGTCAGGCGCCTCATCATCAAGGGCGACTCCTAGCTCCTCGTCAACTTCTCCAACAAAAAGTACAAACCCAAGGACGAGCACATGGCGGCCTACCTAGAGGAGGTACGTAAACTTGAGAAGTGCTTCCTTGGCTTGGATCTGCAGCATATCCCGCGTGGCATCAACAAGGAGGCGGACGACATCGCCAAGCGGGCGTCACGCTACGAGCCCCAGAGTCCCAGCATTTTCGAAGAAAGGTTCTTCAGGCCATCAGCCGCACCGCCTCGCAAAGAGCTTCCACCCGCGCCGACCACGGGCACGCCATACTGCGGCCCGGCCTCAGGGGCCCACCTGCTGCAGGCGCTGGAGCCCCAAGAAGGCAGCTTGGCCACAGAATTCAAGGCGTACTTGCTAAACGGCACCCTTCCCGCGGAGGATTCAGAAGCGGAACACGTCATCTAGCAAGCCATCGCTTACTGCTTGCGAGATGGCGAATTGTACCGAAGGCGCCCCAATGGCCTCTCGTTGCGGTGCATCTCGGAAGAGCAAGGGCGCGAGCTGCTCACTTACATCCATGGAGGGGATTGCGGTCACCACTCTTCATCATGCACCCTCGACGGTAAGGTATTCCGCAGCGGCATCTATTAGCCCACCACGCTCTGCGACGCTGCCGAGCTGGTCCAGTCCTGCGAAGCATGTCAATTCCATGCCAAGTAGATCCACCAGCCGGCGCAGGGTCTCCAGACGTTCCACTTTCGTGGCATTTCACACTTTGGGGGCTGGACATCCTGGGGCCCTTCCCTCGCGCGGCTAGCGGCTATCACTACCTTTACGTCACCATTGACAAGTTCACCAAGTGGGCGGAGGTTGAGCCCGTGCGTGCTACGTCTCCAACGTATCTATAATTTTTTATTGTTCCATGCTATTATATTATCGGTTTTGGATGTTTTATATGCATTAATATGCTATTTTATATTATTTTTAGGACTAACTTATTAACCTAGAGCCCAGTGCCAGTGCCAGTTTCTGTTTTTTCCTTGTTTTTGAGCTTCGCAGAAAAGGAATACCAAAGGGAGTCCAAACAGAATAAAACCTTCGCGATGATTTTTCTTGGACAAGAAGACACCCAGGAGACTTGGAGTGCAAGTCAAAAGAGCCACGAGGCAGCCACAAGGGGGGAGGGCGCACCCAGGGGGGTAGGGCGCGCCCCTGCCTTGTGGGCCCCTCGGTGACCCCCTGACCTAGATCTTCCTCCTATATATTCATATATATTCCCATACCACTAGAAGCATCCACGAAAACACTTTTCCACCACCGCAACCTTCTGTTCCCATGAGATCCCATCTTGGGGCCTTTTCCGGCGTCCTGCCGAAGGGGCATTCGATCACGGAGGGCTTCTACATCAACTCTATTGCCCTTCCGATGAAGCGTGAATAGTTTACCTCAGACCTACAGGTCCACCGCTAGTAGCTAGATGGCTTCTTCTCTCTCTTTGATTCTCAATACAACGTTCTCCTTGATGTTCTTGGAGATCTATCCGATGTAATCTTCTTTTGCGGTGTGTTTGTCGAGATCCGATGAATTATGGATTTATGATCAGCTTATCTATGAATATTATTTGAATCTTCTCAGAATTATTTTATGCATGATTTGATATCCTTGTAATTCCCTTCGAACTATCGGTTTGGTTTGGCCAACTAGATTGGTTTTTCTTGCAATGGGAGAAGTGCTTGGCTTTGGGTTCAATCTTGCGATGTCCTCTCCCAGTGACAGTAGGGGCAACGAGGCACGTATTGTATTGTTGCCATCGAGGATAAAAAGATGGGGTTTACATCGTATTGCTTGAGTTTATTCCTCTACATCATGTCATCTTACTTAAAGCGTTACTCTGTTCTTCATGAACTTAATACTCTAGATGCAGGCAGGAGTCAGTCGATGTGTGGAGTAATAGTAGTAGATGTAGGTAGGAGTCGGTCTACTTGACACGGACATGATGCCTATATTTCATAATCATTGCCTTGGATATCAACATAACTTTGCGCTTTTCTATCAATTGCTCGACAGTAATTTGTTCACCCACCGTATTATTTGCTATCTTGAGAGAAGCCTCTAGTGAAACCTATGGCCCCCGGGTCTATTTTCCATCATATTACTTTCCGATCTACTATTTTGCAATCTTTTATTTTCAGATCTATAAACCAAAAACCCTAAAAATATTTACTTTATCTTTTGTTTAGTTTTATCTATCTCTATCAGATCTCACTTTTACAAGTGACCGTGAAGGGATTGACAACCCCTTTATCGCGTTGGGTGCAAGTGTTTGATTGTTTGTGCATGTATTGGTGATTTGTGCGTTGTCGCCTAGTGGATTGATACCTTGGTTCTCTAACTGAGGGAAATACTTATATCTACTTTGCTGCATCACCCTTTCCTCTTCAAGGGAAAAACCAACGCAAGCTCAAGAAGTAGTAGGAAGAATTTCTAGCGCCGTTGCCGGGGAGATCTACGCCAAATAAAGACATACCAAGTACCCATCATAAACTCTCATCTCTTGCATTACATTATTTGCCATTTGCCTCTCGTTTTCCTCTCCCCCACTTCTAAAACGATTTACAAAAAGATTTGCCTTTTTATTCGCCTTCTTCCCATTCGCCCTTATGTCTTACTTGGTTTGTTTGCTCGTTTGCTTGGCATAATTGTGTGTTTATTGAAAATCAGAAACAAAGTTTAGGGATCCACTTAAAGTTTTTTACCTGGATCATCTTCGATCCATATGTGCTCGTGCTGAAACCCCAACTAGTTTAGTTGAGGGAAAATCTTTAGATGAGCATGCTCATTTTGTGCGTCATCATTTGTCTGAAAAAGGGAGACTCTTATGGAATCAAATAAATTGTTTGCTATGTTATGCTTGGAATCTTTGTGAACTTTGTGATTTTACTTGTTGCTCTAAGAACCCTAAAAAACACCTTTCCCTACCTATGTGAGTTTAATGATAATGAAATATTATCTTCTTATGAAAAGGGTGTTTATAGTTACTATGATATCGAACAAATTGAAGAATTTGTTGCTTTTAAGGGTGCTTATGAAGTTGCTTCTTTGATTGAAAATTATGATATTACTCTCTACAAATCTAAATTTTTTGACATACTTAAATATTGCTATGAAAACTATGCTCATAATGCCTATGTGAAAGAATTATTGAGAGAATGACTGTTGCTTTGAAAGAAAATAATGATATGCATGAACCTATAGATAATTATGATTCCGATGATTTGATTGAAATATCCCTTGATGAATATGATGCTTGCTATTCTTATGACCATGATGCCAATATTTATGGAGATGAATTTGCTATAGTTGCTTATGTTAATCTGGAGATAATTGCTATTGCACCCATACTTGATAGTTCCTTGAATCAAAAGCATGATTGCAATGATGTTATTATAAATTCTATTAATATCAATTGTGCTAATAATATGCAAAACCCCAAGCTTGGGGATGCTAGTTTTGCTATGTCCGCTACTTATTGCAATTATCATGATTGGGGTGATGATGCTTCTTATGATCTTGAAAATTTATTTAAGCCTCATGATGAATATGTTTGCAATAATATTGAAAGTGGGTTTGGAAGAGTGTGAACTTTAGGAAATAATTATCCCACTACCTTGGAGTATGATCGATCTTATGATTTTTTTGATAAAAGTGGGTTTGGAGAAGTCATGACTTTATTTGATGATAATCCCACGATTTTGGAAGAGTGTCAACTTTGCATGCATGTGGATCATGTAGAGAAAATTTTATGTGATATCTATATTGTTGAATTTGATTAAGATCCTACTTGTAGTTATTATGAGAGAGGAAAATATGGTTGTGGAAATCTTCATGTTACTACATTACCTCTCGTTATGTTGAGTTTGCTATTGTCTCTTTCTTCTTCCTTGCATAAGCTAGTTTTTGCTTGTCTTGATAATTTGTTTTCTTATAAAATGCCTATGCATAGGAAGTATGTTAGACTTATATGTGTTTGTCACGTGTTTTATGATGCTCTCTTTGTGCTTCAATTCTCCTCTTTTATGTGAGCATCATTGTAATCTCAATGCCTAGCTAAAAGGATTTAAAGAAAAGCGCTTGTTGGGAGACAACCCAATATTTTTTCTTTGATATTTTTGAATAAGTAATTCATCTAGCCTCTGGTTAGATGTGTTTTTGTGTTTTAATTAGTGTTTGTGCCAAGTAAGACCTTTGGGATGGCTTACGGTGATAGTTGATTTGATCTTGATGAAAAACAGAAACTTTTGCGTCCAGTCACAGAATTGTTTAGATTCACTGGAGCTTGGAAAAACCCTGAATTTTCTACACAATATTGATAGACAAATTTACTCTATTTTCCTAATTTTACATAAGGTTTGGAGTTAGAGAAGTATTAGAACAATTCAGATCTTCGCAGACTGTTCTGTTTTTTGATAGATTCTATTTTCTATGTGTTGTTTGCTTATTTTGATGAATCTATGGGTAGTATCGGGGGGTATGAACCATGGAGAAGTTGGAATACAGTAGATATTACACCAATATAAATAAATAATGAGTTCACAATAGTACCAAAAGTGGTGATTTTATTTTCTTGTACTAACGGAGCTTATGAGATTTTCTGTTGAGTTTTGTGTTGTGAAGTTTTCAAGTTTTGGGTAAGGATTTGATGGACTATGGAATGAGGAGTGGCAAGAGCCTAAGCTTGGGGATGCCCAAGGCACCCCAAGGTAATATTCAAGGACAACCAGGAGCCTAAGCTTGGGGATGCCCCGGAAGGCATCCCCTCTTTCGTCTTCGTCTATCGGTAGCTTTACTTGAGGCTATATTTTTATTCACCACATGATATGTGTTTTGCTCGGAGCGTCTTGTATGATTTGAGTCTTTGCTTTTTAGTTTTCCAAAATTATCCTTGCTGTACACATCTTTTGAGAGGGACACGCATGAATCATGATTTATTCGAATACCCTATGTGCTTCACTTATATCTTTTGAGCTAGGCAATTTTGCTCTAGTGCTTCACTTATATATTTTTAGAGCACGGCGGTGGCCTTATTTTGTAGAAGTTATTGGATTCTCATGCTTCACTTATATTATTTTGAGAGTCTCTAAACAGCATGGTAATTTGCTTTGGTTATGAATTTAGTCCTAATATGATAGGCATCCAAGAGGGATATAATAAAAACTTTCATATAAAGTGCATTGAATACTATGAGAAGTTTGATTCCTTATGATTGTTTTGAGATATAGAGATGGTGATATTAGAGTCATGCTAGTGAGTAATTGTGAATTGGAGAAATACTTGTGTTGAGGTTTGTGATTCCAGTAGCATGCACGTATGGTGAACCGTTATGTAACGAAGTTGGAGCATGAGGTATTTTTTGATTGTCTTCCTTATGAGTGGTGGTCGGGGACGAGCGATGGTCTTTTCCTACCAATCTATCCCCCTAGGAGCATGCGCGTAGTACTTTGTTTCGATGACTAATAGATTTTTGCAATAAGTATGTGAGTTCTTTATGACTAATGTTGAGTCCATGGATTATACGCACTCTCACCCTTCCACCTTTGCTAGCCTCTCTAGTGCCGCGCAACTTTCGCCGGTACCTTAAACCCACCATATACCTTCCCCAAAATAGCCACCATACCTACCTATTATGGCATTTCCATAGCCATTCCGAGATATATTGCCATGCAACTTTCCACCGTTCCGTTTTATTATGACACGTTCCATCATTGTCATATTGCTTTGCATGATCATGTAGTTGACATCGTATTTGTGGCAAAGCCACCTTTCATAATTCTTTCATACATGTCACTCTTGAGTCATTGCACATCCCGGTACACCGCCGGAGGCATTCATATAGAGTCACATTTTTTTCTAAGTATCGAGTTGTAATTTTTGAGTTGTAAGTAAATAAGAGTGTGATGATCTTCATTATTAGAGCATTGTCCCATGTGAGGAAAAAAAAGGGAGGCCAAAGAAGCAAAAAAAAGAGAGAAAAAGAGAGAAGGGGCAATGTTACTATCCTTTTTTTTCACACTTGTGCTTCAAAGTAGCACCATGATCTTCATGATAGAGAGTCTCCTATGTTGTCACTTTCATATGCTAGTGGGAATTTTTCATTATAGAACTTGGCTTGTATATTCCAACGATGGGCTTCCTCAAATTGCCCTAGGTCTTCATGAGCAAGCAAATTGGATGCACACCCACTTAGTTTTCTTTTGAGCTTTCATAAACTTACAGCTCTAGTGCATCCGTTGCATGGCAATCCCTACTCACTCACATTGATATCTATTGATGGGCATCTCCATAGCCCGTTAATACGCCTAGTTGATGTGAGACTATCTCCCTCTTTTTGTCTTCTCCACAACCACCATATTCTATTCCACCTATAATGCTATGTCCATGGCTCACGCTCATGTATTGCGTGAAAGTTGAAAAGGTTTGAGAACACCAAAAGTATGAAACAATTGCTTGGCTTGTCATCGGGGTTGTGCATGATTTGAATACTTTGTGTGATGAAGATGGAGCAGAGCTAGACTATATTATTTTGTAGGGATAAATTTTCTTTGGCCATGTAATTTTGAGAAGACATAATTGCCTTGTTAGTATGCTTGAAGTATTATTGTTTTTATGTCAATATTAAACTTTTGTTTTGAATCTTATGGATCTAAACATTCATGCCACAATAAAGAAACTTCCATGGATAAAAATATTAGGTAGCATTCCACATCAAAAATTCTGTTTTTATCATTTACTTACTCGAGGACGAGCAGGAACTAAGCTTGGGGATGCTTGATATGTATCCAACGTATCTATAATTTTTTATTGTTCCATGCTATTATATTATCTGTTTTGGATGTTTTATATGCATTAATATGCTATTTTATATTATTTTTGGGACTAACTTATTAACCTAGAGCCCAGTGCCAGTTTCTGTTTTTTCCTTGTTTTTGAGCTTCGCAGAAAAGGAATACCAAACGGAGTCCAAAGGGAATAAAACCTTCGCGATGATTTTTCTTGGACCAGAAGACACCCAGGAGACTTGGAGTGCAAGTCAGAAGAGCCACGAGGCGGCCACAAGGGGGGAGGGCGCGCCCCTTGCCTTGTGGGCCCCTCGGTGACCCCCTGACCTAGATCTTCCACCTATATATTCACATATATTCCCAAACCACCAGAAGCTTCCACAAAAACACTTTTCCACTGTCGCAACCTTCTGTTCCCGTGAGATCCCATCTTGGGGCCTTTTTCGGCGTCCTGCCGGAGGGGGATTCGATCACGGAGGGCTTCTACATCAACTCTATTACCCTTCCGATGAAGCATGAGTAGTTTACCTCAGACCTACGGGTCCATAGCTAGTAGCTAGATGGCTTCTTGTCTCTCTTTGATTCTCAATACAATGTTCTCCTTGATGTTCTTGGAGATCTATCCGATGTAATCTTCTTTTGCGGTGTGTTTGCCGAGATCCGATGAATTGTGGATTTATGATCAGCTTATCTATGAATATTATTAGAATCTTCTCTGAATTCTTTTATGCATGATTTGATATCCTTGTAATTATCTTTGAACTATCGGTTTGGTTTGGCCAACTAGATTGGTTTTTCTTGCAATGGGAGAAGTGCTTGGCTTTGGGTTCAATCTTGCGGTGTCCTCTCCCAGTGACAGTAGGGGTAGCGAGGCACGTATTGTATCATTGCCATCGAGGATAAAAAGATGGGGTTTACATCATATAGCTTGAGTTTATTCCTGTACATCATGTCATCTTACTTAAAGCGTTACTCTGTTCTTCATGAACTTAATACTCTAGATGCAGGCAGGAGTTGGTCGATGTGTGGAGTAATAGTAGTAGATGCAGGCAGGAGTCGGTCTACTTGACACGGACGTGATGCCTATATTTCATAGTCATTGCCTTGGATATCGTCATAACTTTGCGCTTTTCTATCAATTGCTTGACAGTAATTTGTTCACCCACCGTATTATTTGCTATCTTGAGAGATGCCTCTAGTGAAACCCCCGGGTCTATTTTCCATCATATTACTTTCCGATCTACTATTTTGCAATCTTTTATTTTCAGATCTATAAACCAAAAACCCTAAAAAATATTTACTTTATCTTTTATTTAGTTTTATCTATCTCTATCAGATCTCACTTTTGCAAGTGACCGTGAAGGGATTGACAACCCCTTTATCGCGTTGGGTGCAAGTGTTTGATTGTTTGTGAAGGTATTGGTGATTTGTGCGTTGTCTCCTACTGGATTGATACCTTGGTTCTCTAACTGAGGGAAAGACTTATCTCTACTTTGCTGCATCACCCTTTCCTCTTCAAGGGAAAACGAACGCAAGCTCAAGAAGTAGCAGTGCGCACCATCCCTGCGGCTTCAGCCGTCAAGTTCATCACGGGCCTTGTGAGCCATTTCGGTGCTCCCAACCGCATCATCACCGAATGGCTCCCAGTTCACGAGTGGCCTCTTCAAGTCCTACTGCGCCAGCCTAGGCACGCAAATCTGCCATGCCTCGGTGGCGCGCCCACGAAGCAATGACCAGGCCGAGCATGCCAACGCCAAGGTCCTCAAGATGAGGAGCTTCAAGAAGAAGCTGGAAGCCCATGGCAAGGGCTGGCTGGAGGAATTGCCATCAGTGTTGTGGTCCATCCGCACGACGGCAACCAAGCCCACATGCGAGACCCCATTTTTCCTCGTCTATGGGGCGGAGGCGGTCCTCCCCTCACAGCACAAGCTTGTCTCCCCGCGAGTCCTGGCATTCGATGAGTCCTATTTGGATAGCTCGATGGGGGCCGACCTGTTGCTCCTAGAGGAGGCCCACTGACAGGCCACCCTTCGCGCCGCGAGGTACCAGCAGGCCTTGCGCTGTTATCACAGTCGCCACAACCACCCTCAAACCCTTGAGGTTGGGGACCTCGTGCTCCATCGGATCCTCTCTAGAGAGGGGCTCCACAAGCTCTCACCAATGTGGGAAGGCCCTTTCAGGGTTTCCCACGTTTCCAGGCCAGGCGCCGCCCGCCTGGAGATGGAGGACGTAGTCCCTGTGCTTAACGCCTAGAACATCCAACACCTCCAAAAGTTCTACCCGCGACCCTCTCACGTAAGAATGAGGTGGGGTTGTACATGCCCCAGAGCCTCCCGATGGGCCCGCTGAGCGGCCTCGCGAGAGCTCCCACCCACGCCCAAGTAGAAGCCCCATGCTCCGCACTGGCAGAACGATCGAACCACGGTCATGCCCACGCCCAAGTGGAAGCCCCATGCTCCGCGCTGGCAGAATGATCGAACAGCGATCATGCCCACGCCCAAGTGGAAGCCCCATGCTCCACGCTGGCGGCATAATCAAATGAGGGCATCCCAAGGGCTGCACCAACCTCAAGCTGACCCGTGCCGAACGCAGCAGCCACATCTCTTTCTAACTCGTGTAAGCAAATTTGTCTTCTTCTTTTTGTAAAACTTTTGTTTTTGAGTCATGCTGCGTTTTGTTACATTTTTACCTCGCGAATCCACGCGCACTCGTAATCCTCCTCTTGAACCTCACGCGAGCGGGGGCTGGACATGGTGCCTATGCTCGGATCAGTCCCAGCAGCATTGGAAACCCAAGTAACCGGGCTCTGGCTCATGGGCCTGCTCCCATGCACATCACCCCACCAAGGTCCTTGGTTTCTAATCTCCTCATGTGACACCCATGAGCGAGCCAATGAGCATGCGCCGCTCCCCCGATGTGGAACCCCCTACGCATGGTCCATGTGTCTCGTCGTGCATCAAAGGGCGGCTTCCCGAGCATCTCGCCTCGGGAGCCCTTGCTAGCTCCTGATGCCCCTTACCTCTTGGCCTTGCCCAGGCATCACGACCTGGCTTACCAGCGACGGCTAAGTCCCGCACGGGGGCTGTGTCCTAACGACGTAGAACGCAAAAGCAGGAGTAAAGGAAAAACAAGCCTTGGGAGGAGGCCCCATGAGAGCACAAATGTTCATTACAAGAGTACGGGATTAAGCAATTCTCGTTTACTTCACGCCCCTGTGGGGCCACAATTAAGTATCAACAGGTGAATAAAGAGGCGGCCTAAGGAGACGCGTCGCCACAACTATCGTCGTCGTCGCCCTCATTTTCCTCGACCACGACCTTGCCCTCGCTGCTCTCATGGGCAAACTACGCGTTCAGTGCGTCCACATGGTCCTCCATCACCTTCCTGAGGGCGTCACGGAGTTCCTCCAGGACGGGATCTATCATGGCCTTGAAGTCAAAGTGAGGGTCGGCGCGAAGGAGATGGCTGAAGACACACGTCGATGCCTGGGTAAGGAGGTCACGGCACTCCTCCTCGACGATCTTCCCCACCTTCTTGGCGCCCTCTTCGAGCCACTCCACCACCTTGGTAAAAAAGTTAAGGTAGCCTACATCGTTAGTCATGATGGGGCTGGAGACATCCTCCTTGCAGATAGAGCCCAGAGCACGGCGGGCCTGCTGCTCGAGGGCTTGGAAAATCTTGGAGCGCTCGTGCTGCCGTCTCTGAGCCTGGTTCGCTTCATCCATCGCCCGCTCCACGTGGGACGCGATGCTTCCCACTTGCTCCTGGAGCGACGCCAGCTCGGCCTTGGTGGTAGCCTTGGCTTCCAGTGCGGTCCTTCGCCGTCCTTCCGCTTCAGTCCGCATTTCCTTGAGGCCATCTATACTGTGCTTTAAGTCTCCGCGCCGAGTGCTGAAGCGGGTCTCCTGTAACTTTAGTTTTTTGCTATGCTCCTTGGTAAGTGCTCGGCGGGCACTCGCGATTTTCGCATCAGCGTTCGCCTGACCTTTTCCACGCGCTGAGTAAGAGAAGCTTGGGCGGCAGCCACCTGGCGGTCCAGCACCTCCAACCACTCGCGCTCCAGACTCTGCTTGGACGTGGTCGGTGCAAGTTCTTCCTCAAGGGCCTCGAGGTCCGCCTCGTGCGTCTCCAGTCCCTCCTCACAGGAGGAGAGGATGTCCCTTTGTTCTTGGATTTGCCGCTCCAGGGTGATGTTCGATGTCAGGATCTCTTGCTCGCGGGCCTCTGCTTCTTCGCGCCGCCGGTCCACCGCCTCGGCCTCCTGGAAAGCGCGCTCACGGGCCTCCTTCGCCTTGATGTCGGATTTCTCGTCCCCCAAGCAGGCGGCCTTGTGCTGGAGGTGGCTTAGCTTGACAGTGACTTCAAGCTGATGCCACCCACGCGCAAGGCGCAATCGCTCCTCGGCGAGACACGCTTCGACGTCTTGGAGCTCCACCCCAAGCTGGTTCAGCACGCCCACCGCGTTCAGCAAGAGGCCGTGCCGGATCATGGTCCGACAGTTCATGAGTGCCAAGGCCCAGTCTGGGCTGAGCCCCTCAACCCTGTCCTCCATTGCGGCCTGCAGATCCCCGGCCTTGCCCGCCGGGGGCTGTGAGTTGGACGACGCTTCCTCCAGCCCACCTGGGCGAGGCAATGCACCCCTCGAGCTTGGTGCCCTCTCAGAGGCAGCCAAGCTCCTTGGGCTACTCCCGGTGTCATCATGGATGGGCACGGTGCCTGATGGTTCCGCCTTCGCCGGCTCAGCGTCCGCCTCAGTGGCGGGTGCCCTGGAAGCTGAGGGATGATCACCCGAGGGTGCCTCCGAAGGAGTCGCCAAGGCGAGCCCATCTTTGGCAGCTGGGGGGTGCTCGATTGTCCCATGCCTCGCGCCCCCAACGAGCGGCGGAGGAGTCTCGGCCGGGCCTAGGAGCTCTCTCTGTTTTTTGCTTGAGAATGACCTGCATGGAGAGAAGATTCATGCTTGTGAGGACTGTGGGACGCAAGAAGAGTGAAGGCAGGGCACTTGCTCATCCATGGCGACCCACTTCCTCTTCTTCAGCGCCCTCGGCAGGGCACCGTCGCCACGACTCGCGCGGGCTTCTTCCCGCAGCTGGCTAAGGGGAGGGAACCCGGGAAACCCGTGGTCCTACCTCTAGCGCCAGGCCCCTTCGTGGAGGAGCCTTGGGAGTCACCCCTGGTGCCGCCCCTGGGAGCCTGCGGCCCGGTGGTCGTTGCCTGGTGACTGTTCGCGTCCGACGGCACGTCGAGAGAGGTGGACGTAGCCTCAGGCGGAGCGAGATTCTTGGCGCCTGTGAGCGTGAGGGCAGGTCGATGAGCGGGCCACTGGAGAGGGACGTTGCTGCCCCCCGCGACGTTAGCCGTCGCTCAACTGCTAGGGTTCCCTGGGTTGGGAGTCGCTAGAAAGGGGTTGTCTCGGGGTTCCATGTGGCCTTCTAGAAGCGGCCCCCACTGGCCAAAGCGCGGCATCGCGCTGACGAAGGCCTCCTTGCTCTTGTAGCAGTACTGGGGGAGCCCCGCCTCAGGAGGCTCACCCACATCCTCGCCCATCAGGATACGGAGCACCTCGCGCAGCACCTCCGGGGGCAGAGCATCCCGGTTGAGCCGCATTGGGTCCTCGGGGCCAGTGAACGCCCACATCAGGCGGGACTGGCACTCAAGAGGGGCGATGCGCTGGCGAAGGAACTCTCTCACGATGATAGCCGCCGCGACCCCCGACGCCCTCAAGACGGCCAGCCCCTTCCACACCTTTGTCCACCCCAGGTCGGCAAGCATTTCGTGCTCCTATCCAGAGCTCCACTCTGCTGGGCTCGTACGAGGCTGCTGCAGGGGGCTGAATTGGGCTGCATCCACGTATGTCCATTACCGCCTGAAGCCCTCTATTTCGTGGGCGAACCTCCTGTCGATGCCCTCGCCTGTAGTTGTGTCCACAGTGCAGAGTGAGACGCATCCCGAGCGTTGGTTCTCCGTGTGGGCCCACGAAGGCCTCACACAGAAAGGTGAAGGCCAAAAGGAGGACGACGGATTTTGGGTCGAGGTGACGCGCATGGACCTGAAAGTGGGAGAGCATAGCGTCGAATAAATCGTAAAATGGTGGCAGTATGCCTGCGAAGAGCGCAGGGAGGTTTAAGGCGATGACGATGGCGTCGAGCTCAAGAGCTGGGCGTGAGGCCAGCCAGGTCTGGGTAGCCCCCCACTCGTTGGAAGCGGCCGCGATCATCGAAATGAACTTGGCGAGCCCCTCGGCGTTGACGACTATGGAACGGCCCAGGACGGGGTCCGCCGCCGTGCCCGAAGACACCGTCACTATCGCTCTCTTCTTCCTGTTAGGAGGCGCCGTCGCAGCACAGACGAGGTCGAGAGCGGTGAAGCTGCGTCGAGGCAAGAAGGAAGGCGCTTGAAGGCGGCGGCACAAGGGATGCAATTGAGGTCTCGCGCCATGTGTGGGCAGGCTTTATGTCAGCCCGAGCGGTTGTCGAGGCATCGTGGGAGAAGTGGGGACGCCTCATGTGCCATTGTGCGCCACGCGTCAGGCCTGGCCCGCGGGCAATTGGGTCCCGTGCCATTTCGCCCCTCCTTAACAGGCGGTATCGTGTGTGCCACGGGCCCGGGGGCTACTGTCGGGCCCATGGGACTCGGCGTAGCCAGGCCCATCTACATGTGGCCCAGTGCACGACATACATCCAGGGCCCAGCACGCGGCCCACTACAAGACTCCGCGAGCAAGACCCTCGTGAGGCTCCCGCCTCACAAGGTGCACGTCAGCAAGCGTCGCCAGAAGCCTCGCGAGGCGGTCACCCGAGGCTGCCTCCCGAGGCCACACGCGGAAGGGAACGAGTCAAGAGGAGATCAGTAGGGGCGCGCGGTCCTGCTTCTTCGCATGGATGACGCGCGCGACAATGAGCACCGCCAGAGGCCGTGCCATCGGTCGTGGATAAGGAGGCTTTCCTCTTTCATGCTAAGGGAGCGAGGCCAGCTCGCCGATTTCCAAAGCAATCCCCAAAGGTTGCCTGGCCAGTGTAAGAAGATCAAGACGGTGGGCGCGCCAGGATGGAGGTCATCACTGAGCCCACGGCGCATCACAGCAGAGGACCTTTGGAGGCGAAGACCACCTTTAGTCAGGATAAGCTGCAACCCTGTCCCCCTTCAAATTGGCTATTGTGGCAACCCTTCCCGACATGTATTTTCGGGGGAAGGGGACCGAGGCTAGTATAAGGAGGGTAGGGTGCCATCGTAGAAGGGGAGATCTTTTCCAACCACAAACCTTGTACTCTCATTCTGCCTCATGCCAAGCAATCTTAGACAAGCAGGAGTAGGGTTTTACACCGCAAGGTGGCCCGAACCTGGGTAACTATCGTGTCCACAGTTCTTCCTTCCTAATTCATGATCGCTGGAGCTTTGCCGTGAGGTTGAGCGGTAGAGTAGGGCGGTAGCCAGCGAGCATACCCCAGCGTTCGAACCACTTGGATCCCCGGAGCCCCGATTCCGACAGGTCCCACACGATGACTAGCGTGAAACGCCTTAAAGGCAAGGAGGCAAATCTTATCAGCAAGGGGCGGCTTCCCATCTGTTAGCCGAGTCGAATAGAACGTAGAAGTTAAGCATGCTGGGGATGGAGGAGTCTAAGCATGGGTGACCCGGTGGCAAGTTGCATATCTCAAGCTTCATGTAAGCGTCATGATACGGTCATTACAGACATTTAGCATCTAAATGTGTGTTGTGACCTGTCATGTCGATTATATAAACCTTGGGATCCTTGTTTTGGTAATTTGTAGAATGATGTTTTTCTCTCGTTATTTTTGTTTTCAAAAATCGGAGAATGAACGAGATCTGTGGGCCCACACAATCTATCCCTTTGATCCAATGTATGAGAATGGTTGGACCATGACGGGTTCCTCATCTA
Source organism: Thinopyrum elongatum (assembly GCA_011799875.1). NCBI lineage: Eukaryota > Viridiplantae > Streptophyta > Magnoliopsida > Poales > Poaceae > Thinopyrum > Thinopyrum elongatum. The sequence continues at coordinate 344,789,907 of CM022300.1, forward strand.
ATCCTTTGACCCAATGTACGAGCAGGGTTTGACCATGACGGTTTCCTCTTGCTCTGTGTGCCATGTTAGACCAAATTAAGTTTGAGCACATGCGTTGGACGATACCCCCCTCCTGCGCCTCGAAGTTGGGGAACTGGCATCGTACGTCTTGAACCTGGCTTGGGGGTACGATGTTCGGCTTGTCATTGTAGTTGGTGCCTCATGGAAGTTGTGCGTTGGGGATTTGAACACATCACACACTACCCATACATTTTTTTGGGCCGCACGCAGGGTATAGGGGGTCTCTTCTGATCAACCCCGTCTCCCTTGTAAAGTTTTAGATGACATGCATATTTGTGGGCTCCCTGGGGCCTATATATATCATCCCTTTGACCGATAACGAGGGGTTTTGGCCATGAATGGATTCCTCCTAGCTCTGTGTGCCATGTTATACCAAATTAAGGTTGAGCACATGCATTGGACGATACCCCCACCACCTACCTCGAAGTTGGGGAACTGGCATCGTACGTCTTGAACCTGGCTTGGCGGTATGGTGTTCGGTTTGTAATGTAGTTTGTGCCCCATTGAAGTTGTGCATTGTGCGTTTGAACACATCACACACCACTCATACATATTTTTGGGACGTATACAGGGTATATGAGGTCTCTTTCATCGACCCCGTCTCCCTTGTGCAGTTTTAGACGACACGCATATCTGTGGGCTCCTTGGGGTCTATATATATCATCCCTTTGACTGATAACGAGGGGGTTTGGACATGAATGGATTCCTCCTAGTTCGTGTTAGGGCGGGTCACGGTGACATGTTCGAGCAAAGTTCGAGCTCATGCGTTCTCAGGATTCCCTCCCACACGCTCTAATTGGTGGGTTGGACCGACACTGTAGCCTACGTATTTCGTCCTTAATTACCTAGCTTTCATGGGGGTTTTCTGTATCGAGAGGTAGGCACCACATCAATATTGTACATTATTTGATATTTAAAACACATCACCCCTTCCAACGTACATCATTTTGTGCCACATGCAGGCGGTGCTGGTTTTGTGGCCCCTCTCATGCGATTTTTGATGATGGTCCAATCTATTGGCTCAAGCGGTGTATTCTATCCATTTTTATTGACAACAACAGCGGTCATTTGACCAAGCGATAGATTCACTGGTCCATCTTATTGTAGGTCATGGTGACATGCATGTATGACCAAAGTATGAGTACGTGCATGCGTCCCGCCGACACGAAGTGTGGGTGGGGCAAGCACCCTAGCTAGCTACGACCTTAGACTGTCATTATAGATATATCCAAGGGGGGCTTTCCAGTTTGCGAGGCAGGTGCCACCAAAGTTGTGCATTGTCTATGTCGGTGTAGTGAACAGGGGGTGTTCATTACCCCTGGACACGCACCGGCGAGTTGCAGCCTCCAGGCGGGAAGGGCATGGCAGGGGAGCGAGCCTTCCTGGGAGAAGACAACTGGGAACAAGCACAAGACTATCCAAAAAGCATTTGAGTCAATAATTGGAAGGCAGAAGACCAAAGGCCGAAGCCCCAGCAAGATTCTTGCTGGTGAGCCCCGGCAAGATTCTTGCTGGTGAGCCCCGGCAAGATTCTTGCTGATGAGCCCCGGCAAGATGATCCCGGCAAGCTTGGCCCTGGCAAGATGACCCCACCAAGCTGCCACCGCTCCAGTGCAGCGACCAAACCTGTCAGATGGGTTTTGTCCTCCTGGATGCGTGTCAAGGCACCAACGGCGGGTGGGTATAAGCGGTGCTGATGGGACGGCCCATTTTTCCATCCCCAAGAAGCTAAGGGACACCTAGACAGAGCATTTAATGCGCTTGTCCTGAGCCGTCAGTGATAAGCATGTAAATGCTGTAGCAACTTTCCACCTCATGTATACCCTGTAGCTACTTTACACCTCGCATATCCACTGTTTGCCACTGTGGTGACCCCTTTGAGCATATAAAAGGAGGCCCAAGGCAACTGCTACAGGGGAGAGGATCTGCTGGCCCATTCTGCATGCGTAGCTGCTCTTTGAACATATTGTTCATTGCAAGCACTCCTGAAGCCTGGGCTCAAGAACATTCCTAATAAAACAAAGCAGGAGTAGGGTTTTACGCTGATTAGCGGCCCGAACCTGGGTAAAATCGCCCTGCGTCGATTGTTGGTTCTCCTCTTTGCGCATACCTCTCCCCCTGCCAAATCGTAAAGGGATTCCTTGACGGTCCCATAGGTGTCGCACGCCGACATCTTTGGCGCGCCAGGTAGGGGGAAGTGGGTTGCGCGAACCTGATCTAGCGGTCAGCGCATCAGCTTCGTCGTCCATGGCGACTTCGCTCTGCTTACAGAAAGCGAAGTCCTAAAACTTTAATTGTTGTATAGTCTTTCCTTGATGCTTCTTTTTGTACAACCTGTGCACGAGGGAGCGCTCTTGAAATACTCTGCGCTCCTGGTTGTTCTGGGTCCGCCCAACAACACAAGTGCAGCTGTAGTTGTTTCTAGAGTGTTAAGCTCCCAAAGAGGCGGCGTTCTTGATAGGCTGCTAGACAGGACTTGATCCTAAAATCGCCATCGACCAAAACATGCGCATTCGGAGAGTATTCTAGCAAGTGTAGGGATTCATTGTACAAGAAGGCAATCATCCGAGGAAAAGGCTAGATAAGTTTTATCTTCAGATTTCTGCACAAACCCGTATGCTGAGGAACCTTCTCGGGGCTAGTTGCGCTCCTAGTCGCCTCGAGTCCGCTCGGCGATGTGAGCAGCTACGCTAAAGCCGGGAAGGCAAACCTTTTCGGGAGGCGGCGTTCCCGGCAAGCTGCTAAGGATCTGTTCCTTAAAGCGCTGCTGACTGGATCATGCGCACCGAGAAGTGTTCCGGCAAGCAAGGGAATATTCAGCAGGAGTCAAGATTGCAACGAATTAATCATTAACCAGAAGCTAATTAACTTGTTGTGCTAAAACACTATCGTGGCATTACATGTCCAATCAGTGTTGCAGGAATACGCATGAAAGGCGGGCTCGGGGGCTGGCAGCACCCTAGAGAGTAACCTTCTAGAAGGCTGCTGGCATCACCATGAGTGCGGCCTCGCTATGCGAGATGAACGGCAGCAAAAGCTAAGTTACCAAACTTGTGGCGGTTGCATTTCTTGTACTGTCCTCATTTCCTCCTTGTACCAACACGCGAAGGAGCCTTCCCGGAGCCAATCGCGCCCCGAGTTGTCTCGAGTCTGCTCGACAATTTGGGCGACTGCGTAGGCTTCGGGAAGGTGAATCTTTCTGGGAGGCGGCGTTCCCGGCAACCTGCTAAGGACCCGTTCCTCAAAGCGCTGCCGTCTGGAGTGTGTGCACCGAAAAGCCATCCGGCAAGCACGGGTTATCTTGATTGATCTTTCCGTCCTTGTACATCAATCTGCACGCGAAGGAACTCACCGTGGTTAGCCCGCGCCCTAGTTTCGCCTCGAGTCCGCTCGGCAAACCTGGCAGTCGCGTTCTGGCCCGACGAGGCGCCTTGCCGGTAGCGGCACTTCCAGCAGGCTGCTAAATCTCCGCACCTAGCGCTCATGGCAAGTGTGCGCACCGGCAAGGTTTCTGGCAGCGTAGGATATAAACGTGTGCAAGGACGGGCTTAATCAGGAGGGGAGAAGACTTTCATCTAGTACAAAGGAACATGTGTCGCATACATAAAGATTTGCCTGACTAAGATTAATTATTTCTTTACATGCACCATTGCAGCAACAGGCTGGCAAGACGGCAGTGAGACATTCGTGGTAGACGGCTACAGCAGCAGGGGTGACCATATGGATCGAGCACCGCACCCGCAGTACCCTATATGGGGAAAGCTCGGGGGCTGGCTCCTCGTCGCATAGTGTGGCACTTCCTTTCGGGCACACGACTCTTGTTGCCGTCCTGCTCTGTCTGCCCAAGCTGCCGGCAAGCCCAAGGCCCGGCAAACCACAAGCACCCTTGCGTCATCATCAGCATGCAGTTAAAAAGTCAAGAGTAATGGTTACTTCTTGCCACGCATGTACCGGTGCATGTTTTTGGGCCTAGCCCAGACAAGCACTGTGCGCGTTTGTCCGGCCCAGGCCCGCGGGCTCCTGTCGGTGTAGTGAACAGGGGGTGTTCATTACCCCTGGACACGCACCGGCGAGTTGCAGCCTCCAGGCGGGAAGGGCATGGCAGGGGAGCGAGCCTTCCTGGGAGAAGACAACTGGAACAAGCACAAGACTATCCAAAAAGCATTCGAGTCAATAATTGGAAGGCAGAAGACCAAAGGCCAAAGCCCCAGCAAGATTCTTGCTGGTGAGCCCCGACAAGATTCTTGCTGGTGAGCCCCGGAAAGATTCTTGCTGGTGAGCCCCGGCAAGATTCTTGCTGATGAGCCCCGGCAAGATGATCCCGGCAAGCTTGGCCCCGGCAAGATGACCCCGCCAAGCTGCCACCGCTCCAGTGCAGCGACCAAACCTGTCAGATGGGTTTTGTCCTCCTGGATGCGTGTCAAGGCACCAACGGCGGGTGGGTATAAGCGGTGCTGATGGGACGGCCCCTTTTTCCATCCCCAAGAAGCTAAGGGACACCTAGACAGAGCATTTAATGCGCTTGTCCTGAGCCGTCAGTGATAAGCATGTAAATGCTGTAGCAACTTTCCACCTCATGTATACCCTGTAGCTACTTTACACCTCGCATATCCACTGTTTGCCACTGTGGTGACCCCTTTGAGCATATAAAAGGAGGCCCAAGGCAACTGCTACAGGGGAGAGGATCTGCTGGCCCATTCTGCATGCGTAGCTGCTCTTTGAACATATTGTTCATTGCAAGCGCTCCTGAAGCCTGGGCTCAAGAACATTCATAATAAAACAAAGCAGGAGTAGGGTTTTACGCTGATTAGCGGCCCGAACCTGGGTAAAATGGCCCCGCGTCGATCGTTGGTTCTGCTCTTTGCGCATACCTCTCCCCCTGCCGAATCGTAAAGGGATTCCTTGAGGGTCCCATAGGTGTCGCACGCCGACAGTCTATTTAAACATCACACCCTTTATTCCCACATATATTTGGCCACTTCCACGTGGTTGTTGACTTCTGGCCCCTCTCACCGATCTTCGACGATGCGCCCACCCGTGGGCCCACGCGGTCAAAGTTATGCATTGGGAATTTGAACATCACACACCACCCTTTTCATTCATATATATTTGGGCCACATGCTGGTGTGATTGTCTTCTGACCCTCTCTCATGTTTTCTGCTGCCAAATGGTGCTATATATGAAGACTCGGATGATGCACAATGGACACGGGTGCACTGTCTTAACCATGTGTGATGCAAGTGCATTGCAAAATCACCACGACTGCGCAAGCGCGGGCAAGCGTGGAGGTACTGGCTTAACTGTGTATGATGCTAGTGCGCTGTAAAATGACCACAACTACGCCAGCGCGAGCAACGGTGGAGGTCTGGCTTAACCGTGTGCGATGCTAGTGCGCTGTCAAATCACCATGTCTTTGCAAGCGCGAGCAACAGTGGAGGTAATGGCTTAACCGTGTGTGATGCTAGTGCGCTGTAATTAAGATCACCATGACTGCGCAAGCGTGAGCAAGGGTGGAGGTACTGGTTTAACCGCGTGCAATGCTAGTGCATTGTAAGATCACCACGACTATGCAAGCTCAAGGCGGGTAGTTTATTTAGGATGAATTCCACGTCTACGTCTAAAAATTATGACTAACCGTGTGTGATGGACCAGCTATCTAGAAAACTAAAAACAAACTACCCGCCTTGAGCGATGCAAGAATAGGCGGTTCCATCGCTTTTCCTTATTAGCATACATGCATATTCTTTTTGGACCGTCTGCGATCTTGGTTGCTGCCGCCCCACTTCAATTCCTTTACCCAAATTTTAGTACCGCGGTATTTCAACCGTCGCCCCCACTCCTCCACCACTGACCTTATAGTAAAATTCTAGTAGCCGAGGCATTTGAACCATCGCCCTCCCTCGTCCACCACCATGTCCACCCACCATTAATTAAATTTTCAATAGCCGCGGCGTATCCTCAAACAACACCCCACCCCCCTCCATAGTGCACCCCCACCCTCCCCCCCACTCAAACCCTAGATCGCCGCCGCCAACCCCACCGGTCAGCCCGTGCCTCGTAGCTTAGATAATAAAGTTCAGGTTACCCGGCGATTCCCATGTCATCGCCCTCCTGAGTTTTTAGATGAGGCCTGCGGTGTCCCTCCCTGCCAGATCCACATCCCCTACTCCAGAGAGTTGCAGCCTAAGCCCGACCATGTATCCCGGGGAGCCCAACGAGCATACGGCCAAAAATAGGTTTATCATGGCCTCTTCGGTGGACAATGGCGAGGTGGCCGACGTTCGTCCGGACCTGTCGATTCCGAAGCAACACCTTGCCACAGAAGCCGGTGAGGACGTTGACTATGTTGCCATGCTGAAGGCTGGCCGTCAGCGGGCCCGTGTATTACTGTCTCTCGGGAAAGCTGGCTACGACATCAAGCTCGTTGACAGCGACGGCTTCACGCGGGCCATGTCATAGGTTAAGTGGTCCATCCCCAACCCCTCTGGTTCAGTCGCCGTCGATCTCTTCGAAGGCCCTGCCGCTGATCTCCTCCACCACGCGGTCAAGGATTTGTAATCCTTGTACGCCATCAAGCCCATTTTATCATTTCTGAAGGACACGTTCTACGGCGACAGCTTGGGATCCTCAATTGCCAAGTCAGATCTCATCGACCACGACCATGAGGAGGGCACCCAAAAAGGGTCTTCCAAGGTGAAATAGCCCATCTGCGACATTAGAGAGCGCACCATGGGTCTGTGCTCTTCAAACTGGAAGGATCCCGCCCATGACAAGTGAGGCAATATCCTATCAGAAAATCTTACTCTTTCTAGCTAGCCAACCCGTACCCTTTTTGTAGTAGATTTTGCCATGCGGTGTTTTAACTGTGCCGTGTTTAATTATTTCAGTTATGCAAAAATGTAATGTTCAATAGGGCTATGTGATGTTTAAGTATGAATTGTCCACTTCAGTTTCACGAATGGCTATATTTGGTTGTTTATAGTGAGTAGATGCCTTGTTTATCTGTATTTGGTTGTTAGGTTGGTTGTAGTGAGCATTTGTCCAGTTTTCAAGCATATGCCCTGTTTATCTATATTTTCTTATTAGGTTGGTTGCAGTGAGCCTCTGTCCAGTTTTCAATCGCTATATTTGGTAGTGATACTGATCATACATGCCTTGTTTATTTCAGTTATTCACAATGTGATGTTCATTATGTGCAAGTCAGAACTGTGCAGTTCTATTTCATCAATACCAGTTTGAACAACTATATTTGGTTCCTGTTATGCCTGGTGTAGTTAACAAATGCCCTTTATTTCAGTTTTACACATTTATCCAGTGTGATGTTTAAGCATGAGGTACGTTCTATTCATTTTCAACAATACTGGTTTGAATTACAATATTTGGTGGTTGTTAATCCTGTTGTAGTTAACATTCCCTTCCATTTTATATCGGCTTTAATAGCATGCTGAAACCAATACATTCAAGCTATCATTTGGAGATGATGTTGTTTACCTTGGCTATATTTTTTTGATGTTAAGGTCGTTGTACTTATCATGCCTTTCCACTACTTATGCAGGACAACAACGGGAGTGGCCAGCATTTTCCGCCGAGGTTAGTTTCATCCCTCGGCTTGTACTCCCCCCATCGTTCCATAATGTAGTGCACATAGATCCACGCCTGGACACTTTTTAGCTTCTAATATTGACTTGTTGCTTGTAGGTACATATGTCCTTGGCAAAGATCCACGCATCGACCCTTTTTGCGTATGGGGCAATGAGATATTCATGAACCAGGGTCAAGTGAGGAAACTGATAAGGATTATTAGCAAAAAGATACAAATGGTGGCAATCAAATTATTTGTTTACACTCTGTCCAACACAACAGTGAGCTATAGGATGGTAACTACAAACTCTTTAGCCTTCTCTTTTTACTGCCCATAATGAGTTGTTAGACAACAATGTCTGAATCATTTTCGTTTGCAGTGGTTCCCAAAGCAGTTTACTCAAGATTACCTCGCAAAGTACATGATTGGTGGACATGCAATGAAGGTTAAAGTATTTCATCGAGAATACAATGAGCATCGGGAAGTCCTAATGAAGACAATGAAGGATGAGCGGGCAACCATCACAAGGGGTTGGCCTGGAGTCGTGCTCGCATTACGCATGGAGGAGGGTACAATATGGGCATTCCACTTCACCTTCTCCAACAACCAGAATGTCTTCGCCTCTCTCTTTACAGTCTTTAGTACACCTGTGGTTCATCATTCTTTACTTGGTGCTTCTGTAGTTCTTCAGTATATGTACCTATGCATCAAATTATACATTCGTGCTTGAACCTATATTTGTAATAAACATGGTTTGAAATAACTGATTTCCTACTTTCAAATTCAAAATGTATGATTTTTAAATGCAGGGATTGAATTAGGGATAAATTAGGTTCTACAGGCCAGTACACTGCACATGGTTTGTGAAAGCAAAATGTTTGCGATAAACATCTGGATCAGACATGTTTCTCAGATCCACTACATGTGCGATGAATCTCTACTACACACACGATCAGCCAAGAAAAAACTTGTGAGATTAACAACAACAACACTCATAGTTCCTTCTTATTAAATGTTTGTGAAAGTCACCTTATCACACGTGCTTGGAAATTATGGATTTTTTATGATGTCGTGCACATCGTAAACGTTTGATCACAGAAGAACGCGTGCGATAGGCCTTCATCCGACGCGGGTACGACGGATGAATCGTGTGGGATATATTCAAGCTTCGCATACAGTTTCATAGGGACAACTGTATGCACTCTTACATCGAATTACATACAGTGGAGGAAACGTAAATGTGTGTGATTGTGTTCTCATCATACATGTTCTTTAATCGTGAATTGTTTGTGATGGGGCGCGCATCATAATCGTAGCACCACAGAGGTCCAACTGTTATGGTAATACAAGCACAAACGAGTAGCAAGGATGGAGCATTTGGGATAATCGAGATATCACAAACAGTTGTCTGAAGACTGCGTTTGGGATAGATGCCGGCATCGCATACGCTTAGTTATGCAAAACGTATGCATTGCTACTCCCTATCCCCGACGGTTTCTGGGTCGTGTGGGAAGGACCCCCCTATCACACACACTGGCATGGCGATGGTTTAAATGCCATCGCGGATAGGGGTTAAAAACCATTTGTATAGCAGCTCGCTATACCAGTGAGAGGAGATGGTGCTGGTGAAGCTGTTGATAAAGATTGGTCCTCCCACGATGAGAGGATCGTTGGTCATGTCGATTGCTTTGATTTCCCCCTCTCCGAGGGAAGTGCACCCGGTGGAATCGCTCCGCCGGAGAGCAAAAGTGCTCCTGCCCAGGTTCCACCTCGAGAAAGCGGCGCTTTGTCCCGAAAGTCTTCTTTTATTTTTTCTAGGGTGAAGGCCTCATATAGCAGAAGAGGGGCACCGGGGGCCTGCTGTGGGCCCCACAAGGCATCGGAGTGCGCCATGGGGGGGTAGACGTGTCTTGTTTCCTTGTGATTAACAGGAGGCCCCCCTCGCATGGATCTTTGTTCTAGTATTTATATATATTCAATAAAAAATATTCGTGAAGTTTTAGGTCATTTGGAGCTCCGTAGAATAGCCATCTCGATTATAGATTTTTTTGGGTCCAGAATTCCAGCTGCCGTAATCTCCCCCTCCATGTAGAACTTGCAAAATAAGAGGGAGAATGCATTAGAATTGCATCATAAATTTATAATAACAGAAAAACATTTTAAATAATAGTGTAGGAAAACATGATGCACTACGGCAACCACAATGTCAAGCAACCCAAGACAGTGACGCACTACGGCAAGAGCAACAACGCTGTGAGGAACAAGCAATTGAAGCACAACGTGTGCTCTGATAAGCCACTTGTGTCATCGAAGAGCGCAATTGCCGAGTGCATGAACAAGAAGAAGCGCTCCCAAGAGCAACACGATGAAGCCGCTGGACTTGAGTTGCAACAAGAAAGGAGGAACCAGGCTCGAATCCCTTGGCCTCAACGTCAAGCATATCAAGCGGAGCGAGAAATTGAGGACCCTTCTCCACGCCAAGAGAAACATCACCATTTTCAGTATGATGAAGAACAACTCTACGACAAGCTCAAATTCACTATGCCCAAGTTCTCCAGAAACACCGATCCCGAAGAATATCCCTCATGGGCATTGAAGGTTGACAAGATATTCCGTGTTTACAACTATGAAGAGGAGAAGAAAATTGCCATGGTCTCCCTCGACTTTCTAGACTATGTCCTCATTTAGTGGGAACAAATGATCGAGCGACGAAGGGAGAAAGGCGAACCAGCCATCACTACTTGGACACAAATGAAGGATTCCATGAGAGCTCGCTTCGTGCGTACACACTATAGCCATGATCTCTTCGAGAAGCTGCAAATTCTCAAGCAAGGCACGAAGATGGTAGAAGAATACTACCAAGAGATGGAGATTGCCATGATACGAAGACAGCAAACAAACTATGGCTCGCTTCTTGAATGTCCTAAATCACCCAATCAAGAGGATTGCCGACTTTCAACCTTATTCCAACCTCCTCGAGCTAGTGCATCAAGCGACCAAGGTGGAGCGACAAGCACAAGATGACTTCAAGTACTCCAAGTACTCTTCCAAGACCTACGGCTCATACAATCAACACTACAAAAAAAGACACATCCATGACATTATGGCCCGAACGAATTTTTTTATGTCATGCTTATGACACTTCTATGACGATAATTGTGACAAAAACACGTATCATCATAGATGTGGTGGGCTCCTACTTCCATGACAAACAATCATGACAGAAATTGGGCTTTTCGTCCTGTGCAGGCCGGATACGCACCCGCATGACATTCTTTGGGCCATCCATGATAGAAAAAATCATGGTAGAAGCGAGGGCGAGGAAAATATCGAGGAGTTCCCGGTTATGGTGGGTGGTCGGGTCCGAGCGATGCACTGTGGGTTGCACATTTCTCTCTCGTACGCGCGTGGGCGTGCGAGGCATTGACTAACTGAACCCGAGCGATCACACTAGCTACGTTACTGAACCCGAGCGATCGATCCATTGGCTGTTAACTGAACCCGAGCGATTCCTTCGCTGCTGCTGCTAACTGAACCTGCGCGATCGATCACTGTTGCTACTTACTGAAGCCGATCGAGCCCCCGTGTGCGATGTAGCCAACCGGTGTTGGGTTGCCTCTCGATGTACAGTGATCATTACTACCGTGCACGCGGTACTTAGAATGAGTCGAGACGTGGTGAGTCGAGCCTGTTGTTGGTTGTGGGGGTTGGATGAACAGGACACATGGCAGTAGGCGGTTGCCGCTGGATGATTAGGACCCCGAGGAGGCCGCCATACCCCAGCCGGTTGGGGGTGGATGAACAGTACCCCATGGAGGCTGGATGAACAGTAGCCAGTGGAGGCTGGATGAACAGTAGCCCGTGGATGAACAGTGGCTGGTGGAGGCAGGAGGAAGTTGCGGTGGATGAACAGTAGCAGGTCGAGGTGCAAGAAGTCGATGGTGGATGAACAGTATCCCATGGAGGCTGGAGCGAGACAGTAGAAGGTGGATGAATAGTAGCGTGTGGAGTCCCATTTTGCGGTACGCCACACCCCTCCCGATGAAAAGGACCCCGTTTCGACCGTAGGCGCTCCAACAGAAGTCTGTTTCCTCCATTTTGTAGTACGCCACACCCCTCCTGATGAACAAGACCACGTTTCGAATGTAGCGCTCGAACAGAAGTCTGTTTCCTCAGATTTGTGGTACGCCAGACCCCTCCCGATGAACAGGATCCCGTTTCGACCGTAGGCGGTCGAACTAAAGGCCGTTCCCTCCGTTCTGCGGTATGCCAGAGCTTGTTTTGGCTGTTCCATCCAAACCGGTTGGCTACCATTGAACAGGACGCATTCCGACCCAGTCGGTTGCCTCCTGATGAACACAATGCTATTTCCTCCATTCTGACCCAGCCAGTTGGCTGCCAATGAATAGGACGTTGTTGCTGCCGTCCGTTGCCTCTCCATGTACACGAGCCTTGGCCGTTCGTATGCGTGAGTACGTGTTTTGAGACCCCACCCGTATGTACGTACGTGGCCGTATTTTTTGGCATGTGGTTGTATATGCGTGTACACGGTTTAGACGGGACAACCTGAACTGCTACGTCGGGGGCTCTACTATGACACGTGCTGCTACTTACTCGGCCATGGTTCATCGTTGCAGAGAGACCGATCGACCAGTATGTACGTACACGTTCGCGATAAGACAGACAACACTACGTATGCTTCGACCGGGTGGGTGCCAGCTGTCACGGACGATAAGGGCGCACTTCTTGCGTGGTAAGATATAGCTTCTGGGTCCGAGCTGTCAGGGGGAGGAATCATTTTTTCCGCGTAATAAGGAGGCACTTCCTTACGTGCGAAGACCTAGTTGGTGGGTCCCAGCTGTCAGGGGGAGGAAACATTTTTTCCAGCTTAATAAGGAGGAACTTTCCTTGTGTGCGACCATGGACCTCGTGGGTCCCAGCTATCAGTCTCTCCACGTACAGTCCTCTTCAGATGACTCTTGTTTGTTTACCATGCCGCGCCAAGCGCAGCAAGGCGGTGGACGAAGGCAAGGCCCCAGACGGGAATGACCTGGAGATGGGAAGACGCGGCAGTGGAGTTGCAGATGGAGAGGTGTATGAGGGTTATAACTGGTTCTGGTGCGGCATGGGGTTGTAGTCGGTGGAGAATAACAGGAGGTGTGGAGGGGTGGAGGGATAGCCTGGCTGGCGGTGGGGTAGCGATTCGCAGCGATGCGTGCTAAGAAGAGCCGCTAGCCGCCGAAGGCCGGAGCAGGCGGTCCCGGCGGTAATGGAGGAAGAAGATGAGAGATTCAAGGTGCATGCCGGCCGTTGGATATAAATCCAATGGCTGTGGATGTCAGAATCATTTGTTGACTAAGTTGACAACACCTTGCGTAAGCTTCGACATATTGGCCCACATGTCAGCCTGCAAAAATGTGTCATATATTTAACCCATGTTTTCTAGAATTTACAGTCCATTTGCTGGGCTAGGTGAACAAATAATTTAACGTCAATGCGACCCATTTAGTTTTTTCTAAGAAATCACAACCCATTTGCACTTTCTTGAAATACACGAATTAGCTGGGCTTGTTGTATACTTAATGTTAGGTTAGAAAGGAGCAATTAATATCAAAAAATAAACCAGAGCTACACATTTTATTATATATAAAACTAACAAATTAGCGAGTTATTGCTCAAAAAAATGAGCGCGTTATTATTACATTGGTCCTTAAAATCTTTGCAAGCTTTTGTACGCAATCACTAGGATTTTCCTTGCCTGAGAGTCAAAAACAACCAGGATTTTCCTTGCCAACTTCTATTAAACATTGATTTTTATAAGTTAATAAGACGTGGGATGTTTTCATAATGTATATATAAGTTTCTATTAAATATATGATAATAGTAATAATATAAATATATATATATATATAATGTGGTTAGAAGGGAAAACATAAATTGGACACGGCATTATTATTCTTATATATAGATAAATAGAACAGAGATCTGTGTTTTATTAAAAAAAATTAGGCTGTCGATGTTTAAGAAAAAATAAAACCTACGCTGGGAGGCCCATAGGCCGGTACGTACATGATGGACCTCAAAAAAATAAGTTGAAACCACTGTGTCGGTATGTCGTGGGCTACGCATGTTAAAAGCAAAACCTAGGCCTATCTAATACTTGTTCGCCCTCTGAAAAAAATGATACCAGCTAGATCCCCGATACCCCTAAAAAAGGCTCCTCGATGACAGTCTTCGTTAGAAATTTATTTCCTTTATTGACTAGGTTGATAAACCCGTGGACCCAATGTCAGTACACAATTAGGAGGAAGTTTTTTTTCCAATGAGGCACTTGCTTGCGTACGGCCTTGGACCTGGTGGGTCCCCACTGTCAGCCTCTCGGCGTACAGTCCTCTCTAGATGCCTCTCATTTGTTGAGCATGTTGATAACGGCAGACGGCGGCGCCACGGTGAGCACACACGGACGGGAACGAACCGGAGCCGGGGAATATGCCTTCATTCTTTCGAACATACTGCAGTAGCCCGATGGCTGCAGCCCTCTCACCCAAAAGCTGTACTGCCCGAGTTCGATTCCAACTGGTGCAGTTGAAAAATATCTAACACTTGCCAAAATTTTGTCCCTAGTTTACCCAGTTTTTCACACACTCAACATTGTCGTGGCATTTTGAAAATAGCATATCTTTTTGACTTTGCATCATATGAAGATGTGCTATACATGAATGTTGATCAGCATGATGTTAACTTGTTGTTAGTTCCATTTTTGGCCATGAATAAAATTTTGAACATTCTGTTATCCATGTTTGAAAAGTGCGTGTTGATTTAAATGCTCTGCCTCTGAAACATGCAGTTTCTTATCTGAAAATCACTTGGACAAGCAGCCATCGCCGGTGTTGGATTTGATGCCGCGCTTCTTCAATTGCCCGATAGCGCGAGGGGGAAATAAACTTCCGTCCCGTGCTGGCGGTTGGGGAATGGAGCAAACTGGATTAAAGAGGGGGCCGGCTGCGCGACTGAAGAAGCACATCAGCCGCGATTTTTTTTAGTGGATGGCTCTCGATGGCATTTTTTTACTTGCCTCTGCACCATACAACTTGTATTTTTAGCCTCCCAGTCTATGGTGGACCAGCAGCGCATTTGCTGGGTGGGCCAACCTATACAAAGCAGCACTTGATTTTTCATCAAGGCCCAAAAACAATGCAGTACTATGTTTGTTTTGAGGCCGAAAACATTACGGCAGGGGTTGAGCGGGGGAGGGGGGTTGACAGAGCAAAAATATAAAAAAGAGTTGATGCGCCGTTGCTACCCTAACGAGCAGGTTCAATTCTTCTCCGGAAGAAGGTGTGTTGTTAACACTCACACGTCACAATCCCACAGTAGACATTCTTACAAGTTCACACACAAGTACAACAGAAAAGGTAAACATTGTATCAAACTCAGGTTCATAGGACACGTTCATATTCATAGGCAACATTCACAATCAACAACTCAAAAGATTCATATATACACAAGTTCAGCATGTCTATGCATCCGAATGATTGATAGATCATAAGACAATATTCATAGCTAACATTCACAAAAAGATTCAGATATACACAAGTTTAGCATGTTTATGCATCCAAATGATTGAGAGATCATAGCCAATATCATCCATGGATAAACTTTAATTACCCAGGGTACAGACTGGTAAATGGTGTTCACTCGGTGGTACTTATTGCTAAAATTAATACTTGTACGAGCAAACTTTCAAGTTCATAAGAGGCAGCACAGACCATCTGAACTTTGCTAGGTTTATCCTCGAGATAGTGGCCTCGATGCCATGAGAGGTTTGAGCAACTTGGCCACTACTTTCATCCAACTAGTTTACTGGCTCATCTTGGTCCTGTAGCTCGCCAAAATTCTACATTGCAGACAAGAAAGGAGGCGGTCGAAAAAGTGAACCACCCAAATTTTTTGTGCAGTTCAACTAAAATGGAGCATCCCTAGCGTGCAGACTAATTAAGTGCCAGATGAATATACACGTCAACCAACTTGTCTGGAATCTTTAGACTCCATGCCATACAGTTTGCTGCCAGCATACGTGGCGATAATCAAAAAGCACAAGTTGGGACCGAAGACTGGACTACATTTTTCTGGGCTATGCGCCAAGCAATATTATTGGCGTTCACTCTGGCACTTCTTCTTGTCAACATCGATGCTTGTCTGAGTAAACTTTTGAGTACATAGCAGCAGCATAAGTATCTGTCTGTCTGATCTTTTTGTGCAGTTCTACTGAAATCGTGCAATGTAATGATTTTCCTGCAAGTTCAGGCTCCAAGTTACTCCTTTATGAAATCGGCCAACAGTAGCACAATATGAAATTACCAATACATATGATAAGCACAATAATCAGGATAAATACCGGTAACAACCTGTGTGAGGAAGCATATCAATTAGTATTTTCTTTGACTGGAAGCCAAGATAAGCGACTGACAGGAAAGGAAGGATGCAGTCGAGGCAATGAAGCACCCAAACTTTTTATGCAGTTCCACCGAAATCGAGCATCCCAGTTAACACATATATTGAGAAAGTGAGATTACTGTAAGAGTGGCACTAGTTCATGAAACATACACTAACAAATAGAAGCATCCTCATTATCTTAATGGGTAAAGTTAGCAACATAGTAGTCTTGCTTAAAAAGAGGTATTAGTTTATTTAATCAGTGCCAATTAGCTCAACACTCAAAGCATTGCCATGTATCATAGGTTGCAACGATTTAACATGCAAAGATAAAGGAGTTTCTCATGACAATAGCAACACAGTAGCACGATACAAATAGAGATGATAGCACACTAATATAGATGAAGGCCTTAGGACGGTACCAACCTGAGCAAGGAAGCTTATTCAAGTAGTCCCAGAAGCGATGATAAAGCATTGACTGGAATCATTCAATAGTATATATTTTTGTGCACTTCCAATGTATGGTTGACATCACTCTTGTTTACCAGTGGTGAGATTATATCGAAAGATTATCAAGAACTTCCAGCAAAGTTAAAGCACTGGCTAGGATACAGTTCATTGTATCCTCTTGTGCAGTTCCACTAAAATTTATGATTGGCACAACATGATCCCTGTTTTCACAAATAGGCACAAGGTGAACCATCATTAGCATAGTGAGAAAGGATAGAAAGACATTAGCATATTACTTTAACAGTAGCATCAAATTCATGATGACAATATAGTAGCAAAACGTTGTCTCATTGAACCAGTGGCAATAAATTGACATGCAAAACAATAGCATTATTATCTCATGACACTACGAAGATCCCCTCCCTGCTCCACCACATGGTCCACCTCCACAGACACACACACACATACATGATTCAGCATAGGGTGCTACAAAAGATTTGTTTAACTCCGACAGGAAAATTAGGCAGCGATGAATTAGTGCTGCTTAAGTACTCCTAATTGACTAAGTGACCTTGCAGGAGAGACAGCAGAAGTGGAAGGGCTCCTGGAGGATCTTCTCACATGTAAGGGAGATGTTGTCGGAGACCTTGAATGCCCTGGACTGAGGCCTCGGCTTCAGGAAGGTCACCTTGGCACTGTTGATCATGTAGAGTTTGGTCACACATGCATCCAGAATCCAGTTAATTAGTATGATGTGTCGTCAAGCCAAGTACTACTCTGCTACGTACTACAAGCGCATTTCTTCAAGTAAATTAATACTAGTAGCAACACAACAATACAATACCACTAGGAAGATGTCAGGATAACATAGGACGGTACCAGCGTGTGATCTTCTTCATTTCCTTCTTCTTCTTCTTCTTCTTCTTCTTCTTCTTCTTCTTCTTCTCCTTCTTCTTCGTCTTCCTCTTCTTGCTCTATTTCTCTTTCTCCTAAACAATTGGTAAAACCAAGTCCATGATTGGACTTCTATGTCAGATTTGGTTTTGTCAGTGAGGGGGTACAAGTGTACTAGTAAACAATAGCATTATTTTCTCATGGAAGTTGCAAAATAGAGGTGAACACATGCATTAAATATCATTCTTACCTAAAGGAAGGTTATGGTGCCAATATAGAGGATGAAGACTGTAATATAGATCTCCCTTTGTGCACTTCCACCAAAATGAACCAACGGTTCTGGTGTGACATTCCAGTTAAACTGCACAAAAATCACTTCTTTTAAGAAGTGTTGTGTGTAGTGCACCAAAAGGTCGCAATAACAACAAGGTGAAATGGATATCCCTGTTTGCATGAAAAGCTACAGAGGAAACAATCAGAGTCTCAAACAATTACTAGAAAACAGAATTGGTTAAACTTGTCATGACTTATAACAGTGGCATGGCTTCATTTTACCAGGGGCATTAGATTAAGAACAGCTAAATATTTGCTATAAGGGCATGGGAAAGTGGGTGCACCAGCAGTCCAGCACCATGTATCTAAACCGGGGCATAAAGTGGTGATTCAGAGTTTGTTGCCTTGAGAAACAAACATCCAAGCAGCATATCTGGGTTGGTCCCATTTTTGTTCACTTTAGCCACCTATTCGTATGTGTGGATAGCAAATCCAGTCCTGGTCATACCACTGTGTACAGTGTTTCCCCTATATTTCCCTTTTCGACCAAGAGACCGGTTGGATGGCCAGTCTGTACTACTTTCACCCCCTTTCTTTCCTGTTTGTACCAAGTCCGATGTACATACTAACTTTTCCCCCTTTATTTCCTGTTTGAACCAAGTACAAGATTCGACTCCATGAAGTAGCTTTACCTCTAACAATAGAAAAAAAATTAGGTGGCGTTGGACCATCCGATTGAGCCTAGCTACGAGGGGGCTGAGAGGTAGAAAATGATGCATATGCGGCGACATGGCGAGCTAGGGAAGTAGAGCTAGGCTGGTTTCGACGGAAGATATACCTGAAGGTCGTCGGGGTGTGGCTACGTGGGCGGCGGGAGGCCAGATCCGCCCACACTAGGGCAGCGGTGAAGGGATCGGAGGACCTCCCATGCCAGCGCTCGGCCATAGATAACAATGTGGCCGGCAGTGGGTCTCCTCCCTCACCGTCGACAATGGCCTAAACGTTGCCCCTCCTCCCCTTCCCCAGCGGAGATGATGCGTCCGGATCTGTAACCAGCAGTGAGGATAGAAAGACAGTGTTACCAAAGCTATCTTGTTTAGATCTGGGGAGGATGAGAGTTTGTCAATAGAGCAACCCTAGCAAGCAAGCACGGAGGCTCCTACCTATATATATATATACGTATAGTGTGGTAGTTTTCTTTTTTCACTCCATCAAAACAATCGTTTAAAATTGTGTACGTGCCAGGTCGCCATTTTTTTTACTTGTTGATTGTTTTTTGAGATAGCTACCCGCTTATTCCAAGCGGTGTGCAGGGTGGATTAACGAGCTGCTCGGCTCGTTAAACTCGTGCTCGTTAAGGCTCGGCTCATTAAGCTCGAAAAGATTAACAAGCAAAAAACCCTGCTCGGCTCGGTTAGTTTGAAGCTCGTTAAGCCCGTGAGCGCTCGTGAACAAATTTGTCACGTAAGATGAAACATGTGTTGTGTTGTTACTAATGAACTTAGTGTGAAACTTGTTAGCTCATTCGTTAAGCTCGTTAAGAAACTGATGATTGGCTTTGTTCATTAAGAAGCGACCCATGAGCATAACAAGCCTAACTATCAAGGGCTCATTAAGCTCGCGAGCTACGAGATTTTGGTAAAGCCCTAACGGTGTGCCAGGTCGCACTTTGTATCGTTCATGTCTGGTAGTAGACCATCCTAAACAACCACCGGCTCATAAAATTTGCGAACAAGCCCACGGCTCAAATTATCGGAAATGTGGGCTGCACCAACATGCATTATTATTTATATTTTCTATGTGGGAGTATAGTTAATCCTCAAAACAAAATGTGGGAGTACAATTTTTTTGGAGTACTACTATTGCCAGCTCCTCCTCTGTCGTCCAAACTGTATGACTAGCCGCTCTATTACATTGTTTCACGGACCTGCAGGACATCAAGCATCTGGGCCCGCATGCCATCCACCAAATCACAGTGAAGTGCTGCAGTCGAGACTCACCAGTCACCCCAGTGTGGCCGTCATGACCTGTCATACCACAAAACCCACACCTTTACCAGCAACAGTAAAGTGGCCTCGAAGTTGGACGGGACAAAGCAACCATCATTTCTCTGGAACGCTCGTTGAAGCCCTTTCTCCCCTATCTTGAAGAAAACCTCACTCCATGCTACTCACTTCTACCATTTTTCTTCTATATCAACGAAGGAAAGGTGGGCGAATTAGTGATGCTACTCTATTTTCATCACAAAACCCACACCTTTACCAGCACCGACCGATTCTCACTGCCTATTCTTTTCCCGTTTTCATTCCGATTGTGGTTTCCTTTCGATTTCTTTTTGTTTGTTAGTTTATTGATGGATCCTGGAGCACTAGGCAAAGAGTTGTTAGCGGACAACCCACTCGAGACAACGATCTCTAGGAAGCGAGCACCGGCCAACAAGTTGGCGATGTTGGCAGGCCAACCCATGGAGATGAAGAACTCCAAGAAACAAGCACTAGCCAAAGAGTTGACGACATTGGCGGACGAACTCCTGAACAAAGAAAGCTGGAAGAATAGCAAGGGCCCCACCGTGCCTACCCCAGAAACCCTAATGGCCACCTATGAGAGGCTAAAGGCCGAGTTTGAGGAGACAGTCACCCTTGAGAAGAAGTATTTCCATAGCAAGGCGATGGCCCCCTTCGAGCAGATGGCCCCCGGAGGGATGGGATCCCCCGATGAGCTGCACAAGGTAAAAAAATGGCTTACCATAGTTGTGGTTTTTTATTATTTGCAATGTGCTTCCTAATATGTGTAACACTCCTGATTCAATCGTACACTAATCATACATGCAAATGTGTACGATCAAGATCAAGGCCTCATGGGAAGATATCATAACACAACTCTAGACACAAATTGAAATAATACAAGCTTCATATTACAAGCCAGGGGCCTTGAGGGCTCGAATACAGAAGCTCGAGTAAAACATGTCAGCGGAAGCAACAATATCTGACTAGAGACATAAGTTAAACAAGGATGGCTTAAGAAGGCAAGCACAAACATCAATGATTGAAGAGGCAAGGCCTCCTGCCTAGGACCTCCTAACTACTCCTGGTCGTCGGTGGTCTCCAAGTACTAGTAGGCATCCTCTGGGTAGTAGTAGTAGTTGATGGGGGTGGCATCTGGCTCCTGGGATCCACCATCTGGTAGCAACAACCGGAAGAAGAAAGAAGGGGGAAAAGGGGTAGTAAAGCAACCGTGAGTACTCATCCAAAGTACTCGCAAGCATCAGATCTATACTAAGTATGCATTGGTATCAAAGGAAGGGATGTATCTGGACTGAACTGTAGAATGCCAGAATAGAGGGGAAGGCCCAGCCTATCGAAGTCTAGTATCTTCAAGCATCTTGCAGCATTTAGAAGAGTACAGAATAGCATTTCATAATTAACAAGCATGTTGTAGCATTAACACCCAGAGATCCTTCCTCGACTCCCCGCGAGAAAGCAACCCTGGAGCCAACATGTCCATCTCATGTCTCAAGTATCCAGTTATAGTTGTAATAGATCGGGATACAACTCCGAGCGTCCATTACCATGGACACGGCTATTCGAATAGATAAACTTCCCTGCAGGGGTGCACCACATTACCCAACAGGCTTGATTACTCTAGCTGGACACACTTTCCTGGGTCATGCCTGACCTCGGAAGATCAACACGTCGTCGTCCTACCTAGGCTCCGAAGAGAGGTCCCCGCCGGTCTACATCCTAAGCACTCTGGGGTCTTGGACCCATTGCCCTTTGCACTCCGGGTCGTTGCGAGCAGGGCGGACCCAGGCACCACCTCTATCATGGATGGCACCGGCCCAGCCGTGCCGCAATGCTGAACTGGATGTTTGACAGAGCTTTCGGCTGATACTACGACGCCGGTTGCCCATATCTTGCCCCGCGTGAAGGTTAGTGCGTATAGGCCAGAGGCCAACTAAGATCAAATACCCAAATCCTTAGTGTATTGGGAGCTCGCGAAGCCGAGCAGAGACTCACGATCATGTGACCCCGTCACCCCATCTCGAGGAAGTACGGCAAGGGCCAGGCCCAACCCTCCCACTAGGGCGGTCTACCTACCCAGCCGTGCCTCATAATTATGTCGTGGGCGCTCTCCGGGCCCACCTGACTTTCACATCAATTCGCGGGTACCCCTCATGTCGGCGTGGAAGCACGATCACCTATGGGGCAGGGGTGCCCCTTTGTGGTTCGGCATGGGGACGCCCGTGTTGCACAAAGAGCAGAAATAGTGAGGGATAACACGGCGATGGACAGCTCGTTTTTACCCAGGTTCGGGCCGCTTTTCAGCGTAAAGCCCTACTCCTGCTTGGGTGGATTGATTCTGGTGGAGGACGAAGGCGCAGAGAGCACTAGCCCGGCAAGGGTGCCTCAGGAGTGCAATCACGCGCGTACAAGTGCAGGGGGTCGAAGTGTTTGAACCCTTTGCTAGGTTGCCCCAGGCCTCCTTTTATAGGTTAAGGGCTGACCACAGTGGCAAAACAGTCATTTGGGTGTCATTAGATAGCTAATAGTGCTATCATACCTAACTCTGGCAGTTAGGACAAAGTGCATTAAATGTACTGCTAGGTGTCGTGCCGAGGGCGAATCCTGGCAAGCCAGTCGCGCCGCTTATCTGCCTCTTCCTATCAGCTCGACGCGCCTCATGGACAGGTGTCAATAAAGCTAATCTCTTCTCCTTGATGCTGCCACGTGCTTGATAGGATCCACCTGGTTTCTTAACACCTTGACACCGCACTGATTAGTGACTTGGGTGCGGTGAGGTGGAGCGGTGGCGTCTTGGTGAAGGTTCCTTGTAGAAGGAGATTGGCGGGGTTTGATCTTGGCGGCCCCGGCAAGCCTGCCGGGGTGAGTCTGGGCTCGTTCTTGGGGGTGGCCTCGACCTGGCCAGGCTCTCCTGCCCGGCAAGGGAGGCATTCCCAAGGTGGCCCACAGCTATCTTGTTTTTCTTAACGCTTTCCTTGATCTCACGAAGAGTGGCTTTTCTGGCTTGTCCTTGTGTCATGCATTGGTGCTAGATGTATGATCGTCAGCATGCCTATCCATGAGTCCGGTCGACAAATGCGAATGTTTGTTGCACCGACACCTCGGGGTCGACCCGACTTTAACAATGGTCTCAAGTAAAGTCAGGGTAACCGTGTGTCCAAAACATCAAGGGGAAAACCCGAGGAATCACCCTCGAGGGATTCCATTCGATGTAATTGTCAACCTAAACTTAGGAGGAATCACCCATGAGGTTCACACTTGAGGTGTTGCATGACAGAGTCGTATCGGGAGTGGTGAAGGAGGAATCACCCTCGATGAACACGACCGAATAGCTACACTACAGAGTTATCATCAGGAGTGCGTTACGAGGCATCACCCTTGGCACTCGATAGTAGCTCTGCAGAGTCATACAACTAAAGGGGGTGAGGTGATGTGTCGGGCTCTGGACGTTGGTCACATTGATTAAGTCATCGGTCAACAAGCCGGGGCAACTGGGACTAAGTGGGGGCCACTGGTGAATCACCAACCAACCTATACTAAGCAGTTTAGGATAAGCAGGTAAGGTACATTGAGCAGGTTACAAAAGCAGGCTATGCATCAGATATAGGAGCAAACAAAAACAGTAGCAAAATCTAATGCAAGCATGAGAGAGAATGGAATGGGCGATATCGGAATGATCAAGGGGGGTTTGCTTGCCTGGAAGCTCTGCTAAAAAGGAAGAAGGGTCGTCGATGACATAGTCGATCACATTGGCATCAGCAGCGGACTCGGGATATACCGGAGAGAAGAGGGGGAAGAAACAATAAATATAAAGCAAACAGATGCATGACAACGCATGAAAAGGCAAATTTCGTTGCTAGGTGTGACCTAACGCAGCACTACGCGATAGGGGCGAAGGGGGAAAACATCCGGGAAAGTATTCCCGGTATTAGGCATTTTTGTACAGACAAAACGGAGGGGGATGGTTCCATGTTCGCTATGCTAGGGGCACATGACAGACGAACGGAGTGTGTATTCGGATTCGTCAAATTTTTGTGATCGATTTTCAAGTACAAGACATTTTCATCAGAGCTATGGTTTATTTTCTATTAATTTTCAAATATTTAATCATTTATGAAATTATTATTAATTGTTAAAATCGATAGAAAATGAATAATGACGTCAGCATGAGGTTAGAGTGATGTCAGCAGTCAACTTTGACCTGGTGACCAGTCAAACTGACAGGTGGGTCCTATTGTCATAGACTGTTTAATTAACTAACAATTAATTAGTCTAACTAAACAGATTAATTAGGTTAGGTTAATTAACCTAAATTAATTAAGTTAACTAATCCAATAATTAATTAATTAATCTTATTTAATATTATTTTTTAATTATTTTTTTAACCAGAGGGGCTGGGCCCCACCTGTAAGTGGCCCAGGAGGGGTGCAGGTAGCGGGCTATAGGGCGCAGGGGCGCTGCAGGCAGAGCCGGGCGTGGCTGGGCGCGGCCGCTAGCGATGCCGCGCACGCGGGCCAGAGGGGGCGAGGCCCGGCGAGGCAGGGGCCAGGGAGGGGCGCGGCGGCAGCTGGAGGCAGAAGCGCAGGTGGAGTGGCGCAGCAGCAGCAGGGACGAGCGGGGCACGCGGGCGGCAACGCGGCAAGGCGACGGGCGGGCACGGGGGTGTCATGGCGCCCGCGGGGATAGCAGGCTAGGGGCGCACGTGCGGGCAGCGGCGGGCGTGGCGCTTGGCAGCGAGCAATAGGGCAGAGGCGGCAACAGTAACGTGTGGGCGGCGCTGGAGTGGCTGGGCACGGGGCTAGTCGAGCGCAGTGATGCAGAGGGCGCAACAAGGGGAAGGCGGCTGCAGCAGGGATCAAGGTCATGGGCGTGGGGCGAAGGAGCTGCAGAAGTAAGCCGCATCAGAGAAGTGGAGGGGTTGTGGGCGAGCGCCCATGCACATGTCACTTCCAGGGCGAAGGCGTGTGCGGAAAGGAGCGGGCAGGGGCGCACAGGACGAAGCAACGACCGCGAGCTGCGGTGGCTCCAGGCACGGAGTGGCAGCGGCCTACGACGGTGTCTCGAGGCGGGGAGAAGGAGACAGAGAGGGCGAGCTCACAACGATCTCGGTGGTGAGGTCGGGGAGGCCGGAGCGGCGGCGGAGCAGCGGGTCGAGGCGGCCGGATGACGGAGGCTGAAGCGGGCGGAGGCGCCTGATCCGGCGACAGGAACCTCTGCGGCTCGAGCTGGTCGTCGACGAAGGCGTGGACGAGCACGGGGAGGCACATGGACACGCTAGCTCGGTGCGAGGATGCCGGTGGCTACATGGGCGACAGCGGTGCGGCGATGGAGCTTCGGGTAGGAGGAGAAGGCGAGGCCAGAGGGGCGGGGGGGGGGGGGGTGGAAGTGGCGAGGCCTAGGGTTCGTCCGGGGTGAGGGGAGACCTTATCTGCGTCGGGGAGCCACGGGATGGACGCCGTGTGGCCATCCGCGGCCATGGACGGGGCGCGCGCGTCCACGGCGCTCCTGGTGAGCAGTAGGAAGGAGGAGGTGGCGAGGTGGGCTGGGCTCCCACTGTTGACCTAGAGCCAGTCCACCAGTAGTTTGGTGTTTTCTTTTATTTTATGTTTCTTTCATTTCTTCTCTGATTTGTAAATTGTTAGGCTACCCATTCACATTTGTAAAATATGAGACATGGCCCATATTTAGTGATGCAATATTAGACACTGCCACAAATGTTTTGGGGGTTATTTAAATTAGTTTGTATTTTCCCAAACTAGTGAAGGCATTTTAAATAATGAATTGGCCCATGTGTCATTTATTTTAGGGCACTCAACCACTTTATAAAATGTTGGTAAATGAATGACAATTAGCTAGTGAATATTTGCAACCTAACAAACATTTTTAAGTTACGGTTTGAAGAAATAATAATTCGACTTGTTATCTGAATTTGAATTTGAATTATACCTTGGGTCAAATGATTAGCAACGGTAATGTTATGACAAGGCACCATTAACTTGGGATTACTGTAGCTTAATTCTCCGGGCGTTACAATTCTCCTCCACTACAAGAAATCTCATCCCGAGATTTAGGGGGTAGAAACAAACAAAGTGGGGTATTTATCACGAAGACTATCCTTGCATTCCCAAGTGGCTTCAACTTTAGAAGGATTTGACCACTGAACATTTTAGAAATTTGATATCCCTCTGACGGGTGCGACGTTCAGCTGGATCGAGAACGCGGACCAGACAGATACTTCAGACTTTGATGATCGGTGAAGATCTCACAGTGATTACCGAAAAGGAAATGTCGCCACAACTTCAGTGCAAATTTAACTACAGCAAGTTCATGGTCATGGACTGGGTAGGTCTTTTGGAAAGACATCCTGGAATTCACAAGCGCCTGGAGTGTTTTCAATTCTCACAAGAGGAGAAGCATTTAGCGCATTCAAGGAATAAATCTGTGCTTCAGCATTTCGAACAAGATGAGCATGGTAGCTTACTATCAGCAAGAGGGCATGATAATGCACCAAACACATGTTGACAAGATGCTCATATGGTGCATGCATTAAATCACACAAAAATAACAAAAGGGCAAGTTATAACAGTTTTTAGCAGTAACATTACTTAGCACTCTTGCAACAAAGATTAAGACATGAAGATGAACTCTAACATGAATGCAACAGCAACCATCATGAAGAGCATGAAGAGTAGAGCAATTTACATATATAGATCATGTACAACGGACAAACATGCACAGAGTTATGGCCATCACAAAATGCATATATGATATTTCAGAAACAATGACTTGGGCGAAATTTACAGGGGCGCGAGATAAGTAAATCACGCACTGGGCGAGGAATAGGCGAGCTGAGCATTCCTCACCTAGTTGGCTGGGCCCAGGGTGATGGAGCAGGCCGGTTGGTGCAGCTGCGAGCTGGGCTGGCTCGAGGAGGCCCACCTCGTGGGATCAGGGTCAACGGCGACGCTGGCGAGCTGGATTGGGGTCGTCACCCTCCCGCTCGCACAGGAGGCCGCAGGCGCAGCTCTGGTGGGTCTTGGCACGGCGGAACTCGCCGGATCCGGCCGAGGGGTGGAGCAGGGGCATGGATCTGGACCGGGACGAGGTACGGGGCGACGGACGATGGCGGTTTGCAGTGGCTCCGACGGCGGTTGACAGCGGCTCCGACGAGACGTGGCTGTAGGGGACGGCTGGGCACGCCCCGGCGAGTTTGCCGGCTGGCGGGTCGGGAGATGAGTCGGTGGGGTCGGCGACGTGTCGAGGCGGAGGTGGGCGCCGACGGGCGGAGGCGCGAGGCGCTAGGCGGCGGGGTCGCGAGGCGGTGGCGGCTCTAGATCGGGAGCTCCTCTCTCGATCTGGAGCGAGCGGGCACAGAGAGGCGCGGTGGCGCGGCCCGGTTCGGCTTGGGTCAGGCCGCGGATGGGCTCGGCGGGCCGCGGCGAAGTGGGGTAGCCGGGGGCGACGTGGCGGCTCACGGTAGGCTGGAGCGGGGGCTGGAGCTGAGGTGGCGTGCGCAGATTGGTGGAGGGCGGCAATGCGGCGGCGCCAAGTGGCAGAGGGGGAGCGGCCGGCGCTGAAAACGAGGAGGGAGGTGGCGGCTGGCTGTGGGAGGAAGGAGGGGTAGGGTAGGTCTAGGTTAGGATGCCCAGAATGGACTAGGGGTGTGTTTATATAGGGAAGTGCCTAGGGTTAGGGGGTTTGAGGCCGTTCCGGAGCCCTCCGATCGCGATCCAATGGTCCGGGTCAGGGGGGGTTTAGTGAGCTGGTTGTGGTTGTGTAGAAGGCCGTGGGATGCGGGAGAGAAGAGAGAGGCCAGGCAAGGGTTTTCGGATACCGAAAACGTCCGATGTTTGACCGGCTATATTGCCGCTATGGTTATTCGTTGGGGTATCAAACGGACTCCAAATGTGATGAAATTTGGCAAGCGGTCTACCTACAATATAACAACACCGCACGCCAACTTGCAACCCATTCCGAGAACATTTTTATCCCACTTATAAAATAATATTTCGGAGGTGCCGCTGGCGCGTGCGAGTGTGGTTGGACTCAGAACGGACAACAGAGAGAACTGGGAGACCTGAACGGATGCAAGTTTTGAAAAACATGCATATGAAATTCACATGATGACATGGCAAAGTGCAACACGCAAGCGAATGACATGGCAACGACGGCGAATAAATGAAAGACGTCTGGCGCATCGGTCTCGGGGCGTTACACATAATTAAAGTCTTTGTAATCCAAAAGAGTGGGCACATCACTAGCTAAAGTTTTTACCTCTCCAAACCCACTTTTATCAATTTTTTCAACAAGATTTTCACCCTCATAATTATGAGGATGCCTTCTAGCTAAAGTTGACTCTTCTTTAGTCCTCTTATCATCAATTTTAATATTACTAAACAAGGTATCAATAGAAGAAAAACAAATCATCTTAACATCTTCATCATTACTATGAAAGCAATCGGGCGAAAACGCTCTTTCTAAAAATTCTCTTTTAGCTCTAATGTCGGTGCAACAAACATTTGTGTTTGCCACCCGGACTTGTGCACAGGCGTGCTAACGATCATACACCAATTACCTGAACATGACACAAGATAAGCCAGAGAAACCGCTCTTCATGAGATCAAGGAGAGCATTGGGAAGATCAAGTCAACAAGGGAACACCTCGAGGAGGCCTCCCTTGCCGGGCAGGAGAGCCCGGCCGGGTCGATACCTCCTCTGAGGGCCAAATCTAGAATGCCCCGGCATGGATCCCGGGGCCAGCCAAGACTCCAAGGTATGAGCCCGGCAGGCTCCGTGCCGGCATGCCTCCGCCAAGACACCACCGCTCCACCTCATCGCACACAAGTCATTAATCGATGCGGGGTCGAGCTCTCAAATGGTAGGCGGATCCTGTTGGGTACGTGGCAACCTGCTGGAGAAGAGATTAGCTTTATTGACGCCCATCCAGATGGCGTGTCACGCTAATAAGGAGAGGATGGATAAGTGGCGCGGCAGGCTTGCCGGGCTTCAACATCAGCATGACACTTAGTAGTGCATTTAATGCACTTTGTCCTAACTGCCAGAGTTAGGTATGATAGCACTATTAGCTATCTAATCGTACTAAAATGACTGTTTTGCCACAGTGGTCACCCCTTAACCTATAAAAGGAGGCCCGAGGCAACCTAGCAAGGGGTTCGAAACCTTGATCCCCCAATACTTGTACGCGCATAGTTGCTCCCCGATGGCATGCTTGCCGGGCTTGAGCACTCTGCGCCTTCGTGTTCCTCCAAATCAGTCCACCACAGCAGGAGTAGTGTTTTACGCTGCAAAGCGGCCCGAACCTGGGTAAAAGAGAGTTGTCCACCGTCGCCCTGCCCTGCTATTTCTGCTCTTTGTGTGATGTAACCGTCCCCTTGTCGAACCACAAAGGGAGCCCTACCCCATAGGTGATCGTGCTTCCACGCCGACATCTTTGGCGTGCCAGGTAGGGAGCGTCACTCATGCAAACCTGAAGCAATAGCCAGCGTGTGATCTTCATCACCTTCTGCATCTTCAATGGATCCTAAGAAGAAAAGCGGTGCTGCGGTGCATCCTTCCACTTCAAAGGTTTCCTCGCCTGTGGCTACGGGCACCGCGGCCGCGACGGGTAGGGCAGGCACTGCATACGGTGCCATCAACACCCTCAGCACTGCCGGAGTAAGGACCGGTGCTGCATGGGCGGCCCAGCTCCCTCAAACTTCTCGTGAGCATGCCCACATTGGCGCAGGACAAGGAGACGCCCAGCTTACACCTCCTCGCCGCACCAGCAAGCGCGACCAGCGCGGCATCAACGCCCGCTCCGGTGCTAGTGAAGATCCAATGGCTGCACCGCCCAGAGGGGCTGCGACAGGACGCATGCTCCATCCCACACAGGGCGAGCATGACAAGACCCCGAGAGGTGCTGTCGATCTTCTGCGACTGCGTCAGCATGGGAAGGGCCCAGCTGATCAAGATGCTGGCAACCAAGAACAGCTTCGAACATGCCAAATCACTGTGGTGATTGGACAGAGGTGGCAGAGGCACGACAACGTTCCTTCCGGTTCGTCCAGGAGTCGAGCGGTGTTGTGTTCCGCTTCTCACGCCATGCCAGAGACAGTGGACGAAGCAATGGCAAGAGCTCAGCTGTTGCTGAACTTTCCCCCAGCAGCAGACAAGATAGATGAATGGACAACTACCATTCAGAGCCTCATCGGTTTTGCTGAAGCCACCAAGTTGCGGCGCGCGGAGCCATCACGACGCCCGCAGGTGACGCTGGGAGCACCCGCTGGTGGCCAAGTTAAGAGAACTACACTTACGGTGCAGTCCCCTCCGCGGCAGCCCACCCAAGGGAAACCATGGCGGGCTCAGCAAACCCAAGACGTCGATGAGCCTGACGAAGCATCAATGCCTTCATCCAACCCATGACACCAGCAGGATCAACATCAAGTGTTGAGAGACAGGAGGAAGGAAGACGCCCGCATCACCATTGAGCGGCGTCGCGAGATGTGTCGTCAGTCAGACAGGCACAATGGACCCGAGCTGACGAACCCATGCCCAGTGCTGGTGGGTACTTGCCTTACGAGGTGGGATGCCCTGCCTTCACTCATGAACTGCGGCAAGTCCGTTGGCCATCCTCCCGCACCTTCAAGCCTTACTTGCCGGAGAAATATGATGGAAAATTGAACCCAACAGAGTTTTTGGGCATCTATACGATCGCTGTTCAAGATGCCAGGGGAAGAGATGAGAAAGTGCACGCCAACTACTTCCCGTTGGCCCTCAAGCCTAATGTGAGGTCTTGGCTGATGCACTTGCCGGAAGATTCTATTTCTTCATGGGCAGACCTGTGCAATGAGTTCGTTTGCCCTTTTACTGGCAGTCATCAAGAACCAGGATAGCCTAGTGACCTGCAGGCCATCCCGCAGAAAGAAGGGGAAAGCTTGTGCAATACCTACAAAGATTCAGTCGAGTGCACCGCAATATCCCTCATATACACCCGACAGCTGTGATTGCCGCATTCCATATGAATGTGCGCAATCGAAGGATGCGTGCTAAGATGAATGTTCGCCTGCCAAAGACCATCAATTAACTATACACGTTGGCGGAAAAGTGTGCTCGGGTTGAAGAGGGCAGAAGACTTCCAGGAGAGGAGATTGGCGTCGAAGTCGATTCAGACGACGACGACGACACCGCCACTCCTGGGAAGAGAAATAGGAAATGCACAAGAAGTGTAAAAGGAAAGCAGTGATGGCCATTGAGAACTCCGGTGATCTTAGCGCCGACAAGAAAGCAAATACTGAGACACTCGGCAAGGAAGCCGCTACTTGCGCTGATTGCCGGGCGGCGGCGGCGGCTGAGAAAACTGGCAAGTCCGATGGGCGATACTCCAAGATCCATAGAACCAAGGGCCATGATCTCCAATATTGCAAGCAAGTTGAGCAACTAGTCGAGAAGCAGAAGGCTGAGTATGAATGGTGTGATAAGGAGAGAGGCCAGAATGGCGCTGGCGAGAAGGGCCGCGGTGGCCGCAATGGCCATCGTGGCAAGATTGATTAGCCGAAGGAAAAATCCACCAGAGGCCATGAGAAAAAGGAAAATAAAGATGACAGTGATGAAGAGGATGATGAAACCAGCGAGCAGGAATTCCAGAAGGCTACCGAGGCGATGTGTATTGACGGGGGTGCATCTTTGCACTCCTCTCACCGCCAACTCAAGTAGTGGGCACATGAAGTCAATGCGGCAGAGCTAGTAGCGAGCGCACGAGAACCACTTAAATGGTCCCACACGCCCATCATATTTGACGTTGAGGATCATCCGGATCGCTCTTCTGTGGTAGGGTGTTTGCCGTTGTTGGTTTGACCAACAATCTGCAACCTCAAAGTCACAAAGATGTTGGTTGACGGTGGAGCAGGGCTACATTTAATTTCCCCTAACGTGCTTAAGAAACTTCAAATTCCTAACGCAGACCTAAAGAAGACTGGCACTTTCCAAGGGATTAACAAAGGAAGGAGCCAGCCAAGGGGAAAAATTACGTTGCTAGTAACGTTTGGCGGGGAAATAAATTTCAGAACTGAGAAGGTTGTGTTTGATGTCGTTGAACTTCCCCTGCCATTCAACGGAATCCTTGGTCGTCCGACTTTGGCTAAGTTCATCAAAGTGTCCCATTATGCATATAACACCTTGAAGATGCCGGGCCCAATGGGAGTCATCTCCATTCTGTCAGACAAGAGAGATGCGGTCATATGCGTCGACAAGATGTATAGAGATGCGGTAGCAGTAGAGTCCATCAAGACCTCAGTTCCCGCCAAGGAGGGAAAGAAAGATAAGAAAAATGACAGGGACCTCAGGAAGCGCACCACTTCGGAGTGTGTTGTGCCCCGGCAGTGACTTGCCAGATATTTTGGCTAGCAAGAGATCCAAGGCTGCTCCCCCTGCAACAAAGAAGGTTCCGGCACAACGCGATGGCGCGGATGGTACTTTCACCATTAGTGCCACCCTTGATGACAAATAGGAAAGTGCGCTCGTTGCCTTCCTGCGGGCGAATGTCGATGTGTTTGCATGGCAACCATCTGACATCCCCGGTGTTCCCAAGAAGGTAATCGAGCACCACCTTGCTGTCTATCCTCATGCCCATCCCATCAAGCCAAAAGTCAAAAAGCAGACCTTGGAGCGACAACAGTTCATTGCCGAAGAAATCAAGAAACTTGAAGCAGCGGGCTTGGTTAGATGAGTGTTGCACTCAACTTGGTTAGCAAATCCAGTGGTGGTACGCAAGGCAAATGGGAAATGGAGACTTTGTATTAACTTCACTAACTTAAACAAAGCATGTCCAAAGGATCCCTTTCTCTTGCCGCACATCGACCAGATCGTCGACTCCACTTCAGCGTGTGATTTTCTCTCCTTTCTAGATGCATACTCCGAATATCATCAGATCTTGATGGCCAAGGAAGATGAAGAGAAGACCATGTTTATTACCCCATGTGGCAGGTACTGCTTTGTACGTATGCCTTTAGGGCTAAAAAGCGCCGGTTCTACATTTGCTAGGGCTGTACAGATTGGTTTTGAGCCTCAGCTACACAAAAACATAGAAGCCTACATGGATGACATAGTGGTTAAGACCAGAGCAAGTCTACACTTGTCTAGGATCTGGAAGAAACCTTTGCAAACTTGCAAAAAATCAACTTGAAGCTCAACCCATAGAAATCTGTGTTTGGCATTCCGTCCGGCAAGCTTCTTGGGTTCTTTGTGTCTTAGTGAGGGATAGAAGCCAACCCCGACAAGATCAAAGCAATAAAGCAGATCCAAGCCGCTAAAACCATCTAGGATGTGAGGCGTCTGGCTGGCTATGTTGCCGCGCTAAGAAGATTCATTTCAAAATCCGCTGAGCGTCCCCTGCCGTTCTTCAAAATTTTGAAGAAGGCTGGTCCAATGAAATGGACTCTAGAGGCACAGGCTGCACTGCAGGATTTGAAAGCCTACCTTTCCTCCACGCCAACCTTGGTTGCACCTAAGCCACAAGAGTCATTGCTGCTATACTTGGCGGCAACAAATCAAGTGGTCAGTGCTGCCTTGGTGGCGCAGAGGGAAGTGGAGAACGAAGGAGCCAGTACGGCAGAGCCACTTAATGATGGATCAAACCTATCCCCGGCAAGCCTTGATACAGATGAAGAGGAGGGGACACAAGCAGATGCTGTTAATCAGAAGGTGTTAGAAAGGAAGAAGATGTTGCAGCAGCCAGTTTACTTTGTCAGCTCCCTCTTGCAGGGGGCTAGGTCAAGGTACTCTGGGTGCAAAAGTTGATCTTCGGCCTTCTTATGGCCTCAAGGAAACTGCACCACTACTTCCAAGCTCATGAGATCACGGTTGTGACTCGCCTCCAGTTACAGCGCATTCTGAGGAACCCCGAGGCTACCGACAGGATAGTTGAGTGGCATTGGAGTTATCGAGCTTTGCTTTAAAATTTGAAAGCACGACAACTATCCAAAGCAGGGCACTAGCAGAATTTATGCAGAATAGACGCTAATACCTGATGAAGAAATGCTAGAGACAATTCTTCCCGGCAAGGAGGCCCCCAAGGAGTGGGTGATGTACTTTGATGGATCTTTTTCGCTGCAAGGCAACGGGGGTGGAGTGTTGCTTATCACACCCAACGGAGAGCACCTCAGGTATATTGTCCAGATGCACTTCCCAAAGGAAGAGGCAACCAATAACACAGCAAAATATGAAGGGCTACTTGCCGGCCTCAGGATTGCAATAGAGTTGGGAATAAAGAAGTTGGTTATTCATGGTGATTCTCAGCTCGTTGTGAAGCAGGTGAATAAGGATTACTAGAGCCCACTGATGGAGGCATATGTGGATGAAGTGAGTAAGTTGGAAGAGCACTTAGACGGGTTACAAGCAGAGCACGTGCCTCGTGCAGAAAACAGCATTGCTGATCACTTGTCAAAGTGCGATGCTCAGAAGCTTCCTGTGGAACCAGGAACTTGTGTACTCCATCTGACTCAACCATTAGTTTCCCCATCAACATTGGCCAGAAAAACAAGAAAACTCAGCATCGGCACTCATTTCCCGGTAGAGCTCCCTGGAGCCGCTGGTGAGAAGGTTGCCGGAGGAAGCCCTATGCTAGTTGGTGAGTAGCATTCTCCGGCAGAGCCCCGAGCTCTTGTTGTTGAGATTGGCGCTCCCATAGCAGAGGAGATGCCTTTGGTCCTCGTCGTCGAGCCACAAGCTCCGGCATGATCATAGCATATAGTACAATTCCTTCAAACAGGAGAACTTCCCGATGGTCTAGAAGAATCTGAGAAGGTAGCCCGCCAATTGAGTATGCATTAGTTTGTACATAACACTCTATACAGAAAGATGCCAAATGGTGTGAGGCGGAAATGTATCGATCGGGAAGATGGGCTAGAGCTGTTGGCAGAGATACATGGAGGTGTATGTGGCTCACATATAGGATCAAGAGCACTTGTCGGGAAAGCCTTCCGGCAAGGATTCTACTGGCCCACTGCCCTCCGGGATGAATCTGAGCTCATCACTAAGTGTGAAGCTTGCCAGTTCCATTCCAAGAACATTCATCAACCCACCCAAGCCCTTCAAACAATCCCTTTATCCTGGCCTTTCATGGTCCAGGGGCTTGACTTCTTGGGCCCCTTTCCCCGTGATACCGGGGGCTTTGAATTCTTATACGTTGCAATCGACAAGTTTACAAAGTAGCCTGAGGTGGAGCCAGTGAGGAAGGTGACTGCGCAATCAGCTATCAAGTTCTTCAAAGGATTGGTGTGCCGTTTTGGGGTGCCCAATAGAGTGATCACCAACAAGGGCACCCAATTCACAAGTCGCGCCTTCATGCAGTACATCCAAAGCCTTGGAAGCAAAGTTTATTTCGCTTATATTGCCCACCCCAGGAGCAATGGACAAGCCAAAAGGATGAACGCTGAAGTGATGTGAGGGCTCAAGACAAGAACTTTCAATAAGTTGCGGAATTGCGGCAAGCGCTGGGTTGATGAGCTGCCGGTGGTTCTTTGGTCAATCAGGACGACACCAAATCGAGCTACTGACCAGACTCCCTTCTCCCTGGTATATGGTGCAGAAGCAGTGCTCCCCACGGAATTCATATATGGGTCAACTCGAGTACTTGCCTACGATGAAGTAGCGCGGGAGCAGCTGCGGCATGACGATGCCGCGCTCCTCGAGGAAGATCATCTCCGGGTAGCTCTACGTGTTGCACGATACCAGCAGGGCCTGCGCCGCCATCATAGCCGCAGGGTTCACGCTCAGAGCCTTGAGGAAGGTGACCTTGTCCTTAGGCGTGTTCAGTCCACCAAGGGTGCAAACAAGTTGACACCAAAGTGGGAAGGCCCTTACCGGGTAGTACGTGGCACCAGACCTGGCGTAGTCTGTCTGTAGACCGAAGATGGCATTCCTATGCAAAACTCATGGAATATTGAGCATCTTCACAAGTTCTACCCGGAAGGCGCAGTTGTACAAGCATAGTCCCCAGGACTTGTAACACTTTGTACAAAGCCAGGCGCAGACCCTGTGCATAGTTGAATAAAATGAAGCGCTCTTTCTTACAAAACTTGCATGCATGCATTCATATTTGCTTAAGTATGATCTTATCATGATTATGATAGTTCTTAAGTAAGATAACTAACATACACTAAATAGCCATGTGTTATCCTCCTTTTCTCATTTTTTGATGACAATAGTAAAGTTTCATCACAATAGTTCCCGGGAAGGTGGATGAATGCAAGGCCGTGCGCTGATCCCCGACAACCTTCCCTTATCTGAAACGATAAGAAGGATAGCAAAAGAAGATGAGTACCCTTTGTTACATTCCATCATTCCATGTTGTACTCTAGTATGAGGGACTTGTATGTAAGGAAACCTAGCTGCCTCTGCCATTCACGCTCCTATTCTTGACTCGAGTCCACTCGACAAGTTTTAGTTGTAGCTGCATATGGGGGGAGGTTGGCGAGGGGTTGGCCTTTGTTCGCACTCACCAACCCGTTTTCAAGCATATCGAATGTGGTTTTTAGTAGCAGCGACGCCGAAGGCCGGTAAAGATGTCTTGCCGGAATATTTTGTTTACTAAGGAGTATTGAAGGCTCGTCCTTCAGTATGTTTAAGTAAATACACAAATGTCTGGCAAGCTCTTTTTTCCATGTTTACGTGAACAAACAAGTACAAATCATACAAGTACTAGCATGGGCGAAGGATTACATAATTTTGATTAAAGTTTGGCAAGTGCCTAGATATTTTGATATGAAAAAAGATAAGTACCCCGTAATGCCTTTCTTGTCCCTCTCCTCCTAGGATTTACATTGAGAAGGAAAGAGGGCACAAGGAGTGCCTGGGCAGAAGCCCAGCCTAACCCCGTCAGGACCAGTGGAACGCAGCCTGACAAGATCGGGAGGGCGCATCCCCGGCAAGGAAGAAGAGGCCAGGGACGGAGAGAGCGGCTAGGCGATGCCCTGGTCACCCCCGCTAGGACCAGAGGAACGCGGAAAGGCGGGAACACCGGCAGGGAAGATGAAGCCAGAGTCCACGAAGAATCATGCCGGGGTCCAACTGGAGGTGGCGGTGACGTCCCAGCCAAGCACCCCCGGCAAATTGCTCTGCTGGGGTCCAGCTGCAGATGATGGTGCTGCCGACGCCTGGCTGATGGTGACTGTGCGTCCGGTGCTCAGCCGGAGTCCAAGTCGTCGTCTTCATCCTTGACGACCGGGGACTCATCCTGGCCGTCTTCACCGTCGGTGTCCTCTTCGTCGCTGTCGCTCGAGGAGGAACTTTCGTCGTCGCTCGAGCTTTCTGCGCATCACCCTAAGCGAGCACCTGAACCCCCGAAGACCTTGATGAAGAGAAGATCAGCCTCCACCAGCTTGAAGCGGAGGACGTGCCCTTCCGCCTATTCCAGGTTAATGAAGAAGCAAAGAAGATCTCAGAAACATGGATCCCGCCACGGCATGGTCAAGGTGCCCGCCTATGCATTGTTAGGTCCTACCCCAATGATGCTCGGCAGCACGTATGGACCAGGCCCGGGGGCTTCTGTCAGTGCAACAAACATTTGTGTTTGCTGACCGGACTCATGCACAGGTGTGCTGATGATCATACATCCAGCCCCAATTCATGACACAGAGTCAAGCCAGAGAAGCCGCTATTCGTGAGATCAAGGAGAGCATTAAGAAGAACAAGATAGCAGAAGGCCACCTTGATAAAGCCTCCCTTGCCGGGCAGGAGAGCCTAGCCAGGTCGAGGCCGTCCCAAGGACAAGTCCGGATTTCCCCCGACAGGCTTGCCGGAGCCGCCAAGACCAAACCCCGCCAAGCTCCTTCAAAAAGGAACATCCGCCAAGACACCACCGCTCCACCTCATTGCACCCAATTCACTAATCAGTGCGGTGTCAAGGTGTTAAACCACTAGGTGGATCCTTTCAAGCATGTGGTAGCCTCAAGGAGAAGAGATTAGCTTTATTGACACCTGTCCAAGAGGCGTGTCAAGCTGATAAGAAGAGGCAGATAAGTGCCGCGACAGGCTTGCTGGGAGTCGCCCTCGGCATGACACCTAGCAGTGCATTTAATGCACTTTGTCCTAACTGCTAGAATTAGGTATGATAGCACTATTCGCTATCTAATCGTACCCAAATGACTGTTTTGCCACTGTGGTCACCCCTTAACCTATAAAAGGAGGTCCGAGGCAATCTAGCAAAGGGTTCAAACAGTTCGACCCCCAGCACTTGTAAGCTTACGTTGCTCTCCCTGAGGCACCCTTGCTGGCCTAGAGTGCGTTGAGCCTTCGTCCACCTCCAGAATAATCCACCAAAGCAGGAGTAGGGTTTTACGCTGCAAAGCGGCCCGAACCTGGGTAAAAGAGAGAGAGAGAGTCAATTGCCGTGCTGTCCCCCACTATTTCTGCTCTTTGTGCAACGTGGCCATCCCCATGCCGAACCACAAAGGGGCACCCCTGCCCCATAGGTGATCGTGCTCCCACGCCGACATCTTTTCTATCAATTGCTCAACAGTAATTTGTTTACCCATCGTGTGTTTTCTTCAAGAGAGAAGCCTCTAGTGAAACCTATGGCCCCCGGGTCTATTTTCCATCATATATATTCAGATCTATAAACAAAAAAAAAACCAAAAATACCTTGCTGCAATTTATTTATATTTACTTTATTTTTCTCTTTCATTTATCTTTTATACCTATCTCTATTAGATCTCACTCTTGTTCGTGACCGTCAAGGGATTGACAACCCCTTTTTCGCGTTGTGTGCAAGTGTGTGTTTGTTTGTGCAGGTGCATATATTGGAGACTTGCTTGTGACTCCTACTGGATTGATACCTTGGTTCTTAACTAAGAGAAATACTTATCTCTACTTTGCTGCATCACCCTTTCCTCTTCAAGGAAAAAATCAATGCAAGCTCAAGAAGTAGCAGTCGCATGTTCGCTGTAGAAAAAGTTTGGCATGCATCTTAGGGCCGCATGCATGCGGTGGTCCTAGGACACTCACTCTCGTGTGATGCTCTCTGTGGGCCCGCGAGGTCATCGTCCATCACTATGACCTGCGGCGAGAGAGGTTAATTTGACCAACATGGATGGTCATTTTTTGGTTTGTGTTACGTACGGTATGAGTATATATATAGTATGCGTCGAAAGGGTGGGAGCAACATATACTACGCGTCATATAGGACAGTCACTCGCGTGCGATGCTTCCATCCATGGGCCCGCAAGGTTGTCCTCCATCACTTTGACCCAATGCGAGAGGTTAATTTGACCAACAAGGAGGTTTCTTTTTGGGCTATGCTGCGGTAGGAGTATATAGTACATGTCGAAGAGGGGGGGTGGGGGCCAACACATATATACTACACACATGTCATGAACGATCTTGCTCCATGTGGGGAATTTTCGGTTTTCGAGGCAGGTGCCACATCGAAGTTGTGCATATTGGGTATTCAAACATCACCAAAACCACTTTGGGCCACGTGCAGATGATGGTTGTCACTCACTCACCTGCGACGCTTCCCTCCATGGTCCCGCGAGGTCGTCGTCCATCTAATTTGACACAACGAGAGAGGTAAATTTGATGAACAAGGAGGATTATTTTCGGGTTGTGTTATGGTAAGAGTATATATTATGCGTTGAAGAGGGGAGGGGGGACCAGCATATACTGCGCGTCATGAACCTCGCTTCGTGTGGGGACTTAAAGGTTTCCGAGGTAGGTGCCACGTCAAAGTTGTGCATATTAGGTATTCAAACATCACAACCACACATCTCCATACATGTGGTTGGCTCACATGCAAGCGATGGCGGTTGTCCTCTAGCACTCACTCACAGGGTTATTGACGAGATGCTTATTCATCCATTTGTGTGCCTGCTTGGTCAATCGCTTTGACCGACAACTATACAAGTTAGTTTGACTTATAATTAGGAGGGGATTAAATTTTGGTTTGTCTTATACGGTACATGTCATGCTGTGAGATCACATAATATACTTTGAGCGCAAGTGTATGCATGAATCCCTCCCATCGGCTCAAAGTGGGGGTCCCAGGGGGGTGAGCACGCGATGCGTCATGAACCTCGCTCTGTGTGGGGACTGGGCGATTTTCGACACATGTGCCACATCAAAATGTTGTGCTTTTGGTATTCAAACATATGCATGCATCACGCATGTACATACATATGTTTGTGGCACATGCATGTAGTGTTTGTCTTTGGCCACTCTCCCTTGGTTGGTTATCATCGACGGCCTATATATTCTTGGGCCGGTGTGGACATCCATCACTTCGACCGACAATGAGAGAGGTTACCAGGGTGGATTCCTGTCTTGGTTCGCGTTACCGTATAGTCGTACGTCGATCATGGTGAGGTTCCAGACCTAAGTTTGAGTGCATGCATACACATGAATCGCTATATATATACTATACGCGTCGTGAACCCTTGCTCCGTGTGCGAACTTTATGGTTCCAAAAGCACAGTACCACATCAAAGTTGTGCATTGGGTATATACAAACACCACATAACACTTCCATACATATGTTTGGGCCACATGCACGCAGTGGTTGTCTTCAGGCACTCCCTCGCGTGGTTATCGACGACAAGCTAGCCAATTTGTGGGGCCGTGTGTGGATGTCGTCCATCACTTTGACCCAACAATGAGAGAGGTTATACGACCAAGGTGGTGATTCTTCTTGGTCAGTGTTACAATACGTCTTGGTGAGATGCCCCCTCCCACCGACTCAAATTGTGTGTGTTTGGGGGTGGCAACTTCACACTTGCTGAACCTACGTGGGGTCGGGGATGTCCGGTTAATTTGCGAAGCACATGTGCCACTTTAAATTTGTGAATTGGGTATTTAACTATCACATCACACCATTTTCACACACACATACACACACACACAGACATATTGGGCAACCCGCAGGTGTGGTTCGTATGTGGTCTCACCCATCTCGCGCCACAAGCACACATTTGTGGGCCCGCACACGGTCCACACTTGACCGGAAGCAAAGGGGGGGGTTGATCATGATGTACTCCTTTTGGTTTGTGTTACGGTAGGGTGAGATGCCAGACCTAGCTATTTGGGGGAATGCGTCAAAGCTATGATACCCCTCCCTCCAACACGAAGTGTGTGTGTGGGGGGGGGGGACTAGCAATAATAACATGCGCTTTGTGCGACAGGTGCGACATCAAAGTTGTGCATTGGGTATTCGAACATCAAACCACCCTTTTCATACATATATTTGGTCCACATGCAAGTGTGTTTGTGTTTTGACCCTTTCCTGCGTTTTTTGCCAAATTTATAAACAACAGACGAGTGAGATGCAGCAACCATCTGTGATTGGGTACGCAACAGACACGGTTCCCTCGGACTACCCATGTTCCACGCCCATGCCCCTGTCGCCCACATCATCACAGTAGATTGGGATCCATGAGGTTTCCCTCCCGCTCTCGAAAATATCTACTCCCTCACAATCTGGAAAATATCTACCCACCTAGAGGGTTTTTCTGTTTGATAGCACATGATTAGTATGTGTGGACCGTGTGCGTTGTCTGTTACTCCCGCTCTGCTTCAATCCATTGATCCAAATTTTCAGTAGCCCCGGCATTTACTCCCGCCTGCATCCCTCGCAATCTCAAAAATATCTGCTCGGCTCGAGTGTTTTTCTATTTGATAGCACACGATTATTATGTTTTAACCGTGTGTGATGTTTGTTACTCCCGCTCCGCTCTGCTTCAATCCCTTGATCCAAATTTTCCATAGCCCCGCCATTTTACTCCCGCCTACTAAAATTTTCAGTACCCGCGGCATTTCCTCAAACACCACCTTGGACCCCCTCCACACACACACCCCAAATCCTACACTCACCATAAATCCCCCCCTCACACACACACACACCACCCCTCCCTCGCTCGAAACCCTAGCTAGGTCGTCGCCGCCGCCGCCGCGCCGCCTCCATCGTCAACCTCTGTCGGTCTGCCCGTGCAGTTTACCCACCGATATACATACCCTCCCCGCCCTGAGTTTCTTAGATGACGCCTGCGAAACGCCCACTTTCCCACAGATCCCCATCCCATCCCCCCACTCTAGAGCGTCGCAGCCTAAGCCCGGCTACGCTTCTCCGGGAGCTCGAGGAGCGAATGGCTCAAAATAGTTTTACCGCAGCCTCTTCGCCCGATGTCGGCGAGGTGGCCACCGAGGAAGCTGCCAACGATGACTGGCCGCGGCCTTTCAATCAGCGGGCTAGAGTATTCTGGTATGTCGCGGATGCCGACTACGACCTCGAGGTCATCGATAGTGATGGCTTGATGCGGGCTATGTCACAGGTTAAGTTGCCCACCCCAACCCCTTGGGTTCGAAAGGCGTCGATCTCATCGATGGCCCTGCCGCTGATCTCCTGTGGCTCGTTATGAACAATTTGCCATCCTTCCTCGCCATGGAGCCCCTTTTGTCATTTCTGAAGGACTCGTTCTGCGATGCTAGCTTTGGATCCTCAGCTCCCAAGTCAAGCCTCATCAACAGCGACCACGAGGAGGAGACCATTTGTGACAAGTGAGGAAACCCATGATTTGTTTTGCCGTGTCTCTTCATCGGGGGAATCCCATGATTTGTTTTCTCGAACCCCTTTTGTAGTGAGAACATGTCTAGTATTTATTGCTATACTTGGTTGTTTGCATTATGCCTTGTTTATTTCAATGGTTTTTGGTTGTTCGGTTGTTTGTAGTTAGCATATGTCCAGTTTCAATTGCCATCTTTGGTTGTTCATAGTATGCCTTGTTTATTTCAGTTATTCACAATGTGATGTTCTATATGTGCTAGTATGAATTGTGCAGTTCAATTTCATCAATACTAGTTTTAACTATAGCTCTATGAATGACTATATTTGGTTGCTGTTAAGCATGTTGTATTTAACACGCCTTTCCATTTGATTTAACAATAAGTAGTGTACTTAGACCTCCACAATACAAGTTTGAATGACTATGTTTGCTTGTTTTTAAATGTTAGGCCTGTTGCAGTTAATAACACACCTTTCCACTTCTTGTTTTTCTTAACTAGCGTGCTTAAACCTTCCCAATGAAGCTATCATTTGGAGATTATGTTGTCTACAATGGATATATTTGTTTGATGTTTAGCTTGTTGTGCTTAACATGCCTTTAGATGTACTTACACAGGACAATATTGGGAACAACTGCTATTTACCATCGAGGTTAGTTTCATCCCATGGCTTATATATACTCACTATTCAGGATATCGGTCGCTGGTTCCACATAGGCCGAGGGCTGATAAGGGATTAATCATTGAATCAGACATTTAACCAAATATATCTGTAACCCATTTATCGGTTGGTTAACTAGGGCCATATCTAACATATCTGAGGCTACATAGCAAGATGCATTGTACTGAATGACTAAATATGCAATCCTAGGCCACATAGCAACAAGGAAGGCTGTTTGGTTCTAAGCCTAGGAGTGCCACACTTTGCCATACAATGTTGCCAAACTTGCCAAAGGGTTAGTTCTTCAAAACGAGAGCCACAAGTTGGCACGCCTAAAAGAATCTTGCCACACTTTTTGAGTGTATGTGATGTGGGACCATAGAGTGGCTTGCCTAAGATGTGGCTTCAACCAAACACACACCTAACCTTAGGTGTGGCAACCTTTGGCAAATGTAGTCTCAAACCAAGCGTGTTACCTTAATGTTCTAATGATGTCTAGATATACATAGAAGAGCAGCAAGAACACCAACAACACAACAACAGTAACTGCAGTTAATCAGCTGGTATTTTTAAAAATGTAATAAACTCCCTCCACCCCATAATATAATATGTTTATTCATCCACGCCGTGCGTATATTGGATGCTATAAGATCTTATATAATGGGACGGAGGGAGTGTTGTACTACATCATTGTGCAATTTCTGTTTAGCTTCTAATATTAACTTGGTGCTTTTAGGTACATGCCATTGGTAAAGATCCGTGCTTCGACCCTTTCTGCGTATGGGGCAATGAGATATTGATGAACCAGCATCAAGTGAGGAAACTGATAAAGATTGTTAGTAAAATGGGTCAAAAGATGGCAATTAAACTATTTGTTTACACTTTATCCAAGACAACGATGAACTGCGGCATGGTAAGTAAGAACTCTGCAGCCTTCTTTTTACTGCCCATAATGAGTTGTGTTCGATGACAACGTCTGAATCTTTTTCCTTTGAAGTGGTTCTCGAAGCAGTTTACTCAAGATTACCTCTCACAGTACATGATTGGTGGGCATGCAAAGATTAAATTATTTCTACCAGAACACAATGACTATCTAGATGTCCTCATGAGTCATGAAGACAATGAAGGATGGGTGGTCGGCCATCACAAGGGGTTGGACTGGAGTCGTGCGTGCCTTCTGCATGGAGGAGAGCACAATACGGGCATTCTGCTTCACCTTGTTCAGCAACCAGAATGTCTTTTGCATCTTTCTTTACCGTGTTTAATAGTACCATATACAACCCTAGTTCATCATTCTTTATTTGGTGCTTATGTAGTTCTAGAACATATGTATCTGCGAATCGAATAATGCATTGGTTGTTTAACCTGATGGATATGAATAAAGTTATAGCCAACTTTCAAATTCAAATTCGGTACAATTTTAAATAGCAGCAATTTAATTAGGGTCAAAATATGCTCTGCAGGTCGTTACGACGCACACGGTCTATAAAGCACAAACATGTGTGATATACATCATAATCCGACACGGTTTGCAGAGAGGAAACGTGTGCGACCATGCACACAGTTCCCGTTTACGAAGCGTGTGTGATGTCAGACAATATCACAAACGGTGCGAGCAAACTAAATGTTTGTGATAGTCGCCTTATCGTACATAGTTTACAATCATGAACTATTTCAGATGTCGTAGGCATCGTAAATGTTGCACCACATAATAG
This sequence comes from Thinopyrum elongatum, assembly GCA_011799875.1. Classification (NCBI taxonomy): domain Eukaryota; kingdom Viridiplantae; phylum Streptophyta; class Magnoliopsida; order Poales; family Poaceae; genus Thinopyrum; species Thinopyrum elongatum. The sequence continues at coordinate 344,834,541 of CM022300.1, forward strand.
CGTGTGCGATAGTTTTCTTGTATGACACTGGTATGACGGTCTGATGTTTCGTAATCCTATCCGACACTCGTACGATGATTAGGTAATCTTCTTAATTACGGATCGCATATAGTTCGGGAGAAGTGAATGTGTGTGATAGTCTCCTTATCGCACACGCTTGGCAATCATGAACTGTTTGTGATGGAGTGCACATCATAAACATTGCACCACATAATAGCGTGTCAATGGTAATGCCAGCACAGACAAGTAGCAAGGATGGAGCGTTTGGGATATTTGATATATCACAAAAAGTTGTGTGAAGAATCGCGTTTGGGATAGATGCGGGCATCTCATATGCTTTGTTCTCGAAAACGTATGCATTCCTACTCCATATCCCCGACGGTTTCTGGGTTGTGTGGGAAGGACCACCTATCGCCCACACTAGCAAGGCGACGTTTTAAAATGGCGTCACGGAAAGGAGTTAAAAACCGTTTGTATAGCAGCTCGCTGTACCAGTGATTGGACACACCCAAGGGGTGCATGATGATGTCTTGTGGGGCCCACACAACCCCACTCACTTAGTCTACCTGACCATTGCTTCTTCTTCCTTCAAAAAATCGTAGTAGCTCTTTTTCTTGTGTTCTCTCCCCGAAAACTGAGATTTTCGATCTCTTTGCTTGGAGCTCCATTTCCGAAACTGTTTTGGGGGTACTCCTATGTGACTCCTCCATTGGTCCAATTAGTTTTTGTTCGAGTGGCTTATATTTTGCTTATTTTGCTACTGTTAGTGTCACTAAAAATGCGCTTGCATGTTGAATTCATTTGGTTCTAAGTAGTTTGCATGCTTCATATAGCCTCTACACTTGTACGAGTTGTTGATACCAATTTTGTCAAGTTTTATTAACCTCTTTTTATTGACCAAAAATTTCAGAAAATATGTAGGAAAATAAACATGTTCAGGAGGAGGTCTTCGGGAAGCTCCTCAAGCCAAAGCTCGGCACATCAGGTATACCATGAGTCGAGGGCAAGCTCGGTGCGAGGTGCCGAGGTGAAATCATGTTACTGGCCGTACAACACATTTATGATAGGTGCCAACATCAAGGAAGAATATGATCCATATATTGAGAATGCTGAGCTGACCGCCTTCCTCATAGATAAGTGTACCCAACACTACCACCTTACCAATTGATTCACGCAAAAATTTAAATTTTGGTCCTCCACTTCTAGAGTTCTATTTGATCTTTATGAGAAATCCTATAGTATGTCTCTGGAAGAATTCTGTGATGCATGCAAAATTCCATTTTGGGGTTCGCTCGCCGAACCGCAGAAAGTAGATTATCAGGCATTTCTTAGTGGTATTTGCAATGGTGAGGATAAGGGTGTGACACAAGCAAAGATTAGAAGTATTCAGTTTCCCGCTGTTCTTTACTTTGCAATTTTTAGTGAGAGCTGTGTTGTTAGCAAACATGATTATAGTGCACTCTGTGCCCCTGATTTTAGCATCCTTCATGTTGATGTACATGGTAGTAGAAATTAAGCTATGGGGCCATTATCGCATGTCAGTTAAGTCGAAACAAGGAGGATGGTGATGTATATGGTGGAAATTATGCCTCTCGTGTAGCTGCGAGACTTGGGGTGTCCATTAGACCCAATGATCTTGTACTCCTTGATAGGTACATGGATTTTGAGGCAATGCAGCGTCACTAGTTTATCAAATATGAGACTCATAAATATGATTACAATCTGACAATTAACAAATACAATGATGTTGATACGTCTCCAACGTATCTATATTTTGTTATTGTTCCATGCTATTATAGTATCAATCTTGGATGTTTTATATAACTTTTTGTGGTATTTTATATCTTTTTTGGGACTAAACTATTAACCCAGTGCCAAGTGCCAGTTGTTGTTTTTTGCTTGTTTTTGGTTTTCCAGGACATTAGTACCAAATGGAGTCCAAATGCTACGAAATTTTTTGACAATTTATTTCTAGACAAAAGAGACCCTAGAAGCTTTAGGAGGAGACCAGATGAGAAGCAAGGAGACGACAAGGCAATAGGGCGCACCCAGGGGGTAGGCGCGCCCTGATGCATTGTGGGCCCCACATGGCTACGTCTGAACTAATTCCACCTCTATAAATTCTCTAAAATCGGGAAACCAATAGAGAGCCACCCCAAACACTTTTTCTGCCACCGCAAATTTTTGTTCTTCCACTATCCCATCTTGAGGCCTTTTCCAGTACTCTGCCAGAGGGGGAATCGATCACAGAGGGCTTCTACATCATCATTGCTACCCTTCGATGATGCATGAGTGGTTCACCATAGACCTACGGGTCCATTGCTAGTAGCTAGATGGATTCTTCTCTCTCTTTGATATTCAATACAATGTTCTTCTCGACGTTCTTGGAGTTCTATCCGATGTAATCTTCTTTTCCGGTGTGTTTGTTGGGATTCGATGAATTATGGGTTTATGATCTGAATATTTATGAACATTAATCAAGTCTTCTCTGAACTCTTTTAGGCATGATTGTTATAGCTTTGTATTTCTCTCCAATCTATCTGTTTAGTTTGGCCAACTAGATTGATTTATCTTGCAACGGGAGAGGTGCTCGGTAATGGGTTCAATCTTGTGTTGCTCTATCCCAGTGCCAGAAAGGGACAAGACACGTATTTGTATTGTTTCCGTTAAGGGTAAAATGATGGGGTTTATTCATATTAGTTGAGTTTTCTTTGTCTACATCATGTCATCTTGCTTAAGGCGTTACTCTGTTTTATACTTAACACCCTAGATGCATGCTGGATAGCGGTCGATGGGTGGAGTAATAGTAGTAGATGCAGGCAGGAGTCAGTCTACTTGTCACAGACATGATACCTATATACATGATCATTGCCCTGAATATCGTCATAAGTATGCACTATTCTATCAATTGCCGAACAGTAATTTGTTCACCCACCGTATGCTATGTGCTCGAGAGAGAAGCCTCTAGTGAAAACTATGTCGCCCGGGTCTACTTTTATCGTATATAAAAGCACAAAAATATCTTCCAGCACTTTTACATATTTTATTTTGCAAATTATTTATTTACCTATCAGTATGAGATTTAATCCTTGCAAGTAGCCATCGAGGGGATTGACAACCCCCTTGTTTGCGTTCGGTGCAATTATTTGCTTTTGTGTGTGCAAGTGCTGCTAACGAGGTTATGTGTGGTTTTCCTATAGGATTGATAACCTTGGTTCTTAACCGAGGGAAATACTTATCTCTACTGTACTGCATCATCCTCTTCGGGGAAATCCCAACGCAGCTTACAAGTAGCAGGAAGAATTTATGGCATTATTGTCGGGGAGACATCATCAAAACCTATCAAGTACCTTTGCACAAACTATCATCCACTTGCTCTTATTTTTATTTGCCTTTGCCTCTCATTTTCATCTCCCCCTCTTCTGTCTTTTTTTGCAAAAACACAAAAATATTTTTTGTTTGCTCGTTTGCTTTCTTTTAATTGCCTTCATGTGAACACTCAAAAATAGAAAGGAAAAGTAAAGGCATATGGATCCTCATCCACTTTTAATCTTTTCAAAAGATCTAATTATGTTGAACCAATTGCTAGTCAGTTGAGTGCACTCGATTATCTCAATGAAGCTTTGTTTCAAAATCATGAATCTGAAAATTATTATGAAGTGTTGAAAGAAGTAATTTGTAAAGTGATTCATGATAGGTCCTTGAATGAAAAGCATGATTGCAATGATATTAATTCTATTAATGTCAACTGTGCCAATGATATGCAAAACTACAAGATTGGGGATGATGAATTTGTTATGTCCACTACTTATTGTAATGAACATAATTGGGGTGATGCTTCTTATGATCTTGATAAATTATTTAAGTCCCATGAATGAATATGATACTGATAATAATGTTTGCAATAATATTGAAAGTGGGTTTGGAAGAGTGTCAACTTTAAGAAAAGAGAATACCACATATTTGGTGAGTGTTCAATCTTATGAAATTATTGATAAAAGTGGGTTTGGAGAGGTCAAGACTTTAGTTGATGTTAATCCCACTATCTTGGAAGACTATAAGATTTGGATGCATGTGGATCATAAAGAGAATATTATTTATGATAGCTATATTGTTGAATTTGGATATGATCCTACATGTAATTATTATGAGAGAGGAAAATATGGTTCACTACACCACACACCAGAATTCCCTACCAGTGTGTGTTGGGAAAACTCATTTATACTGACACACAGTCGGTCGAGAAAACATGTATCGGTTAGTTGGTCGGCAATACAACCTTGTGGCATCCAACAGTCGGTCGGGAATGCTCGTATAATTCACATCTGATGGTCGGTCGGGAATAGAAGGACTTCCATTGAACTATCCGTCGGCAATTTTTCCCGACCAACTTTGGTGGCTAACTAGGCCGATCAGTTGCACACGCGGGAACGTGCCGAAATGAGCCGAGCCCACGAGAAAACCTATCTCCCATTTTCCCCTCCCCCCAAATCCCTCAGATCTGGCACACAGTTTCTACATCCGCCGCTGCCCACGCTCGGGCTTTCCCTCCGCCACACACGCTACTCCCCACGGCTGGCCATGTGCTCTCTAGCCGGCGGGGCCATCGCACCCTCTCTCCCTCCCATCCACTGCCGACCCCACTCCACACTGCCGCCGGTGGAACCCCCTACACAATAATGCCGCCGCCTCCACTGGTAGGACCTTTCTCTGCTGCCCCTTCATCTGTAGGTGCTCTCTCCTCTTATTCATTCGCCCTTCCCTTCACCACCGCTTATAGCACTGTCCTACATGCACAGGTAGTCATGTCATCGCCGTTCAAACCCTACTGATAGCTGCCCTTTTCGTCCACACCCAAGCTCATCCATCTCCTGGAGGTATCACCGGCCAAGGAGGTATGCTCCAAGAAGCCTCTTCCCAGATCCAACTAGAACAGTGTGTTGGTTTTAGTCCTTCTAATGCCAGGTCTTTAGCCACCACGGGTGTTAGCTATTTCCCAGCAATACAATGATTTCTCTTCGCAAGATTTTTTTCCTTTCACATGTCCATGCTTATGTTATGTGTGGATTTTGAAAGCTTATTTACACGTACTATGTGCTTTGAGAAGAAAACAGTGTAGTTGTTATGGATGAGCACACCTTCTGCATAGTGGTCAATTTGGTTGATCTTGGTTGTCAAAAGAAATTTGCTTAGCGTATTGTCATAAGTAACTCACATAGTGCTTAAATTTGGAACATAGAACTTAGCTATAAATCTTAACTATGATGGTACTTTGGGGGAAAATGGCACATTTAGACTGATTTTAGTGATCTATTTATTACTCTGAACCTTGGTTTGTCACCATAGTTTAGACTCTTGAGTGTTGTTCTGGCTTTGAAAGCGGGATCCTAGAGAGGCAATATATGAAAATGCTAATGATGTCCTGTGAGAAGTTGAGATCATGTACGAGAACAATAATTATGTGTGTAGCAATAATACATTCTAAGGTAAACCAAAAACTTGAGATTCTGGTTTAGTTTCAGCTTTTGCCTCCACATATAAATTAAGATATCAATTGAGCATGACACCTTTAGTTCCTAGTTATCATGATAAAAGTAGTGAAACTGACATCTACAGAAATATATTCCTTGCATAATCTCTTGCTTTTCCTTGATGAGCAGCAACTTATGTTGGACTTGTATATTTTAGAATTTAATTTTCCAGTTATTTTTTGTGTGGACAATGTATGGCACCACATGTATAATATTGTTGGTGAACATTTAAAGCAGTCCCTGGCAAAAAGAAGGGGGCCAAACCTACTGACCAGTGGGATCCAAACGACGTGTGGATTTCCAAAAGGTTTTTTCTTATACTATTAGACACTATTTGATATGGATATCATGGATTCTTGCTGGACCTAATTGTTTCCTAGGAAGTTCCATTCCTGGAACACCTATTTTGTTTCCTATGATGCACATGCGAGGCATAGAAAGGGTTTGATTTTGGTTTTGTTTCCGTTTCAGAGTTGTTCTATTCAGATTTGGAATTTTCTAGTTTTTTGTGTGTGGATAGTGTGTGAGGCACTTAAATTCACTATTAATCATGTCTGCAGCTAGCATGGACAAAGGTTGGATGGATGCACCTAGGTGCACCACTCCGTATTTTAAACATCTTAGATGTTAGTACTAGCTGAAATCTGATGTAACGCTCTGCATATGTACACTTTCATGTAGGCATACGGAGAAGTACCTACAAGGGCTTGCTAGATTCCTACAATGCATTTAGTAAATGTTCAATTGAGAATTAGGGATTCTATCTTCTATATTGTCCTTGTAAGGGTTTTTAGCATACAAAAATATGCATGGTTGTGCAGACTTTTAGCTTCATTTCTAACAAGCTATAGTTAATTAAAGCATCTACTCTTATATAGTTTATGACATGAACTTGGAAGGGGCTGTTAGTTAAGAGTAATTGCATATCTGTAATTCCAGCAATAGAAAAAATGGTACAGTTAAACATTTGGATTTAAGCAATAGATCTACAGAGCATTTGTTCTGCAGTCTAATAACGAGATAGGATGAAGATTCTTCCAAATAACTGAAATTAAATTTTAGTTGAATGATGTGTGCTAAAATCAACCTCTATACACTGATTTATATACAAAATTAATTGTATAAACACAAATAGATACTTCAAAATGCCACCGTTGCCAGTTCACCATTTAAGTGTTTTACAACCTGATATTTTTTAGTTGTAGAAGTTATTGCCATCAAGTCGAACGACAAGTGAAACATATTCTTTAACTTGGTCATTTGTTTTCATGTCCTACTGCAGTGAGACAACAAACAATGTAGAATGCACTTAGTTACTTCTGACTAGCATATAGAACTATGTGCTAGTCCAATAAAACATCTTCATTTTTCTATTATTTCTTTGTTACAAAGGGAGTGCATGCAGTACTTCATAAATGGTTCCTTATCCCTGATCTTTTTATTGTGCACAGAGCTTATAACTTTTTGGTGGGCCTCTATTAGAGGCTTGACCTATAGTTAGTCACCACGGTAAATAAAGTCTGCGGCCAACATCGCAGCCTACTCCTTATGTAGATGTAACCGTGTTGTCTTCATACTTCACAGGTTTTGTTCTAGCCATTGAATGTTTTTGGCCACGTACTTTATTCAACTAGGTACCTCCGCAGCTCTGCGACCACGAGTAGCTCCATGCCTCAGTGAGGCTTGTCCCTATTTTTTAGGACTAGGTGTGCTACTATTCGTACTTCCTATTGATTTGTCCACCTTTTCTCTATCCTACTCCTCTCTTTCATTTAATCCGCCAAATCTCTAATCTTTGTTTGTGCAGATTCTCTCTTACCTATGCCTACAAGGTCGATGAAAATCCAGGCAATTGCAAGGAAGATTCATCTATGTAATAATGTAATATCCAAGCTCCATTGTCTCTGCTTAATAACTTCTTTTTCTGAAATTTAGTTGCATTGAATGATTAATCTTCTCATGAAAATGCGGCAATATCTCTCATCTGAATTCTCATTTGTCTTTGCAGTTACGTAGTGTCTTACATGCCACCTGGATATTGGAGTAGCATAGTATCTAGGAAAATGCTTTTATTTTTTAGAGTCATTTGTATGCCACATTGGTATCCTTGGTCCTTTCTAAAGGCTAATATGAAAGGGAAACTTGTGTATGTCAAATCGCATGGGTACTTTAGTTGGTAGTTTCAGGTTTTGATACTACTCAGTCACTAGAATTTCCTTTCGATCATTGCAATTAGCTTTTATCATAGCATGGTAAGTATTGAGAAATTTGTTCATCATACCTCCCAGATAAACTAGAAGTATTGTAGTAGTCAAGAAGGAACCATGTTGCAATTGCATCCAGGGGATTTTCATCCTAGTTCTAGCTTCACAGAATAATGTTTGCTATGGCAGATAAAGAATAATGTTTGCACTTACCTCACCCAATCCTAAATTAGTTTCTTTACTAATGTTGCATTTGTATCTTTTCTTATGTTTCCAAAGTTAATTTGTTATTGAAAATTGGTGATGATCAGGTAAGGAAAGAAATCTTCAAGTCTGAAGTTTTTCTATAACCATTCCCCCATGGTGGTAAGCTCTCCTAGCGAATCATAATGTAAATTGACTTGGATCAGGTGTAAATTTATTCCTTTTTCTACTGTAAAAAAATCTTTACACCGAGCACACTAAAGTGTTGCATTCAATAAACAGACTTCATGATATTCTATTCGAATAAAGTAATCTATGATGATCTTGAAGTTTTGTCATCAGTGCCTTATACATGTGCACCATCGCCGTAAGTATGACCAGCATGCATATGTGCATTGAGTCATGCAACATGAGGCATGCGTCTACTTCTCGAGGTTACCTATACCTAAATGGAGTGCCTTCTCGAGTAGGTGTTTGATACGTCCATTTTGCATCATGCTTTTATATCAATATTTATTGCATTATGGGCTGTTATTACACATTATGGCACAATACTTATGCCTTTTCTCTTTTATTTTACAAGTTTTACATGAAGAGGGACAATGCCGGCAGCTGGAATTCTGGGCTGGAAAAGGAGCAAATATTAGAGACCTATTCTACACAACTCCAAAAGTCCTGAAACTTCACGGAAAGTCATTTTGGATTTAATAAAAAATATTGGGCGAAGAAAGTACCAGAGGGGGGCCACCTGCGATCCACAAGGGTGGAGGGCGCGCCCCCCGTCCTTGTGGGCCACTTGGCAGGCCCCCGATGCCCATCTTCTGCTATATGGTGTGTTTTGACCTGAAAAAAATAAGAAGAAAGCTTTAGGGACAAAGCGCCGCCGTCTCGAGGCGGAACCTGGGCAGAACCAATCTAGGGCTCCGGCGGAGCTGTTCTGCCGGGGAAACATCCCTCTGGGAGGGGGAAATCATCGCCATCGTCATCACCATCGATCCTCTCATCGAGAGGGGGTCAATCTCCATCAACATCTTCACCAGCACCATCTCCTCTCAAACCCTAGTTCATCTCTTGTATCCGATCTTTGTCTCAAAACCTCAGATTGGTACCTGTGGGTTGCTAGTAGTGTTGATTACTCCTTGTAGTTGATGCTAGTTGGTTTATTCAGTGGAAGATCATTTGTTCAGATCCTTAATGATAATTAATACTCCTCTGATTATGAACATGAATATGCTTTGTGAGTAGTTACGTTTGTTCCTGAGGACACGGGAGATGTCTTGTTATAAGTAATCATGTGAATTTGGTATTCATTCGATATTTTGATGAGATGTATGTTGTCTTTCCTCTAGTGGTGTTATGTGAACGTTGACTACATGACACTTCACCATGATTTGGGCCTAGGGGAAGGCACTTGGGAATTAATAAGTAGATGATGGGTTGCTAGAGTGATAGAAGCTTTAACCCTAGTTTATGCGTTGCTTCGTAAGGGGCTATTTGGATCCATATGTTTCATGCTATGGTTATATTTATCTTACTTCTTCTTTCATAGTTGCGGATGCTTGCGAGAGGGGTTAATCATAAGTGGGAGGCTTGTCCAAGGAAGGGCAGCACCCAAGCACCGGTCCAACCACATATCAAATTATCAAAGTAACGAACGCAAATCATATGAGCATGATGAAAACTAACTTGACAACAATTCCCATGTGTCCTCGGGAGCGCTTTGCTTTATATAAGAGTTCGTCCAGGCTTGTCCTTTGCTATAAAAAGGATTGGGCCACCTTGCTGCACCTTGTTTACTTTTGTTACTTATTACCCGTTACGAATTATCTTATCACACAACTATCTGTTACCGATAATTTCAGTGCTTGTAGAGAATTCCTTGCTGAAAACCGCTTGTCATTTCCTTCTGCTCCTCATTGGGTTCGACACTCTTACTTATCGAAAGGACTACGATAGATCCCCTATACTTGTGGGTCATCAAGACTCTTTTTTGGCGCCGTTGCCGGGGAGTGAAGCGCCTTTGATGAGTGGAATTTGGTAAGGAAACATTTATATAGTGTGCTGAAATTTACTGTCACTTGTTACTATGGAAAATAATCTTTTGAGGAGCTTGTTCAGGGTATCTTCACCCCGACCAGAAGAGCAAAGAGTTTCTCCTCAACCTACTGTACCTGCTGAAAATATTTATTATGAAATTCCTTCGGGTATGATAGAGAAACTGCTAGCTCATCCTTACACAGGAGATGGAACATTACATCCTGATATGCATCTAATCTATGTGAATGAAGTTTGTGGATTATTTAAGCTTGCAGGTTTGCCCGAGGATGAAGTCAAGAAGAAGGTCTTCCCTTTATATTTGAAGGAGAAGGCATTGACATGGTATAGGCTATGTGATGATATTTGTCGGCGTGCGACACCTATGGGACTCCCAAGGGACCCCTTTACGATTCGGAAGGGAGAGAGGTATGCACGAAGAGCAGAACCAACAATCGACGCGGGGCGATTTTTACCCAGGTTCGGGCCGCTGATCAGCATAAAACCCTACTCCTGCCTTGTTTTATTATGAATGTTCTTGAGCCCAGGCTCCCGGAGCGCTTGCAATGAACAGTACGTTCAAAGAGCAGCTACGCATGCAGAATGGGCCAGAAGATCCTCCCCCTGTAGCAGTTGCCTTGGGCCTCCTTTTATACGCTCAAAGAGGTCACCACAGTGGCAAAGTGTACATACATTGAGGTGTCAAGTAGCAGCAGGGTTATCACACCTAACCACTAACGGATTAGGATGAACGCATTTAATGCACCGTGAGGTGTCCGTTTAGGTGTCCTCACTTTCTTGGGGATGGAAAAAGGGGCCATCCCATCAGCACCGCTTAAGCTCTCCTCCACTGACGCATTGCCACGCATCCAGAGAAGGACCCAGAATGCCGAGCTTGTTGCTGTGTCGAAGCGGTGGCACAGTAGCATATCCTTGCCGGGCGCTAAATCTTGCCGGGCGCCGAATCTTGCCGGACGCAAAATCTTGCCGGGCGCTGAAGGCCACCCCGGCAAGATCTTGCCGAGGAGGCTGGCTTCTGGATTCCTTCTCTTCCTATCTGCTGATCCTTAGATCTTTGACTTGAGAATTTCTTTGATAGCCTGAGTCAACCTCAAATTGTTCCCCGAAAAGCCTTTCCGCGAGTATGGCTACAACTGCCTGTGCACAAGTACGGGGTACTAATGGCCCAATACTTAGTACACCGACAGGAGCCCCCGGGCCTAGGCCACACACGAGTGCGAGGCGTTGTTGGGCTAGGCCCAAACAGTGCACGGGCATACGTGGTAGGGAATTAACTGCTCGTAAATATCCCGCTTACTGTGCCCCCCACTACGCGCGCTGAATGCGCGACGTGGGAAGCGTGCGTCGAAAGGCTACAACTGCAACGCACCTGCAGAGGCGTATTCACATTGGGGAGTAAAAGAGGCGGCCTCGCACCTTCCCCATAAAAAGGGAAACTGCAAAGGCACAGCCTATTTACCTTCCTCTTCTTCTTAATCTGGCCGCCGCCATTGCCTTCCTTCTCTCAAGCTCAGAGCAAAGCTTTCCCTCATCCGCTCGTCGCCTCCGTGCCCGCTCCATCCCAGGCTTCCGCCCCTGCAGTCCTCATGCCGCCCAAGGCCAGCAAAGGCAAGGGCAAGGAGACGAAAGCCAATGTCCTGGAGAGCGAGCTGGTGAAGATGCGGAAGAAGTACGTCGTCTTCGCCCCGTCGCTTGATGCAAAAGCTCTGAAGAGGCGGTACCAGTGTATGTGGGCGAGGGAGACGCAGGCTCACCCCGCCACTCGCGTGATTCCAGGTTCTTGCTCCAAGAGCGGGTCAGACAGATATCCCTTTTTCGCTGCTTATTTCTATTGCGGGCTCTGTCCTCCATTCTCTGACTTCTTCAACGACATTATGTACACATACGGCTTCCATCTTCTTGATTTCACGCCGAATGCTGTACTGTGCATGTCAATCTTTTCTCATCTTTGTGAAAATTTTGCCGGAGTGGTTCCCAATACTGCCCTTTTCCGCCACTACTTTTTTCCCCGTATCCAAAAAGGGGAGGTCCTCTCTGGTTCTATCGCTTGGATTCCAAGGGCTTGGAATAAGGAAATATACCCAGAAGGGGTTTACCGTGAGAAGTGGGACGAATGACGGGCTGAGTGGTGCTGGATCCAGGAAGCAGATCCCCATCCGTTCTGTTTGCCTCGACAGCAGAAGGCGGTCCGGGGCAGTGACTGGAGCGATTTCGCTGCTGAAGACGAAAAGCTCACGATTGCCACCACCAGGATCCTTCGCCTGAAAGCTGCCGGGCTCACAATGGATATGATCGGCTTCGATTTCCTCCGCCGCCGCATCGCCCCCTTGCAGAATAAAGGGAGATCAGCTTGGAAATACCGGAACACAGCAGACATCATGAGACTGCGCCCCGGGTTGAACAACAATTTGACTGCTATGCAGCTTGGCACTCTCCGTTAAAAGCTATTCCAGTGCGACAACAAGCATCGGTTTCCGGCAAGAATTGTCCCTCTGTGCAACAACTCTGCCCTGGGGTCGATTAGCGCCACCATGCCACTGTTCAATGCACACAGTCTCGATGCGACATGGGTTGAGCCACCCGAGGAAGAGGCACAAAAGTTCTTTGATAACTTGACGGAGAGAGCCGTCCGGGAAGAAACGGACCTCATCCGAGCCACCACTGACAAAGAAGTGGCATACATCGCCACTAGGGTGGAGGAGGCGAATCTTGCCGCGCAGGCTAGCAGCGCTGGCTTCACAGAATGGGAAACCAGTGACGCAGAAGTAGTAGTGGAAGAAAATCCTGCCGGGAAGGACAAGGCTGCCGGGGAACAGAGCAGCGCAGCCGCTAAGAGCTCGTCCGTCGAAGACGCGGCCGAAGAAGAATCGCAAGAAGAGCTCCCAGCCCCGAAGAAGACAAAGCGTGTTCTTCGAAAGGCTGCATCAGGCATCCCGGCAAGCCAACCTTCTTCGAGCAGCGAGGCTCCTGGCAAGAAGGCGGCCGGCAAGACTGCGCCGCGGGAAGGAGTCCGACAGCAACCTGCGCGGCATGCGAGACCCGCACCAGCGGCAACTGCTGAGGCGGCAGGGGCGTCTCGCCCTACCGCACCAGAGGCTAAAGTGGCAGAATCATGCCAACCTCCTGCGCCTGCTACAGCCAAGCGACCCAGGATCCCTCCTCCGCCCCCTCACATGGACACAGCATCGGAGGTCGATTTTGACATCTCCGGCTTTAGCCCGGAACGAGAAGAGGAAGAGTAAGTGTCCTGTCATAGCCTTTATCTTCCAAATCTTGGAGTAATCTCATAGCCTTGCTTGTTTTGTCTCTGCAGCAATGCAGAAACCTTGGCAGAAAGGGCGGCGAAGAGGTTGAGAACTTCCACGGGCGACGAGCCCCCGGCTGGCTCTATGAGCGTGCCAAAAATTGTCATCGTTAGCCCGGAGCTCAGCCCTCAATGCAGCCCCCAGCGTGAGTTCTCCACTCATTTTATGCTGACGGGCGCTGAGGTTTTTATCCTTGCCGCTGACATCTTTGGGCTTGCAGGAGAAGGACGGCAGCAAGGGGAGTTATCAGGAGATACCTCTGTCGCGCCACCTCCGTCAACCACGCCGCCCACAAGCGCATCTCCGGCAAGAGATCACACCGACGAGCTTGTCTTGGTTGAGGAGGAGCCGACAACTATGGGTACTGGCATCCTACCCCCGGCAATCGAGGTTGCCGGGAGGGGCGAAGCCACCTCTTGACAGCTCGATGCAGGTAACCAATTACCTCAGAGCGCTTGCTATTCTTTCCTTATCTCTTTTTCTTTTGTCTTCTTGAACTTCAATCTTGATCTCATTCTATTTCTCTCCTTTGTCCTTTAGAATTCCCTGAGATGGAATACATGGACATCGACGCTGTCATCGAGGATACCGCCAGGGATGTTGCCGCCAAAGCCGACAAAATCGCTGCCAGCGAGGCCGCCATGGATGCCACCGTCAGAGTCGGCGGTGTCTTTGCCGATGAGGCCGCCAAGACTGCACAGGAGGAACCCGCCAAGGAGTCTGCTGAAGAGGGCGGCAAGGAGGCTGGTGACCGCACTGACGGCATTCCTGCCGCAGGAGCGCCAGGAGCTACGCCAGCCATGGAGCTCCCTGTTACTGGTGAGGCGGTTGCTGAGGATCAACCATCAACATCCAAAGTCCCCTCATCAAGCAAATATCTCAAAGTTGGCGAGAACCTGTTTGTCAACTTGTCGGGGACAGCAAGCATTGGGGCACCGGCCGAAGGAGAAGTCTTTGATGAAGAAATCATCGCCACTTCCGAGCTCGAGGTTGTTAATGATCCAAGCGCCACCAGTGGCAAATCTGAAGAGGATCAGCTCCTCCAGGCTATGGGCGAAAATTTCCGCAAGCTCCAGGCACTTCACCATGCTCGGAAGGAGAAAGCAGATTCCAGAATGGCAGTTGTCGAGGCGGCCAAAGCAGATTTTCAGAGGCGCGTTGAACAAATGCAAATCTAGTATGCCGAGGCCCTTCAAGAGTTGACTGCCAGCCGGGAACAAGTGAGCCAAAACTGGACAGAGATCCTCTTGAAACGATCTGACCTGGAGAAAGCGCAAGAGGAAGCTACGCAAAGAATTGCTGCTAAAGATGCCCTCCTGACGGAGCGTCGCATTGCGCTTGATGCTCACGAGGAAGACCTTGCCGCACGTGGGCAGACGGTCTCCGCCAAGCTTCGCAGCAAAGATGAAGAGATCGAGAAGCTTGTCACGCGGCGGACCCAGGAGCTGGAGCAGAAGCACAAGGAGGCGCTCGAAGCTCTAACTGTAGATCACGCCGGCAAGCTCAAGGAGGCCGTCGATTCTGTCGAGGCTGCAGAGGCCGCCAAGAATGAGCTGAGCGACAAAGTCAAGAAACTGGAAGCGGATCTTGAAGAACACGGCAAGGAGCTCTCGATGCTCAAAAGTGACAGGGAAAAAACCCTCCACACCCTGGCAGAGATGCAAGTTGCCATGTCTGACAAGACCAAGCAGCTCTCTTCAGCAAATGACACCATTGCCGATCTGAGGCTGAAGCTGACCATGTTGGAGAAGTCTCTCAAGGACGGCAGGGCCCGCGAGAAGGCCCTGTGCAAAGATCTCCAGGAAGAGAGGAACCTGCTCAAGAGCGCTGCCACCGCCCAAGTTGACTACGAGAAGGGCGTGCAAATCTGGACTGAACGCCTCGTCGACGCTGCAGAGAAACTCATGGCAGAACTGTCAACCATGGGCCTGTCAAACTTCAGGTATTCCTCCGAAGAAAGGATATCTTCGAGCGCCAGGTTGATGATGTTCTTCGAAAGCATCATTGATGCTCTGAAGCTGCTTCAGTCTAACCGGGCGACCCAACTGGCCAACGAATCCCACCAGCTTTGCCGGGCCGTCCTCCGCAAGGTACTCATCAAGGTGGCGCACAATAATCCTGGCATCGACCTCACCAACGTGCTCGGCCGTCTGCCAAAGGACGCAGACCTCAAGGCACTTGAGGAGCTTGTCGCGCCTATCCTTGAGAGGGTGGATTCAATCAAAAGGGTCGAAGGCCAGCGCAGGGATTAACTGCTCCACCTCTTCTTGCCGTCGCCATTCCATGCGAAAGAAAATTAAGTCTTAAGTTAGAACTGCGACAACTTATTAATGTAATATAACTTGCTTATGTTTGGGTACATGCATGCTATCTCCCTTGTCTGATTCCTTTATGTATGGAGCTCACCCTACGCTTACTAAAAAACTTGCCGGCGCGCAACCTGCCGCGAGCGCTGGGTGCGGGACTTCAGCAGCCTGCTGGAGGTGCAGCGGCCGGCAAGACTCCTTGGCGTTCTCAGTGCAGCCACTTAAATCGCTGAGCGGACTCGAAACAAAATAAGGGCGCAACCGATTACAACAAGGGTTCCTTCGCGTGCAGGTTTTCCATACAAAAGTCGAAATCATCTAAGGAAAATAACTTTGCAATAAAGGAAACTTGCTCTAAGTTTTAGAACTTAGCTTTCTGTCGCTGTTCTTCCTCCGGTAAAGCGTCAATTCTGAACGTCGCCAACTGGTACCCATATCCTCCATCCCACCCGGCAAACATGCACGCGAGGAATCCTTCTGTCTTTTGAGAAAAATAAAGAAGAGAAAATAAAGATATGAAACCTTGGCGGTTCGTTAGAACTTACCGGGAGCAAGTGTCATACAACTTCTTAGACAAACATGCATATATATATATATATATATATATATAAATATATATATATGAACATGGAAATCAATAAGGAAATGCACAACACTTAAATTTATTCATCTGGGCTCAGGGTCTGCGCCTGGCTTTGTACAAAGGATTACATGCCTTGCCGGCAAGACTTGTACAAAAGGGGGTTGCCGGGGGCCCCGGGCAACCGCGCCTTATGGGTAGAACTTGCGAAGATGTTCGATATTCCAGGAGTTGCTCACTGGAACGCCATCTTCGGTCTCCAGGTGGACAGCGCCGGGCCTGGTGACTCGTACTACCCGATAAGGGCCTTCCCACTTCGGCGTCAACTTGTTTGAATTCTTGGTGGACTGAATCCGCCGAAGAACAAGGTCGCCTTCCTCAAGGCTTCGGGCATGAACTTTGCGGCTATGGTAGCGGCGCAAAGCTTGCTGGTAGCGTGCAGCTCGCACAGTAGCCTGAAGACGATTCTCCTCAAGCAGCACAGCGTCATCTTGTCGCAGTTGCTCTTGCTCAAGCTCATCATAAGCGAGCACTCGAGGTGATCCGTATGTGAGTTCTGTGGGGAGAACTGCTTCCGCTCCGTAGACCAGAGCAAAGGGTGTCTGGCCGGTGGCTCGATTTGGTGTCGTTCTGATTGACCAAAGAACCGCCGGCAACTCATCAATCTAGCGTCGTCCGCACTTTCTCATCCTGTCAAAAGTTCTGGTCCTAAGACCGCGCAGCACTTCAGCATTAGCCCTCTCTGCTTGGCTGTTGCTTCTCGGGTGAGCAACAGAGGCAAAACAAATTTTGCCGCCAAGGTCTTGGAAGTACTGCATGAAGGTGAGACTTGTGAATTGCGTACCGTGGTCAGTGATGATCCTGTTGGGCACACCAAAACGGCAAACTATCCCTTTGAAGAACTTGACGGCTGATTGTGCTGTCACCTTTCTCACTACTTCCACCTCGGGTCACTTTGTGAACTTGTCGATTGCAACGTACAAGTACTCAAAGCCCCCGGTAGCACGGGGGAAGGGGCCCAATATGTCGAGCCCCCAGACCGAAAATGGCCAGGAGAGAGGGATCGTCTTAAGAGCTTGAGCTGGCTGATGTGATTTCTTCGAATGAAACTGGCACGCTTCACACTTGGTTACTAGTGCAGTTGCATCCTGGAGAGCGGTGGGCCAAAAGAAACCTTGCCGGAATGCTTTCCCGACAAGTGCTCTTGATCCTATGTGAGAGCCACATATGCCTCCACGGATCTCTGCCAACAGCTCTAGTCCATCCTCCCGAGGAATGCACTTCAATTTCACACCGTTCGGTCTTTTTCTGTATAGGACGTCATCGACGAACTTGTACATAACAGACCGACGGGCTACTTTTTCCGCTTCTTATTGTTCCTCTGGGAGTTCTCCTGTCTGAAGGAAATGGACAATGTGCTGCGCCCATGCTGGAGCCTGGGGCTCGACAGCTAGGACTAAAGGCATCTCCTCCGCTGGGGGAACGTTTGTCTCGACAGCAAAAGCGTGAGGTTCCGCCAGAGCCTGTTGTTCCCCGGCAAGTTTATCGTTGATCCTGGCAAGTTCCTTGCCGGCGGCTCCGGGGAGCTCTGCCGGAAAGTACTGTCCAGAATTCAACTTTCTTCTCTTTTCTTGCCGCATTGATGGCGCCACGGATGGTTGAGTCAAATGGAGCACAAAAGTTCCTGGTTCCACAGGCAACTTGAGAGCGGCGCGCTTTGACAGGTCGTCAGCAATACTGTTCTCGGCACGAGGGATGTGCTTCATTTGTAGACCGTCAAAGTGCTCTTCCATTTTTCTCACTTCATCCATGTAGGCTTGCATCAATGGACTCTGATAACTCTTGTTAACTTGCCTGATGACAAGCTGCGAATCGCCTCTGATGACGAGCTTCTTGATACCAAGGTCTACCGCGATCCTGAGACCGGCAAGCAGGCCCTCATATTCTGCAGTGTTGTTCGTCGAATTCTCCCGGGGAAAATGCATCTGGATTACGTACTTGAGGTGCTCTCCGGTGGGTGCGACAAGCAGCACGCCAGCACCGGCGCCTTGCAGCGAAAAAGGCCCATCAAAGTACATAACCCATTCCTGATCGATTTCCTTGCCAGGGAGAGTTGTTTCTTGAACCTCTTCGTCTGGCGCTGGGGTCCATTCCGCAATGAACTCTGCCAAGGCCCTGCTCTGAATTGTCGAAGTGCTTTCAAACTTGAGACCAAAGCTCGACAACTCCAACGCCCACTCCACAATCCTGGCGGTTGCTTCTGAATTTCGCAAAATCCGTTGCAACGGAAAGCGAGTGACGACAGTGATTTCATGTGCTTAAAAATAATGGCGCAGCTTCCTCGAGGCCATAAGAAGGCCGAAGAGCAACTTCTGCACGCCAGAATATCTTGACCTAGCTCCTTGCAAAAGAGAGCTAAGAAAATAAACTGGGCGCTGCACCACCTTTTTCTTCTGCACTGGTTCTTCTGACTGCGCAGATCCTGTCTTGCCGGGATCAGCCCTTGCCGGGGAAGATCCTGCCGCGTCGCCTGGCGGTCCTGCCACTGGTGTTGCTTCCTCATCAGCTTCTCTCTGCGCCACTAACGCAGCACTAACCACGTGATTTGTTGCTGCCAAATATAGCAGCAACGACTCTCGTGGTTTAGGCGCGACTAGCCTCGGCGGAGAAGAAAGGTATTTCTTCAAATCTTGCAGCGCAGCCTCCACCTCCGGAGTCCATTTCATTGGACCTGCCTTCTTCAAAATTTTGAAAAAGGGCAGGGCGCGCTCAGCAGATTTGGAAATAAACCTGCTTAGAGCAGCAACACAGCCGGCAAGACAACGGACATCCTTGACGCGTCTTGGCGCTTCAATCTGCTCAATAGCTTTGATCTTGTCAGGGTTCGCTTCGATCCCTCGTTGAGATACAAAGAATCCGAGAAGCTTGCCGGAAGGAACACCAAACACGCACTTCTCAGGATTGAGCTTTAAGTTGATCTTGCGCAGATTTGCAAATGTCTCTTCTAGATCTTGTATGAGCGTCGCTTTGTCCTTGGTTTTGACCACTATATCATCCATATATGCCTCCATATTTCTATGGAGCTGAGGCTCAAAACCAATTTGGACCGCTCTCGCAAATGTAGAACCAACACTTTTCAACCCGAAAGGCATTCATATAAAACAATACGTACCACATGGGGTGATAAATGCGGTCTTTTCTTCATCTTCTTTTGCCATGAAGAACTGATGATACCCTGAGTAGGCATCAAGGAAGGACAGTAGATCACAACCAGCGGTGGAGTCCACAATCTGGTCGATGCGCGGCAAGGGAAAGGGATCTTTTGGACAGGCTTTATTGATATCTGTATAATCAATACACAGTCTCCATTTCCCATTCGCCTTGCGCACTACAACCGGATTAGCCTACCAGGTTGGGTGAAGTACTCCTCTGACCAATCCTGCCGCTTCCAGCTTTCTGATTTCTTCGGCAATGAATTCTTGCCGCTCCAAGGCTTGCTTCCTGACCCTCTGCTTGACGGGCCGCGCGTGAGGACACACAGCAAGGTGGTGCTCAATTACCTCCCTGGGAACACCGGGGATGTTAGACGGTTGCCATGCAAACACGTCGACATTCGCCCGCAGGAAGGCAATGAGCGCGCTTTCCTATTTGTCATCTAGGGTGGAACTTATGGTGAAAGTTCCTCTCGTTTCGTCCTCCCTGACGGGCACCTTCTTGGTCTTTGGTGGAGCAGCCTTTGATCTCTTGTTCTTGCCGGTGGAACTCTCTGGTGCATCCTCAACGGAAGCGCAACACTCCGAGGAGGTGCGCTTGCCAGAGTTTGCGCCAAGATTCTTGCCGGTCTTCTTCTTCCCCCCGGGAGTTCTAGCGGCAGGAGCAGATGCCTTGACGGCAGGTGCTGCAACTGCTTCCCGGTAGAGTTGGTCGGCACAGATGAGCGCATCCTTCTTATCGAAATGGATAGTAATGACACTCAACGGCCCGGGCATCTTCAAAACATTATACGCGTAGTGTGATGCCGCCATGAACTTAGCCAGCGCTAGCCGACCAAGGATCCCATTGTATGACTTAGGGATCTTGGCGACATCAAACAGTACCTTCTCTGTCCTGTAGTTGAGCTCGCTACCAAATGTCACCGGTAGCGTAATCTTGCCCTTTGGCTGGGTTCTTCCTGGATTGACCCCTTGAAACGTGCCCGTTTCCTCGAGATCTTCATCAGGAATTTGGAGCCTCTTGAGCACATCTGGTGAGATTAGGTTCAGCCCGGCCCCACCGTCAACTAGCATTTTCATCACCTTGAGGTTGCGGATTGTTGGTGAGACCAACAATGGCAAGCACCCGACCGCGGTTGTGCGATCAGGGTGATCCTCGGCGTCGAAAATGATAGGCGTGTTGGACCACTTCAGGGGCTTACATGCATCCATTGATGGCTCTGTTGCATTAACTTCTCGCACCCACTGTTTAAGCCGACGGTGGGAAGAATGCAACGAGGCGCCCCCGTCGATACACATGGCCTCTATAGCTTTCTGGAATTCTTGCTCACTGGACTCATCATCTTCTTCATCATCATCACCTTCTTCTTTGTCATGGCCTCGAGCGGGCCTCTCCCTCTGTTGCTTGGCCATGCCGCAGCGACCCCCTCGGCCACCGTGCTTCTTGCCGGACCCCTCAGCACCGTCATGGGCCTTCTCCTTATCTCGCCCTTCATACTCATCCCTCTGCTTCTCGACAAGCTGCTTAACTTGCCGGCAGTTTTGGAGATCGTGGCCCTTGGTGCGATGGATCTTGCAATACTGCTTGCCGGAGTTTTCCGACTTGTCGGCAGCCGCCAAGGCCTGGCATGAGGAGCACCCGGCAAGTTCCTTGCCGGGGTCGTCAACCTTGGCCTTCTTGGCGGCGCCGGGGTTGCCAGATTCCTCGACAGCAAGCACGGCCTTGCCTCTACGCTTCCTGTTCCGCCGCCGGCTTTTCCTTGACGGGGTTGCAGCGTCTTCATCTTCTGACTCGCTCCCCGCGCCAATAGCCTCGCCAGGGAGTTTCCTCCCTTCTTCAGCTTGAGCGCACTTGTCGGCCAAAGCGTAAAGCTCGGCAATACTTCTGATTGTGTTCATTGCCAACTCTTCCCGCATTTTGTGGTTACGCACATTCTGGTGAAACGCGCTAACAACAGCGGCAGGGTGAACGTCAGGAATATTGTACTGCACCCGGCTAAATCTCTGAATAAACTTGCGCACGGATTCGCCCTCCTTCTAAGGGACGATATGCAAATCACTCTCTTGGCCAGGAGCTTGGTGGCCTCCGACAAAGGCGGCAACAAACTGATGGCACAGATCTGACCAAGAAGAAATAGAATTCTCCGACAGATGCATCAACCACGACCTGACATTGGGTTTGAGCACCAACGGGAAGTAGTTGGCAAGTATCTTGTCATCTCGGCCCCCGGCAGCCTGCACCGCAATGGTGTGGATGCTCAGGAACTCTGAGGGATGAGTCTTGCCGTCATATTTCTCCGGGACCTCTGGCTTGAAGGTTCGGGAATTGGGCCACTGGACTTGCCGCAGCTCACGGGTAAACACTGGAGACCCTACCTCGTAAGGCAAGTCGCCTGTGTCCCCTGGTGCAGGCTCATTGATAGCGTGCCCTGCGCGCTTATCAGATTGATAGCGCGCTTCCTGTCGCCGCTCGATGGTGGTTCGAGCGTCCTCTTTGCTTTGTTCCTGGAGAACTTGACGCTGGTCGCGGCGCATCTGTGGATCGGACGATGCCGTGGAATCGTCATCACGGTGATCAACCCGCTGGGTTGTCGACCGCCGCTGGTGTCGTGGAGGAGAGTGCACCGTGGTTGCACCACCTCCGGTTTTCTCCACATCGGCTCGCGCCGGATCGGTGGGCCGCCGTTGTGAGGGCCCTGCCTCCTGCGGCCCATCTTTGTTGGCGAAGCCAATGAGGCTCTGGATAGTAGCTCGCCACTCCTCCACCTTCTCCAGAGCAGGAGGGAAATCGAGGAGCAGCTGCGCACGTGCCAAAGCTTCCGCTGGCGTAGGCGGCGGCGACAGGTGCGAGGTACATGAGGTGCTCTGACTCCTAACCATGTTAGAAGGAGCACCGTCACGATCACGTGGCCGCGCGCCACTTCCGCCGGCAGTTTGGCGTGCATCCTGGGCCTACGCACCTTGGGACCGATGCGCAGAAGTCTTTTCATGGGGACGCCCTGAACCACCAGCGCCATGACGTTGCTCATCGTACACGGCCTGGGAAGGCCGTGACGCTGGTGCCGGCACGGGAGCCCCAGAAGGCGTCCTCCGATCTCTGGAGTTCGTTGTGCCGCCCATAGGCAACACAGCTCCATCTCTAGATCCAGCGGCTTGTGGGTTACCGCTGCCGCTGCGAACGATGCCGCTCGCCTTGCTTGGATCACCGGAACATCGTGGAGGCTCTAATCCTCTTCCTTCTGCACCCACGCCATCGCCCGTACGCGAGGGCACAGGCAAAACGAACGTGGATGGTTGCGCCGTTGCGGCGCTCTTCTTCTTGGGTGGCATGATGATGAAGATGATGAAGAAACTAAGGCGCCGATCACTGGATCAGGTTCACACAACTTGCTCCCCCTACCTGGCGCGCCAAAGATGTCGGCGTGCGACACCTATGGGACTCCCAAGGGACCCCTTTACGATTCGGCAGGGAGAGAGGTATGCACGAAGAGCAGAACCAACGATCGACGCGGGGCGATTTTTACCCAGGTTCGGGCCGCTGATCAGCGTAAAACCCTACTCTTGCCTTGTTTTATTATGAATGTTCTTGAGCCCAGGCTCCCGGAGCGCTTGCAATGAACAGTACATTCACAGAGCAGCTACGCATGCAGAATGGGCCAGAAGATCCTCCCCCTGTAGCAGTTGCCTTGGGCCTCCTTTTATACGCTCAAAGGGGTCACCACAGTGGCAAAGTGTACATACATTGAGGTGTAAAGTAGCTACAGGGTTATCACACCTAACCACTGACGGATTAGGACAAACACATTTAGTGCACCGTGAGGTGTCCGTTTAGGTGTCCTCACTTTCTTGGGGATGGAAAAAGGGGCCATCCCATCAGCACCGCTTAAGCTCTCCTCCACTGGCGCATTGCCACGCATCCAGAGAAGGACCCAGAATGCCGGGCTTGTTGCTGCGTCGAAGCAGTGGCACAGTAGCATAACCTTGCCGGGCGGTGAATCTTGCCGGGCGCCGAAGGCCACCCCAGCAAGATCTTGCTGGGGAGGCTGGCTTTTGGATTCCAGCTCTTCCTATCTGCTGATCCTTAGATCTTTGACTTGAGAATTTCTTTGATAGCCTGAGTCAACCTCGAACTGTTCCCCGACAAGCCTTGCTACGAGTATGGCTACAACTGCCCGTGCACAAGTACGGGGTACTAATGGCCCAATACTTAGTACACCGACAATATTGGATCATGGAACTACAACCGATTGAAATTGGAATTTCATCAGAAGTTTTATCCTATGCATCTGGTTCATCGTGATTGGAATTATATATATAATTTTTGGCCTCATGAAGGAGAAAGTATCGCTCAAGCTTGGGGGAGGCTTAAGTCAATGTTATATTCATGCCCCAATCATGAGCTCCCAAGAGAAATTATTATTCAAAAATTTTATGCTCGGCTTTCTCATAATGATCGAACCATGCTCGATACTTCTTGTACTGGTTCTTTTATGAAGAAGACTATTGAATTCAAATGGGATTTATTGGAAAGAATTAAACGCAACTCTGAAGATTGGGAACTCGACGAAGGTAAGGAGTCAAGTATAAACCTTAAGTTTGATTTTTGTTAAATCTTTTATGGATACTGATGCTTTTCATGATTTTAGCACTAAATATGGACTTGACTCTGAGATACTAGCTTCTTTCTGTCAATCTTTTGCTACTCATGTTGATCACCCTAAGGAGAAGTGGTTTAAATATCATCCTCCCATTGAAGTTAAAGTAGTAGAACCTATTAAAGTTGAAGAAGAAACTATTACTTATAATGTTGATCCTATTGTTCCTACTGCTTATATTGAGAAACCACCTTTTCCTATTAGAATAAAAGATCATCATAAAGCTTCAACTGTGGTTCGTAAAAGTTATACTAGAACACCTACACCCCCTGAGCAAATTAAAGTTGAACCTAGTATTGCTATGGTTAAAGATCTCTTGGTTGATAATATTGATGGGCATGTTATTTATTTCTATGATGAAGCTGCTAGAATTGCTAAACCCGATAGTAAAGATAAACATAGACCCGTTGTTGGCATGCCTGTTGTTTCAGTTAAAATAGGAGATCATTGTCATCATGGCTTATGTGATATGGGTGCTAGTGTGAGTGCAATTCCTTTTTCCTTATATAAAGAAATTATGAATGATATTGCACCTGCTGAGATAGAAGATATTGATGTTACTATTAAGCTTGCCAATAAAGATATTATTTCACCAATTGAGATTGTTAGAGATGTTGAAGTCTTGTGTGGGAAAATAAAATACCCTACTGATTTTCTTGTTCTTGCTTCCCCACAAGATGGCTTTTGTCCAATTATATTTGGTAGACCTTTCTTGAATACTGTTAATTCTAAGATAGATTGCGAGAAAGATATTGTTACTGTCGGTTTAGGGGATATGTCTCATGATTTTAATTTCTCTAAATTTCTTAGACAACCCCATGATAAAGAATTGCCTAGTAAGGATGAAATTATTGGTATTGCTTCTATTGCCATGCCTCCTACTGATCCCTTAGAACAATATTTGCTAGACCATGAAAATGATATGTTTATGAATGAAAGAAGGGAGATAGATGAAATGTTCTTTAATCAAGGGCCTATTTTGAAACACAACTTGCCTGTTGAAATCCTAGGGGATCCTCCTCCACGCAAGGGAGATCCCGTGGTTGAGCTTAAACAATTACCTGATACTTTGAAATATGCTTATCTCAATGAAAAGAAGATATATCCTGTTATTATTAGTGCTAACCTTTCAGAGCATGAAGAAAAGAAATTATTGAAAACTCTGAGGAAGCACCGAGCCGCTATTGGATATACTCTTGATGATCTTAAGGGCATTAGTCCCACTCTATGTCAGCACAAAATTAATTTGGAGAATGATGCTAAACCAGTTATTAATCACCAACGACGGTTAAATCCTAAGATGAAAGAAGTGGTAAGAAATGAAATAATAAAGCTTCTGGAGGCAGGTATAATTCATCCTATTGCTGATAGTAAGTGGGTAAGTCCTGTTCATTGTGTCCCTAAGAAGGGAGGTATTACTGTTGTTCCTAATGATAAAAATGAATTGATCCCACAAAGAATTGTTACAGGTTATAGAATGGTAATTGATTTTCACAAATTAAATAAAGCTACTAGAAAAGACCATTACCCTCTACCTTTTATTGATCAAATGCTACAAAAATTATCTAAACATACACATTTTTGCTTTCTTGATGGTTATTCTAGGTTTTCTCAAATACCTGTGTTAAAAGATGATCAAGAAAAGACCACTTTTACTTGCCCTTTCAGTACCTTTGCTTATAGACGTATGCCTTTTGGTTTATGCAATGCACCTGCTACCTTTCAAAGATGTATGACTGCTATATTCTCTGATTTTTGTGAAAGGATTGTTGAGGTTTTTATGGATGATTTCTCTGTTTACGGAACTTCTTTTGATGATTGCATAAGCAACCTTGATCGAGTTTTGCAGAGATGTGAAGAAACTAATCTTGTCTTGAGTTGGGAGAAGTGCCACTTTATGGTTAATGAAGGTATTGTCTTGGGGCATAAAATTTCTGAAAGAGGTATTGAAGTTGATAAAGCTAAAGTAGATGCTATTGAAAAGATGCCGTGTCCTAAAGATATCAAAGGTATAAGAAGTTTCCTTGGTTATGCTGGTTTCTATAGGAGGTTTATTAAAGACTTCTCTATAATTTCTAGGCCTCTCACTAATCTCTTGCAAAAAGATGTTCCTTTTGTTTTTTATGACGATTGTGTAGAAGCATTTGAAATACTTAAGAAAGCCTTGATTTCTGCACCTACTGTTCAGCCACCTGATTGGAATTTACCCTTTGAAATTACGTGTGATGCTAGTGATTATGCTGTTGGTGCTGTTCTAGGGCAAAGAGTTGATAAGAAATTAAATGTTATTCATTATGCTAGTAAAACTCTAGACAGTGCCCAGAGAAATTATGCTACTACTGAAAAAGAATTTTTAGCAGTTGTCTTTGCTTGTGATAAGTTCAGATCTTATATTGTTGATTCCAAAGTAACTATTCACACTGATCATGCTGCTATTAAATATCTTATGGAAAAGAAAGATGTTAAACCTAGACTTATTAGATGGGTTCTCTAGCTACAAGAATTTGATTTGCATATTATTGATAGAAAGGGAGCTGAGAACCCCGTTGTAGACAACTTGTCTAGGTTAGAAAATGTTCTTGATGACCCACTGCCTATTGATGATAGCTTTCCTGATGAACAATTACCTGTCATAAATGCTTCTCGTAATACTCCATGGTATGCTGATTATGCTAATTACATTGTTGCCAAATTTATACCACCTAGTTTCACATACCAGCAAAAGAAAAAGTTTTTCTATGATTTAAGACATTACTTTTGGGATGACCCACACCTTTATAAAGAAGGAGTAGATGGTGTTATTAGACGTTGTGTGCCTGTGCATGAACAGGAACAGATCCTACGCAAGTGCCACTCCGAGTCTTACGGAGAACACCACGCTGGAGATAGAACTGCACATAAGGTATTGCAATCTGGTTTTTATTGGCCTACTCTCTTCAAGGATGCTCGTAAGTTTGTCTTGTCTTGTGACGAATGCCAGATAATTGGTAATATTAGTAGACGTCAGGGAATGCCTATGAATTATTCACTTGTTATTGAACCATTCGATGTTTGGGGCTTTGATTATATGGGATCTTTTCCTTCCTCTAATGGGTATACACATATTTTAGTTGCTATTGATTACGTTACTAAGTGGGTAGAAGCTATTCCAACTAGTAGTGCTGATCATAACACTTCTATTAAGATGCTTAAATAAGTTATTTTTCCAAGGTTTGAAGTCCCTAGTTATTTAATGACTGTTGGTGGTTCACATTTTATTCATGGTGCTTTCCGTAAAATGCTTGCTAAGTATGATGTTAACCATAGAATTGCATCTCCATATCATCCTCAGTCTAGTGGTCAAGTAGAATTGAGCAGTAGAAAGATTAAATTGATTTTTGCAAAAGACTGTTAATATATCTAGAAAGAATTGGTCTAAGAAACTTGATGATGCATTATGGGCTTATAGAACTGCTTATAAAAACCCTATGGGTATGTCTCCATATAAAATGGTTTATGGAAAGGCTTGTCACTTACCTCTTGAACTAGAACATAAGGCATATTGGGCTATTAAAGAGCTCAATTATGATTTCAAACTTGCTGGTGAGAAAAGGTTATTTGACATAAGCTCGCTTGATGAATGGAGAACCCAAGCCTATGAGAATGCCAAGTTGTTTAAAGAAAAAGTTAAAAGATGGCATGACAAAAGGATACAAAAGCGTGATTTTAATGTAGGTGATCATGTTTTGCTATACAACTCTCATTTAAGATTTTTTGCAGGAAAGCTTCTCTCTAAGTGGGAAGGTCCTTACATTATCGAGGAGGTCTATCGTTCAGGTGCCATAAAAATCAACAACACCGAAGGCACAAATCCGAAGGTGGTGAACGGTCAAAGAATCAAACATTATATCTTAGGTACTCCCATAAATGTTGAGACCAATATAATTGATACCGTAACACCGGAGGAGTACATAAGGGACACTTTCCAGAATGTTTCAGACTCCGAAAAGGAATAGGTATGTGGTACGGTAAGTAAACCGACTCCAAAACGTTTCCAATGATAATTTTTCTCCGTTTTGGAATATTTAAAAAATTAGGAAAATTAAAAGTAGTCTGAAAGAGACACAAGGCGACCACAAGGGTGGAGGGTGCGCCCTACTCCCTGGGCGCGCCCCACGACCTTGTGGCCACCCCGTGTGCCCTCCGGACTCCGTTTTCTTGCACAATACTTCTTTTGGTCGGTAAAAATTCATTATATAATCTCCCAAAGGTTTTGACCACCGTAGCATGACAAAATCCTCTATTTTTGTTTTGAGCTGTTTCTGCAGCAGATTTAGAGCAAGATGTCTTCGCAAGAGTCGGTTTGGGAGAGTCATGTTTCTCACCCGACACCGGGCAATTAACGGAGGAAGAGATGGAGGCTGACTTGAAAAGGGTGGATGCCATGGAGGAGCCAAGAAGTCACCTCTCGTCTTCAAACCGGATTCATGCTGGAGGAACTTCAGAGCTCAGCAATACCAAATTCGGTCATTCCTCCCAATGCTAGATTTCTCTCTTATGAATATATGAAAAAGAGTGTTGCCTTTTCTCCCGCAGCTATAAAACATCCATGGGTGAATGGAGCTCTAGCCGTCATGGGTAAACTTCGCAAGGAAGTAATGGAACTTAAGCAGCAAATTAATAAGCTCGAGGAAGAGAATCGCATCCTAAAGGGCATCATCGCCAAGAATATCACATCATCACCTCCGAAGAAAGAGACATAAATACATGGGTATGGGCACTCCCCTTGGCAACTGCCAAGCTTGGGGGAGGTGCCCCGGTATCGTATCACCATCACACCTTTACTTTTATCGTTTTTCTTAGTTCGATCCTTTTGGTTATATCTTGATCTAGTATAATAAAGTGTTAATATGATCTAGCTTTGAGTTTTGTTTTGATCTCTATTTATGTAATCGAGTCCGTGAGTTATATAATTAAGAGTAGTTTTGAGTTGAGGGCTTTGTTTTCTTGCTATGATCTTGAGGGAATAAAATAAAGAAATAAAAAAGAAATAAAAAGATCATATATTGATCTTATGGAGAGTAATGACTTCACATATAAAGAGTAAGATGAATAAAATTTGTTGGGAGTTGACAAACATAGTTTTGGTCATTGTTGCAATTAATACGAAGTAATAAAGAAAGAGAGGCTTTACATATAAATATACTATCTTGGACATCTTTTGTAATTGTGAGCACTCATTAAAATATGACATGCTAAAAAGTTGATGTTGGACAAGGAAGACAACATAATGGGTTATGTTTCCTTATATCCGAATAGAAGTTATATTGTCATGGATCCTCCAACATGTTGAGCTTGCCTTTCCCTCTCATGCTAGCCAAATTCTTTGCACCAAGTAGAGATACTACTTGTGCTTCCAAACATCCCTAAACCCAGTTTTGCCATGAGAGTCCACCATACCTACCTATGGATTGAGTAAGATCCTTCAAGTAAGTTGTCATTGGTGCAAGCAATAAAAATTGCTCTCTAAATATGTATGATCTATTAGTGTGAAGAAAATAAGCTTTATACGAACTTGTGATATGGAAGAAATAAAAGCGACGGACTGCATAATAAAGTTCTTTATCACAAGTGGCAATATAAAGTGACGTTCTTTTGCATTAAGATTTTGTGCATCCAACCATAAAAGTGCATGACAACCTTTGCTTCCCTCTGCGAAGGGCCTATATTTTTACTTTTATCTTCTACCCTTATACAAGGGTCATGGTGATCTTCACCTTTCCTTTTTACACATTTTCCTTTTGGCAAGCACTATGTGTTGGAGAAAGATCCAGATATATATATATATCCACTCGGATGTAGGTCATCATAAAGTATTACTATTGACATTACCCTTGAGGTAAAAGGTTGGGAGGCAAAACTATAAGCCCCTATCTTTCTCTATATCCGACTGAAGCTTTGAACCCATAAGTATCGCATGAGTGTTAGCAATTGTGAAAGACTAGATGATAGTTGAGTATGTGGACTTGCTGAAAAGCTCTTAAATTGACTCTTTTTGATGTTATGATAATTTGCAATTGCTTCAATGACTGAGATCATAGTTTGTTGGTTTTCAATGAAGTTTCTGATTCATACTTTACCTTGTGAATGAATTGTTACTTTAGCATAAGAAATTATATGACAATATATGTGATGTTCTAAAGATGATCATGATGCCCCCATGTCCGTATTTTATTTTATCGACACCTCTATCTCTAAACATGTGGACATATTTTTCGATATCGGCTTTCGCTTGAGGACAAGCGAGGTCTAAGCTTGGGGGAGTTGATACGTCCATTTTGCATCATGCTTTTATATCAATATTTATTGCATTATGGGCTTTTATTACACATTATGGCACAATACTTATGCCTTTTCTCTCTTATTTTACAAGGTTTACATGAAGAGGGAGAAAGCCGGCAGCTGGAATTCTGGGCTGGAAAACGAGCAAATATTAGAGACCTATTCTGCACAACTCCAAAAGTCCTAAAACTTCACGGAGAGTCATTTTGGATTTAATAAAAAATATTGGGCGAAGAAAGTACCAGAGGGGGGCCACCTGCCATCCACAAGGGTGGAGGGCGCACCCTACCCCCTGGGCGCGCCCCCCGTCCTTGTGGGCCACCTAGCAGGCCCCCGACACCCATCTTCTGCTATATGGTGTGTTTTGACCTGAAAAAAATAAGAAGAAAGCTTTAGGGACGAAGCGCCACCGTCTCGAGGCGGAACCTGGGCAGAACCAATCTAGGGCTCCGGCGGAGCTGTTCTGCCGCGGAAACATCCCTCCGGGAGGGGGAAATCATCGCCATCGTCATCACCATCGATCCTCTCATTGAGAGGGGGTCAATCTCCATCAACATCTTCACCAGCACCATCTCCTCTCAAACCCTAGTTCATCTCTTGTATCCGATCTTTGTCTCAAAACCTCAGATTGGTACCTGTGGGTTGCTAGTAGTGTTGATTACTCCTTGTAGTTGATGCTAGTTGGTTTATTCGGTGGAAGATTATTTGTTCAGATCCTTAATGATAATTAATATTCCTCTGATTATGAACATGAATATGCTTTGTGAGTAGTTACGTTTGTTCCTGAGGACATGGGAGATGTCTTGTTATAAGTAATCATGTGAATTTGGTATTCGTTCGATATTTTGATGAGATGTATGTTGTCTTTCCTCTAGTGGTGTTATGTGAATGTTGACTACATGACA
The DNA here is from genome assembly GCA_011799875.1 of Thinopyrum elongatum. Classification (NCBI taxonomy): domain Eukaryota; kingdom Viridiplantae; phylum Streptophyta; class Magnoliopsida; order Poales; family Poaceae; genus Thinopyrum; species Thinopyrum elongatum. The sequence goes on from CM022300.1 coordinate 344,865,819, forward strand.
CTTCACCATGATTTGGGCCTAGGGGAAGGCACTTGGGAAGTAATAAGTAGATGATGGGTTGCTAGAGTGACAGAAGCTTAAACCCTAGTTTATGCGTTGCTTCGTAAGGGGCTGATTTGGATCCATATGTTTCATGCTATGGTTAGATTTATCTTAATTCTTCTTTCGTAGTTGCGGATGCTTGCGAGAGGGGTTAATCATAAGTGGGAGACTTGTCCAAGGAAGGGCAGTACCCAAGCACCGGTCCACCCACATATCAAATTATCAAAGTAACGAACGCGAATCATATGAGCATGATGAAAACTAACTTGACAACAATTCCCATGTGTCCTCGGGAGCGCTTTGCTTTATATAAGAGTTCGTCCAGGCTTGTCCTTTGCTATAAAAAGGATTGGGCCACCTTGCTACACCTTGTTTACTTTTGTTACTTATTACCCGTTACGAATTATCTTATCACACAACTATCTGTTACCGATAATTTCAGTGCTGGCAGAGAATACCTTGCTGAAAACCGCTTGTCATTTCCTTCTGCTCCTCGATGGGTTCGACACTCTTACTTATCGAAAGGAATACGATAGATCCCCTATACTTGTGGGTAATCAGTGTTTCAGTACTAGCTTCCCTTGTGAAGTAATAGATGTTGTCAATGCTATGCTTTATACAAGTTTTATATGGTGCCATTGTATTTTTGAATGTAAGAATGCAATCGCAACTTCTTTACATTTTACCTATCATTTTATAAACCCACATTATGTTTGAGACAATGAACCATAATGTTTCCTCTAGTTAATTAGCTATGTTAGCTTATGTGAAATTTGAATGGTCATATATTGATAACAGATGAACTATGCATATCCGAAATTAATTAATATGTGTTACTATTGTCTAGTTATTGGTTTATTACTGCGGGAGGACATGCACGTTATTGTTATGAGATATCTTGATTGATATTTTGTTGGTAGCGCATATGTAAGCTATGGGAGGGCTATTGGATGTTTGTTGGCAAAACAAACCAGGTTGGGGAAGCTAATGCTAGGGCCAACGAAAAGTTGCACGGGAAAACAAACCCCGTTGGACAGTCGGCCGAGAAAAGCACATGTCATGCCCAATAGACTGCTGGTCGGGAATACAAACCCCTATCAAATAGTCGGTCGGGAAAGGCTCACAGCATGCCCAACAGACTGTCGGTCGGGAAAGGCCCATGGCAGGCCCAACAGAATGTTGGTCGGGAAAGTTATGCCATAGCTGACAAACAGTCGGCCGGGAAAAAAATGTCAATCGGGAAAGGCTTTTCCCGTATGGACTTTCTCTAACAGACATAGTCAGTCGGCAATAGTCTTTCCCAACCAACTATGTGTCGGTGGAAGCTATTTTCCCGTCCAACCTGGCTGCCAGGGATGTAGTGCTATTGTGTAGTGGTTGTAGATATTTTCATGTTACTAAATTACCTATCATTATGTTGAGATTGTCAATGTTTTATTCTTCTCCCTTGCATATGCTAGATACATATTGTCTTGATAATTTGTTTGCTTATAAAATGCCTATGCATAGGAAGTAAGTTAGACTTAAATGTGTTTGTCACATGTATTATGATGCTCTCTTTGTCCTTCAATTATTGTCTTTCTTGAGAGCATCATTGAAATCTCAAAGCCTATCTTAATGGCTATAAAGGAAGAGCTTATTGGGAGACAACACAATAATTATCATTTATATTTTTTAGTGTCCACACAATTATGCTACCTTTATGATTGTTTTTTATGTTTAAATTAGTGATTGTGCCAAGTAAAGCCTTTGGGATGATTTGGTTGATAGTTGACTTGATTATGTGTTGTTTAAATTCACTGGAATGTGATTAAATTCTGAATTTTTTACATATGATTGATAATTAAAATTTCCCACATTTTCCTAATGTTTTGGAATTTTTGGAGTTACGGAAGTATTGTGTTTGTTCAGATCATTACAGACTGTTCTGTTTTTGATAGATTCTGTTTTCGTTGCATAGTTTGCTTGTTTTAATGATGCTATGGATTATATCGGGGGTATAAGTCATGGAGAAGTTAGAATAAAGTAGGTATGATGCAATAATAAAATATGAATGGGTTGATAATAGTACCTAAAGTATATGATTTGCTTGTTATACTAACGGATCTCACGAGGTTTCTGTTGGGTTGTGTGTGCTGAAGTTTTCAAATTATAGGAATCATGATGGATGAAGGAATAAGGAGTAGCAAGATCTTAAGCTTGGGGATCCCAAGGCACCCCAAGGTAATATTCAAGGACCACCAAGCATCTAAACTTGGGGATGCCCTGGAAGGCATCCCCTCTTTCTTCTATAATCCATCGGTATATTACTTGGACCTATTTTTTTATTCATCACATGATATGAGTTTTGCTTGGAGCATCGTGTACTATAAGAGTCTTTGCTTTGTTTGCTTTTTAGTTTGCCATAATCATTGTTTGCTGCACACATCTTTTGAGAGGGAGACCCATTTATTCACGATTTGTTAGAATACTCTATGTGCATCATTTATATCTTTTGAGCTAGGCAGTTGCTCTAGTGCTTCACTTATATCTTTTAAAGCACGGCGGTGGTTATATTTTAAATAAATAGTTGCACTCTCATGCTTAATTTATATCATTTTGAGAGTCTAATAAATAGTAATGGCAATATGCACGGGTTATAAAATTGGTCCTGATATGATACGTATTCAAGAGGGATATAATAAAAACTTTCATGTAGATCACTGAATATGATAAGTTTGATTCCTTACAATTGTTATGCGATATAGAGATGGTGATATGTGGGTTGTACTAGTGAATAATTGTAGTTTAGTAAGAATATTGGTGGTAAGGTTTGTGATTCCCGAAGCATGCACGTATAGTCTCTCGTTATGCTACGAAGTTGAAGCATGCTTTATTATCGAGTGTCTTCCTTTGCGTGAAGGTCAGGGGTGCGTGATGGTTAACTCCTACCAATGTCCCCCCTAGGGGCATGTGTAGTAGTACTTTGCTTTGAGGCCTAATAGACTTTTGCAATAAGTATGTGAGTTCTTTGTGACTAATGTGAGTCCATGGTTTATAACTATGTGAGTTCTTTGTGACTAATGTGAGTCCATGGTTTATACGCACTCTCACATTTCCATAATTTGCTAGCCTCTTCGGTATCGTGCATTGCCCTTTCTCACCTCGAGAGTCGGTGCAAACTTTGCCGGTGCATGCAAACCTCATGATATGATACACTCTATCACACAGACACCTCCTTATATCTTCCTGAAAACAGACACCAAACCTACCTATCATGGCATTACCATAGCCATTCCGAGATATATTGCCATGCAACTTCCACCGTTCCTTTATTATGACATACATCTTCATTGTCATATTGCTTTGCATGATCATATAGCTGTCATAGTATTTGTGGCTCAGCCACCATTCATCATTATCATACATGTCACGCTGGCATCATTGCACATCCTGGTACACTGCCAGAGGCCTTCATATAGTCATATGTTTTAGTTTTATCGAGTTGTAATATCAAGTTGTAAGTAAATAGAAGTGTGATGATCATCATTATTAGAGCATTGTCCCAGTGAGAAAGTAAAACAAAGGGAAAAAGAGGCCAAAAAGAGCCCAACAAAAAATGAGAGAAAAAGAGAGAAGGAGCAATGTTACAATCCTTTTCCACACTTGTGCGTCAAAGTAGCACCATGTTTTTCATATAGCGAGTCTCCTATGTTGTGACTTTCATATACTAGTGGGAATTTTTCATTATAGAACTTGGCTTGTATACTCCGATGATGGGCTTCCTCAAATGCCCGAGGTATTCATGAGCAAGCAAGTTGGATGCACACCCACTTAGTTTTTAGTTTGAGATTTCATACACTTATAGTTCTCACTGCATGGCAATCCCTACTCCTCTCATTGACATCAATTGATGGGCATTTCCATAGCCCATTGATTAGCCGCGTTGATGTGAGACTATCTTCCTTTTTGTCTTCCCCTTATTAATCTCTAACACCACATTCTATTCCACCCATACTGCTATGTCCATGTCATGTGCGTGGGGGTTGAAAAAGCTGAAGCGCGTTAGAAAGAATGAAACAATTGCTTGGTTGACACCGGGGATGTACATGATTTATATTTTGTGTTAAGTAGATGGAGCATGACAAGGCTATATGATTTTCTAGGGATAACGTTCTTTAGCATTTTTATTTTGAAAGGGACGATTGTTTGTTGGTATGCCTAAGTATTGATGTCTTTATGTCAAATTATAGACTATTGCTTTGAATCATTCAGATCTTAATATTCATACCCTAAAAGAAAGATTGCATGATAAACATGTTAGGTAGCATTCCACATCAAAAATTATGTTTTTATCATTTACCTACTTCAGGATGAGCAGGAATTAAGCTTGTGGATGCTTGATACGTCTCCAACCTATCTATAACTTTTTATTGTTCCATGCTATTATAGTATCAATCTTGGATGTTTTATATAACTTTTTGGGGTATTTTATATCATTTTTTTGGGACTAACCTATTAACCCAGTACCAAGTGCCAGTTGCTATTTTGTGCTTGTTTTTGGTTTTCCAGGAAATCAGTACCAAACGGAGTCCAAATGCTACGAAATTTTTTGACAATTTTTCTGGACAAAAGAGACCCTAGAAGCTTCGAGAGGAGCCCGACGAGAAGCGAGGAGACGACAAGGCAACAGGGTGTGCCCGGATGCCTTGTGGGCCCCACATGGCCCCGTCTGACCTTATTCCACCTCTATAAATTCTCTAAAATCGGGAAACCAATGGAGAGCCACCCCAAACACTTTTTTCGCAGCCGCAAGTTTCTGTTCTTCCGTGATCACATCTGGAGCCCTTTTCCGGTACTCTTCTAGAGGGAGAATCGATCATAGATGGCTCTACATCATCCTTGCTGCCTTCCGATGATGCGTGAGTAGTTCACCATAGACCTACAGGTCCATAGCTAGTAGCTAGATGGCTTCTCCTCTCTCTTTGATCTTCAATACAATGTTCTTAGAGTTCTATCTGATGTAATCTTCTTTTGCGGTGTGTTTGTTGGGATATGATGAATTGTGGGTTTATGATCTGAATATTTATGAATATTAATGGATTCTTCACTGAACTCTTTTATGCATGATTGTTATAGTTTTGTATTTCACTCCGATCTATCCGTTTAGTTTGGCCAACTAGAATGATTTATCTTGCAATGGGAGAGGTGCTTTGTAATGGGTTCAATCTTGCAGTGCTCTATCCCAGTGACATAAAGGGACAAGACACGTAATTGTATTGTTGCCATTAAGGGGAAAATGACATGGTTTATTCGTATTAGTTGAGTTTACTTTGTCTATATCACGTCGTCTTGTTTAAGGTGTTACTTTGTTTTATATTTAATACCCTAGATACATGCTGGGTAGTGGTCGATGGGTGGAGTAATAGTAGTAGATGTAGGCAGGAGTTGGTCTACTTGTCTAGGACATGATCATTGCCTTGAATATCATCATAACTATGCGCTTTTCTATCAATTTCCCAACAGTAATTTGTTCACCCACCGTATGCTATGTGCTCGAGAGAGAAGCCTCTAGTGAGAACTATGGCCCCCGGGTTTACTTTTATCATATATAAAAACATAAAAATACCTTTCTGCACTTTTATTTATTTTATTTTGTTTTCCATTTTATTTATTTACCTATCACTACGAGATTTAATCCTTGCAAGTAAGCGTCGAGGGGATTGACAACCCCCTTGTTTGCGTTGGGTGCAAGTATTTGCTTTTGCGCGTGCAGGTGCTACTAACGGGGTTTTGTGTGGTTCTCCTACTGGATTGATAACCTTGATTCTTAACTGACGGAAATACTTATGTCTACTGTACTGCATCATCCTCTCCTCTTCGGGGAAATCCCAACGCAGCTCACAAGTAGCAGGAAGAATTTCTGGCGCCGTTGCTGGGGAGATATCATCAAAACCTATCAAGTACCTTCGCACAAACTATCATATACTTGCTCTTATTTTTATTTGCCTTTGCCTCTCGTTTTCATCTTCCCCACTTCTAATTTTTTTGTAAAAACACAAAAATATTTTTTGTTTGCTTGCTTTCAATTGCCTTCATGTGAACGCTCAAAAACAGAAAGGAAAAGTAAAGACATATGGATCTTCATCCACTTGCTAATGTTTTCAAAAGTTCTAATTATGTTGAACCAATTGCTAGTGAGTTGAGTACACTCAATTATCTATATGATGTTTTGCTTGAAAATCATGAATCTGAAAATTGTGATGAAGTGTTGAAAGAAGAAATTTGTAAAGTGATTCATGATAGCTTCTTGAATGAAAAGCATGATTGCAATGATGTCAATTCTATTAATGTCAATTGTGCCAATGATATGCAAAACTACAAGACTGGGGATGATAAACTTGTTATGTCCACTACTTATTGTAATGATCATGATTGGGGTGATGCTTCTTATGATCTTGAAAATTTATTGAAGTCCCTTGATGAATATGATATTGATTATAATTTTTGCAATAATATTGAAAGTGGGTTTGGAAGAGTGTTAACTTTAGGAAAAGAGAATACCGCATATTTGGAGAGTGTGCAATCTTATGAAATTGTTGACAAAAGTGGGTTTGGAGAGGTTAAGGCTTTAGTTGATGTTAATCTCACTATCTTGGAAGACTATAAGATTTGGATGCATGTGGATCATAAAGAGAGTTTATTCACTCGTCTTGCACAAGAGAGGCTGGTATTTGGGATGCCCAGTCCCATCAAACAAAAACAAAGAAAAATATAATAAAACAACCCCCCCCCCCCAGAAAAGTTGATTGTTTGGAGGGAACCCATGGATTCGGCTAGCCATGACTTGTGTTTGTATGGTTGTGGGGGAGTAAACCTTTTCCTTTCCGCATGGGAACCGCCAACAATGTGTTTAGCATGGAAGGTGTTGAAATCCTTTGTCACGACGTTGACAGAAAAAAACACAACTCAAAAATGTATTCATCTCTTTTTTTAGCTCTAGGCTCTGGCACCTCTGCAAATCTCTGCTTCCCTCTCCGAAGGGACTTTCTAATTACTTTCATGTTATTTACTTTCATTGTTGATTCATCACCTTCTCATTCAAGCACCAACATAGAGAGCGCTACTGTCATTCTTAGTTTAACATGCATTGAGTTTAGTTAATGTTGTATGTGAGCATGACTAGATCTCCTCTTCTCTAAATTACAATGTTTAGTCACTGCTTGAACTTCAGAGGTGCTCTGCATTTATGTTTTGCGCTCTCAGAAAGGGCTAGCGAGATACCATGTTATCATATTATATCATGATTATTTTGACAAATTGTTCACATTTGAGACATACTATTATTGCTCGCTAGTTGATTATGCCATTGATATGAGTAAATGTGAGTTCTAAATGTTATCATTCGCATGATTAGTTCATGATCTTTGCTGAATACTTGGTTACTAGTTAAGCTTGTATAGAACAACAAAAACAAAAGAATTTGTAAGAGTTTTTCTTTATCACTTTCAGTTTATCAACTAAATTTCTTAAGTACAAGCAACGAGTTAAACTTGGGGGACATAAATGTACTATTAGGCACAACACGCGAAAGCTCTTATTCCGGGGATACGAATACTTCTGTAAATTAGGGGGAATTCGTCGAGGAGGCTCAGCCCATGACTTCCTTTCCATTTCAATTCAATGAGATAATAGGGGGAGATAGCATAGAAGCCATTGAAAGGAGGCTTTTGGGAAGAATTCTCTCCCCTTCAGCTTATGACATAAAAATGATGCGCATTCAAGTTGAAGAATTATTCAAGGTCAAGGTCAAGATAATCAGGAATATGTTAGGTCTTCATCCAGGGGGGATTGGATGGGACGAGGGGCGAGGGCCCTGGACAATCCGTGTACCTCAATAGGCGAGGAGTCCCTCGAAAGACTCTATCACATGCTAGAAGACATTCAATAGAATAATTTTTAAACTACAACTCACTTGATACGTCTCCAACGTATCTACTTTTCCAAACACTTTTACTCTTGTTTTGGACTCTAATTTCCATGATTTGAATGAAACTAACCCGGACTGTCATTGTTTTCAACAGAACAACCATGGTGTTATTTTTTTTGCAGAACTAAAAGTTCATGGAATTGGACGAAACTTTGTGGAGATTTTTTATTAAATAAATAAAAAATACTAGAACGATGATCCACCGGAGGGGGCCACCTGCTGTCCATAAGACAACTGGGCGCACCTACCCCCAAGGGCGCGCCTTGATGTCTTATGGGGCCCACGAGGCTCCGCCTGGCCTAAGCCCGAGAATAAAATAAGAGAAGAAGTTTCATTATGTTTTACAATATGGAGATGCCGCCACGTCCTGTTCTTCATCGAGAGGGTTGATTTGGAGTCTGTCCGGGGCTCCGAAGAGGGGGATTCATTGCCGTCATCATCATTAACCCTTCTTCATAAAAAATTCCATGATGCTCACCACCGGGAGTGAGTAATTCCTTGGTACTCTTGCTGGATGGTGATGGATATGGATGAGATTTGTCATGTAATCGAGTCAATTTGTTAGGGTTTGATCCCTAGTGTCCACTATGTTCTGAGATTGATGTTGCTATGACTTTGCTATGCTCAATGTTTGTCACTAGGGACCAAGTGCCATGATTTCAGATCTTAACCCTTCATGTTTTCATCAATATATTAGAGTTCTTGATCCTATCTCCTAGTTGTATGCACTGGTTATTGTTCTGAACCATAGACCCCAAGGTGACAATAATTGGGATACTCTCCAGGGATAACTGTAATTCGAGGAGTTCATGTATTCACTATGTGTTAATGCTTTGATCCGGCTACCTATTAAAAGGATGCCTTAATTACACTTAGATTTCCTTATGTACCCCGCTGCCATGGGAGGGTACGACAAAGATGTTATACAAGTTCTTCTTATAAGCACATATGTATACGGAATACATGCCTACATTGAATTTATGAATTGGAGCTATTGTGTATCACTCTATGTTGTGACTATTGCATAATGAATGTCATCCATACAAATATCCATCGCTGATCCAATCCCTACGCTTTGCTCATATTGTCTTTGCTAAGTTACTATTCTTGCTGTTGTTACAATCACTACAAAACTGCTACTGTCACTGTTACCGTTACTGTTGCTACTGCTACCGTTACTATTCGACTATCATACTACTGTGCTACTAAAAACTTTGTTGTAGAGAAATAAATTTCCATGTGTGGTTGAATTGACAACTCAACTGCTAAGGGTCATAAACATTATTTCGCTCCCCTTGTGTCGAATCAATAAATTTGGGTGAAATACTACCCTCGAAGACTATTGCGACCTCCTATACTTGTGGGTCATCACGCCCCTGAGGTGGCACCCTCCTGGGGGCACGCCCCTTGTGTTTGTGGCCCACTAGCAAGTCTTCTGGGCTTCCCCCGAAGATTCTAGGGTCTCTTCTAGTTCAAAAGAATCACTATTAAGTTTCATCATGTTTGGACTTTGTTTTTTATGTTTATTCTATGAGACAAAGAAATAGGCAAGAAAAGTAACTTACATTGGGCACTGAGTTAATAGGTTAGTTCCCAAAAATGATATAAAATGACATATAAAGCATACAATATTGATAATATAATAGCATGAAACAATAAAAAATTATAGACAGTTGGAGACGTATCGACATCCCCAAGCTTAATTCCTACTCGTCCAAGAGTAGGTAAATGATAAAAATAGAATTTTTATGTGAAATGCTACCTAACATGTCTTAATCATGTAATTATTCTGGGTATGAATGTTGAGAAGCAATACCTTAATAGATATCAAAACGATAATATAAAAGAATGCTAGAAACTAATAATTACTCTTCAAAATAAACAATGCTAAAGAACATTATTCTTACTCATTGAATCATGTAAGTGATACGTCCCAAACGTATTTACTTCACCAAACACTTTCTCCCTTGTTTTGGACTCTAACTTACATGATTTGAATGAAACTAACCCAGATCGACGCTGTTTTCAGCAGAACTACCATGATGTTATTTTTGTGCAGAAATAAAAGTGCCCGAATTGAGCTAAAAATTTATGGAGATTAATTTCAGAATATATAGACAATATTGGCGAAGAGAACTACTGGAGGGGGCCACCAAGGATCCACGAGCTCAGGGCGAGTACCCACCCCCCAGGGCGCTCACTTTGAGCTTGTGGGTCCGATAGGCCTCTGTTAGTCCTAACTCCAACTCCATAAGTACCATCTCACGGAAAAAAAATCTGAGAGAAGGAACCATCGCGTTCTACAATACGAAGCCACCGCCACCTCCCGTTCTTCATAAGGAGGGCTGATGGAGTCCGTTCAGGGCTCTAGAGAGGGGGATTCATCACTGTCGTCATCATCAACCCTTGTCCATTAACAATTCGATGATGCTCACCACTGGGAGTGAGTAATTCCTTTGTAGGCTTGCTAGACGGTGATGGAGTTGGATGAGATTTGTCATGTAATCAAGACAATTTGTTAGGGCTTGATCGCTAGTATCCACTATGTTCTGAGATTGATGTTGCTATGACTTTGCTATGCTTAATGCATGTCACTAGGGCCCGAGTGCCATGATTTTAGATCTGAACCCTCTATGTTTTCATGAGTATATTTGAGTTCTTGACCCTATCTGCTAGTTATATGCAGTTGTTATTGTTCTGATTAATAGACCCCAAAGCGACAATTGTTGGACACTCTCCGGGGATGACTGCAATTCGAGGAATTCATGTATTCACCATGTGTTAATGCTTTGTTCCGGTTCTCTATTAAAAGGAGGCCTTAATATCCCTTAGTTTCCTTATGGACCCAGCTGCCATGGGATGGTAGTACAGAAGATGTCTGGCAAGTTCTTATTATAAGCACCTACGACTATATACAGATTACATGCCTACATTGAACTGATGAATTGGAGCTATTGCGTATTGCTCTAGTTTGTGACTGTTATATGATGAATATCAATCGACACAAATATCCATCGCTAATCCAATGCCTAAGCTTTTCTCATATTGGTCTCTACTAAGTTACTATTGCTGTTGCTGTTACAATCATCACAAACTGCTTCTGTTCCTGTCCCTGTTACTATTGATACTATCGCTGCTACTATCAAAACTATCAAACTACTGTGCTACTAAACACTTTGTGCAGAATATTATTTGCTAGGTTTGGTTGAATTGACAACTCAACTTCTAAGGCTCATAAATATTCTTTGGCTCCCCTTGTGTCTAATCAACAACATTGGGTGAGATACTACCCTCGAAGACTGTCGTGATCCCCTATACTTGTGCATTATCAAGACCTTTTTCTTGTGCCGTTACCGGGGAGCATAGCTCTATTTATTGAGTTCACTTGGGATTTTACACTATGAAGAATCTAAAAGACGCTAAGACTAAGATCGTACCCTCTAAGATGAGGGGAGGTAAGGAACTGCCATCTAGCTCCGCACTTGGTTCACCTTCTATTTTAAGAAGGCTAGTGACACCACCACCTGCTATTCATTCTGATATGTCGCAAGTAATTTATGATAATACTTCTGCTATAAATGAAACATGTGATGACGCTAGTACTCTTCTCGATAAAACTGTGCCAGTAGGTGAATTTCTTGATGAACAACTTGCTAAAGCTAAAGAATTTGAGACTGCTGAAACTAATGAAAATTATGATTCACCTATTATGCCTAGCTCTCCTACTAGACTTGAAATGCCTAAGATACCTGATGGTTATGTGATGGATGTTGATATAGCTAGAGAATTTCTTGCTTGTAGTGATAGAGAGGATGCTAAGAAATTACTGAGTAAGCTAAAAGAAAAAGCTATGATAGAGAGAATGAAATATGATCCTAATTTGCTACTTCTCCTATCTTTTTACTGATAAGGATTATGAATTATGTGTCAATCCTGAGTTAACTACTTTGGTTGAATAGGATCCTTTTCATGGTTATAAATTTGAAATTGTTGTGGCACACCTTACTAAATTGAATGATATAGCAACCCTATTTGCTCATGAGGAAAAACTTCGCTACTATTATATTCTTAAGTTCTTTCCTTTCTCATTAAATGGTGATGCTAAGAAATGCTTTAATACTCTTGCTCCTGGTTGTGTGCATAGTCCCCAGGATATGATATATTACTTCTCTAAAAAATATTTTCCTGCTCATAAGAAACAAGCTGCCTTAGAAGAAATATTTAACTTTGTGCAATCTGAAGAAGAGAATCTCCATCAAGCTCAAGGGAGGCTTATGAAATTACTTAATGCTTTGCCTGATCATCCTCTTAAGAAAAATGAAATACTTGATATCTTTTACAATGGACTAACCAATGCTTCTAGGGACTACCTAGATAGTTGTGCTGGCTGTGTTTTTAGGGAACGAACTTTTGGACAGGGTGAAGAACTATTTGTTGAAAAATGCTGATGATTGGACACTTCCTGAACTACCACCCAAACTAACTCCGAACAAGAGAGGTATTCTATTCCTCGGTCCAGAAGATATGCAAGAGGCAAATAAATATATGAAAGAAAAGGGTATTAATGTGAAGATGTTAATAATTTACCGCCTATTGAAGAATTACATGGACTCGATACCCCGACACATGTAGTAAAGGTAAATTCAATATAGATTCGATGAGGGTGACATTCCCTATAATAAATTTGCTAGTCAATTCCTGGATGAATTTGATAATTACATTGTTAAGCAAGAAAATTTCAACATATATGTTAGTAATCAATTGAAATGAAATGCTATCATGATTGATCGTTTGAGTGATTTAATGTTTAGGATTGCTAATGATGTTAGAGGTTTGAGTAAGCATTCATCCATGGTTCAAACTTAGTTAGAACAAGTTGCTAAGTCACAAAATGATTTCCTCCATGAGATGAATAATAAAATGAATGATGGTGCTGTTAGGGTTGTGACTAGGGAGGTAGAATGACTCAGGATCCTCTATATCCTGAAGGTCATCCTAAAAGATTTGAGCAAGATTCTCAGAGAATTAATATTAACGCACCTAGTTCATCTAAGAAGAAAAAGCAAAAGAAAAATGATAGAACTCTGCATGCTTCTAGCGAACCTGTGGTAGAAAAACCTCCTGAGAATCATAATGATGTTTCTATTTCTGATGCTAAGACGCAATACGGTAATGAACATCCACCTAGTGATAATGATAATTATGATGTTCATGTTGATGCTCAACCAGACAATGATAAAGAACCTGATAATGATGTAGAAATTGAACCTAATGTTGATCTTGATAACCCACCTCCTAAAAATAAAAGATATGATAAAAGGGATTTCATTGCTAGAAAACATGGTAAAGAAAGAGAACCATGGGTTAAAAAACCCATTCCTTTTTGTACTAAGCCTCTGAAAAATTAGGATGAGGAGGATTTTGAACGCTTTGTTGAAATGCATAGACCTGTCTTTTTGCGAACACGTTTGACGGATATTCTTAAAATGCCTCCATATGCTAAATACATGAAAAATATTGTCACTAATAAAAGAAAGATACTCGAAGCTGAAATTTCCACCATGCGTGCAAATTATTCATTTAACGGAGGAGTACCTAAGATGTTAGGAGATCCAGGAATACCCATTATACCATGCTCCATTAAAAGAAGTTATGCTAAAAGTACTTTATGTGATTTAGGAGCTGGTGTCAGTGTTATGCCTTTCTCTTTATAGAGAAGACATGATTTGAATGAGTTGACACATACTGAAATCTCTTTGCAAATGGCTGATAAATCAACTGCTGCACATATCGGAATTTGTGAGGATATTCCCGTTGTAGTTGCAAATGTCACTATCTTAACAAACTTTGTTATACTTGATATGCCCGAGGATGACGGTATGTCAATTATCCTTGGTAGACCCTTTTTGAATACTGCAGGGGCTGTTATTGATTGCAACAAAAGCAAGATCACTTTTCATGTAAATGGTAATGAGCATATAGTATATTTCCCGGGGAAACAAAGTTCAGTTAATAGTATCAAATCTATTAAAAAAATAGTGACAATTACTATTGGAGGTTTTGAATTCCCTCTTCCGACCGTCAAAACGAAATATGGAACTCTTATTGTTGGGGAGATGCGTATCCCCGTTGAGGTAACTTAGTGTTATATGAAAATTCCTCGGTTTCATGTTATAAAAAATAGTTTGTTAATAAGACTTGATCAACCTTATTAATGGATACCTTTTGAGGGGCATGTGGTCGATGAATTTAGTAAGCACAACCTATTGTACATACTGTTTACTCTTTGTTATTTAAAGTTTAATAAAGTAGGATGCCATAATTATCCTATTTTCTAAATTATCCGTGCAATAAAAAATGTCCCGAACATAAAAGTTCTTGGAATGACCTGAAAATTTAGTATGATTTTTTCTACAATATTTAAGATTTTTTGGCACTGAACACACCCGGGGGGGGTGCACTCGTGGGTCCCGTAGGGCTCCCTCACTTATTCCTTATGCTCACAACCTTCTTCCACCTCCAGGAAAAAATCAAACTTGCTCTCACTCCCGTGTTCTTGCTCATTTTCATGCGATTTTTGAGCTCTGCTACTTGTAAACTGCGTTGGGATTTCCCCAAAGAGGAGGGGTGAAGTAGTACAATAGAGATAAGTATTTCCCTCAGTGAGAACCAAGGTTATCGAACCAAGAGGAGAACCACACAAATTGCCGTTTTCAGTACCTAAACAAACAAAAGAAAATACTTGCACCCAATGCGAGCAAGAGGGTTGTCAATCCCCTTGAACTCGTTACTTACAAGGATTAATTCTGATAGTGATAGATAGATAAATAAATTTCAAAATAAATAAATAAATGACAGCAAGGTATTTTGGTTTTTATAATATGATAAAGGTGGACCCGGGGTCCATAGTTTTCATTAGAGGCTTCTCTCTCGAACACATAGCATACGATGGGTGAACAAATTACTATTTGGGCAATTGATAGAAAAGCACATAGGTATGACGTATTCATGGCAATGATCATGTGTATAGGCATCACGTCCGAGAAAAGTACACCGACTCTTGCCTGCATATGTGTCATGGGAAACCACGGCCACCTATGGGGCCAAGGGCCCCTTTTGGTTCGGCAGGGGGACTGAGCACATTGCACAAAGAGCGGAGGAGCACAGCGTAGCGCGACAGAGATCACACGGGCAGTTTTACCTAGGTTTGGGCTGCCACGAGGCATAAAACCCTACTCCTGCTTTGGTGGATTGATGGTGGATGATGGTGGAAACAGAACGCTCTTGCCCGGCAGGGTTGCCTCGAGGGGAGAGCAGCTACGCGTGTATGAGTGTACAGGGGTCCAAATCCTTTCTATGGTTGCCATGGGCCTCCTTTTATAGATCAAGGGGTCACCACAGTGGCAAATCAGTCATTGTGTACTGATTAGATAGCGAACAGTGCTATCATATCTACTCTGCAGACAGAGCAGTATGCATTAAATGCGCCGCTCAGTGTCACATCATGGCCTGCCTGGCACGCCTTGCTGGGCTGTTTTGCCACCTTCTCTCCTGTCTGCATGACACATCAACGGACAGGTGTCATCTTGAGGTGATTCCAGTAGGAAATGGCTGCCATGTGGCAAAAGGTAGCCACTTAGTCATCTTGGGGCTTGACACCGCACCGATCGGTGACTTGCATCACTGTGAGGTGGGGCGGTGAAGCCTTGGCGGGGTGTTTTGCCTTCGTATGCCCCGACAGGTCTGCCGGGGAGGTCTTGAGGCTTGCTTCCAGGGCAACCTTGACCTCGCCAGGCTCTCCTGCCCGGCAAGGGAGGTTTTCCCTTAGCGGTGTCTTGCTTCTTGGCTTGACTTGGTCTTCTCAACCTGCCCTTTGGTTCCTCAAAAGAGCCTATGTCTTCATCTTGGCCTTGTCTTGGATGTTGCAATCTTGCCGGATTCGTGGCTCACTGTCCATGCACAAGTCAGGGGAAAACATACACCCCTGTTTGTGTACCCTAACAGAAGCCCCCGAGCCTGAGCCATACGTGTCACTGGGCACGTTGGGTTAGGCCCCAAACAGTGCACGGACACGTGGCGAAAGAAGGCCGCGCGCATGGTGGTCTGTTATGATGACCAGTAAATCCAACATCCACTTCACGCAATTACTGCGGGTCGTGGGGGCGTGGGACTTGCTGCAGTTAATGTAAAATGGAAACTTTCTGAAGAGTTGCGTCCTTCCCCATGTCATGTTCCTTAAGGGAGGAAAACGCGGAAGGGTACTGCTCATTCATCGTCTGCCTTGCCTCCCCATCTTCCTCCGCAAACCAAGCAACTGCTCTTCTTCCTTGCCCACACCCGCCGCCAATCTCCTCTCCATTCCCTTCCCACATCCCCGCAGCATCTTGGAGACATGGGGAAGAAGATCGCCGCCAGGGGGAAGTGGGAGACCGCGGTGAAGGAGGCGGCCGCTGAGGGGAGCAAGAGGGCGTCGGAGCTGGACAGGAAGCGGAGGGAAGATGTCGTCTTCTTTCCGTCGAACCTGGACGGTGAAGTGCTTGAGGCAAGGTATGGTTATCTGTGGGGGAGGGAAGTCCCGAAAGGGCACGGCGCGCCCAAAGTTCTGGCGGAGGGGAAACAGGACCCGCCAGATTCATACCTGTTCTTTTGCGCGTACTTCATCTGCGGCCTTTGTTCCCCTTTCTCGGATTTCTTGGAAGCAATGATGGTGATTTATGGCTTCCATCTCTTGGATTTCATGCCAAATGCAATGGCGTGCATGGCGTTCTTTGCTCCTTTGTGCGAGAACTTTGTTGGAGTTGCCCCCAACATTGATCTGTTCAGGTACTATTTTGTTCCATGGGTGGAGAACAAAAACCACCGCTCCGGGAACATAAGTTGGATGCCACGGGTAGTGCCAAGGGAGAACTGGGATTACATCTCTGGCCAATAGCGTAGCAGATGGGAGGAGTGGAGAGGAGATTGGTGTTGGATCCAGGATGAGCAGGCCCCAGAGTTCTGTCAGGCGCGGACGGAATGCATTGAGCGCGGCAATGACTGGAGGGAGCTTGGCCTCACCGATGATAGGCTCCGCCCGACAATAAACAGGATCACCCGTCTGAAGGCTGCCGGGCTAACTGTTGAGCATGTGGGGGCCGACTTCCTTCTCCGCCATATCACGCCGTTGCAGAAGAGGGACAGGTTTGCCTGGCTCTACGGGGATGCCGCAGATAGGATGAGGTTACTTCTTGGCTTGGCCAACAATTTGTTAGTCTACGGCCATGCCTGGTTGTGTGACCAACTGTTTGGCAGCTTCAAACTTTTCAAATTGCTCGCCAACATCATCCCTCTAAACATCAACTCCGCCAGGGACCAGCATTGCGATGCTCAAGGAGTTGCAAGTGACTGGCAGTTACCCTTGCTCGACGAAGAGCTGGCATGGTCCTCCACTGTAGTGGAAAGAGCTACCAGGGTGGAGGCCAATATGTACAAGCACACCTCCATGGTGGAGGAGGCGTACATCATGAAGCGGCTTGAGGAGGACAGGGCATCCCGAGCTACAGCAATGGCGAAGGCCGGGAAGGCAGCAAGGGGAAAGGAAAAGGCTAGAGACAAAAGTTCTTCCCACTACAGGGATGAGGCGCAAGTCTCGGAAGAGGTAGCCGGGGACGAGCCTGCCGGGGATGAGCCTTCCGGGATCGAGGCCCTATACACCATGGTGGCAAAGGTCTAGAGGAAGAAGAGGATGAGGAGGTGGAGCAACCTGGAGAGGAGTGGCTTGCGGAAGGCCCTCAAGCCCCCGAGCCTGTCTTGGATCAACGCCCTCGTAGGCGGGCAGCCAACCGGGGAGCTGCAGTCTCCGATTCTGCACCCGCCACCAAGAAGGGGAAGGAGACCACCTCCAGGAGCAGCATCCCCGAAGCTGCGTGCCGCTACTCTCCTTGGCTTTCCGGGGCCAGGGACCCTCCTGCTAAGTAGCTAGCAGCCACAGAAGACGACTCCTCCTACCAGTTGGATTCTAGCTCTTCGTAGAGCTCATCTTCGTCGGAGCCCCCTACGTCTCAGCAAGGCTCAATGTTGCTGGAGAGCTCAGCTCCCCCACCCTAGAAGAGAAGCAGGGCATCTCCTCCGCCTGTTGATTTTGTGCTGAGCTCCATGCTCATCGACGAGGAGTAAGAAAAACTTCATCACTTCCTTGCTATTATTTTCGCGTGTTTCCTTGCTTGTTGATGAATCTTTGCTTGCCGCTTTTGTCAGGTAGGAAGAAGAAGAAGAACAACCCCACATTCACCGGACCAAGCGGCTCAGATGCACGAAGCCACCGAGGACGGTGGAAGGGACGGGCTCGGCAGGGGACGATGCGAGTCCCCCGGCACCAAGCCCCTAGTCCAGCCCCCAGCTAGAACGTGCAGGGGTGGTTCCTCCCGCTAGGTGTGACGGAGGAGAGCTCCCCACTAGTGACATCGAAGGAGGAGAAGGAACCACCTTGGATGAGCCTTTCCAGGAGGGGCCCACTCTGCCCCTCGATCGGTTTGAAGGATCCCCGCCAAGGGTCTCCACGAAAGAGTCCGGCCTTGGCCCGACAACTAATGTTGCCGGAGAGACTGAAGCTTTCGCCCGGCAGACCTCTCCGGGTAACTTATTTGCTCTTCTTTCCCTGTTCCTTTTCATTATCTTGCTTCGTACTCCTGACTTGTTAACAATCTGGTATTTCTGTCATTGATTACTGGATCTGCTTGCAGCCCCATTAAGTGAGGAGCCAGATTTGCTGGATGAGGTGGCCAGCATAGGGAAGGACGCCGCGGAGGAGGCCGCCAAGATTGCTACCACGGAAGGGCAGGAACATGCCGCCGGGGGTGCCCTGGGGCCCTTTAAGGAGTCCGAGAAATCCCCTGGTAGCACGTCTGGATCAGGGGTGGTGATTGAAGAGAAGATACCCCTCCAAACCATGGGTCCCCTTCCCCTGTTCGGCATCCCGGCAGGGGCCCCGCCATCATCTTCAAGCCATCTGGCGCTGGTGCTTGCACAGCCTAGGCTCGGAGCCCCCAGCTTGTCAATGGCGATGAGCACGGAGCTTGACGAAGAGCTTCAGCATATTCTGGCGTCGCTATACCAAGGTGTCGAAGAGCTGGATGACTCCGTCGCTGTTACTCTGGATTTGTCTTTTATGGAGTCCATGGCGACGGGTATCAAGGAGATGCGGGATCGGCATAGCCAGGAATGGCAAGAGCTCAAGGAGCAGCGCAAGTCCGATAATGAGGTAGGCCAGAAGCTGAAGGACAAAGGCGCCGAGCTGCGCGATTGGCACGGCAAGCAGTTCCAGGTCCGCTTGACGTAGCAGGAGACAATCTCGATGGCGAGGGAGGATGTCATCGCTCGGGAGGTGCGCCTGATGCACCACAAAGTGCTTCTGGACGCCAGGGAGCAGGACATTTCTCTCCGGGAGGAGAGGCTCGAAGCTGCCCTCCGCGCCAAGGATGATGATCTGGAGGTCCTTGTGCAACAGCACACCAAAGAGCTGGAAGACAAGCACAAGGCCGCCCTGGATGCCCTTACTGTCGACTCTGCCGCTTGGCTGAAGAAGCTTGCTGATGACCTTGCCGCTGCCTCTTCTGCCAAGGTGGACCTCGACCAGCAGGTGGCCAAGCTGACGGAAAAGCTTGCTAGGAGCACCAAGGAGGTCGAGACTCTCAAGGAGGAGACGCGGAAAGCAGAGATCCTCTTAAAGGATGTGCAATCGCAGCTCTCCTCTAAGAGCCAAGACCTCGAGAGCGCCAACAGCACCATCGAAGATCTGAAGGCCAGGATCGGCACCCTGGAGAGCTCGGTAGAATCTAGCGGGGCCCGTGAGCAACGGTTGACGAAAGACCTGGACACCGTGAAGCACCTCTGGAAGTATGCAGAGGACAAACTAGCGAACCAGTCTGAGCAGGTTAACCTGTGGATCAAGAGCTTGATTGATGTTGCTGAGCGCCTCACTACCCAGACTGCAGCGATGGGCATGGAGGGGCCAGTCTACTTGGCCAGCAAGTAGCAGGCCCCCAGTGTTAAGCTAGGGGCCTTCTTTAACGAGCTGATTGACAAGCTGAAGGTGCATGAGGAGGGAAGAGCTGGTCGCTTCGAGGCTGAATCCCGAAAGCTTGCCCGTAATTCCCTCTTCATGGTTTTGAGCAACATCGCCTGCTGCCACCCGGACCTCGACCTTGCTGACGGCTTCAGGAAGCCGCCGCGCGGCACAGATGTTCCTGCTGCCGAGGAGAAGTCCACCACTTTCGCCAACAGGGTTCTTGGCGTTCCTGTTGCTCCCCGAGGTCGCAAGGACCGGTCTTGAATCATGCCCGCTGCTGCGTTGCTCTGTAATCAAAACATGATGCATGCTCTGTGTTTTGGCATTGTACTATTTATGCTTGCGTGAAACTTGATGTCTTTGTTAAATCTGAATTGCGTGTTTTATCCCTTCTGAATGCTACCCCATCGGTTTTCGCATGATTAATCTCTATGCACGCTCTGGTTGCCTGCCGGTATCATATTGCCATGAAAGTCGTAAGGGTCTGGCCCTTAACATTTATCTTGGCGTGGATGCGTCCCGGCAGGTTTTTCCTTAGTAGTTTCTGACGCAGCCGCTCATTCCGCGAGTAGGCTCGGAATGGAATGGGGGTGCAAACAAGAACCTAGCAAAGGTACCATCTTGTGGAAGATTTCTTCACACAAATAGCCCGGCATTCAAGGGATAAACAAACACAAACTCTTGATTTGTAAGTACAGCAAAGATTGAGTAAACTTAGCTCTTATTCATGCTTCCATCTACTCCTTCCGACTGCGGCCGCTCGCTAAGCTCGCACATTCCGGGAAGGGTGATGCCACACGTATATCGACTTCTAGCTCCCGGCAAGGGTCGGCTAGAAGTATAAGTATGTTGTGGGCGGGACGATGCGACGTTAGGCATGGATGGTTCCTCTCCCCTCCTATTCACACTTTTTGATCAATCCAACGGCAGTTGGCACGAAAGTCACGCTAGCGCGGACGGCCTTGCCAGAGCGTACTTGCCGGGGCGTCAACCAACGGATTTGCACCGGCGTTCTACTCAGGATTTTCCCCAGGCAGGGTAAATGCTGGACCGAGTATCGCGCAGGCTCATCGACGTTGATGATGCTAAAACCCAGAGTAGCTCGATTGTCAATAAGTGAGAGTGGCAGGGAGAGAAATCCGATACCCTTGCACATTGCTTCTTTTCCCGAACGGGGTTTGCAGGGTGTTCCTGCTGTCTGATCCGTTCAGGACGGTACTGTCGCCCTTGTCGCTAGCTTCCGCTGCCGCTGTGACCACGGCGTACGGAGGTGGCAGAGGTTGGGCGAGGTCGGCCCCCGCCATTCCTTCGAGCGCCGTGAGTGGTGACGCCGTTGATGAAGAAGATGGTGGCAAAGATGACGAGCTAAATACACTTCTCGGGTTCGCGCAAGCGCAGCCCCCTACCTGGCGCGCCAAAGATGTCGTGGGAAACCACGGCCACCTATGGGGCCAAGGGCCCCTTTTGGTTCAGCAGGGGGACTAAGCACATTGCACAAAGAGCGGAGGAGCGCAGCGTGGCACGGCAGAGATCACACGGGCAGTTTTACCTAGGTTCGGGCCGCCGCGAGGCGTAAAACCCTACTCTTGCTTTGGTGGATTGATGGTGGAAACGCAGCGCTCTTGCCCAGAAGGTTTGCCTCAGGGGGAGAGCAGCTATGTGCGTATGAGTGTACAGGGGTCCAAATCCTTTCTATGGTTGCCATGGGCCTTCTTTTATAGATCAAGGGGTCACCACAGTGGCAAATCAGTCATTGTGTACTGATTAGATAGCGAACAGTGCTATCATATCTATTCTGCAGACAGAGTAGTACGTATTAAATGAGCCGCTCAGTGTCACATCATGGCCTGCACGGCACGCCTTGCCGGGCTGTTTGGCCACCTTCTCTCCTGTAAAAGTTTCAGCACAATCGGAGTTACGGATCTCCGACAATTTAAGAAACGGTGAAGGGCCAGAAAACAGGGGCGCAAAACAGAAGAGAACAGAGGTATAGATCCAATCTAGGAGGGGTTCCTGCCACTCCATCGCCATGGCAACCATGCACCAGAGGGGGAACTCTCCTCCCATCTAGGGGGGAGGCCAAGGAAGAAGAAGAACGAGGGGGCTCTCTCCCCCTCTCTCCCGGTGGCGCCGGAACACCGCAGGGGCAATCATCGTGTGACCGCGATCTACTCCAACAACATCGTCATCTTCACCAACATCTTCATCACCTTCCTCCACCTATATTCAGCGGTCCACTCTCCCGCAACCCGCTGTATCCTCTACTTGAACATGGTGCTTTATGCTTCATATTATTATCCAATGATATGTTGCTATCCAATGATGCTTGAGTAGATTTTTGTTGTCCTATCGGTAATTGGTGAATTGCTATGATTGGTTTAATTTGCTTGTGGTTATGTTGCTGTCATTTGGTGCTCATCATATGAGCGCGCGTGTGGATCACACCGTAGGCTTAGTTGTATGTTGATAGGACTATGCATTGGAGGGCAAGGGTGACAAAAGCTTCTTCCTACCATAGAAATTGATGCATATGGGATTGAAGGGGGACCAATATATATCTTAATGCTATGGTTGGATTTACCTTCATGAACGTCAGTAGTTGCGGATGCTTGCTAATAGTTCCAATCATAAGTGCATAGAGTTCCAAGTAAGGGATGACATGCTAGCAGTGGCCTCTCCCACATAAAAACTTGCTACCGGTCTAGTAACATAGTCAATTGCTAAGGGACAATTCCGCAAATCCTACCACTACTAATCCACACTCGTTATACTAAGTTAATTGTTTCTTTATCTAAACATCACCTAACTTTTATTTTCCCGTTCTTTATTATCTTGCAAACTTATCCCTTCAAACCTTCAAAGCACTTCTAGTTTTATTCTAGTTCTAGGTAAAGCAAACGTTAAGTGTGCGTAGAGTTGTATCGGTGGTCGATAGAACTTGAGGGAATATTTGTTCTACCTTTAGCTCCTCGTTGGTTTTGACTCTCTTATTTATCAAAAAAGGCCACAAATGATCCCCTATACTTGTGGGTTATCAGTTGCCGGCCCACTGCCCTCGACGTTTTCCATTGTCAGAATGGCACCAGTGTGGACATGTTCGTCGGTGGAGGCGCTTGTCGGAGAGGCATTCCCAGAGACGATGGTTGACGGGGACCCCTTGGCGACATCTGCCTCTTGGTGCTCCTCTTCTTTGTGGTCCTCTCCCATCTCCTTGCCAGGATCAGGAGAAGGAACTTCAGTACTGGTGATGGCTGGCTGGGTTGGCGGCACGTTCTCGCTCGGAGGACTCGGCTGGGGGCAGGCATCCATGGCATCCACTGCTGGTGTCCCCTGCCCGGCACATTGCAAAGAGTCGTGCTCCACCGAGGACTTAGCCTGCTTTGCTTATTGCACGAGTGGTTCTTCATCCCTGAAACACCGAAGGAATTAAGTCAAGATGAGCAAATAGGAAAAATTGAAACATGATTGGAAGAAGCGAGGATTTGCTTACTCCTCCTCATACTCGAGGAGGGCGTTCATGTCATATTTAGGAGGCGGGGGAGATTCTCTGGTCCTCTTGATGGCTGGTGGGGGCGAGTTTGTTGGCTGGGGGACCTCATCTTCCATGACAAGTTCTTGCCAGGAAGACGAGGGCTTTGATTTGGAGCCCCGAGCAGGTTGCCGGCGTACCACCTCCTGGCGGCTGGTCTTGGTGGTTGTCTTCTTCGCCGTGGGAGTGGCTCATGTTGGGTAAGCAGCCACCAGCTTTTGGATGACCCCGCTCCGGAGATAGCGCTTTGGCTGAGGAACTTGAGGGCCTTCGTCCTCTGGCTCCTCTCCTCCGGGCTCCCCGGAAGTTTCAGCCCCGACAACCTCACCTCTGCCAAGCTCCTCCTTATTTTCCTCGACAGGTTCTTCCTCATCATCGTCATCATCTTCTTCGTCTTCTTCTTCTTCATCATCATCGTCATCCTCCTCGGCCCCTACGGAATCTTCAGCTTCCATCCTCCGGGCCTCTGCAAGCCTGCTGGCGATGTACGCTTGCTCCTCCTCTGTGGTGGCTCGAACAAGAACTATCTCCTTCCGAGAAGCCACTTCCGTCAAATTGGGGGCCAATTCCATCTCGTCCTCCTGCTTGGGAATTTCCAGTCTCCTTTGATCCCTTTGGCAGTCAATTAGGCATCCACGCCAAGATGGCAATTCTCACAGAGTTGATGTGCAGCGGTACAACTTTGGACGGCAAGTGGAATGTGTTAGCTTTCCGGAAAAGCTGCTGGCAAAGCCAGGCATGCCCCATTACCATCAAGTTGTTGCCGCGCCCCGGGTACAACCGCATCCTATCATTGGCATTCTGGTATTGCCAAGCAGGACTGTTCCTCTACTGCAATGGAGCAATCCGGCGTTGGAGGAAGTCGGCTCCCACCATTTCTATGGTCAAATCGGCACTGTTCAGGCAGGCAATTCTATTTAGTACCGTGCGGAATTTCATTTCGGTGGTGCCGAACTTGTTCCAATCATTACCTCATTTGATCCTTTCTATCTGCGGCAAGCAGAACGCGAGGAAATCTTTCTCCTAGATCCAACACCAGTTTCCCTTCCACTCATCCCATTTGCCATGAAGGTTCCCGGAGAGATAATCTCTTTGGTCCTTCGTCCCTCTCGGAATCCATGTCACGATCCCGGACAGTGATTTTTTCCTCAATCCGGGGGACAAAGAAATGGCGGAACAGATGCACGTTGGGAGCAACCCCGACAAAGTTTTCATAAAAATGAGCGAAAACCACCATGCATGTCATTGTGTTGGGGGTGAATCTAGCAGTCTGAACCCAAAGATAGACATCATCTCGTAGAAGAAATCCGAGAATGGAGGCGACAAGCCACATTAGAAGTATGTGTAGAAGAACAGATAAGAATCCGCGGGAACCTTGGGGCCGTAGGGAAGGACCTTGGGGGCTTTGTGGTCTATTGTCTCCATCCCCCACATGCACATGTACCTCTCAATCAAAGCGTTGCCTGTCAAGGACGCCGACGAGAAGACCACATTCTCTATCCGCCACCTCTCTATTTCCTCCAGTTCCCTCTTCTTCTTTTTGGCCCGAGGGTCGAGCGGCTTGGCCGCCTTCTTCCCCATGGCGTCAGCCTTCCTGGGCGCCATTGCAGGCTCAAGAAGGGGAAGGAAAGATTGGGTGGGTATGAGGGTGGCGGTGGCGGCGGCGGAAACAGTTCTGGTAGGGAGAAGGGGATGGAGCGGGGGAGAACGGGGGCGAATGAGCAACACCACTTCGCGGTTACCTTTTTATGGGGAAGACGCCAGGAGGCTGGCTCTTCACTATTTCCCCCAGCCGCGCCTCTCATAGGCACACCACCGCAGGTTACAACAATAGGCCATGTTCCCACTTCCCACATTTAATGCGCGGATTTGACGTGTGTCGGTGCAACAAACATTTGTGTTTGCCGCCCGGACTTGTGCATAGGAGTGCGGCGGATCATACATCAAGTATCAATGCTTGACTCAAGATAAGCCAGAGAAACCGCTCTTCGTGAGATAAAGGAGCGCATTCAGAAGACCAAACCAACCAGAGAAGCCCCCAGGAAGATCTCTCATGCTGGGCGGGCGAGTCCGGCAGGGTCGAGACTACGCCTGGGGACGAGGCCTAACCGCCCCGGCAAGATCTTCGGGGCCGCTAAGGACAAAACAAGACTTCAGAACAAGAGCCCGGCAGGCTCCGTGCCGGCTGGCATCTGCCAGGACGCCACCGCTCCACCTCATCACACAACAATCACTAACCATTGCGGTGTCAAGCTCTCGAGCGGCTAGGTGGATCCTGTCGAGCACGTGATAACTTGCGGGAGACAAAAAATACCTTTAATGACACCCGTCCAAGAGGCATGTTATACAGATAAGAGGTAGTTAGGCAAGCAGTGGAGAAACCTTGCCAGGGCTAACTCTCCATATGACACCTAGCAGTGCATTTAATGCACTTTTTCTAACTGCCATAGTTAGGTATGATAGCACTGTTAGCTATGTAATCATACTATAATGAATGTTTTGCCACTGTGGTCGCCCCTTTAGCTATAAAAGGATGCCCGAGGCAACCTAGCAAAGGTTTCAAACTTTTGATCCCTCAACACTTATACGCGTGTAGCTGCACTCCCTGAGGCACCATTGCCGGGCTTGAGCGCTCCGCATCTTCGTGTTCCTCCAAACCGATCCACCAAAGCAGGAGTAGAGTGTTACGCTGCCAAGCAGCCCGAACCTAGGTAAAAGAGAGTTGTCCTCGCCGTGCTGCCCTGTTGCTTCTACTCTTTGTGCAATGTGATCGCCCCCATGCCGAACCACAAAGGGGAAACCATGCCCCATAGGTCATCGTGATCCACCACGGCATCTTTGGCGCACTAGGTAGGGGGTCTTCACCTGTATGAATCTGAGACAACAGCCAGCGCGTCAACCTTTATTGTCTTCTGCATCGTCAATTGCTCCCAAGAAGAAGAGCGGTGTGGCGGCGTACCCTTCCGCTTCGAAGGCCCCTTCACCCGCGGCTACAGGCACCACTAGCACTGCAACCACGGCGGGTGGAGTGGGCACCATGAGCGCTTGATCGCCTTGGGTGGTAGGACCATCGCCCCCACCACAATTGGAGCAGGAACTGGGGTCGCTGGGGCTACCCAGATCCCTCATCTTCTAGAGAGCATGCTCACGCCAACGTAGGTCGAGGGGATGCCCAGCTTCCGCCTACCCACCACACTAGTGAGCGCAATCATCGTAGTGGCGACGCCCGCTCTGGTGCAAGCTAAGATCCTCTGACCACGCCGACCAGAGGGGCGACTTCAAGACACGCGCTCCGGCCCACGCAGGGCGAGCGTGGCAAGACTCCGAGCGGCGCCGTCGACCCACAATGACCGCGTCCACATGGACAGGGCCCAACTGATCAGGAGCTTGGCCACCAAGTACAGCACTAGCCACGCCAGACCGCCCTGGTGATTGGCCCAAGGCGGCAAGAGCACAACAACGCTCCTTCTGGCTAGTCCAGGAGTCAAGCAGCGTCATGTTCTGCTTCCATGCCATGCAGGGGACAGTGGCGGAAGCAATGGCAAGGGCTCAGTTGCTGCTGAATTTTCCTCCTGCAGCAGACAAGGTGGACGAGTGGAGAGCCATCATCCAAAGCCTCATCTGGTTTGCTGAAGCCAACAAGCCACAGCCTGCGGAGCCCTCGCGATGCCTGCAAACGACACAGGCAGCCAACACTGGTGGTCACGTTGAGAGGACCACACCTACGGTGCAGTCCCCTCTGCGGCTACATTCTCTGAGGCAGCCTCGGTGGGCTCAGCATGTCGATGAGCCCGACGAGATGTCAAGGGCCTCGTTCAACCCACAGGTTCAGCAAGATCAGCACCATGTGTTGAAAGACAGGAAGAAGGAAGACCCCGCGTCACCATCGAGCGGCACCGCGAGGCACGCCGTCAATCAGATAGGCATAATGGCCCAGACATTGACGAACCTGTGCCTAGTGCTATTGGGTACTTGCCTTATGATGTAGGGTGCCCCACATTCACTCGCGAGCGGCGGCAAGTCCGTTGGCCATCGTCCCGCACCTTCAAACCTGACCTGCTAGAGAAATAAGATGGAAAATTGAACCCGACAGAATTTTTGGGCATCTATACGATCACCGTCCAAGCTACCAGGGGAAGGGATGAAAAAGTGCTCGCAAACTACTTTCCATTGGCACTCAAGCTCAATGTGAGATCTTGGCTGAAGCACCTGCCTGAGCATTCCATCTTCTCATGGGCAGACCTGTGCAACAAGTTCGTTGGCACCTTTACAGGTGGCCATCAAGAGCCCAGTGACCTACAAGCCCTCTTGCAAAAGGAGGGAGAGAGCTTGCGGAAGTATTTGCAAAGATTCAGTCGAGTACACCGCAATATCCCAAAGATACATCTGGCAGCAGTGATTGCCGCATTCCACACGAATGTGCGCAATCGGAGGATGCGTGCCAAGATGAATGTTCGGCTATCAAAGACCGTCAACGAACTATATACGTTGTCAGACGGGTGTGCTCGTGCTGAGGAGGGGAGGAGACTTCCACGGGAGGAGATTGGTGTTGAAGTCGATTCAGAGGATGACGACGACACCACCGCCCCAAGGAAGAAGAACAAAAACCACAACAAGAAGCGTAAAGGAAAAGCAGTGATGGCCGTTGAGAGCTCCAGTGATCCCACACCAGCAGGAAAGCAAAGACCAAGACACCCGGCAAGGAAGCCGCTACACGCGCTGATTGCCGGGCGGCTACGACAGCAGAGAAAACTGTCAAATCCGATGGGCCGTATTGCAAGATCCACCGAACCAAGGGCCATGATCTCCAAGAATGCAGACAAGTTGAACAGCTTGTTGACAGACAGAAGGCTGAATATGAAAAGCATGATAAGGAGAAGGGCCAGGATGGCACTGGCGGGAAACGCCATGGCAGCCATGGTGGTCACTGCGGCAAGACCAATCAGCAAAAGGAAAAGCCCACCAGGGGCCGTAAGAGAAAGGAAGGTGATGATGACAGTGAAGTAGATGACGATGATGAGAGAGAATAGGAATTTCAGAAGGCTACTTAGGTAATGTGCATTGACGGGGGTGCATCTTTGCACTCCTCTCACCGCCAACTTAAGTAGTGGTCGCATGAGGTGAATGCGGCAGAGCCGGCAGCAAACGCTCGGGAACCACTTAAATGGTCCCGCACGCCCATCATTTTTGTTGTTGAGGACAATCCAGATTGCACCACTGTAGTCGGATTCTTGCCATTCTTAGTTTCACCAACAATCCGCAACCTCAAGGTCACCAAGATGTTGGTTGACGGCAGGGCAGGGTTGAGTCTGATTTCTCCTAACACGATTAAGAAACTCCAAATTCCTGACGAGGACCTCAAGAGGACTGGCACATTCCAAGGTATCAACCAAGGAAGAATCCAACCTAAGGGAAATATCACAATGCCGGTGACGTTTGGCAGGGAATTGAACTACATGATTGAGAAAGTTGTGTTTGATGTTGTTAAGCTTCCCCTGCCATTCAACGCGATCCTTGGTCATCCAGCTTTGGCCAAGTTCATGGCGGCATCCCATTACGCATATAACACCTTGAAGATGCCGGGGCCAATAGGGGTCATTTCCATCCCGTCAGATAAGAAGGATGCGATTATATGCGTCGACAAGATGTACAGAGATGCGGTAGGAGCAGAGGCCATCGAGGCCTTGGCTCCTGGCAAAGAAGGAAAGAATAGTAAGAATACTATCAAGGACACCGACAAGGACCCCGGGAAACGCACCTCTTCAGAGTGCGCTACGCCCAACAGTGACTTGCGGAAGGTTCAGCTAGCAAGAAACCAAGGCTGCTCCCTGCAGCGAAGAAGGTTCTGGCAAGGCAGGATGGCACTGATGGTACCTTTACCATTAGTGCCACCCTTGATGACAAATAGGAAAGCGCGCTCATTGCCTTCCTACGGGCGAATGTTGATGTGTTTGCGTGGCAACCGTCTGACATCCCCGGTGGTCCCAGGGAGGTAATCGAGCACAAGGTCAGAAAGCAAGCCTTGGAGCAGCAGCAGTTCATCGCCGAGGAAATCAAGAAACTTGAAGCTGCAGGTTTGGTCAAGGGAGTGTTGCACCCAACTTGGTTAGCAAATCTAGTGGTGGTGCGCAAGGCAAATGGGAAGTGGAGGCTTTTATTGACTTCACTGACTTGAAGAAAGCATGTCCAAAGGATCCCTTCCACTTGCCACGCATCGATCAGATTGTCGATTCCACTTCAAGATGTGATTTTCTCTCTTTCCTTGATGCATACTCCATCTACCACCAGATCTTCATGGCCAAAGAAGATGAAGAGAAAACCGTGTTTGTAACCCATGTGGCATGTACTGCTTTGTACGTATGCCTTTCGGGGGAAAAAGCGGCGGGTCCACGTTCGCAAGGGCTGTGCAGATTGGTTTTCAACCTCAGCTACACCAGAACATAGAAATCTACATGGATGATATAGCGGTCAAGACCAGAGACAAGTCCACACTAATCAAGGATCTAGAAGAAACCTTTGCAATTCTGCGGAAGAACAACTTGAAGCTCAACCCAGAGAAATGCGTCTTTGGTGTTCCGTTAGGCAATCTCCTTGTATTTTTTCTGTCTCAGCTAGGGATAGATGCCAACCCTGACAAGATCAAAGCAATAGAGTAGGTCCAAGCCCTGAAAACTGTCAAGGATGTGAGGCGTATAGCTGGTTGCGTTGCTACGCTGAGCAGGTTCATTTTGAAGTCCGCTGAGCATGCCTTGCCGTTCTTCAAAATCTTGAAGAAGGCAGGCCCAATGAAATGGACCCCAGAGGCGGAGGCTATGCTATGAGATTTAAAAACCTACCTTTCCTCTGCAACAACCTTAGTCGCGCCTAGACCGCAAGAGCCACTGCTGTTGTTGTACTTAGCAGCAACGAATCAGGTGGTTAGTGTTGCGGTTGTGGTGCAGAGCGAAGTGGTTAGCAAAGAAGCTGAAGCGGCAGAGTCACCGAGTGATGAGCCAAACCTATCCCCGGCAAGGCCTAGCATTGACAAGGAAGGAGGGACACAAGTAGATGCTGATAATTAGAAGACGTCAGCAAAGAAGAAAATGGTGCAGCGACCAGTTTACTTTGTCAGCTCCCTCCTGCAGGGGGCTAGGTCAAGGTACTCTGGGTGCAAAAGTAGATTTTTAGCCTCCTCATGGCCTCAAGGAAACTGCACCATTACTTCCAAGCTCACAGATCATAGTTGTCACTCGACTCCCACTATAGCACATTCTGAGGAATCCCGAGGCTACCGGCAGGATAGTGGAATGGGCACTGGAACTATCAAGTTTCGCTTTGAAGTTTGAAAGCATGGCAACTATCCAGAGTAGGGCACTGGCATAATTCATCGTAGAATGGACACCAACGCCTGATGAAGAGGTACTTGAAATAGCTCTCCCCAGCAGAGAGACCCCCAAAGAGTGGATCATCTACTTTGATGGTGCTTTCTCGCTCCAAGGCGTCGAGGCTGGAGTGCTACTTGTCGCACCCACCGAAGAGCACCTCAAGTATTTCATCCAGATGCACTTCCCTAGGGAGGATGCTACTAACAACACGACAGAGTATGAGGGGCTCCTTGCCAGCCTCAGGATTGCAATAGAATTGGGGATAAAGAAGCTAATCATTCATGGTGATTCTCAGCTCGTTGTGAAACAAGTGAATAAGGATTACCAGAGCCCACTGATGGAGGTGTATGTTGAAGAAGTGAGAAAGTTGGAAGGGCACTTTGATGGGTTGCAATCGGAACACATACCCCATGCGGAGAATGGCGTTCCGGATCACCTGTCCAAGTGCGCTGCTCAGAAGCTCCCTGTGGAACCAGGAACTTTTGTACTTCACTTAACTCAACCTTCAGTCTCCCCATCAGCTTTGGCCAGAAAGAGAAGGAAACTAAACACCGGCAGACATTTCCTGGCAGGGCTCCCTAGAGCCGCTAGTGAGAAGGCTGCCGAGGGGAACCTTATGTTGGCTGGTGAGCTGCATCCTCCAGTAGAACCCCAAGTTCTCGCTGTTAAGGCTAGCGCTCGCACGACAGAGGGAACACCTTTAGTCCTTGTCATCGAGCCACAGGCTCCGACATGGGCACATCACATAGTCCAATTCCTGCAAACAGGAGAGCTTCCCGATGACTCAGAGGAGTCTGAAAAGGTGGCCCGGCAATCGAGTATGTATCAGTTTGTGGATGACACTCTGTACAGAAAAAGGGCGAATGGTGTGAAGTTGAAATGTATTAGCCGGGAAGATGGACTAGTGCTGTTGGCAGAGATACACAGAGGGGTGTGTGGCTCACACCTAGGATCAAAAGCACTTGTCGGGAAAGCTTTCCGGCAAGGATTCTATTGGCCCACTGCCCTCTGGGATGGAACTGATCTCGTCACTAAATGTGAAGCATGCCAGTTCCACTCCAAGAACATTCATCAACCTGCTCAAGCCCTTCAAACAATCCCTTTATCCTTGCCTTTCACTGTCTGGGGGCTCGATATCTTGGGCCCCTTTCCCCATGCTACCGAGGGCTTTGAATTCTTGTACGTAGCAATCGACAAGTTTACAAAGTGGCCCGAAGTAGAGCCCATGAGGAAGGTGATTGCACAATCAACTGTCAAGTTCTTTGAAGGGCTGGTGTGTCGTTTTGGAGTACCCAATACGGTGATCACCGACAATGGAACTCAATTCACGAGCTGCGCCTTCATGCCGTAAATCCAGAGCCTTGGGAGTAAGGTCTCTTTCGCCTCCGTCGCCCATCCAAGGAGCAAAGGACAAGCTGAAAGGATGAACGCTGAAGTGTTGCGTGGGCTCAAGACAAGAACCTTTGGCAAGTTGCAAAAATGCGGCATGCCCTGGCTTGATGAGCTGCCAGTGGTTCTTTGGTCAATCAGGACAACACCAAAATTAAGCTACTGGCTAGACCACCTTCTCCCTAATATATGGTGCAGAACCAATGCTCCCCACGGAACTCACATACGGGTCGCCTCGAGTACTTGCCTACGATGAAGTAGCACAAGAGTAGCTGCGGCATGACGATGCCACACTCCTCGAGGAGGATCGTCTCCGGGCAGCTGTGTGTGCTACATGTTACTAGCAAGCCCTGCGCCGCTATCACAGCCGCTGGGTTCATGCCCAGAGCCTTGAGGAAGGTGACCTTGTCGTTAGGCGTGTTCAGTACACCAAGGGTGCAAACAAGTTGACGCCGAAGTGGAAAGGCCCTTACTGGGTAGTACGTGTCACCAGACCTAGCGCAGTCCATCTGGAGACCGAGGATGCCATCCCAATGCAGAACTCATGGAATGTTGAGCATCTTCGCAAGTTCTACCCGTGAGGCGTGGTTGCCGGGCCTTGCCCCAGCAGCCTGTTGTGTACAAGCATAGTCTCCGAGACTTGTAACCCTTTGTACAAAGCTAGGCGCTGGCCCTGTGCGTAGCCGAATGAAAATAAAGTGTTTTCATAAAACTTGCATGCATGATTTCTTGTTTGCTTAAGTATGATCTTAATGTGATTACACTAGTTTTTAGATAAGATGACTGACATGCCATAAAGGGCCTTGTGCTATCCTCCTTTTCTCTCTGTTGGTAAATGCAGAAAGGTTCCTCATGAGCAATTTCCCCGGGAGGAGGATAGAAGCAAACCAGCGTACATTCAATCCCCGATGACTCTTTCTCATCTAAAACAACAAGAAGCACAGGGAAGAAAGATAAGTTTACTTTGCCTCCAATGTCCCATCACTCCATGTATTATTTGTGTATAAGAAACATACACACGAGGAAACCTTGCCGCATCTACCATTCGCGCTCCTGTCCTTGATTCGAGTCCACTCGACAAGGTTGGTTGTAGCTGCGTTTGGCGAGATTGGTAAGGGACCGGCCTTTATTCGTGCTCCTAACCTGTTTTGATCTCACTAAACGAAGTTGGATAGCAGCTGCGTTAAAGTCCGGCAAGTGGCTTAGCCGAAAACTTTTCTCACAAAAGTGTATCAAGGGCCCATCCTTCAGTATGTCTAAGTACATGTACAAGTATCCAACAAGCTCTTTTTTTCAAAATTGTGTGGACAAACAAGTACAAATCATATGAGTATCAACATGGATGAAGGATTACATAAATTTGATTCAAACTTGTCAAGTGCCTACATTTTTTGATTTAAAAAGATAAGTACTCCTTAATGCCTATCTTGTCCCTTTCCTCGTAGGAATTACATTGAAAAGGAAAGAGGGCAAAAGGAGTGCCTGGGCAGAAGCCCAGCCTGACCCCGTCAGGACCAGTGGGACGCAGCCTCATAAGATTGGGAGCGCACTTCCCCGGCAAGGAAGAAGAGGCCAGAGACGGAGAGACTGGGTAGGCGATGCCCTGGTCACCCCCGCCAGGAAGCGAGGGACGCACGAAGCTGGAGTCCACGAGCCTGTCGGGGTCCAGCTGGAGGAAGCGGTGACATCCAGGCCAAGCACCATCGGCAAATCACTCTGCCAAGGTCGAGATGCATATGATGGTGCTGCCGGTGCCTAGCTGATGGTGATGGTGCGGCCGACGTTCAGCCGGAGTCCGAGTCGTCGCCTTCATACTTGACGACCAGGGGCTCGTCATCGCCGTCTTTGCCATCAGTGTCCTCCTCATCGCTGTCGCTCGAGGAGGAGCTTTTGTCTTCGCTCAAGCTTTCCATGCATCACCCAAGGCGAGCACCTGAGCGCCCGAAGACCTTGATGGAGAGCATATCAGACTCCACCAACTTGAAGCGGAGGACGTGCCCTTCTGCAATGTAATTGTCGGGACTTTGGGACTGGGGGTACCAAAGCCCGTCTGCCTGCGGCCCATCACGTGTGATCGTAAAAGGGCCCGGCGCGGCCCATCTTCAAGGCTTCACGAGCAAGACCCTTGTGAGGGCCCCCGCCTCGCGAGGCGAGCATCGGTAGGCGTTGTGAGGTGCCCCGAGGGCTCCACGAGGGGCGGCCTCTCGAGGCCCCTCGCGGGGCGAACACTTCTAGGCTCGCCTCAATACCTCGCGACACAAATGGGTGACGCGAGCCACGACGAGCGTCGCTAGATGGGCACCAGCTGGCACAGACTAGGATGATTTCCTCTTTGGTTCTAAAGGAACAAGGCCAGCACGCGGGTTCCCAAGGTAGCCCCAAAGGTTGCCTCTTTGGTGCAACAAGACTAGGACACTGGCTTGGCAGGACGAAGGTCATCGTCGAGCCCACCTGCACGTCATGGACAGAAGCTTTGCAGGCGAAGACCACCTTTTGCCAGGATAAGATGTACTCTTGTCCCCCTTCGAAATTGGCCGTTGTGGCATCCCTTCCCGCCTAGAGTTTTCAGGGGAAGAGGACCAGGTCTATTATAAGTATAGGCTAGTCTCCACCATATAGAGGGAACATGTGGGTCGAGTCTTGAGCCCTCTCGAGGCAGTTCATCCTTGTACTCATTCATACTCATCCTCCCCTGCGAGGCAATCCACCACAAAGCAGGAGTAGGGTTTTACATCGCAAGGTCACCCGAACCTGGGTAAATCATCTTGTTCCTCCCTTCTTCCCTCTCGCTTGAGCACGTCACAACATCGTCGTGAGGCAGTGAGCAGCGAGCCATAGCCTAGTGAAGTTCTCCACGCACACCCAAAGTTCAAACCTTGCTTTAGGTCCCCGGAGCCCCGATTCCGACAGTAATGGGTGCGGGCGAAGGTCTTCCAACCACGCCTGAGAAGCATAACGCGAGGTGCGGGGAACTCGATGTTCGCCCACACAGCACCATTACAGCAGCCGCTCATGCACAGCCGCAACCCAAGCGGTTGGTCGACCTCCATCACCCTGCTGAAGGGGCGAGTGAGCCGCAGGCGGTTGCGCGGAGGATCGCGCAGCTTGACGATGAATTCCAGCGCCGTGTCCCCCGCGTGGCCTTCTAGCGGTGTTGGAGCAGTTGGAGGAGGGGTGGCGAGTGCACCGCTCTATCCACCTCGACCGTGGGTGCTACGTAGACCCTGTCCACGCCCCGCAGCTCCACCTCATGCGCTGGAACCAGCCTCTGTAGCTGAAGTGGAGACAGGAGCAGGGTGTCGAAGAGAAGATCTCATCGCTACGGTCGAAGCACGAGTGTGGCCTCTTCCTCTCGCCATGCTGGAAGAAGCAATAAGGTTGGAGAAGGGAGGAATGGTCAATGAGCATCACCACTACCCCATACCTCCCTTTATAGCGGGAGCGAGGGGGAGCTGGCTCTCCACTATTCTGGAGCAACCGACCCGCTCCCCCAATCCATCCTTCTGCATCCCTGGATGACGTCCAGATTCATCAGCCGCCCCACTACACCAATCCGAAGCGCTGCATATTTTGCCAAGGCCCACGTTCCCGCACATTGCGCATCCACCACCAACCTTGCGCGATGCATGCGGTGCGTGTGGCGGAAACGGCAGGCATAGTGGGTGAGCTAAAGGTAAAATGGCAGTTACCCCGGTTCACGCGCGGGCGCCCTAATGGGTTCCCGTGGACGTGGGTGCCCCTGGTTTACAGCATGAATGCCGCGTGCCGTCTGAGTGTTGAAGATACCATGGGAAACCTGGGGGCTGACTCAAGTCCAGATTAATAAAGAAGCAAAGAAGATCTCAAAAACATAACATCAGCCCCGGCAAGGCTGACATGTACGCCTTTGCATTTGATGGGCCTACCCCAACGATGCCTGGCGACACATATGGACCAGGCGCGGGGGCTCCTGTCGGTGCAACAAACGTTTGTGTTTGCCGCCCGGACTTCTGTACAGGCATGCGGCAGACCATACATGAAGTATCAATGCTTCACTCAGGATAAGCTAGAGAAACTGCTCTTCGTGAGATAAAGGAGCGCATTAAGAAGACCAAACCAACCAGAGAAGTGCCCAAGAAGATCTCCCATGCCGGGCAGGCAAGTCAGGCAGGGTCGAGACTGCGCCTGGGGACGAGTCCAAGCCGCCCCGACAAGATCTTCGGGGCTGCTAAGGCCAAAAGAAGACTTCAAAATGAGATCCCGTCAGTCTACGTGCCGGCAGGCATCCGCCAGGACGGCACCGCTCCACCTCATCACACATCAGTCACTAATCAGTGTGGTGTCAAGCTCTCGAGTGGCTACGTGGATCCTGTCGAGCATGTGGCAACCTATGGGAGAAGAAATTACCTTTAATGACACCCATCCCAGAGGCGTGTCATGCAGATAAGGGGTAGTTAGGCAAGTGGTGGAGAAACCTTGCCGAGGCTACCTCTCCATATGACACCTAGTAGTGCATTTAATGCCTTTATCCTAACTGCCAGAGTTAGGTATGATAGAACTGTTAGCTATCTAATCATACTATAATGACTGTTTTGCTACTATGGTCGCCCTATTAGCAATAAAAGGAGGCCCAAGGCAACCTAGCAAAGGTATCGAACTTTTTATCCCTCAACACTTATACGCGCGTAGCTGCACCCCCCGAGGCACCCTTGCCGGGCTTGAGCACTCCGTGTCTTCGTGTTCCTCCAGATCAATCCACCAAAGCAGGAGTAGGGTGTTATGCTGCCAAGCGCCACCAACCTGGGTAAAAGAGAGTTGTCCTCGCCGGGCTGCCCTATTGCTTCTGCTCTTTGGGTAATGTGATCGCCGCTATGCTGAACAACAAAGGGGCAAACATGCCCCATAGGTGATCGTGATCCACAATGACAACATGCGTCAACATGAACCATCATGATTACATATTGCAGTAAAAGATCACAGCAGTTGTTCTCCGCCATGTGTGTCCGTGCATGTTTTTGCGCCTAGCCTAGCGATGCTTCAGACGAGTGTGTGGCTCAGGCCCGGGGGCTCCTGTCGATGCACTAAGAACGGGACCCTTAGTGCCCTTGACTTATGCACGGACACTGGCAGCATCCCCGGTAGGGCGTCTTGCCGGAGGCCAGCCCAAAACCATGAAGCACATCAAGAAGACCAAGCACAAGACAAGCATCAAAGCAAAGCAGTGGAAGCAACCTTCACCGACAAGGTTGAGCTGACAAGACAAAGACCCGGCAAGCCCCGTGGTGAGCGGATCCCGGCCAACTACCAGTGCTCCATCTCATCAGCCAGCTGGTCGCTGATCAGTGAGGTGTCGAGCCTGTAGGTAGCAAGGTGGAGTTCGCCGGTGTGTGTCGGCACGCTGGAGAGAAGTAGCGACACCCATCCAAATAGCATGTCGCACTAATAGGAGTTAGCTGGGCAAGCGGTGCTGCATCCTTGCTGAGGCTTCTCCTCCTCGTGACACCTAGCGATGCATTAAATGCACTTTCTCCTAACTAGCAGAGTTATGTATGATTGCACTGTTTGCTGTCTAATCATGATGTATTTGCCTTTTTGCCACTGTGGTAACCCCTTGAGATATAAAAAGAGGGCGAGGGCAACTCATACAAGGGTTGGAACCCATTCTAACCCCACGCACATTTGCTCATGTAGCTGCCTTCTTCCAGCACCTTACCGGGGGGAGCGCTCCTTGTACTTGTGCTCCACATTTCAATACAGCAAAAGCAGGAGTAGGGTATTACACCTAAAAGGTGGCCCGAACCTAGGTAAACGATCCTCACGCTCTTTGCTATCCTGCTCTTTGCACTTTGTGCAATCCCTTCGCCGAACCACAAAGGGGCTTGTTAGTCCCGTAGATCATCATTCCACACCGACACAATGGTATCATTCACTATGGCATCTCTGTATGGTGTGTGTGTGTGTAGGAAAGGGGTTAACAACTTACTGGACCATACCCTACCTGTGGCAGGGACATGTGGTAGTACGAATCAAGTTTGTGGGTTACCAAAACAAGACTTGATTTATGGTTGACTCGGGAGGTTTATGTTCCCTGCAGTGGTTAGCATGATACATTTCTTTAGTACCAACAGGGCAACCCGGCATGTTCCAACATGCCATCATTGGTCATTCTCTCACAATGAGATTTCTATCTTACAATCACTTTTACTAGTGACAGATTCTTTCCTACAGGTTAGTCAGACCAACCATAGGCATGTGTGGTGCAAGTGTTTCTTGTTGTAGTGAAATCAAATACTAACAATGGACCACATATGCATGATCATCTATATGCAATTCCATTTGAGTTAACATAAACATGCTTCAAAAATTCAACAAGCAATCAACCAAGCAGTCATCATATCAAGTGTTCAAGATGCTTGCCTTGAGTATCTAGGGGTGTTAAGTACAATCCCAAAGCTTTGAAGAAATCATTTCCCTCCATTTTCCTATTTTCAAAAATATACAAAAGTCACATAAATCCAAAACAGTACCATGGGTGTATTAAGAATTGGGTCCTTAATACCCCAGACTTATGCACAGGCAGTTGTAGCCTTTTTGACGGCAAGGCTTGATGGAGGAGAACTAAAGCCAGATTATAAGAATACAAAGAAGATCTCCAAAAACAGAGGTCAACAATATTGGAGATACAACTTGAAGACCCGGCAAGATCCTTGCCAAAGAGAGAGAGCTAGCTAAAACCCACCAAATCCCAGGCCCGGCAAGCTCCGAACACGGCAAGAATCCCACTACCTTTGGCACCGCTCCACCTCATTGAACAGGTTGTCACTTGTCGGTTAGGTGTCAAGTGGGCAGGTAGTTAGGTGAGGCTTGTCTGGGCACATGGCAGCTCGCCGCCGAAGATATAGCTTCAATGACACCCGTCCTAGGATCATGTCAAGGAAATAAGAGGTAGATGGGCGAACGATACAGAAGGAGAGACCATCCTTGCCGGGGAGCTCCATCCACAAGACACCTCAAGCGCAATTAATGCGTTTGTCCTAACTCGTTAGAGTTAGGTGATAAGCACTATAGCCACTATTTACCGTGTATATTTACCAGTTTTGCCAATGTGGTGACCCCTTACACTACAAAAAAAAAGACATGCATGACATTTTGCCCTGAATGATTTTTTTTCTGTCATGCTTATGACACTTCTATGACGATAATTGTGACAAAACCACGTATCATCATAGATGTGGTGGGCTCCTACTTCTATGACAAAAAATCATGACAGAAAATGGGCTTTTCGTCATGGGCCGGCCGGGGACGCACCTGCATGACATTCTTTGGGTCGTCCATGACAAAAAAAATCATGGTAGAAGCGAGGGCGATGAAAATATCGGGGAGTTCCCGGTTACGGTGGGTGGTCGGGGCCGAGCGATGCACGGAGGTTTGCGCGTTTCTCTCGTACACGTCCGCGCTTGGGTGCGAGGCGTTGGGCTCTAACTAAAGCCGAGCGAGGCGTTCGCTTACTAAACCCGAGCGATTGCACTAGCTACGTTACTGAACCCGAGCGATCGATCCCTGGCTATTAACTGAACCCGAGCGATTCCTTCACTACTACTGCTAACTGAAGACGATCGAACCTACTGCCTCTTGATGAACAGTGACCGTTGTTGACGGTTGGATGAATAGTTCCCAGTGGGGGTTGGACGAACATGACCCCGTGGTAGTAGAGGCCGTTGCCGCTGGATGAACAGAACCCCAATCGAGGAGGCCACCACACAACCGAGCCGGTTGGGGTGGATCAACAGGACCCCGTGGAGGGCTGGTTGAACAGTAGTCGGTGGAGGCTGGATGAACAGGACACCGTGGAGGGCTGGTTGAACAGTAGCCGATGGAGGCTGGATGAACAGTAGCCTGTGGATCTACAGTAGCTGGTGGAGGCTGGAGGAAGTCGACGGTGGATGAACAGTAGCCGGTGGAGGCTGGAGGAAGTCGACGGTGGATGAACAGTAGCCCGTGGAGGCTGGAGCGAGGCACTAGACTATGGATGAACAGTAGCCCGTGGAGTCCCGTTTTGCGGTACGCCACACCCCTCCTGATGAATAGGACCCTGTTTTGACAGTAGGCGCTCCAACACAAGTCCATTTCCTCCGTTTTGCGGTACGCCACACCCCTCCCGATCAACAGGACCCCGTTTCGACCGTAGCCGGTCGAACAGAAGGCTGTTTCCTCCGTACTGCGGTACGCCAGACCCCGTTTCGGTTGTTCCGTCCAAGCTGGTTGGCTCCCGATGAACATGACGCATTCCAACCCAGTCTGTTGCCTCCCAATGAACACGATGTTGTTTCTCTATTCTGACCCAGCCGGTTGGTTGCCGATGAACAGGACGTCGTCGTTGTACGCGTCAGAGACCCCGCCCGTATGTACGTACATAGCTGTATTTACTTTCTTGCAGCGTGGCTATACGTACATGTACACGATATAGACGGGACTGCCTGAATAGCTACCGCTCCTTACTGGGCCACGGTTCATCGTGGCAGAAAGGCCGATGGACCAGTATGTACGTACACGTTTGCGACCAGAATGACAACGCTACATACGCTTCGACCGGGTGGGTCCCGGCTGTCCGGGAGGATAAGGAGGCACTTCCTTGCATGCGAAGATATTGTTTCTGGGTCCGAGCTGACAGGGGGAGGATTATTTTTTTTGTGCGTAATAAGGAGGCACTTCCTTGCGTGCGAAGATGTAGCTAGTGGGTCCATCTGTCAGCCTCACCGCGTACAGTCCTCTTCCGATGGCTGTCGTTCATTGACCACGTGGACCATGCCGTGCGGACAGCACCCAGGCGGTGGACGATGGTGAGACAGGGAATGACACAGAGCCTGGGAACACGTGGAGGGTAGTACGAGGGTTGACTGGTTCGGCTGCGGTGTGAGGCTGCCGTCGTAGTAGAATAACAGGGGGTGTGGGCGAGTAGAGGGATGGCCTGGCAGTGGTGGGAGTAGTAGGGGGCGGTGAGGCCTGAGCGGCAGCACAGCCAGCCACGGGAGGCAGGAGCACGCGTTGGTTTGGACGGCTGGAGCAAGAAAATTAGAGGTTGAAGAAGCAGGATGACCGCTGGATGTTAACAATCCAACGTTCACTAGTGATAGAATCATTTGTTGACTAAGTTGACAAAGCATTGCGTACACGTCAACTTAGTAGGGCCACAAGTCAGCCTCCAAATCTGGTGGGCCCCAGCTGTCATTGGGAGCACTTGTTATTTTTCGCTTAATAAGGAGGCACTTCCTTTCGTGCCAAGATATAGCTGGTGGGTCCCAGCTGTCATGGGGAGGATTCATTCTTTTTGGTGTAATAAGGAGGTACTTTCTTGCATGCGGCCATGGACCATGTGGATCCCAACTGTCAGCCTCTCCATGTACATCCCTCTTCCGATGTTGTCGTTTGTTGACAATGTTAACCACGCCGTGCCGAGAACACCAACGCGATG
Organism: Thinopyrum elongatum; assembly: GCA_011799875.1. Classification (NCBI taxonomy): domain Eukaryota; kingdom Viridiplantae; phylum Streptophyta; class Magnoliopsida; order Poales; family Poaceae; genus Thinopyrum; species Thinopyrum elongatum. The sequence continues at coordinate 344,907,609 of CM022300.1, forward strand.
GACGACGGCGAGACCCAGGAAGGGAATGACCCGGAGGCGGTGAAGCCACAGAAGTGGAGGGATGTGGGAGAGTACATGTATGACCTAGCCAGCGGTGGGAGTAGTAGGGGCGGCCAGGCCTGCGCGATAGCACAACCGGCCATGGGAGGCAGATGCAGGCGCTCCAGCCGGCGATGGTTTTGGTGGGTGGAGCAAGAGCAACTAGATCAGAGATTGAAGAATCAGGATCGCCGTTGGATGTCAATCCAACGACTACAGATGGCAGAATAATTTGTTGACTTTTTGTTTTAGACCATTAAATCTTTTTGGTCACTAAATGGACAGCACCTTGCGCAGGCTTCGTCTAGTGGGCCAACAAAGTCAGCTTCAAAAGCTATGGCAGAATGTAGCCCATTTATTTAGGTTTTACAGCCCATTTCATTTTGTTTGCCAATACATCTATTTCCTAGGCTTTGACTCAAAAAATAATCTATTTCCTAGGCTAGGTAAAAATAATAATGTTGATTTAGTATTTATGATAATTTACAGCGCATTTTATTATTTATTTGAATACACCTATTTACTGGGCTGGGTGAAAAATAATATTGTGTACATTCAACCCATTTATCATTCTGATAATTTACAAGCCATTTGATTTTAGTAGAAATGGACCCATTTTCTGGGATAGGTGAAAAAACAATGATGGTCTGGACTGAGCATTTCGTATAAGAAATAATATTGAGATAGGAATATTATTAAAAAATTAAGTTGGGCTTGGTAATCTTATTATATAAAAATTGAACTAAGCTGTGCATTTTATTAAAAGAAACATAGGCCAGGCTGCGCTTATTTTAGGATCTTGGGTACAACTGTCGGCCCAGTTGCATTGCTGATGTTCAACGAAAAAGGCCTGTGTAGTACAGTACAACTTTACATGGCTACTCAGCCCACATTCAACGACGCCTGAAAAGGCCCTAACAAGGCTTCTGTACAACTTTTTGAAGTCACTGAGCTCAATTAATAACTTAAGAAAAAAGTTAGAGTACAGTGGAACGTAATTAAAAGCTGTCACGAGCGAAGAAATAATTCAGCGGTCCCACTTGTGTTTGTGTGTGTGTGTGTGTGTGTGTGTGAGAGAGAGAGAGAGAGAGAGAGAGAAAGAGAGAGAGACCCATCGGTCGATGCTCGTAAATACATCTTTCAGCCATAGGCATTGCTGATGCTCAGTAAAAACTTATATAGTTGACACAATCATATAGAACATCATAGCACACTGAACTTGCATCCAAAAATTTCACGCAGGCGGCACAATCAGGGTGGAAGCAGTGGATCGCTACGGGTAGGGCTATGTTGAAACCAACGAACTCGTACATAACCGTTCATCGTCTTTATCAATGACGGGGAAATATCTTGAATGTTGTGCAAAGAAAACAGAGAGACAACACAATAAGTTCTGCTACCACATTAAGTTGACGTACACCCCTTTCTAAAAAAATTACAACTACAAAAGTAGAACAGGTCACAATCAAATGTACTGGCACATCAGTGCTTTACACCGATACCTCGGATTTATTTAGTATCTGAGAGGATTCAGTTGTTACCTCAAATTAGAGCACATCCAGGCAGCCAGCCCTGCCTCTTCTCCCAAAGAAGAAGCGGCCTCCGCCGCGCGATGGAGTAGGCCCTGTGCCATCCATCGTTCCAAGCAACACGGGGAAAGTCTGATGTTGACTCCTGTACTGGACGTTGTCGACGGACCCTGGCACCAGCGGCAGTGGCAGGAATTCGATTAATGCATTGACCACTTCTTCGACATGCATGAACACTCGATACAGGTACATCCCTAACATGGTCCACGGCGGCCTTGGTGGCGATGAATAGTACAAACCCGGCTCTTGCACCGGTATCTCAACACCAATCACATTCGGTATGGTGGACGGCTTCTTCATCCATGCCATAACCGTCAGAGCCCAGCTGTCTGGAGGAACAAACATACTTACGAGCTCACCTCCTAGGTCGTTGATAAGCTCATTCATGGACTCGTTGTTCCAAGCACGTCGAGGCATGCCGTGGAAGGTAAGCGTTGTTAAAAACTCAAGCTTAGAGGGCACCGAGCCCCATCCTGGGTGCCACCGATCAAAGCTCACCAGCATGCCATCACAGAACAAACGCCAGAAAGATTCGAACACATGACTGCAGTCGAAAGTTGTCCGGAACCTGATGAAGAAATCAGCTGGTGGCGGACAGACTTCGACGAGCAAGTCAACTATTTGGATGCCGTGCGTAATGCCAAGAGCTTTGACATGGTTGTCCGGCGAGACGTTAGGCCGGTCGCTGTTGATGGTTACCATCAGCACTTCGCAGGCAAATTGGTCGTCAAGCGCCGCCATGCCACTGTTGAGCGACAGCACGCAGCGCCCGAAGGCAGGATGGACCTCAGGATCTCTGGCTCGGAGATCTGCGTTGACCGGCGACATGATAGTGTGCTTGAGTACAAGGAGTACAGGAGGGGGATTTGGGGGAACTAGAGTAGGATACGAGATTCCAGAGGTGGAGAAGGGGCGGGAGATTGGGGATGAAAAGGTAGCATGAATTTCGAACACGTGACAATATGCTCTTGGCGCACAAGCGCACGAAAACACCGGTGGCGCCCACATGTCGGCCTAAGAGTCCTTTTTCTTTCTTTTGTTGAGTGCCCGGCCTGAGAGTCATAATTGACCTATTTGGCATTGCGTTACTACTCGGCCCATATTCAACGACACCTCACTGGCCCAAACAAGTGTACATCATCGAAAAGACACTGAGCTCAAATTATAACTTAAAAAAGGAGATATACTCTGAACACTGGAGAATGGTGATGCCCTCATTTAGCCCACCAGCAGTTCGAAACAATAAACAGTTCGAAACAACAATATGTACAACATTCAAACACTAACTAGTGACTACTACTGACATAAACAGCAAGACATGATAGTTCATAAGAAGTCTTGCTACACCACCAAAACGCACCTTTCTGCAGCGCTCAGACTCTCGTGATCCAGACAAGAATGACATTCTAAATAGAGGCAACTATTACATAGTAAGAGTGACATAGACGAGGATGACCAAATGACAAGGAGTATGCATAACAAGAGAGAGAACTACCCATCCAGAACAAGCAGCAAAGACAACAAGTCATTCGAAGAGGGATGATCCAACACCATCATAATTTGCAGCCCCACTTCAGCCACCAGTGATTCGGAGACACCAGAATTCCACCCTTTTGATGCAATAGCCCAATTACCTATCAACCTGAAGGCTTGACCCACATCACTGCCTATCGGACTTGAGACATCCAAGGATCAAACTTAATCAAATAGAGCCTCTCTGCCATCAAGGTCCCTGCCAACGGTGATCTCCTGGTTAATCGGATAATTGAGTCCGAGAAACAGTGAGTGTGAACCAAGGCTGTTTACCTGCCTGCAACTCAAAAATCCTGAAGGCCCCAACAAGCTGGTATCCTGCTCATAGACGTAACAGCCACTGTCCGGATACTCACGTATTTCACGGTGCTTGTCCACAGTGGGGTTTTTGGAATATAACTTTTCCGGCTCATGTGTGCGAATGATCATCAGTCTTTTGCCATTGTCTGATTGAGCGAGGAACCAGTTGTGCTTCCCTGTTTTTGGCAAAGGTGGTGTGCTTACAAAGGGCAGTAACTCTAGGGACACTACATCATATAAAAAAGGACAAGCATTGTTAATGTAAGATCAGCATTGCTCAGAGTATGAGTAGGATAATGCAAATTGGAACTGAGAGGAAAATACAGGGAAATGTATACTAGGTTCAAAAATATAGAAGTGCCATGCATGGTTATACTCATGTTATCTCGCAATCGATTCTTCACAGGAAACTACCATGCCATGCATGTTATGTAATCATGTTCTGTCCTCACGAATAAAATCTTCAAGGAAACTAACACACCATGCATGTTATGTAATCATGTTCTGTCCTCACAAATAAATTCTTCAAGGAAACTAACACACCATGCATTGTTATATACTCATGTTCTGTGGGCAAAATTCTTGTGAGGATATTATTCTATCCATTGATTGCTGAAGGGCGATATAGGTATGTACACATGGTAAGCATTACAGGATTTCACTACTTCCAAATATAGAGTTCTCCATATGCACATTTACTTCCCTAATGTATGGTTAGATGAAACCAACAGTGTGATGCATGTTTCTACATCATGAAAATGAGGAAACTAACATGGCTATTGATACACACTCATATTTAGTAGTACATAGATTACTATAAAGTAAGGAGAATATCCATATCTTCCTAACCGTTTGATTATTTGATGGTACAATTTGGCTGTAATGACATGGTCACAATCGCATGAATTAACTCATTCCAAATATAGTTGATTTATGGCGTCTCTAATACATTGCCATAGTTCTACTCAAATTCTGATCAAACAGGGATATGCCAATCATCACAAAAAGTTCAAACAGTGTCATGGCGTTATCATTAAAATCAGACAAAAACAACTTACACATGTCGTCCGAGAAATTCGTGGTGCCATCTGCTTTGTCGATCGCGTAGATGATGCCATTATGTTCAATAGCATCACAGAAGTGTGTATCAGCTTTGACGATCCACTGCAAGGTGAGATGTCTCCAGCTAAAGAAGGCACCGATGGAAAGATAGGCGAGTCCGCGGTCGAACAAGGCAATTAGCTTGAAGTCTGCGTAATCCGCATATTGTGTGGGCACTTGGCAGATTACAATCTTCTGCAAAACAAGGTCCGTCCAACTGACGTGGTAATCTAGATGACTTGGACCGCGATGGTAAAACCCTACATTCTCCAACGAAGGAAGGATAATCTCATGGGTGTGGAAGTTCATGAGCACCAACTCTTTCCTGTCTTCTCTGACGGCAACCATCCAGTGGGAGTTCATGAAGACCCAGTGCATACATGCCAAGAAGTTTTGGGTGATGGTGATCGGATCAAAGTCCAAGGAAATGATGTACGGCGACCAACTACATACATGCAAAGAAGTTTCGGCTAATGGAGGTCGGATTGAAGTCGAGGGGCATCATGTACGCCTCTGTATCATGGTGAGCAAATCTCGCTAGACCAGATAGCAGCAAGCAGGGTGTCATGAAAAGCTCTGGCCTTGCTTCGACGATGGCCGCATGCATGTCCCTCGAGCATGCAGCCAGCCGCACGACGCTCAACATATCCATACATGAACAACAGAGGTCGAGGATGTCACTGGGGAGATTGCTCCTATCGCGGCTCATATGAGTGCTGCACAGTTTGCGTTCTGTCGTGGTATCACATGGCCACCTATGGGGCCATCGGCCCCTTGTGGTTGGCATGGGGGAAGAGCGCATTGCACAAAGAGCGAAAAGCATAGAGCAGCACGGCAACGATGACACGGATAGTTTTACCCAGGTTCGGGCCGCCGCGAGGCGTAAAACCCTACTCGTGCTTTGGTTGATTGATGGAACGATCGTGGTGGAGACGCAGCGCTCTAGCCTGGCAAGGTCGCCTCGGGGCGAGAGTAGCTACGCGCGTAGGAGCGTACAAGGATCTGAATCCTCTCTAAGTTAGCCACGGCCCTCCTTTTATAGGTCAAGGGGTCACCACAATGGCAAAACAGTCATGTATCCAACAATTAGATTGCCACAGTGCTATCATACCTAACTCTGCAGATAGGACAGGGCGCATTAAATGCACCACTTAGTGTCTCATCGTGGCGGAGCCCGACAAGCCTAGCCGTGCCATTCAGCCACCTTTTTGCATGTCCGCACCACACGTCGCCTAGACGGGTGTCATGTAGGGATGATCTTCCTCAGAAATGGCCTACCACGTACCAAATAACAGCCACTTAGTCACTTGGGGGCTCGACACCGCACCGATGGGTGACTTGCGTTGCTATGAGGTGGAGTGGTGGAGCTTTGGCAGGGTAATCCGCCCTTGGCGTCCCCGGCAAGCCTGCCGGGGGAGTCTTGGGGCTTGTCTTGGGGTAACCTCGACCCCGCCAGGCTCGCCTGCCCATAAAGGGAGGTTTTTCCTTAGTGATATCTTGCTTAATTGGTTGGTCTTGGTCTTCTTGATCCACCCTTTGATTTCTCAAAGAGCCATCTCTTCTGCTTGGCCTTGTCTTGAATGCTTGGTGAAGTTTGCTCTGTTGCTGTCGCGCCGGAGATCTGCCTGTCCGGGGACAAGTCAGGGGGAAACATACACCCCTGTTTGTGTACCCCGACGTAAGCCACCGGGCCTGAGCCATACGTGTTGCTGGGCACGTTAGGTTAGGCCCCAAAACGGTGCACGGACACGTGTTGAAGATATGCGCTCCTCTGAGCAACCTCGCATACCGCCACCCCGAACTCAACCTTGCTGATGGCTTCAGGAAGCTCCCGGCAGGTGCTGATGTTTCTGCCGCTGAGAAGAAGGCTACGCTCTACGCCGACAAGGTGCTCTCCATTCCTAGGGCTAAATAAGGCCGTCAAGCACGGCTCCGAACAATTCGCATTGGCGTTCCGCCCTGTAACAAAACATTATGCATGTCCTGTGTTTAGGCATCGTACTTCTTTTGCTTGCGCTGAACTGGTGTACTAATTAATTCCGAACACATGCTATCCCCTTTGCATTTTATACATGGATGTTCGTATGGTTAGTTTCTTTTTATATGTTTTGGCTGCCTGCTGGTAGCATACTGCCGCGATTGCTGCGAGGAATGGGTCCTTAGCGTTTGGCTGGCAAAAGTACGTCCCGACAAGCTTTTCGTTTAGGAGCCCTTGATGCAGCCACCCGCTCCATGAGTAGGCTCGGAAAAGAGCGAGGGCGCAGGCAAACCCGTTAAGGTGCCATCACACAAAAGGCTTGACCATACGAAAGAACATTGGTTTCTGGGGGATAGGCAAATGCGAATTCTGAATCTATAAAAGAGCAATGATCACGTGAACTTAGTTTTTTGCGCACGCTTTACTCCCTTCTTGGCTGCGGTCGCTTGCGGCATTCGCATATCTTGGGCGGATGGCCCTTCACGTTCCACTATCGGACCCTCAGCAAGGGCCGGAGGGGGGCCGCAAATCTCTTGCGGGTGGAAGAACTTGGCGTAAGGTTGGGCTGGTTTCGCCCTCCTTCCACTTACACTTTTGACAATCCTACGGCGGTTGGCACATAGGTCACGCTGACGTAGACGGCCCTACCGGAGCGTGCTTGCTGGGGCATCAATCAACGGATTTGCACCGGTGCTATACTCAGGATTCTCCCTTAGCAGGGCAAATGCTGAACCAAGTTTCGCACGGTCTCATCGACATTGACGACGCTAAAACCCAGGGTGGCTCGATCGTGCACAAGTGAAAGCGGTGGAGGGATAAACCATGTAACTTACCACCTCGCTCTTTTCCCTGAATGGGGCAGGCATAGTGGCCTTGCTGCTCGAGCCGTTTAGGGTCGCCATGCCGTCGCCGTCCCTCGTTTCCGCCGCCGCTTGTGGCTGCAGCGGAGATAGATGACGGAAAATGGGCAAGGCGGCAGAGGAGCGATGTCACTTCCTCCTCAAGCTAGCGCGTCGGGGGAGACGAACAACGAGGCCACCGATGAAATCGATGGTGATGAAGATGACGCGCTGCTTATACTATCGGATTTGTGCAAACGCTTCCCCCTACCTGGCGCGCCAGAGATGTCGTGGTATCACACGTCCACCTATGGGGCCATCGGCCCCTTGTGGTTCGGCAAGGGGGAAGAGCACATTGGACAAAGAGCGGAAAGCATAGAGCAGCACGGCAACGATGACACGGGCAGTTTTACCCAGGTTCGGGCCGCCGCTAGGCGTAAAACCCTACTCCTGCTTTGGTGGATTAATGGAAGGACCATGGTGGAGACGCAGCGCTCTAGCCCGGCAAGGTCGCCTCGGGGCGAGAGCAGCTACATGCGTATGAGCGTACAAGTGTCCGAATCCTCTCTAAGGTAGCCATGGCCCTCCTTTTATAGGTCAAGGGGTCACCACAATGGCAAAACAGTCATTTATCCAATGATTAGATAGCCACAGTGCTATCATACCTAACTCTGGGGACAGGACAGCGCACATTAAATGCACCGCTTAGTGTCACATCCTAGCGGAGCTCGGCAAGACTTGCCGTGCCATTCAGCCACCTTTTTGCCTGTCCACACGACACGTCGCCTGGACAGGTGTCATGTAGGGATGATCTTCCTCAGAAATGGCATGCCACGTACCAAATAACAGTCACTTAGTCACTTGGGGGCTCAACACCGCACTGATGGGTGACTTGCATTGCAGTGAGGTGGAGCGGTGGAGCTTTGGCGGGGTAATCCGCCCTTGGCGTCCCCGGCAAGCCTGCCGGGGGAGTCTTGGGGCTTGTCTTGGGGTAACCTCGACCCCGCCAGGCTCACCTGCCTGGCAAGGGAGGTTTTTCCTTAGTGATATCTTGCTTATTTGGTTGGTCTTGGTCTTCTCGATCCGCCCTTTGGTTTCTCAAAGAGCCATCTCTTCTGCTTGGCCTTGTCTTGAATGCTTGGTGCAGTTTGCTTTGTTGCTGTCGCGTCGGCGATTTGCCTGTCCGTGCACAAGTCAGGGGGAAACATACACCCCTGTTTGTGTACCCCGACATGTTCGGCTATGGTGGAGTTTGGAAGGTGGGGTTTTTGTGGGCTTGATTTACGGGGGAGAAGGCTCTCGGTGCTGGAGCGGCTAGCGAGGGAATAGTGGTACTGGGGGAGGCGAGCGAGGCGAGGGTACGCAGGGGCATAGTGAGATGATGAAGAGTGAGCTCAGGATCTCTGGCGAGACAGAGATGGATATGGAGTGGTGCTAGGGGAGAGGGAGACGAGGCGAGGCATGCTATACAGCGGCGGTGACAGTGACTGCACAGTGCACAAGGTGAGGCTGACTTTGGTAACCCGAACATGCCGCTCAGACTAGTGTCACATCTTGCGCAGGGTCTTGTCACTTCACTGTGAGGACTGGATGAATATTATTTTGACCATCAAGTGTACCACAGTTGTACTACTACTAGTAGTAACATACGGAGTAGTACAGTATAGCGGAAATAGGTCTCCCGTGCTAGCATGCCTCTGGGTTCACTTCATCCTCCAGGTAGCATCCATATTGTGAGCAGAACCAAATTCTCGTGCATGCGAGAGCGCGAAGAAGGGCTTTTCTTTTTTTAGGATGACCGCACAATCCTTAACCAGAAAAGGTTGTGTCTCGTAGGCACGCGCCAATATCAATCCGAACCAGCTATGACACATATTTTTTGTGGAAAGAGATGTATATGTTTGTATATCTATTTGTCCACCCAAGTGGGTTTTGCATAGGTCCCACCTATGAGGAGGGGTGCAGAAATAAAAAGGAATCATAAAATATTTCGCCACAGTGATTTAAAAGTGTGACCTCAACTAACCAGTGGCACATGTAGTGATAGAAGGATGGGCACGTACACGAACACGGACCACTCCTCACTAGGCTACACGGATAGCCTTTTCGTTTTGCAGGTTGGTCTACCTATCCGTCTAATCAACTGCCTGCATGCCACTTCTCCCATTTACTTCTCCATCGGGAACCGATTTTCCTCGGCTTCTTCACCTCTCCTTCATTTGCATTCAAACCCCACTGGATTCACATCCTCCTGGAGTAATTCCGAAGCCCCTTTAAATAATCATCTTCTTCAGTTAGACTAGCCATCTTAATCCTAATTCTCCAAACCATAGCCCTCCGGTCCAGCGGTTCCAAATGGCGAAAGAGATCCCTATGCAGGTTTTTAGCATCAAACATGTCCTCGTCGAAGGCTCGTTGAGCATAGTTGCCACCATCACCAACTACCCAAGGGTCGTTCGGGAGTGGATCAACAATCTATCCAACTCCCTCCAAAAGGTGGAGATGAAGGTCGTCGGTCTCGATGCAGAGTACATGGAGTGTGCCACTGGAAAGATCCAACGCGCCGCCATCCTTCAGCTATGCCTTGAAGATGAAGTTTTGGTGTATCACATCATACATGCGCCCTCCATACCAGGTGAGCTCCATGATTTCATGTCTCGGGAGTACATATACTTCTATGGGGCAGCCATCGAAGGGGACAAAGAGAAGCTGGCGCCGTACAACCTTGACTTGGAAAACATCGCTGAACTACAAACCAGAATTTCTGTAGATGATTGTGATAAAGAAACACCATCCCTGTTCGACGTAGCAAATTCTGTGCTCGGAACAAATCTTGAGAAGGGTGACGAGACGCTAGGATTAAGGTCTTCTGGATGGGAGAGTTATCCCTCGACCTACGAGCGGATAAAATATGCTGCCCTAGATGCCCGTGTGAGTTTCGAGATAGCTGCAAGGTCGAAAGAGCTTGTTGCAAAGCCGTCTCCCATAGAAAAGAAGAAGAAGAAGAAGAAGAAGAAGAAGAAGAAGAAGAAGAAGAAGAAGAAGAAGAAGAAGAAGAAGAAGAAGAAGAAGAAGAAGAAGAAGCTGCACCAGCAGCAGGGCATTATAGATGGACCAACTATTTCCTCTCTTGTAAAAGTTATATTTCCTCTCTGTGTGCATTGATATAGATGAACTATTTCGTTGGTGTGCATGTCTTTGGAACAAGTGTACTTTGTGTACATTGATATAGGTCCGCTTGACTATAATGAACTATTTATCCACCTAGTTTTATCTACTACTACTCCTTGCAGTGAGTGGTATGAAATGCATGTGTCAGTAAACATGACATCTTGTCCATGGAAGTTGAACTACGATGACCATCACATTTCTACCACTGCCACACGCGATTCCCATGACACCGCTCCAACCGACGGCACCACGTCCCCAGACGTGCCCCTCACCCCTCTCGGCCCCACCGCGTTCTCTGCCTTTGTGTGCATGACATGCGGGCCAGATGAACTGCAGCGACCATCAACTTTCTACCACAGCCACACACGATTCCCACGACGCCGCTCGAACCCATGACACCATACATCCCCCGACCTGCGCCTCACCCCACTCGGTCCCACCGCCCCTCTGCTTTTATGAGAATGCCATGTGGGCCAGCCGCATTTTGGGTCCACATGTCATTGACTCAAAGGCAGGTGCACTAAGCCACTGAAGCTCGGTCCCTGGGCCCCGAGAGGGATATGTAACTCCTGCGCCAGGCCTTGTGGTGCTCCCGCAGTACGAACTTGTGCCAAACTCGGAATTTGGTTCTTACTACTACCAATGTGCCGGCCCGTGCGTTGCAATGGATCCAAAGTAGTAGAATAATACTTGTTCACAAACTTGAAATATAAACACTCTAGTTTTGATATACATATATTAGTAAAAATAAATTATGCTTTACTGAAGACATATTCCTCGGGTTGTTTTGATGAGGTGAGGGGCGGGTGTGGTTGGTTTCAAGATAATAATAGATTTTTAATTGGAGCAGATTTTTTTTCTAACATTTTGTAGTGTGGCACGGCATCCGGTGCACCTATGCGTCTGAAAACAAAAAGTGGAGTGCACTCTAAAGATATTTACATGCTCCCATTTAGTGGAGTGCACTCTAAACACATTATCTATTTATTTTTCTCTAGCCTTTCCTAGCCATGCAACCAAGCCACATAAGCTAGTCATGCATGCAGTCCATAAATTGCAATATACTCCAGCATGCAATGCCGCCACATCATCTATTTATGCCTGTTAGTCATAGGTTGTTTTTTGCATTAGTCTTGATCCTTCACAGTTTGGTAGAGGTATGATTAAGCCAAATATTAATCTTCCATAAAACTAAACTCCAAATGTCTGCCAGAGCCGAGGCAGAGGACGTACGATGGGGGCGGTGGAGGCGTCTTCGTAAGAGGAGGAGAGCTTGAAGGATAATCTTGCACGTCCGCCCCCACCTGCATATCAGCGTGGGACTCCTCGAGCGCCCACTTGAGCTCACGCTCCTCTAGGGAGCGGCGGAGTCACGGGATTTTCCTAAAACACGATGGGCACCATGCAGTACTCCTCGTAGCCGGGGGCGCGGTGCTCGCGTCCCGACTCCAGGGGTATTGTCTGGATCACGCGCTCAACCACCTCGTGAGCCGCAAGGATGCCATGCTTGTGGCCGTGCTGTTGGAGCACACGCTCGTGCACCTGAGTGGCGAGGATGCGATGTTCGCGGGCATGCTGCCGGAGCACGCGCTCGTCCATGTCGATAGCAGTGACGATGAGATGTTCACGAGCGGTGATGATGCGATGCTCGTGAGCATGCTGCTGGAGAACGCGCTCGTCGACATTGTGAGCGGCGAGGATGTGATGTTCGCGGGCGTGGTGCCGGAGCATGCGCGTGTCCATGTCGAGAGCAGCGACGATGCGATGTTCGCGGGCGTGCTCTCGATGATGCGATGCTCGCGGGCATGCTGCTGGAGAACGTGCTCGTCCACATTGTGAGCGGTGAGGACGTGATGCACCTCCTCGCGACCGACCAGGGCATGCTGCTAGAGCACAGTTACGCCTCGTGGCCGGCGAGGGAGAGCCGCTAGATCACACTGTCCTCCACGTGGACAGTCAGCGCGCGCTACTCGCGGCCTCGTTCCAGGATGCAGCGCCGTCCACTTCGGCAACGGTTGCGTGCTCCAGTGGGTGTTGTGTCCATATGGGAGCTTCGAGCTATAGTACCAGTGGGGGCGGGTGGTGACCTTTTCGTGGTTTCACATCGTCTAAGGAGAAAAATAGAAAGTAGCACAATATGTTGGAACATGTCGGAGGAAGGCTGCCAGGAGGAGTACAACAAATATCACATGCGCACCATATTTTGAGAAGGGTTTAATGTAATTTGTGTGAAATGGGTCTCTGTGGATGTACGAGTGGTACATCCATATCGTTGACATTCATGCACGCAACAAACATTTGTGTGCATGATTTCACCCTATTTTCATATTCTGTTTGGGAGTGGATTTGATTTTTGTAATCGGAGCTCATTTTTGTAGTTGGTTTCAATTTAGACTATGCATGTATTATTGCGAGAGATAGATATAGAGAGAATGTTTGTGTGACAAAGAGGGGGGGCGGGGGCAGCGATACCTAACGCGAGAGGGGCATATGCATGTTCGAAAGACTGTGTGTGTCGTAGAGAGAGGAGTGTCCAAAAGGGAGAGAGAGGGTGTGTGCTTGTGCATGTGTGTGTGTTAGAGAGAGAGAGGTGCGTGTAACGTTGGGATCGACAAGGTTATGAGGTTGCGGATATGGGAGAGCGATAGTGTGTGTGCGATGAAGGGACACACAGATATCGTCTGTTTGCGTGTGAGAGCTGGATAGACCTCGACAGCATGGCTGGCTAGGGGTGGAAGGTTATGTGTGGTAGAAAGAGATATTAGAGAGATAGATGAATGCCTGTTTGTTGCAAGGAGACCTAACTACATAGATGGGGGTAGCAAGAAGAAGAGAATGGCAGTGTTCCTTTTTGTCATGGGATGGAAGAGAGACCAAGAGACACGCATCATGTGGAGAGGCGTGCGTGTTTCGAGAGAGAGAGAGGCATGGACCTGAATAATGAGATGGGTGCTCATGTGTATGTTATAGGGAAGGAATTGTGTAGGTGGTAGTCTTATGATGGCAACCCAATCTTTCAATGAGAGTAGGGATAAGTATCGATTTGGTGGATTTTGACGTTGACGATCCAACTATATCATACCCGATGATACAAATCGACAATCGTTACTAAACAAATCTTTGATGGATGATGATCTTGTCGTATGCACAAAATCAACCTGAATAACGAGATGGAGTTCCTCCAAGCAACCGAAGTACCGGCTAGAACTAAGATAATGCAATCGTAATTGCCAGTATGAAATAATTAAGGATAATGCAGGGGTTGTTGGTACTAAACAAAAGGCGGTAGTCCTACACACACCCCGCAATTGCAAATTATAGCGAAGCAAAACAATGTGTACACAACAACGCGAGTTCTAACCTAGAAAAAGGGTAGTAGCCTTATTTATATCTATAGACTATATTACTATATTTTTTATTTGTATAGTTATATCTATATCTATTCCACTCCCTCCGTTTGTAATTTACTCCGCACGTATATAGCTTTCCCTGCAGCCAAATTTTATAAAGCTTGACCGAATTTGGTGAAAACAATATGAACATTTACACTAACAAATTTACACGATGTGGAAATAAAAGCAATGATGAATCAAATGTTATATATTTGGTGGTGTATATGTTAATACTTTTTCCTACAAATTGTTGAAAGTATACAAAGTTTGACTTTAGAGAAACACAATATGCGGTATTATGTATTATATATTCTATATTCATTATTTTTCTGGAGTCAATGCATGTATTTGCATGTACACGATATAAACCATTGATTGATATTGATCCAATGGTCTAGGTGGCTGCGATTCGGATCTACTATAACCTAATTGTACCCATACACGTTCTTCTCGAATGAGCAGCACGACAGTGTGATCGATCCACACAAGAAGCTCGAGATAAGACCTCCAGATGTGCCACGTGGATTCATGGGTGCCCCCCACATCATATTATTCATACTACGTTGACTGAAAAAAGATAAATCACCCTAAACAAGTTCTTTCCGTTTTTTGTTCCTACGATGTTGTGCTGTGCACGTACCTAGTTGCATAGTGGTAGTAGTAGTACAAACTTTGTAGTAGGAGTAGTACGGAGTGCTCCTACTCTATCAAAGAGTCCCAACTGACACCAAATTTCTTGGCTTCCGTGCTACAACTAGATCTTCCCCTCCTTGTTTTTGTTTTCCAACGCGGCGGGCAGGGTGCGGTTTGCCGATAGTCGGTTTTCTCAATGGCGGTCCCACATGAAAGTGAAAATGCTAGGTAACTCGCCTTCCCTACCTATGTGCCGTGCCGGACGGGCCGTGGAGTACTCCCGATTCCCGGGCGTGTGGGGGTGCAACGCGAATGCGGCAGGCCTTTTCCTTTTACTAGCAACTAGCAAGATGCCCGTGTGTTGCACGGAACATCAAGATGCATTTGTATGAGTAGTTTATCTTGTGGGCGAAAACGATGAATGAGGGAAGGCCTTATTTGCAAATGTGGAGAGGGGTGTGGGTATCTTTTTGCAAAATTGCCATAGTTTCCTTCCTATCCGTTAGATATAAATCGGACGGCCTATATTACAGGATGGCAGGCACACCATCATCACGAACTCTATTTTTTATAAGAGTAGAGAAAGAGTAGAGATGTGCCCGTGCGTTGCAATGGATCCAAAGTAGAATAGTACTTGTTCACAAACTTGTAAGAAAACACTCTGGTTTTGATATACATATACCACTAAAACTATATTACGTTTCACTCAAATATATTTCTCATGCTGTTTTGATAAGGTGAGGGAGGGGTGTGGTTGCCTTCAAGATAATAAGGGGTTTTCTGCAAATTGGGGGAGAGAAGTGGGCTATTGTTGCAAAAATGCCACAACTTACCTCACAACCGTTAGATGCAGATCTAATGGTCAGAAATGACGGATGTCAGACACACCATCATCACCAACTAAGTCTTTTATAGGAGTAGAGATTGATATAGATATACCACTAAAAATATATTATGTTTCACTCAAATATATTTCTCAGGCTGTTTTGATGAGGTGAGGGAGGGATGTGGTTGCTTTCAAGATAATAAGGGGTTTTCTGCAAATTGGAGCAGAGAAGTGGGCTATTGTTGCAAAAATGGCACAACTTACCTCACAGTCGTTCGATGCAGATCTAATGGTGAGAAATGACGGATGGCAGACACATCATCATCACCAACTGAGTCTTTTGTAGGAGTAGAGAAACATGTATAAATTGTAACATTTGGTCTGCTCCTTGGCACGATAGATAGATAGAAATAATGATTGGAAACGCTAGGGCGGGGCTTTTCCCACCAGATAAACAGGGTAGTAGCTAGGTTGGCGGATCATCGGTTTTGATCACATGCGGTCCCACATGTTGTAGTCATATAAAGCCTAGCCAATGCGCGTTGACCGGGGGGCCAGAACGACAGTGTGGTATGCGATGGGGAAGGGAGACATGCTTCATGTACGTGTTCCAGTTTCTCATTTTGAACTTGCGAACCTGACAGGCCTGCTGCACGAGTAGTTTTGAATTTATAAGTTCGGTCTCAGTTTTTGAATTTAGGAGTAGTTCGTAGGTCAGATCAAGCATCGAATGTTAATTACGAAGTTGATGGAAAAGGTAAGCACAACTTACAAATTGACGGATGGAGCACTAGTTACAGTGATGCATATAATTGCCTCCAAATGTGAGCAAAGGGATCGCACATGTCTTTATTGACTGGAACGAGAATGCGATAGCACAATAAGAATTAATGCCATGATGATGCGATCGCAGTGGTGGTTACAGGAGGCAAGAAGAAAGATGCATCCATCAACGTACGACCTCCTCCTCCTTGACTCAGTGCGCCGGGCCATAGACCAGCGGCTTAGGAGCGGCGGCTTTTGTGGCGAGGTCAAGCTGCTTCTAAACAAAGGCGTCCAAGGCTTCCAGCCGGTTGATGAAGGCCAACATCGTAGCGTCCTCACCGGCCTTGTAGATACCTATGTACACGACTTCCTCATACACGTGGATGTGTAGGTCGACGAATTCTTGTAGGGCGAGGCGCTTCGCGGCAAGCGCGACCTCCAGGTGGACATTTTTCGTTGCGTCGGCGGACAGTCGCAGGGCCACCAGTGCTTGAAAGAGGTTCTCGCCATGGAGGCCGATTAGGATGGCAGGCAATGAGGAGCCCGGGTGCGCGGGCTGGAGGATTACAGCGATGTCTTCCACGAGCTTCTTGATGATGGTGAACTTGCTGATGGTGGCATTGATCATCTTGTCCAACTGAGAGTCGTAGCTGGCGTCAACGATGGCCATGAACCAATCGGTCGCCAACACCCTCTGGAGACGATCCTCGGTGCCATGCCGCAGGCCGGCGTCGTGGACGATCTGGCACAGCCGCTGGCCGCTCGCGCGCATCGCTGCCATGGGTCTGGAGTGAGCACTTTTGCGCTTACTGTAGGTGCTTAGGTGCGTACGATGTGGTAGATGCATTGGAATGGAGGGGCGCCTTTATATGAGTGCAAACTGCGTTGCATTCCCATGTTGCTGCCTCTAAAGGAGGATGCATCATTGGTCATTCAACATTTTGGGAACCGCTACCCTCTCCCTCATCTGCATTAAAGCCGTATCGGGAACTCTCCTAGTTTACTCAATATATTTTTACCGTCCTGGTTTAATATTAGCTACCAAATTGAATAGTATTGTGCCGCCCGCTGCACGCCCGGCTGAACACGCCTCCTTGCCTCCATAAAACGGCTCCTTTAAACCCGCATGCAAACGAAGAAACCTACCCCGGCCACACGTCCATTCATGAGCGGGCCAAAATTAAACGCAACGCCACCCGAGCTCCTCCAGTCCGCCCTCAGTTTAAACGAGGCCAGACGCCGGCCAAGTTGCTACCGTCTGTCCTCTATTCGAACGAGGCTAGACAGCGGGCAAGAATCGCACCCCTCCGCCACTCCCCCATCTCCTCCTTCACCATTTTCTCCACTCTTCCGATGGCTTCCGAGGAGCCATTCTTTGGCATACTACCCGGCTAGGTAGCCAGTGATACGTCTCCAACGTATCTATAATTTTTTATTATTCCATGCTGTTATATTATCATTCTTGGATGTTTTACAATCATTTTATATAATTTTTTGGTACTAACCTATTGACATAGTGCCAAGTGCCAATTGTTATTTTTTGCATATTTTTTACATCGTAGGAAATCAATACCAAACGGAGTCCAAATGCAGTGAAACTTTTTGTGGATTTTTTTGGACCAGAAGACATCCAGTTGGCCGGAGAAGCGCCTGGGGGGTGCTCCGAGGGGAGCACAACCCACCAGGGCGCGCCTGGAGGCCCAGGCGCGCCCTGGTGGTTTGTGCCCACCTCGGGTGCCCCCCGAACCGCCTCTCTATAAATACCCCAATATTCCAGAAACCCTAGGGGAGTCGACGAAAATCAATTCTAGCCGCCGTAGAGTCCAGAACCACCAGATCCAATCTAGACACCATCATGGAGGGGTTCACCACTTCCATTGGTGCCTCTCCGATGATGCGTGAGTAGTTCTTTGTAGACCTATGGGTCTGTAGTTAGTAGCTAGATGGCTTTCTCTCTCTTGTTTGATTCTCAATACAATGGTCTCTTGGAGATCCATATGATGTAACTCTTTTTGTGGTGTGTTTGTTGGGATCCGATGAACTTTGAGTTTATGATCAGATATATCTTTTTATCCATGAAAGTTATTTGAGTCTTCTTTGATCTCTTATATGCATGATTGCTTATAGCCTCGTATTTCTTCTACGATATTTGGGTTTTGTTTGGCCAACTTGATTTATTTATCTTGCAATGGGAACAGGTGCTCTGTAGTTGGTTCGATCTTACGGTGCTTGATCCCAGTGACAGAAGGGGAACCGACACATATGTATCGTTGCTACTAAGGATAAAACGATGGGGTCTATTTCTACATAAATAGATCTTGTCTACATCATGTCATCGTTCTTATTGCATTACTCCGTTTCTCCATGAACTTAATACACTAGATGCATGCTGGATAGCGGTCGATGTGTGGAGTAATAGTAGTAGATGCAGGCAGGAGTCGGTCTACTAATCTTGGACATGATGCCTATATAATGATCATTGCCTGGATATCGTCATGATTATTTGAAGTTTTATCAATTGCCCAACAGTAATTTGTTCACCCACCGTTTGCTATTTTTCTCGAGAGAAGCCACTAGTGAAACCTACGGCCCCCGGGTCTCTTTTCCAATATATTTGCTTTCAAGATCTATTTTGCTATTCGATCTTTTCCTTATTTGCAACTTTTATTTTCAGATCTATTAAACCAAAAATACAAAAATACCTTGCTGCACTTTATTTTATTTGGCGTTCGATCTATCAATATTTACTACTCTCTCACGTCCGTTTGCCAATTTTTTGCGCTGTTGCCCGAAAGGGATGGACAACCCCTTTTACACGTCGGGTTGCGAGTATTTGTTATTTGTGTGCATGTGCTATTTACGTAGTGTTGCTTGGTTCTCCTACTCGTTCGATAACCTTGGTTTCATCACTGAGGGAAATACCTACCGCCGCTGTGCTGCATCATCCCTTCCTCTTTGGGGAAATACCGACGTAGCTTCAAGCCGCATCAGCCAGCCGAGCCCTTCGTATACGAGCGAGGCCACTCAGTGCTTCACCTACCTCGCCTGGCCCGACGGAGCCAGTTGCCGCCCCAAGCCGGCGTGTGGTTCAGCAACTCGCCGCTCCAGTTCAGCTCGATGAGGAGTGGCGAGTTGCTCCATGCCGGCACGGGCATCATCGCTACCGCGTCGTACCGCGCCACTAGTGTCTGCGGCTGCACCTCCCGTGTCTGCGGAGGCCGCGCCTACTGTGTCTGTGGCCGCACCTCCCGGGCCTGCGGCAACGCCATGCAGGCAGAGGCAGATTCCGGGTGCGCGGAGAGCGATGAGTCGGTGGCCAGCTTCTCCGTGTCCGCCGCCATCATCGAGGAGAAGTAGAACACGGGAGGCCGCCACCGCTTGGGTCCCATGAAGGCCACCGCCGAGGCGACGACTGCGTATATAGGTGGTCTCTTGGTTGCTTCGTCTCTTGCGAGGACCTTCGTCGACCCCGCATGTGTCTGCCGGACATGAGGAGGACAAAAGGATCTGCTGGCGGCCATTTAGATTAGGTATTAATTATACCACGAGAGCCGGATTAGCACCGCTTAGTTCATGTAAATGTAATGAAATCCGTCATGTTTATATGAAGATCCGGCTTTTTTATATGAAATCCTTCATGCTTATATGAAATCAGTCCGTGTTTGCATGAATTTCCTCTTGTTGGTTAGAGTTGTGAAAATACATGCCGCTGGCGTTGGATGTCGTCCTCCGTGGAAGGAAGCGGGAGGAAATTTGCCGGTTGCCGTAGGAGATGCTCTTATGCTGGAAATAATAGAGTCACATCCAATCCATTTGAGTTATTTGTGTGTATGATTCTCCCTCTATAAAAAGTTAATTGCATGTATAGTGTACATGACTTGCAGGGTGGCTACAGATTCGTAACAGAAAATTAAAAAGAAACAAATCCATCCTTAATCTTGTATTCTAAGTACTATGTGGGTTCCACTATTAGTACAGTAGCGAAAGAAGTATATATTAAAAAATATAAAAATCTAAAGTTTTATTAAGACAGAATTCGAACTCAGGTCATCGCGTTGCGAGCATCCGCCGCTAACCAGTCCACCAGTTGTTCGTTGTGGACGATGCAAGAGATATATCCCTACTCTTATAAACAACAGAGTTGGTGATGATGGTGTGCTTGCCATCCTGCAATATAGGCCGTCCAATTTATATCTGACGGATAGGAAGGAAACTATGGCAATTTTGCAAAAAGATACCCACACCCTTCTCCACATTTGCAAATAAGGCCTTCCCTCGTTCATCCTTTTCTCCCACAAGATAAACTACTCATACAAATGCATCTTGATGTTCCGTGCAACGCACGGGCATCTTCCTAGTTTCTTTTTGAATAGTTACTGCGATAATTGGGTTGAAGTGATATATTTTATGTCGGCCCCGAATGATCTCAAATTCACTAGTAGTAACAAAGAAAATGTCGCCTTGGTAATTAACAGAAAACAGGGTGAAAACTATCACATGAGGCCGGTAAAACCAAGGCACACTGGGTTCAGCGTCATCGTCACTACAGTTGTGCACGCGCGAGAAATCTACATATCGAGGGGGGCTACAGAGAGAAAGACGTATCGAGTATCTGTGAGCGAGGCACAGAGAGACAACTAGCGAGTGTGTGTGTGTGTGTGTGTGTGTGTGTGTGTGTGTTTGAGAGAGAAGCCAATTCAGAGATTCAGATCAAGATCGAGGTGTCACCCTTCTGCTATCATTGTTGGGGGGGTGGGGAGGGGGGAGGGAGAGAAAGACGTATCGAGAGTGTGCACGCGGTAGGCACAAAGCACAACTAGCGAGTGTGTGTGTGTGTGTTTGAGAGAGAAACTAGTAGATAGATTAGTATCAAGATGGAGGTGTCACCCTACTCCTTTAGTGTTGGGAAGTGTGTGTGTGTTTGAGAGAGAAGCTAGTAGATTGATTAGTATCAAGATCGAGGTGTCACCCTACTCCTTCGGTGTCGGGACGTGTGTGTGTGTGGGGGGGTGCCAGTGACACTTAGACATAGGGAGAAGGAGTCTGTGTGATACATATCTATATTAAGCGATAGGTAGATAGCATGTGTGCGAGGCATGCTTAAAGTATCACGGAGATAAACAAGCGGTGTGTATGCAAGTGCTGGAAAAAAATGAAGAGAGAAACAATGTCTACGCGCGCATGCGCGTGTGTGTGTTTGTGTGTGTGTGAGCGAAATCTTAAAACAAAAGGTGCTTTGCTGGAATCCCATTGTATGTATTCATATGGTTCCAGGACTCGAGTTAACCTTACGCATATGTGTGCGAGACATAGTTATACTTTGAGACATTTGTGGCGGTGGGTGGGTGGAATTAAAGGGGTCGGCATGTTCGATAGAGAGAGCGTGTGTGTTTTTGTGTGAGAGACTTGTGGGATGGGGTAGAAAGACGAATTCTAACCTTGACGAAGGGAGAGAAATACACGAAGTGCGCGTGTGTGATTCCGATGCCCACGGAGAAACGAGATATGTATGCGTGTGAGAGAGATTGCACAATTCATTCACGTATCACTATCTAGCGATCGTGGACATGCATCTCTTGAACATAATCAATATCTACTTGGTATCATGGCTAACGATACAATATCGATTCAACGCTACAAAGATTGGACACTCACATATCGCATTTTTTTTCAAATAGTCTTTTTCAATTGTGCATGCCAAAGTTATAGTGATGTTTCTTCAAACAACCACTGTAGTTATCATGTACATGCACCATTGTTAGATTTGCATTCAAATTCATTAGTCTTGGATGATTTAAGGTTCTATTATGAAGTAATATATGTAATATTCATATATGAATTCAACGGGTACGCAATTTATGAAATGGAGGCCATGTAATAATATGAGGTAACACTTTTAAGTAGCGGACTACAATATCCATTTCTTTTGTGCATCTATATTATCCATTAGTTACGGTGCAATATAATTAAAATTAACACGTCAATGCATTGTGTTTAAAATAAATAACCAATGGCACTAAATTATATATTTACACGAGAAATACATAGGCTGAGCGTTTGATCCGTTTTTTGTGAACGCGCCTCTACACCCGTACGATTGGCCGCGCCCGTGTGAACATCCAAGTTATTGGTGCATCATCCCGAGTTATTGTCTTTTTTTTTCTGGGGTGGACTTCATACCAGTTATTAACTGCTGACGTGTGCCCCGTGTACACAGTCTCGCATGACCTTCCCGCTAGCACTGTCCAAAATTAGTTGAAACTGGATACGAATGATCCCGTGGTCAGCAAAATCTCCTGCTTCCTTCTAAAAGTTCCGCCACCTAGTCTTTAGCATGCGAAATTCCCCTTATGTCCTTGTTGCACGGAGAACAATAGTTACAATACGGCCCTCATTTACATAATAGGACGGGGTTGCTTTGGTAACTTCTGATTCCCCCCACCACACGGCACCACCATTTCCTCTCCCCCTCCTGCAAAAATGACTACTCCACAGCACCAGAGCATCTTACATCACGCCGTCTGTACTTCATCGCCCTTTCTACCCCTTCCCTCTCGAAACCCTAGAATGCTCATCCACCGGCGTACCAGAGCCCATTAACTGCCAGCGTTGTCCACGTCGCCGGATCTGCTTCTGCGGCCGCATCTACCCCTCCCACCTCACCTAGAAACAAGTAGACTACTCATCCACCACTGTACCATAGCCCATTCAGTGTCGGCCTTGTCCACGGCGCCGGATCTGCTTCGCTGGTACTCTTGTCAACTGCAGCACATCTGCAGCGGCTCCTTCGTACTCCCCATGGGAGACGCTTCGTCCACACCACCGAAGCCGCCCCACCGACGCCCCCATCGACGGCCTCTGATCCTCTTCGTCGACACCTTCGTCAACCCTACCGGAGCCACTTCGCCGACACCATCCTCAACCCTACTGGAGTAGCCTCCCCTATACCATTCTCAACCCTACCAGGGCCGCTTTGACAACGCCGATGTCCACGGCCTCAGATCCGCTTCATCGCACCCTCGTCCAACCTACCAGAGCAGCTTCTGATGCCCCGTCCACGATCACAGATCCGCATCGTCGACACCATCCTGAACCCAACCACCGGAGCAGCTTTACCGACGCCCTCGTCCATGGCCTCAGATCCGCTTGGCCCACACCGTAGTCCACCCTACCAGAGCCGCTCCACAAACACCCTACTCCACGGTTCTAGATCTCCTTACCGCACCCCAACAGCCTACACAGCGTCATCACCCGTGATGTTTCTAACCTGATTCCCACCCTCTGGCAAGATGCCAAGCACCCGCCGCGGCCTAGGTACTTGTCACCTTTAAACCCGTCCAGCATCACCTACCCGATGTACTTCAAATATACTAACAGGTCGCTATTACATGTTATGCAGCTGGCAAGAACTACAAGGACGATGTTTCTTCTGGATCTAATAGCTTGGCCAACCAAGATCCTGGACAAAGGCATTGCCATGATCTTGTAAGTGCGTCTGTCTCTTGTATTGTTGTGTGCCTGCCAGCGTGCTTTGCTAGGATTTTCGACCAGTAATCCCTTTGTGCAGACAATGATTTCCACTACTGGCTGCTAAATTAGAGATGTACATGTCATACATGATACTCCCTCCGTTTCAAGATATAAGTCTTTCTAGAGATTCCATATAGACTACATACAGAGCAAAATGAGTGAATCTACACTCGAAAATGCATCTATATACATCTGTATGTGGTCCATAGTGGAATCTCTACAAAGACATATATTTAGGAACAGAGGTAGTACATTACACAAAATCGTAGGTGGCATGTAGGAATTCCAGTGCACTACATTAGGCTCCCTTAGAGTGCCAGCTAGTCCAGTACACAGAGTCATGGCTAGTTTATGCTACGCACACAATCGTTAATTGGTGGTTTAAATATGCACAAGGGATATGCAATGTATTATCATGTAGAGATATCTCAAATTAGCCGTGTCAACTTGCAGATGGGGTGCCACAATGAAAAAGTACAAGGTTTCTTAGTACAAGATGTATGTGGCAATTTCATGGAACATCGCAAAAAAAAGGAGAGGCAGTGGTGAGCCTATACAGTGGGCTATGGTAGGTCACTCCATTGCAATCATCATGACATGTTATTTGTATGTCAGTGCTGTTGGCCAGGGTTCTTAGCGACAGTTATTTCGAGTTATCCTAAGAAAATAAGCACCTTTGAATATAAGCTCTATATAATAAGCCAACTAGTTCTTTTCATTGCCTGCCTTTTCTGCTTATCCGTGGTATGATCAGTGAAAAGTCTAGATTGCATTATATTTTGTCATTTTGCTGCCCATATGAAAATTAATTTGACTTGCAAACATCACAAATTGAACCCAGTGCAGTAATTAATATGATAGGAAAACAGACCATCAATATTTGTTAAAAATGCAAATATAAAGATATCATCTACTTGGCACAATCTACTTTGGTCAATGTCTTCCATAGAGAGCCCATTGGCTAATTTAAATGAAGAACGCATTGCCTAAATTTAAATGAAGAACCATTATTTATCGAAATTCGATGGTCCAAGTGGCTGGTTATTATCATATAGTAGCACCATCTAAAAGCATCATATAGCAGCAGCAGCTCATAGCAACTCATCATACAGCAGCAGCAGCTCATAGCAACTCATCATACAGCAGCAGCAGCTAGCAATTCATCATATACCAGCAGCAGCTCATAGCAATTCATCATATAGCAGCAGCAAGAGCAGCTCATAGCAATTCATCATATAGCAGCAGCAGGAGCAACTTATAACAACTCATCATATAGCAGCAGCAGCTCATAGCAATTCATCATATAGCAGTAGTAGCTCATAGCAATTCATCATATAGCAGCAGGAGCAGCTCATAGCAATGCATCATATAGCAACAGCAGCAGCTCATAGCAATTCATCGTATAACGGATCAGAATGAAAATTTGGCAAAAAATCAGAGGAGATCCTCACCTTGTTGGATGAGCTCATCATTCAACAGCACCTCAAGGCCACGGCCTGGGGGAGTGGGAACGAGGTGCCTTCTGCCGGAGTGGGGCATCGGCCGTAGTTGTGAGGCGACCACCGGAGTAGTGCATTGGACGGACCATAGCAGAGCAGCTGCTAGAGACAATGAGAATGAGGGCCGGCGCCAGAGGGAGGAGCAGCCAGGGGGATTTGTCCCTACCCGCCAGCCATGTAGCCTAGCAGGACAGAGCATCGTCGAGAAGCAGGCCAGATGGGACCAGTGGCGGCGGCTCGCTGGAGGAACCCTAGCGCTGCAGGCAGGGGATTAAGATAGAGGGAAAGGGGGGAGGAGATGCAAGCGGGCAGGGCAATGAACACTTGCGTGTTTGTTTTTACTTATGGGTCAGGTGTGACGCGGGCGTGAGTAGTGGCATTTTGAGTGTAGTATAGGCAGACAACAATGTCATTGAAGGAAATATGCCCTAGAGGAAATAATAAAGTTGTTATTTTATATTTCATTATTCATGATAAAAGTTTATTATTCATGCTAGAATTGTATTGATCGGAAACCTAAATACTTGTGTGAATACAGAAACAAACACCGTGTCCCTAGTGAGCCTCTACTTGACTAGCTCGTTGATTAAAGATGGCTAAGGTTTCCTAACCATGGACATGAGTTGTTGTTTGATAACAAGATGACATCATTAGGAGAATGATGTGATGGACAAGACCCATCCGTTAGCTTAGCATAATGATCGTTCAGTTTTATTGCTATTGCTTTCTTCATGTCAAATACATATTCCTTGGACTATGAGATTATGCAACTCCCGGATACCAGAGGAATGCCTTGTGTGCTATCAAACATCACAACGTAACTGGGTGATTATAAAGATGCTCTACAGGTATCTCCGAAGGTGTTTCTTGAGTTGGCATAGATCGAGATTAGGATTTGTCACTCCGAGTATCGGAGAGGTATCTCTGGCCCCTCTCGATAATACACATCATAAGCTTGCAAGCAAACGACTAAGGAGTTAGTCATGAGGTGATGTATTACCGAACACGTAAAGAGACTTGCCGGTAACGAGATTGAACTAGGTATGAAGATACCGACGATCGAATCTCGGGCAAGTAACATACCGATGGACAAAGGGAATTACGTATGTTGTCATAACAGTTCGACCGATAAAGTTCTTCGTAGAATATGTAGGAGCCAATATGGGCATCCAGGTTCCGCTATTGGTTATTGACCGGAGAGGTGTCTCGATAATGTCTACATAGTTCTCGAACACGTAGGGTCCGCACGCTTAACGTTCGTTGACGATATAGTATTATATGAGTTATGTGATTTGGTGACCGAATGTTGATCGGAGTCCCGGTTGAGATCGCAGACATGACGAGGAGTTAGAAACGGTTGAGAGGTAAAGATTGATATATAGGACGATGGTATTCGGACACCGGAAGTGTTTCGGGGGGTACCGGGTACTTATCGGGTCACCGGAAGGGGTTCCGGGCACCCCCGGCAAAAGATATGGGCCTTATGGGCCAAGAGGGGAAACGCACAAGCCACAAGGGGCTGGTGCGCCCCCCATATGGGCCGGCCTAAGGAGGAGAAGGAAAGGGGAGAAGGGAAAGGAAAGTGCGGATTAGGATTCCCACTTCCTTCCTTCTCCCCCCTCTTTCCTTCCCCCTTGGGAAAACATGGCAGGAGGGACGCAGGGCAAGGCAGGGCCCCTAGGGGGCCGGCGGCCAGCCCTAGGGCGCGCCCTGGCCTCTCCCTCCCCCTCCCACCTATATATGTGGGAGGGTGGTGCCTAGAACACCCCAGACAATTGCCTAGCCGTGTGCGGCGCCTCTCTTCACCGTTTACGCCCCCGGTCATATTTTCGTAGTGCTTAGGCGAAGCCCTGCGGAGATCACTTCACCATCACCGTCACCATGCTGTTGTGCTGACGGAACTCATCTACTACCTCGACGTCTTGCTGGGTCAAGAAGGCGAGGGACATCACCGAGCTGAACGTGTGCAGAACGCGGAGGTGCCGTGCGTTCGGTACTTGATCGGTTGAAGCGCGAAGAAGTTCGACTACATCAACCGCGTTGTGAAACGCTTCTGCTTACGGTCTATGAGCGTACGTAGACACACACTCTCCCCCTCGTTGCTATGCATCTCCATGGATAGATCATTGTGTGTGCGTCAAATTTTTTTGTTTTCCATGCAACGTTTCCCAACAGTGGTATCAGAGCCAGGTCTATGCGTAGATGATATGCACGAGTAGAACACAAAGAGTTGTGGGCAGTTATAGTCATACTGCTTACCACCAACGTCTTATTTTGATTCGGCGGTATTGTGGGATGAAGCGGCCCGGACCAACCTTACATGTCCACACACATGAGACTGGTTCCACCGACAGACATGCAACTAGTTTTGCATAAAGGTGGCTGGCGGGTGTCTGTTTCTCCGACTTTAGTTGAATCGAATTTGACTACGGCCGGTCCTTGAAGAAGGTTAAAACAGCAAAATTGACGAATCACCGTTGTGGTTTTTGCCGTAGGTAAGAACGGTTCTTGCTAGAAACCCGTAGCAGCCACGTAAAACATGCAACAACAAAGTAGAGGACGTCTAACTTGTTTTTGCAGGTTATGTTGTGATGTGATATGGTCAAGACATGATGTGATATACGTTATTGTATGAGATGACCATGTTTTGTAAGATATCAGGCAACCGGTAGGAGCCTTATGGTTGTCTCTTTATTGTATGAAATGCAAATGCCATGTAATTGCTTTAGTTTAATTATCACTATGAGTTAGCAATAGTTGTAGAACCAATAGTTGGCGAGACGACCATGCCGCAATGATGGAGATCAAGGTGTCGAGCCGGTGATGATGGAGATCATGACGATGCTTTGGACATGGAGATCAAAAGCACGAGATGATAATGGCCATATCATGTCACATATTTTGATTGCATGTGATGTTTATCTTTTATGCATCTTATTTTGCTTAGTATGGCGGTAGCATTATAAGATGATCCCTTCACTAAATTTCAAGGTAAAAGTGTTCTCCCTGAGTATGCACCGTTGCTACAGTTCGTTGTGTTGAGACACCACGTGATGATCGGGTGTGATAGACTCTACGTTCATATACAACGGGTGTAAGACAGTTTTACACATGTAGAATACTTGGGTTAAACTTGACGAGCCTAGCATGTACATACATGGCTTCGGAACACTGGTGATCGAAACATCAAACGTGAATCATATAGTATATATGATCAACATAGAGATGTTCACCATTGATAAATACCCCATCTCACGTGTTGATCGGACATGGGTTAGTTGATTTGGATCACGTATCACTTAGATGCCTTGAGGGATGTCTATTTAAGTGGGATTTCTTAAGTAATTTGATTAATTGAACTTAATTTATCATGAACTTAGTCCTAATAGTATTTGCATATCTATGTTGTTGATCAATGGCCCATGCTACCGTTCCCCTGAATTTTAATGTGTTCCTAGAGAAAGCTAAGTTGAAAGATGATGGTAGCAACTACACGGACTGGGTCCGTAACTTGAGGATTATCCTCATTGCTGCACAGAAGAATTATGTCCTTGATGCACCGCTAGGTGAAAGGCCTGCTGCAGGAGCAAGAGCTGATGTTTTGAACGTCTGGCAAGCTCGATCTGATGACTACTCGATAGTTCAGTGTGCCATGCTTTACGGCTTAGAACCGGGACTTCAAAGACGTTTTGAACGTCATGGAGCATATGAGATGTTCCAAGAGTTGAAGTTAATATTTCAAGCAAATGCCCGGGTTGAGAGATATGAAGTCTCCAACAAGTTCTATAGCTGCAAGATGGAGGAGAACAGTTCTGTCAGTGAACACATACTCAAAATGTCTGGGTATTATAATCACTTGACTCAGCTGGGAGTTGATCTTCCGGTTGATTGTGTTAGTGACAGAGTTCTTCAATCACTACCACCAAGATACAAAGGCTTTGTGATGAACTATAAGATGCAAGGGATGTACAAAACAATTCCCGAGCTCTTCGCAATGCTTAAGGTCACGGAGGTAGAAATCGAGAAGGAGCATCAAGTGTTGATGGTTAACAAAACCACTAGTTTCAAGAAAAAGGGCAAGGGAAAGAAAGGGAACTTCAAAAAGAATGGAAAGCAAGTTGCCACTCCCGGGAAGAAGCCCAAAGCTGGACCCAAGCCTGAAACTGAGTGCTTCTACTTCAAAGGGACTGGTCACTGGAAGCGGAACTGCCCCAAGTATTTGGCGGATAAGAAGGATGGCAAAGTGAACAAATGTATATTTGATATACATGTTATTGATGTGTACGTTACTAATGCTCGTAGTAGCGCCTGGGTATTTGATACTGGTTCGGTTGCTCATATTTGGAACTCGAAATAGGAGCTACGGATTAAACGAAGATTGGCTAAGGACGAGGTGACGATGCGCGTCGGGAATGGTTCCAAGGTTGATGTGATCGCCATCGGCATGCTACCTCTACATCTACCTTCGGGATTAGTTTTAGACCTGAATAATTGTTATTTGGTGCCAGCGTTGAGCATGAACATTATATCTAGATCTTGTTTAGTGCGAGACGGTTATTCATTTAAATCAGAGAATAATGGTTGTTCTATTTATATGAGCAATATCTTTTATGGTCATGCACCCTTGAAGAGTGGTCTATTTTTGTTGAATCTCAATTGTAGTGATACACATATTCATAATATTGATGCCAAAAGATGCAAAGTTGATAATGATAGTGCAACATATTTGTGGCACTGCCCTTTAGGTCATATTGGTGTAAAACGCATGAAGAAACTCCATGCAGATGGGCTTTTGGAATCACTTGATTATGAATCATTTTATACTTGCAAACCATGCCTCATGGGCAAGATGACTAAAACTCCGTTCTCCGGAACAATGGAGCGAGCCAATGACTTATTGGAAATTATACATACCGATGTATGCGGTCCGATGAGTGTTGAGGCACGCGGCGGGTATCGTTATTTTCTGACTTCCACAGATGATTTGAGTAGATATGCGTATATCTACTTAATGAAACACAAGTCTGAAACAATTGAAAAGTTAAAAGAATTTCAGAGTGAAGTGGAGAATCATCGTAACAAGAAATTAAGTTTCTACGGTCTGATCACGGAGGCGAATATTTGAGTTACGAGTTTGGCCTTCATTTAAAACAATGCGGAATAGTTTCACAACTCACGCCACCTAGAACACCACAGTGTAATCGTGTGTTCGAACGTCATAACCGTACTTTATTGGATATGGTGCGCTCTATGATGTCTCTTACCGATTTACCACTATCGTTTTGGGGTTATGCATTAGAGACAGCCGCATTCACGTTAAATAGGGCACCATCTAAATCCGTTGAGATGACGCCGTATGAACTGTGGTTTGGCAAGAAACCTAAGCTGTCGTTTCTTAAAGTTGGGGGTTGCAACACTTATGTCGAAAGGCTTCAGCCTGATAAGCTCGAACCCAAATCGGAGAAGTGTGTCTTCATAGGATACCCTAAGGAAACAATTGGGTACACCTTCTACCACAGATCCGAAGGCAAGATCTTTTTTGCCAAGAATGAAACCTTTCTAGAGAAGGAGTTTCTCTCGAAAGAAGTGAGTGGGAGGAAAGTAGAACTTGATGAGGTAATCATACCTTCTCTCGAATTGGAAAGTAGCACATCAGAGAAATCTGTTCCCGTGATGCCTACACCAACTATAGAGGAAGCAAATGATAATGAAACTTAAGATCAAGTTGCTACTGAACCTCGTAGGTCAACCAGAGCATGATCCGCACCAGAGTGGTACGGTAATCCTGTTCTGGAAGTCATGTTATTAGACCAAGGCAAACCTACGAACTATGAAGAAGCTATGATGAGCCCAGATTCCGACAGATGGCTTGAGGCCATGAAATCTGAGATAGGATCCATCTATGAGAACAAAGTGTGGACTTTGGTGGACTTGCCCGATGAGCTGCAAGCCATAGAGAATAAATGGATCTTCAAGAAGAAGACTGACGCTGATGGTAATGTTACTGTCTACAAAGCTCGACTTGTCGCAAAAGGTTTTTGACAAGTTCAAGGGGTTGACTACGATGAGACTTTCTCACCTGTAGCGATGCTTAAGTCCGTCTGAATCATGTTAGCAATTGCCGCATTTTATGATTATGAAATTTGGCAAATGGACGTCAAAACTGCATTCCTTAATGGATTTCTTAAGGAAGCGTTGTATATGATGCAACCAGAAGGTTTTGTCGATCCTAAAGGTGCTAGCAAAGTGTGCAAGCTCCAGCGATCCATCTATGGACTAGTGCAAGCATCTCGGAGTTGGAATATATGCTTTGATAAGGTGATCAAAGCATATGGTTTTATACAGACTTTCGGTGAAGCCTGTATTTACATGAAAGTGAGTGGGAGCTCTGTAGCATTTGTAATATTATATGTAGATGACATATTGTTGATTGGAAATGATATAGAATTTCTAGATAGCATAAAAGGATACTTGAATAAGAGTTTTTCAATGAAATACCTCGGTGAAGCTGCTTATATATTAGGCATCAAGATCTATAGGGATAGATCAAGACGCTTAATAGGACTTTCACAAAGCACATACCTTGATAAACTTTTGTAGAAGTTCAAAATGGATGAGTCAAAGAAAGGGTTCTTGCCTGTGTTACAAGGTGTGAAGTTGAGTCAGACTCAAAGCCCGACCACTGCAGAAGATAGAGAGAAAATGAAAGTCATTCACTATGCCTCAGCCATAGGTTCTATCATGTATGCTATGCTATGTACTAGACCTGATGTGTGCCTTGCCATAAGTTTGGCAGGGAGGTACCAAAGTAATCCAGGATTGGATCACTGGACAGCGGTCAAGAACATCCTGAAGTACCTGAAAAGGACCAAGGATATGTTTCTCGTTTATGGAGGTGACAAAGAGCTCGTCGTAAATGGTTAAGTCGATGCTAGCTTTGACACTGATCCGGATGACTCTAAGTCACAAACCGGATACATATTTATATTGAATGGTGGAGCTGTCAATTGGTGCAGTTCCAAGCAGAGCGTCGTGGCGGGATCTACGTGTGAAGCGGAGTACATAGCTGCTTCGGAAGCAGCAAATGAAGGAGTCTGGATAAAGGAGTTCATATCTAATCTGGGTGTAATACCTAGTGCATCGGATCCAATGAAAATCTTTTGTGACAACACTGGAGCAATTGCCTTGGCGAAGGAATCCAGGTTTCACAAGAGAACCAAACACATCAAGAGACACTTCAACTCCATTCGTGAACAAGTCAAGGATGGAGACATAGAAATTTGCAAGATACATACGGATCTGAATGTAGCAGACCCATTGACTAAGCCTCTTCCACGAGCAAAACATGATCAACACCAAGACTCCATGGGTGTTAGATTCATTACAATGCAATCTAGATTATTAACTCTAGTGCAAGTGGGAGACTGAAGGAAATATGCCCTAGAGGCAATAATAAAGTTGTTATTTTATATTTCCTTATTCAGGATAAAAGTTTATTATTCATGCTAGAATTGTATTGATCGGAAACCTAAATACATTTGTGAATACATAAACAAATACCGTGTCCCTAGTGAGCCTCTACTTGACTAGCTCGTTGATCAAAGATGGTTAAGGTTTCCTAACCATGGACATGAGTTGTTGTTTGATAACGGGATCGCATCATTAGGAGAATGATGTGATGGACAAGACCAATCCATTAGCTTAGCATAATGATCGTTCGGTTTTATTGCTATTGCTTTCTTCATGTCCAATACATATTCCTTCGACCATGAGATTACGTAACTCCCGGATAGCGGAGGAATGCCTTGTGTGCTATCAAATGTCACAACATAACTGGGTGATTATAAAGATGCTCTACAGGTATCTCCAAAGGTGTTTGTTGAGTTGGCAGAGATCGAGATTAGGATTTGTCACTCCGAGTATCGGAGAGGTAACTCTGGGCCTTCTCGGCAATACACATCATAAGCTTGCAAGCAAACGACTAAGGAGTTAGTCATGAGGTGATGTATTATAGAACGAGTAAAGAGACTTGCCGGTAACGAGATTGAACTAGGTATGAAGATACCGATGATCGAATCTTGGGCAAGTAACATACCGATGGACAAAGGGAATTACTTATGTTGTCATAACGGTTCGACCGATAAAGATCTTTGTAGAATATGTAGGAGCCAATATGGGCATTGATAAGCAAAGCGTTCTTGAGGGTACACGGGAATTTCATCCAAATCAGTCCCTTACGGAATAGCGCATAAACTAGGGTTTAAGGTTCTGTCACTCTCGCAACCCATCATCTAATAACTACTCCACAATGCATTCCCTTAGGCCCAAATATGGTGAAGTGTCATGTAGTCGACGTTCACATGACACCACTAAGGGAATCACAACATACATAACATCAAAATATCGAACACATATCAAGTTCACATGATTACTTGCAACTAGATTTCTCTCGTGACCTCAAGAACAAAAGTAACTACTCACAAATGATAATCATGCTCAAGATCAGAGGGTTATTAAATAGCATAATGGATCTGAACATATAATCTTCCACCAAATAAACCATATAGTAATCAACTACCAGATGTAATCAACACTACTAGTCACCCACAAGTACCAATCTATAGTTCCAGTACAAAGATTGAACACAAGAGATGAACTAGGGTTTGAGAGGAGATTGTGCTCTTGAAGATGTTGATGGATATTGCCCTCCCCAAGATGGGAGAGTTGTTGGTGATGATGATGACGATGATTTCCCCCTCCGGGAGGGAAGTTCCCCCAGCGGAATCGCTCCGCCGGAGGGCAAAAGTGCTCTTGCCCAAGTTCCGCCTCGAGACGGCGGCGCTTCGTCCCGAAAGTCCTCTCCTTATTTTTTTCTCTGTCAAAATGACTTATATAACAGAAGAGGGGCACCGGAGGTGGGCCGAGGAGGGCACAACCCACCAGGGCGCGCCTGGGCTCCCTGGCGAGCCCAGGTGGGTTGTGCCCACCTGGTGGGGCCCCTCTGGTAGTTATTTGCTCCAATAATTCTTATTTATTCCATAAAAATTCCTCGTGAAGTTTCAGCTCATTTGGCGTTGTGCAGAACAGGTAGCCTAACATAGCTTTTTCAGGTCCAGATTTCCAGCTGCCGGAATTCTCCCTCTTTGTGTGAACCTTGCATATTATGAGAGAAAAGGCATTAGAATTACTCCAAAAAACATTATTCTGCATAAAAACATCATAAATAACAGTAGGAAAACATGATGCAAAATGGACGTATCAGGCATCCAGGTTCCACTATTGGTTATTGACCGGAGAGGTGTCTTGGTCATGTCTACATAGTTCTCGAACCCATAGGGTCTGCATGCTTAACTTAATGGATTATTAATAATAGGACAATTAGCCTGCTAATTGGGTTTTTTTTATTGCAAACGGTTATTGAGAAAACACCATGGGCGATGACCTCAGGCAACGCACACAGTTTCTAGGAATAAACGGTGTTGGATCAATGAACAATTACACATGACATCCTCTTGAAAACTATTTGCGTTAGGCCACCTTGCACAAACGTTTACCACATAAATAGTGTGTGTGATGGACAACCTTTGCCACACAGTTTCTTCTACGCACCGTGTGTGATGCATTCAATAACGCAAATGATAAAATTGTTAATATCGTGTGCAATGGCAACACTATCACAAACGATTTAATGAGGAAAATCGTGTGTGATGTACATGTGAACGGAAACATTTTCCTTGGAGTGACTGTGTGGGATGTATATACGAACAGAAATGTACTTCTTGGATTATGTAGTGTCAGCCAGTTTACCAGGAGCAAGCGGTGGCCTATTGCATGGAGGCTTCACAGCGAATTCCTTCATGTACTTGGGAGTGACGTATCTATAAGCTCTCCATATCAAATTATCAAAGTAGCGAACACAAATCAAACCAACATGATGAAAGTGACTAGATTCCTTTCTGAGGCCTCTTTCCTTCAGCCATTTTCTTCAACCGAGGTTTTTGAATTCGTGAGGACTCTGAAGAAGTTTGAAGATTCTCCTCAAGCAATGCTGCAAATGAACTAATATGATGAGAACCAAGTGATTTGTTGGCAAACATTATGCCTATGAACAGAGTATACTTGCGAGGAAATTGGGAAGAGTCACATGTGTTCTCAGAAATTTTCAAAATGAACCAGTTGAGGAAATTGACCCTTATCGTCTTGACGCAATTCACTAAGTGTTCTTGACCTAGGTTCCAGAGTTGTACAAATAGAAGGAATTGCACAATTGAGGAATCTATTTGTTAAGCATAACTTAGTAGAAATACACAAGACTGGCCAAAAGGAAGTGCTGAAGAATTGAAAGAGTGGTAGAAACATCACTTGAAGACTTTCGAGTAGAGTGAAGATCAAACGGTGTGGTACAATTAGCATTTAATTACCCCAGTGATGAACTTGATGAACTAGATGATGAAACGATGGAAATCATCAGTTCAGATCTTTCGCACCCTAACTTGGCGATGAAAGACAACTACAACGGCGACGGAGGTGAAGAAATCCGTGTCCGACGTGAGTACTACGACGAAGAAGTCGAGGCTGTGAAGCTCTTCTTCTCCGGTGAGGATGAAATCCAGCGGCGGTGCTAGGGTTTGAGATTTGAGAGCGACGAGAGTAGAGGACCAAAGTGAAACTAGGTTGCCGGGGTCAAGGCTATTTATAGCCACGGTGAAAACTGATGGGTCCGAAGATTTTTTATGGATAAGCCCCTGACCATTCGCATCTCAGTGACACGCGTCACACATGCATTTTCACATACTTATCCTTGCGTGTGAAGCGCGGGATGAAGTTACTGTGGAAACCGCAAAGTTTTTTTTGGAATTTTAAAAATGTGTTCGCAATTTCTTCAGCTGTTAAGGACACAGTGAAGACTTTGAACAATGTCAAGTAGAACGCATATGAAGAATTTGTGAATAGAGTAGGTTGAGCTTAGCATAGAGGGGAGTGGGTCCGATCACATCCACATAGATGAAGAAATCAAATTGAAGAGTTAGCAATATGTGAATGCTGTGTAGGACATGAAAAGCTCAAATATATATAATCAACTCAAGCAATGAAGAATAATCTCAAATGATGAATTTGAAAAGTTTGACGAAATTGCAAATGATGAAAAACTCAAATTTGAAGAATATCATAAAGAGGTGGTGGCGTTACCCACCGTATAAGAATTGTGATGACTACAGACGCCACGTACAATTATCATAGGATTCTGAGAGTCATGTTCTTCATTAATTTCTTCACACTTAGAGGGTAAGTCTTCATTGATTGAAGAAATACGTTACTTCGTGTGTTGTGCATCAAAGTCATCAAAAATGCATAAGTGTTTGATGTGTGTCCACTTCAGAGGACGTTCAAAGATTCTAAGATGTTTAGCTCACACTGCAACTTGCAGAACCTCTTCTCATCCAAGGGCTTAGTGAAGATATCGGCAAGCTGGTCTTCAATCTTCACGTGGTCGATAACAATGTCTCCCTTCAGCACATGATCACGAAGAAAGTGGTGATGAATCTGAATATGCTTCGTCTTGGAGTGTTGCAGTGGGTTGTGGGCAATCTTGATAGCACTCTGATTGTCGTAGTAGAGAGGGACTTTATTCATGTTGATGCCATAGTCCTTGAGGGTTTGCTTCATCCATAGCAACTATGAGTAGAAGGCACCAGTGGCAATATATTCATCCTCAGCTATGGAAAGAGTGACGTTATTTTGCTTCTTTGAGGACTAACAAACAAGAGATCGTCTGAGGAAATGACATGTGCCTGATGTAGACTTGCGATCCACACGATCTCCAGCGTAATCAGAATCAGAAAATCCAACTAGATCAAAAGATGAGCCCTTGGGATACCATAATCGAAGCGTTGGTGTGTGAGCTAAATATCAAAGAATTCGTTTCCCAGCCTGGTGGTGTGATTTCTTCAGTGTCGCTTGAAATCGGGTACACATGCAAACTCTAAGCATAATTTCTGGCCTAGATGCACATAGATAAAGCAGCGAACCAATGATGGAGTGATATACCTTCTGATCAAAATCTTTACATTTTCATCAGTGCAGAGTTGACCATTTGTAGGCATTGGTATTTTGAGGCCTTTGCATTCTTGCATGCCGAATTTCTTTATGCAGTCTTTGAGGTATTTCTCTTGAGAAATGAACATGCCATTTGGTTGTTGACGAATTTGAAGACCAAGGAAGAATTTCAACTCTCCCATGATAGACATCTGATATTTTTCACGCATCATGTATGCAAATTCGTCACTCAAACACTTCTTAGTGCAACCAAAGATAATATCATCAATATATATTTGGCATATGAACAGCTCACCATCGTAAGACTTTGTGAAAAGAGTAGGGTCGAGTGAACCGAGTTTGAACCCCTTTTTCTTCCGGAATTCCTTCAGAGTGTCATACCAAGCCCGTGTGGCTAGCTTGATACCATCGAGGGCCTTTTTGAGTCTAAACACTTTGTCAGGATGCTTTGGATCCTCAAAAACTGGTGGTTGAGCAACATATTCTTCTTCCTCAAGCTTACCATTGAGGAATGCACTTTCACATCCATTTAATATAAGAGAATATTGTGATGGTTAGCATATGCAAGTAATATACGAATAGCTTCAAGCCTAGCACGAGGTGCAAAAGTTTCACCAAAATCAATACCTTCAACCTATGTGTAGCCATGTGCTACAAGAAGGGCCTTATTCCTTACCACTTGGCCATTTTCGTCTTGCTTGTTGCGGTACATTCAATTGGTGCCAATGATGTTGTGCTTGCATGGATCAGGACAATTGACAAGCTCCCGCACATTGTTGAGCTCCAATTGTTGCATTTCTTCTTGCATGGCTTGAATCCATTTAGGTTCCAGAAATGCTTCATCAACTTTGGTGG
The DNA here is from genome assembly GCA_011799875.1 of Thinopyrum elongatum. NCBI lineage: Eukaryota > Viridiplantae > Streptophyta > Magnoliopsida > Poales > Poaceae > Thinopyrum > Thinopyrum elongatum. The sequence goes on from CM022300.1 coordinate 344,945,716, forward strand.
GCTCTATGATAGAGACATATGCAAAATACGACAAAAGTTAGCTAAATGTGAAGCTCTTGAGCGAGTGAGGGGACCAGGTGCATTGATGTTGTCGAGGATCTTCCCAATCTGCACTTCATTCGCCACTCGAGGATGAGCTGGACGAAGAATTTGTTATTGTTAAGCATTTTCCTTAGTGTCATTTTCTTTAAGATCAGCAGTTTCTTCACGACGGGAAATGATATCACTTCTTCTTCAGCTATTTCTTCATTGGGCACAATTTCACCAGTGCCCATCAGCTTGATAGATTCCTCAGGAGGCATTTAATCTAGCACAGGAGGCAGGTGCTCTCTTTGTGAGCCATTAGTTTCATCAAATCGCACATCTATAGTTTCAACAACCTTGTTGTGGTAGGTGTTGAAGACTCTTTAGGCGTGCGAGTCCTTTCTGTAACCAAGCATAAAACCCTCATGCGATTTTGGTGCAAATTTGGAATTGTGATGTAGATCTCTAATGCAGCATTTAGCACCGAAGACTTTGAAATAACTCACATTGGGTTTCTTGTCAGTGAGGAGCTCATATGAAGTCTTCTTTAGGAATCTGTGAAGATATACCTGATTGATGATGTGACAAGCAGTATCAATTGCTTCAGGCCACCATTGATGTGAAGTCTCGTATTCATCAAGCATAGTCCAAGCCATCTCGATGATTGTCCTATTCTTGCGTTCTACAACTCCATTCTGCTGAGGAGTATATGGAGTAGATAACAAATGAGTGATACCAAGTTCGGTAAGATAGTCATCAAGGCCGGTGTTCTTGAACTCAGTGCCATTGTCGCTTCAGATGTGCATGTTCTTGAGAACATAATTCGTCATGGCCCGATTTGCGAACTGTCTGAAGACACCCTTCACTTTAGTCTTGAAGGTAATGATATGCGCCCAGGTGTAATGAGAATAATCATCAACTATGATGAATCCATAGAGTGATGCTCCGTTGGTTAGTGTGGCATAATTTGTGGGACTTAGCGAGGTCATCTTCGTCAGCTAGCCCATGCTCATCAACCCAAGGCACTACTACCTTGCTTTTGGGACTAGGCCTTGTACCATGGCTAGCAGTGACCTTTTGCTTCAGCTCGGGCAGTGAAGACGATGGTTGCCCACTAGCTGAGGAACTTGATGCAGCAATTGAGGCAGTTGGAAAGCCCTCGATGCGCTGGAAAGATGCGAGCAAGGCCGGTGTTGAAGCTCTTGCTGCTGCCATTAAAGAACTTGGAGTAGGAGGGTGCACTGAAGATTTTGCCATCTTAGATGCTGACGCCTTTTAAGCTATCGTCTTGCCACTTAGGGCTTTGGATCAGACGGCTTGGGCTTTTGAGAAGGCTTCTTAGGCATTGACTTCTTAGGAGTGCTAGCACTGCCACTACCACTAGCACGAGCTTTAGTTGAGGCCTTTGTAGCCTTGTTGAATTCATCAAGGACTTTCTTCACTTGTTTTGCTAATTTAGCTTGACGCCTTGCCCATTCCTTGGGGAATTCTTCACCCCTTCTGATACTTCGTTGACGATATAGTATTATATGAGTTATGTGATTTGCTGCCCGAATTTTGTTCGGAGTCCTGGATGAGATCACGGACATGACGAGGAGTCTCAAAATGGCCGAGAGGTAAAGATTGATATATAGGACGATGGTATTCGGACACCAGAAGAGTTTCTGGGGGTACCGGGTACTTATCGGGTCACCGGAAGGGGTTCCGGGCACCCCCGGCAAAAGATATGGGCCTTATGGGCCAAGAGGGGAAATGCACCCGCCACAAGGGGCTGGTGCGCCCCCCATATGGGCCAGCCTAAGGAGGAGAAGGAAAGGGGAGAAGGGAAAGGAAAGGAAAGTGCGGATTAGGATTTCCACTTCCTTCCCTCTCCCCCCTCTTTCCTTCCCCCTTGGGAAAACATGGCAGGGGGGACGCAAGGCATGGCAGGGCCCCTAGCGGACCGGCGGCCAGCCCTAGGGCGTGCCCTAGCCTCTCCCCTCCCACTCCCACCTATATATATGTGGGAGGGGGGCACCTAGCACACCCCAGACAATTGCCTAGCCGTGTGCGGCGCGCCCCTCCACCGTTTACACCCCCGGTCATATTTTCGTAGTGCTTAGGCGAAGCCCTGCGGAGATCACTTCACCATCACTGTCACCACATCGTCGTGCTAACGAAACTCATCTACTACCTCGATGTCTTGCTGGATCAAGAAGGCGAGGGATGTCACCAAGCTGAACGTGTGCAGAACGCGGAGGTGCCGTGCGTTCGGTACTTGATCGGTTGAAGCGCGAAGAAGTTCGACTACATCAACCGCATTGTGAAACGCTTCCGCTTACGGTCTACGATGGTACATAGACACACTCTCCCCCTCGTTGCTATGCATCTCCATGGATATATCATTGCGTGTGCGTAGAATTTTTTTTGTTTTCCATGCAACATTTCCCAACAATCATTTCGCTATTCCCCTTCCCTTCAATTTTTAGTGATCTTCTACCCGAAGCACCCACCCAAAGTGAAATAAGTTAAGCCCAAGCCCATAACTCAAAAATGAGTTCTTTACATCTTTTATGGCTTATTTTGACAATAATCTCTGAAAAGGCGGAATAGAACTGGCCCTTAACCTGCAATTCAATTGTGCGTGCAATGATGAATCAGTCCTACATGCTATAGTGTACATTTAGGCATCATACATGGCATAACCTAATACATGCGCAATTCATTTATGTTAGTTCATACGTTGCACATGATGTTTAAATGCCCCTTAAATCTTGTCAGTCAAGTGATGGTCTTTAAGCCTCCTTCAATGCTTCTTTTCTTGATATCTAATTCAGTGTTGTGCAAGATTTGCTCACACTCTGTTCAATTGCTTGTTTGTATCAGCCAGCCATTCTAGGACTATTTGCTTTGATTACTTGTTGTTCTTGACTTAACAGAGCTTGTCAACGATTTAAACACTAAGGGCTGCTGTAGTGGGGGCTTATATAACTGATAGGTGACATAAAGGTTTGGCTTTACACTAAAGTAGGCTCTCCAAGAGTACCTGGAGGTCCAGTTCAAAGGTATGCCTAGTTTTTACACAGTGCACAAATAGTAAATGCTCATTTCATTGTGTGCAAGAGATGTGGCATGTTTCATTATGTGGTGTTGTTTTGTTATAAACACATCCTTTGGTGTTGTTCACAGACTGGAAAGTATGCATATTTATCTTCCAAGGAGACCAGTAACTAGTTTGTGTCACCTTGCAGAGGGGGTGCAATGTAGATAAGATTGAGGATTTCCAAGTACAAGATGTTAGGAAGGAGCCTTGCAAGAGAAGGAGGAGCAGCACTGAGCCTGTTCAACCAGTTATGGTAAGTCACTGTATTAAAATTACCAGGACATCCTATTTGTCTGACATTGTGCTTGCGTAGGGTTCTTCACCTATAACTCAGCCATTGGGCCATTGATTAAAACTCCCTCCGCTCACTACTATATGATGTTCTAACTTTTTTTGTAAATCAGATGTATGTAAACACATTTTAATGTGTCTGTTCACCCATTACGGATGTCGTCTACTTTTAAATATCTAAACATCTTATAGTAGTGAACAATGTGAAACTGCTTCCTGCTATGGTAGAGCTGTCGATGTCATAAATGTCATAACCAAACGCATATTCATATCATTAGCCTCCCTATCATTACTAGGATCTTGATTACATAGTAGTCGAGATACTTCATAGGGGGCAAACAATATTACAATACTTGTTCCTTTATATAGTAAATGTAGATAGGCCATGGTTGTTATTGAGGCGTGCATGTATGCATACTGCCAACTCAACATTTCAATTGCTTGTTTGTTTCAGGCATAGTTAAAATTGCTCTTTTCAATTGCTTTATTTGTCCTCAGTAAATGAGATTCCCAAACAATTATGCCTGATGTAGGGTACTTGTATAACTATTAGTTGACATAATTAAAGGCCTTTCCATTTAATTACTCTAGCGAAGTGTGCCCGAAGAATTGAAGTCTATTAACCAACTATTACTGCATGAGGCTCACAATCTAGTTTATACGAGGCTAATGATTGCATAGTTTTGCTTGCTGTAGTAGGTTTGTATGAATCCATTTGCTCTTCATTATGCTCCCTAAGATTCTTCTGGAACATGACACACAATGTTCCAGCTAGTTAATTGAGCTACAGAATGGCCAACTGCTTGCTTACTTATACGCAAGATATATGTATATATACATACATATATATATATATGTATGTATGTATGTATGTATGTATGTATATATATATATGTATATATATAATGTTCAGTAGCTGCGTGTGGTCTAAATTTGTAACCTGTCTGTGTTTTGGATTTGGCCCCAACATCCAGCTCCTCTGGTGAGCTAAGAGGGATTTCTGTATGCAGGCTGCACATACTACCATTTTTATAATTTTTAAAATATCACCTGCTTATGCTTCATGACGTGTAACATTATTGTTAGTCCCGTTTTGCCATGTACAAGATAGTCTGTCTTGCTCGCTTCACTATTGTAACTATATTTTTGCCCTAGTCATGTGTACTTACAGAAACATTTCAGGATGAAGTGACATCAACACAAAGATCTCAGAGCAGTGCGGCATGGCCGTTACCAAATGATTATGGATTGGAATTGGAATGTGCTGATGTTCTCGAGCATCAACTAGAAGTGGCAAGACAACGTATATATGATTCTCAACATGTAATCAAAATGTTGAGGCTGGAGTTGCAGGTATTAGATGCAGGAGTCAAAAAAATGAAACAAGACACTGAGGTAACCACAAAGGAATTGGAGATTTTGCAGACTGAAATTTGTGCTATTTGAATCCGGCCAATCCTATTTTCTGAAGAGATTATAGTTCAAATGGTAAGTTCTGTTGATGCGCGTCCATGATGTATGAGCTTTATTTGCCAAGTGTATGTCATTTGTTGTTTCTGTACGCTTTATTATCACTGGTGCCGAACTATAATGCCCAGTGGATATAATCTGCTGTAAATTCTTTATTGTATAGTGTACGATTATTCTTCGTTTCTATGCCTTAGTCTCTTTATTGTATAGTGTAGGTTTTTTAGAGGCGATAGTATAGAGTAGGATAATTCTTTGTATATGCTATATCGTTGAAACGGCGACCAACACGCCCAAACATTACCTGGACGGCATCCGAATGAACAAACATGTGTAGTCAAAGCGGGCCTTAATTGGGCCGGTCAACTAATATTTAGTGGATCCCAATCGCTGTGACCCACCGTAACAACCTTAGCAGGCTGTTAATAGGCCGAAAGCTCGGTAGGGCCGTATAAATGGAAACTGCCCGCGAGCCTCCAGCAGGTCGAAATAAATATCAATTTTGTCTCGGCCCTTTTACTTGACGGGCCAGGAAGAGGCCGAAAGTGTTTTGGGCCAAAAGAGGCCCAATTTATGAACTAGGCTTTTAACAGGCGAAAAGTCCCGTTGGGCTGAAATTGTGCCCTGCTTAAAGTGGGCCGCTAATGGACCCAAATTTAGGTGGCACCGACAAAGGCCCAACTGTTGTGCGGGCCATTAATAGGCCGAAAGACAAAATGGGCTAGAAGTTGGCCCATGTACAGAATGGGCCGAGGAAAGGCCGAAAGTCACAACAGGCTAGAAGTTGGCGCAACTACAGAATGGGCTGAGAAAAGGCCGAAAGACGTACCGGCGGCATGTTGGTCCATATCTATAATGGGCTGCTAATAGGCCGAAAGAAGGTCGGGCCGTAATTGAGCGCAAAGACGTAGCGGGCCATTAACGGGCTGGAACTAACGATGGGCTAGAAATTGTCAAATCTAAAATGGGCCTTTGATGGGCCGATTATGTGTAACTCGTATGGGCCGTGGTTGTGAATGGGCCTGACGCAACTAGGCCGCTAATGGGCCGGCCCGCTTATTCTGACAGGCCCAGCCATTTAACCTGAATGGGCCACTGTTGGGCCAAGCCACGTGTCGACTTATCATAGGCGCGTCCCGTCCATTGGCCTGATGACATCTGTCCCAAGGCTGAGCTGACAAGTGGATCCTCGGGCGAATCAGAATTTTACATGTGGAAAATTCCCATTGGTCCAGGCTGTTAATGGGTTATCGGATCAAAACCGGAACCCGATAGCTTAATGGCGACCCGTTACGGAGGATGCCACGTGTCGGTTACCCTTGACGAAAACACTTCCATGACGCGCCATTTATCGTCATGGAAGTGGACACTTCCGTGATGATAATTTTGGTATTGTCATGGAACACTTCTACGACAGCACAAGTATGACTATCTTGATTCTATCATAAAATCATCATGGATGTACATGCATGACAGAAAACGTGACCTACTGTGACAAACACGTATCATCACGGAAGTGTTTTTTTTTGTAGTGTTAGTCTATAAAAGGTGGCCCATGGCTACCTTTACAAAGGTGGAAACCTTGTCCATTTGCACGCGTAGCAGCACCATTCGAGCACCTTGCCGGAACGTGCGCTCCTTGTAACTAGACACATACACATCCAACATACAAAGCAGGAGTAGGGTTTCACGCTTCGTAGCGGCCCGATCCTGGGTAAACATCTTGCGTCCTACTAGTTCTGCTCTGTGCGCTCGTAGATCTCCCTAGTCAAACCGCAAAGGGATCACCATGATCCCATAGATGGTCGTACGCATGACATCTTTGGTGCGCCAGGCAGGGGGATCGCTTGTACGAACCCGAGCTAGTAGTTAGCGTGTCAGCTTCTTCATCATCTTCATCTCCATGGCTCCCAAGAAGAAAGGCGCCACGGCGATTGGTCTGTCTACGTCCAAGACACTGATGACCCACAAGTATAGGGGATCTATCGTAGTCATTTCGCTAAGTAAGAGTGTCGAACCCAACGAGGAGCAGAAGGAAATGACAAGTGGTTTTCAACAAGGTATTCTCTGCAAGCACTGAAATTATCGGTAACAGATAGTTGTGTGATAAGATAATTCGTAATGGGTAACAAGTAACTAAAGTAAACAAGGTGCAGCAAGGTGGCCCAATCCTTTTTGTATCAAAGGACAAGCCTGGACGAACTCTTATATAAAGCAAAGCGCTCCCGAGGACACATGGGAATTGTTGTCAAGTTAGTTTTCATCATGCTCATATGATTCGCGTTCGTTACTTTGATAATTTGATGGGTGGGTGGACCGGTGCTTGGGTGCTGCCCTTCCTTGGACAAGCCTCCCACTTATGATTAACCCCTCTCACAAGCATCCGCAACTACGAAAGAAGAATTAAGATAAATCTAACCATAGCATGAAACATATGGATCCAAATCAGCCCCTTACGAAGCAACGCATAAACTAGGGTTTAAGCTTCTGTCACTCTAGCAACCCATCATCTACTTATTACTTCCCAATGCCTTCCCCTAGGCCCAAATCATGGTGAAGTGTCATGTAGTTGACGTTCACATAACACCACTATAGGAAAGACAACATACATCTCATCAAAATATCGAACGAATACCAAATTCACATGATTACTTATAACAAGACTTCTCCCATGTCCTCAGGAACAAACGTAACTACTCACAAAGCATATTCATGTTCATAATCAGAGGAACTATTAATTATCATTAAGGATCTGAACAAATGATCTTCCACCGAATAAACGAACTAGCATCAACTACAAGGAGTAATCAACACTACTAGCAACCCACAGGTACCAATCTGAGGTTTTGAGACAAAGATCAGATACAAGCGATGAGCTAGGGTTTGAGAGGAGATGGTGCTGGTGAAGATGTTGATGGAGATTGACCCCCTCTCGATGAGAGGATCGATGATTATGATGATGGCGATGATTTCCCCCTCCCGGAGGGATGTTTCCCCGGCAGAACAGCTCCGCCGGAGCCCTAGATTGGTTCTGCCCAGGTTCGGCCTCGAGATGGCGGCGCTTCGTCCTGAAAGCTTTCCTTTTATTTTTTCAAGGGTAAAAGACACCATATAGCAGAAGATGTGCGTCGGAGACCTGCCAGGTGGCCCACAGGGACGGGGGGCGTGCCCAGGGGGGTAGGGCGTGCCCTCCACCCTTGTGGATGGCAGGTGGCCCCCCTCTGGTACTTTCTTCGCCCAATATTTTTTATTAAATCCAAAATGACTCTCCGTGAAGTTTCAGGACTTTTGGAGTTGTGCAGAATAGGTCTCTAATATTTGCTCCTTTTCCAGCCCAGAATTCCAGCTGCCGGCATTCTCCCTCTTCATGTAAACCTTGTAAAATAAGAGAGAAAAGGCATAAGTATTGTGCCATAATGTGTAATAACAGCCCATAATGCAATAAATATTGATATAAAAGCATGATGCAAAATGGACGTATCAACTCCCCCAAGCTTATACCTCGCCTGTCCTCAAGCGAAAGCCAATATCAAAAAATATGTCCACATGTTTAGAGATAGAGGTGTCGGTAAAATAAAATACGAACATGAGGGCATCATGATCATCATTAGAACAACAACATATATTATCATATAATTTATTATGCTAAAGTAACAATTCGTTCACAAGGTAAAGTATTAATTAAAAACTTCATTGAAAACTAACAAACTATGATCTCAGTCATTGAAGCAATTGCAATTTATCATAACATCGGAAAGTGTCAATATAAGAGCTTTTCAGCAAGTCCACATACTCAACTATCATTTAGTCTTTCACAATTGTTAACACTCACGCGATACTTATGGGTTCAAAGCTTCCATCGGACACAGAGAAAGATAGGGGCTTATAGTTTCGCCTCCCAACCTTTTACCTCAAGTGTAATGTCAACAATAATACTTTATGATAACATACATCTGAGTGGATATATATATCTGGATCTTTCTCCAACACATAGTGCTTGCCAAAGGAAAAAGTGTAAAAAGGAAAGGTGAAGATCACCATGACTCTTGTATAAGGGTAGAAGATAAAAGTAAAAAGATAGGCCCTTCACAGAGGGAACCAGAGGTTGTCATGCGCTTTTATGGTTGGATGCACAATATCTTAATGCAAAAGAACGTCACTTTATATTGCCGCTTGTGATAAAGAACTTTATTACGCAGTCCGTCACTTTTATTTCTTCCATATCACAAGTTTGTATAAAGCTTATTTTCTTCATACTAATAGATCATACATATTTAGAGAGCAATTTTTATTGCTTGCATCGATGACAACTTACTTGAAGGATCTTACTCAATCCATAGGTAGGTATGGTGGACTCTCATGGCAAAACTGGGTTTAGGGATGTTTGGAAGGACAAGTAATATCTCTACTTGGTGCAAAGAATTTGGCTAGCATGAGAGGGTAAGGCAAGCTCAACATGTTGGAGGATCCATGACAATATAACTTCTATTCGGATATAAGAAAACATAACCCATTACGTTGTCTTCCTTGTCCAACATCAACTTCTTAGCATGTCATATTTTAATGAGTGCTCACAATTTCGAAAGATGTCCAAGATAGTATATTTATATGTGAAGCCTCTCTTTCTTTATTACTTCCTATTAATTGCAACAATGACCAAAACTATGTTTGTTAACCTCCAACAATTTTTATTCATCATACTCTTTATATGTGAAGTCATTACTCTCCATAAGATCAATATATGACATTTTTATTTCTTTTTATTATTTTATTCCGTCAAGATCCTAGCAAGAAAACAAAGACCTCAACTCAAAGCTACTTTTTATTATATAACTCACGGACTCGATTACATAGATAGAGATCAAATCAAAACTCAAAGCTGGATCATTCTAAAACTTTATTCTACTAGATCAAGATATTACCAAAAGGATCGAACTAAGAAAAAAACGATAAAAGTAAAGGAGTGATGGTGATACGATACCGGGGCACCTCCCCCAAGCTTGGTAGTTGCCAAGGGGAGTGCCCATACCCATGTATTTATGTCTCTTTCTTCGGAGATGGTGATGATGGAGTTGTTGATGAATCTGTTAGCTTCATTAATGCACCTTTCAGAACTTGCAGTTCTTGGAGCACACATTGGAGTATATTTGCATTCTTCTGAATTTCCTCCATAAGATGCTTATATTCAGGCCCCCAAGAGGTCTTCCCTGCATTGCTTTCTTGTGGACGGCATATGTCCCAATTGGAGGGTATATGTGTACAAGGGGTGTTCTCCACTCCGTAATTATGAACCAAATTATGAAAGTTGTTCCGATGTAACCTGTGTAAGGGCCTCCTAGGGGGAAGCCCTTCTCGAACCTCTTGGTCTTCATGGTTGTTTGTGGTTCCTATTGCTTGATGGGGATTTGAATAGTGGAGATGCCCGCCAGAGTACCCCTCTCCGTTGCCGGAGGTTGTTCCTCAAGCGAATCCCCTTCATCCTCCTCCATCGTGGCTCCCTCGACATCCTCCCTTCTAAGTTCCATCTGCATCAACCAAGCATCACCGTCCGCGTTGTTGGAGGAGGAGGACGACATTATGCCTGGCCTTGGAAACTCTGGCAGAAAACAGCTCAAAATGAAAATAGGGGATTTTGCCGTGGTATGGTGGTCAAAACCTTCGGGAGATTATATAATGAATTTTTACCGACCAAAAGAAGTATTGTGCAAGAAAACGGAGTCTGGAGGGCACACGAGGTGGCCACAAGGTCGGGGGCGCGCCCAGGGGGGTAGGGCGTGCCCTCCACCCTTGTGGACGTCTCGTGTCTCTTTCGGACTACTTTTAATTTTCCTAATTTTTTAAATATTCCAAAACGGAGAAAAAATATCATTGGAAAGGTTTTGGATTCGGTCTACTTACCGTACCACATACCTATTCCTTTTCGGAGTCTGAAACGTTCTGGAAAGTGTCCCTTATGTACTCCTCCGGTGTTACGGTGTCAATTATATTGGTCTCAACATTTATGGGAGTACCTGAGATATAATGTTTGATTCTTTGACCATTTACCACCTTCGGATTTGTGCCTTCGGTGTTGTTGATTTTTATGGCACTCGAACGATAGACCTCCTCGATAATGTAAGCACCTTCCCATTTAGAGAGAAGCTTTCCTGCAAAAAATCTTAAACGAGAGTTGTATAGCAAAACATGATCACCTATATTAAACTCAGGCTTTTGTATCCTCTTGTCATGCCATCTTTTAACTTTTTCTTTAAACAACTTGGCATTCTCGTAGGCTTGGGTTCTCCATTCATCAAGCGAGCTTATGTCAAATAACCTCTTCTCACCGGCAAGATTGAAATCATAGTTGATCTCTTTAATTGCCCAATAGGCTTTATGTTCTAGTTCAAGAGGTAAGTGACAAGCCTTTCCATAAACCATTTTATATGGAGACATACCCATAGGGTTTTTATAAGCAGTTCTATAAGCCCATAATGCATCATCAAGTTTCTTAGACCAATTCTTTCTAGATCTATTAACAGTCTTTTGCAAAATCAATTTAATCTCTCTATTGCTCAATTCTACTTGACCACTAGACTGAGGATGATATGGAGATGCAATTCTATGGTTAACATCATACTTAGCAAGCAATTTACGGAAAGCACCATGAATAAAATGTGAACCACCATCAGTCATCAAATATCTAGGGACTCCAAACCTCGGAAAAATAACTTCTTTAAGCATCTTAATAGAAGTGTTATGATCAACACTACTAGTTGGAATAGCTTCTACCCACTTAGTAACGTAATCAACAGCAACTAAAATATGTGTATACCCATTTGAGGAAGGAAAAGGTCCCATATAATCAAAGCCCCAAACATCGAATGGTTCAATAACAAGTGAATAATTCATAGGCATTTCCTGACGTCTACTAATATTACCAATTCTCTGGCGTTCATCACAAGAAAAGACAAACTTACGAGCATCCTTGAAGAGAGTAGGCCAATAAAAACCAGATTGCAATACCTTATGTGCAGTTCTATCTCCAGCGTGGTGACCTCCGTAAGACTCGGAGTGGCACTTGCGTAGGATCTGTTCCTGTTCATGCTCAGGTACACAACGTCTAATAACACCATCTACTCCTTCTTTATAAAGGTGTGGGTTATCCCAAAAGTAATGTCTTAAATCATAGAAAAACTTTTTCTTTTGGTGGTATGTGAAACTAGGTGGTATAAATTTAGCAACAATGTAATTAGCATAATTAGCTTACCATGGAGTATTACAAGAAGTATTTATGACAGCTAATTGTTCATCAGGAAAGCTATCATCAATAGGCAGTGGGTCATCAAGAACATTTTCTAACCTAGACAAGTTGTCTGCAACGGGGTTCTCAGCTCCCTTTCTATCAATAATATGGAAATCAAATTCTTGTAGCAAGAGAACCCATCTAATAAGTCCAGGTTTAGCATCTTTCTTTTCCATAAGATATTTAATAGCAGCATGATCAGTGTGAACAGTTACTTTGGAATCAACAGTATAGGATCTGAACTTATCACAAGCAAAGACAACTGCTAAAAATTCTTTTTCAGTAGTAGCATAATTTCTCTGGGCACTGTCTAGAGTTTTACTAGCATAATGAATAACATTTAATTTCTTATCATCTCTTTGCCCTAAAACAGCACCAACAGCATAATCACTAGCATCACACATAATTTCAAAGGGTAAATTCCAATCAGGTGGCTGAACAATAGGTGCAGAAATCCAGGCTTTCTTAAGTATTTCAAATGCTTCTACACAATCATCATCAAAAGCAAAAGGAACATCTTTTTGCAAGAGATTAGTGAGAGGCCTAGAAATTTTAGAGAAGTCTTTAATAAACCTCCTATAGAAACCAGCATGGCCAAGGAAACTACTTATACCTTTGATATCTTTAGGGCACTGCATTTTTTAAATAGCATCTACTTTAGCTTTATCAACTTCAATACCTCTTTCAGAAATTTTATGCCCCAAAACAATACCTTCATTAACCATAAAGTGGCACTTCTCCCAATTCAAGACAAGATTAGTTTCTTCACATCTCTGCAAAACTCGATCAAGGTTGCTTAAGCAATCATCAAAAGAAGTTCCATAAACGAAGAAATCATCCATGAAAACCTCAACAATCTTTTCACAAAAATCAGAGAATATAGCAGTCATACATCTTTGAAAGGTAGCAGGTGCATTGCACAAACCAAAAGGCATACGTCTATAAGGAAAGGTACCGAAAGGGCAAGTAAAAGTAGTCTTTTCCTGATCATCTTTTAACACAGGTATTTGAGAAAAACCAGAATAACCATCTAGAAAGCAAAAATGTGTATGTTTGGATAATCTTTCTAGCATTTGATCAATAAAAGGTAGAGGGTAATGATCTTTTCTAGTAGCTTTATTTAATTTGCGAAAATCAATTACCATTCTATAACCTGTAACAATTCTTTGTGGGATCAATTCATTCTTATCATTAGGAACAACAGTAATACCTCCCTTCTTAAGGACACAATGAACATGACATACCCACTTACTATCAGCAATAGGATAAATTATACCTGCCTCCAGAAGCTTTAGTATTTCATTTCTTACCACTTCTTTCATCTTAGGATTTAACCGCCGTTGGTGATCAACAACTGGTTTAGCATCATTCTCCAAATTAATTTTGTGCTGACATAGAGTGGGACTAATGCCCTTAAGATCATCAAGAGTATATCCAATAGCGGCACGGTGCTTCTTCAGAGTTTTCAATAATTTCTTTTCTTCATGCTCTGAAAGGTTAGCACTAATAATAATAGGATATATCTTATTTTCATCAAGATAAGCATATTTCAAAGTATTAGGTAATTGTTTAAGCTCAAACACGGGATCACCCTTGGGTGGAGGAGGACCCCTAAGGATTTCAATAGGCAAATCGTGTTTCAAAATAGGCCCTTGATTAAAGAATATCTCGTCTATTTCCCTTCTTTCATTCATAAACATATCATTCTCATGGTCTAGCAAATATTGTTCTAAGGATCAGTAGGAGGCACGGCAATAGAAGCAAGACCAATAATTTCGTCCTTACTAGGCAATTCTTTATCATGGGGTTGTCTATGAAATTTAAAGAAATTAAAATCATGAGACATACCCCTAAACCGATAGTAACAATATCTTTCTCGCAATCTATCTTAGCATTAATAGTATTCAAGAAAGGTCTACCAAATATAATGGGACAAAAGTCATCTTGTGGGGAAGCAAGAACAAGAAAATCAGTAGGGTATTTTATTTTCCCACACAAGACTTCAACATCTCTAACAATCCCAATTGGTGAAATAGTATCTCTATTGGCAAGCTTAATAGTAACATCAATACCTTCTATCTCAGCAGGTGCAATATCATTCATAATTTCTTTATATAAGGAAAAAGGAATTGCACTCACACTAGCACCCATATCACATAAACCATGATAACAATGATCTCCTATTTTAACTGAAACAACAAGCATGCCAACAATGGGTCTATGTTTATCTTTACTATCGGGTTTAGCAATTCTAGCAGCTTCATCACAGAAATAAATAACATGCCCATCAGTATTATCAACCAAGAGATCTTTAACCATAGCAATTCTAGGTTCAAATTTAATTTGCTCAGGGGGTGTAGGTGTTCTAGTATAACTCTTACGAACCACAGTTGAAGCTTTAGCATGATCCTTTATTCTAACAGGAAAAGGTGGTTTCTCAATATAAGCAGTAGGAATAATAGGATCAACATTATAAGTAATAGTTTCTTCTTCAACTTTAATTGGTTCTACTACTTTAACTTCAATGGGAGGATGATATTTAAACCACTTCTCCTTAGGGAGATCAACATGAGTAGCAAAAGATTCACAGAAAGAAGCTACTATCTCAGAGTCAAGTCCATATTTAGTGCTAAAATCACGAAAAGCATCGGTATCCATAAAAGATTTAACACAATCAAACTTAAGGTTTATACCTGACTCCTTACGTTTGTCGAGTTCCCAATCTTCAGAGTTGTGTTTAATTCTTTCCAATAAATCCCATTTGAATTCAATAGTCTTCTTCATAAAAGAACCAGTACAAGAAGTATCGAGCATGGATCGATCATTATGAGAAAGCCGAGCATAAAATTTTTGTATAATAATTTCTGTTGGGAGCTCATGATTGGGGCATGAATATAACATTGACTTAAGCCTCCCCCAAGCTTGAGCGATACTTTCTCCTTCACGAGGCCAAAAATTATATATATAATTCCCATCATGATGAACCAGATGCATAGGGTAAAACTTCTGATGAAATTCCAATTTCAATCGGTTGTAGTTCCATGATCCAATATCATCACATAGCCAATACCATGTAAATTCCTTCTCCTTCAAAGATAAAGGGAATACCTTCTTCTTGACTTCATCCTCGGGCAAACCTGCAAGCTTATATAATCCACAAATTTCATCCACATAGATTAGATGCATACCAGGATGTAATGTTCCATCTCCTGTGTAAGGATGAGCTATCAGTTTCTCTATCATACCCGAAGGAATTTCATAATAAATATTTCAGTAGGTGCAGTAGGTTGAGGGGCAACTCTTCGCTCTTCCGGTCGGGGTGAAGATACCCCGAACAAACCCCTCAAAGGATTATTTTCCATAGTAACAAGTGACAGTAAATTTCAGCACACTATATAAATGTTTCCTTACCAAATTCCACTTACCAAAGGGGCTTCACTCCCCGGCAACGGCGCCAGCAAAGAGTCTTGATGACCCACAAGTATAGGGGATCTATCGTAGTCCTTTTGATAAGTAAGAGTGTCAAACCCAACGAGGAGCAGAAGGAAATGACAAGCGGTTTTCAGCAAGGTATTCTCTGCAAGCACTGAAATTATCGGTAATAGATAGTTGTGTGATAAGATAATTCGTAACGGGTAACAAGTAACAAAAGTAAACAAGGTGCAGCAAGGTGGCCCAATCCTTTTTGTATCAAAGGACAAGCCTGGACAAACTCTTATATAAAGCAAAGCGCTCTCGAGGACACATGGGAATTGTTGTCAAGTTAGTTTTCATCATGCTCATATGATTCGTGTTCGTTACTTTGATAATTTGATAGGTGGGTGGACCGGTGCTTGGGTGCTGCCCTTAATTGGACAAGCCTCCCACTTATGATTAACCCCTCTCGCAAGCATCCGCAACTACGAAAGAAGAATTAAGATAAATCTAACCATAGCATGAAACATATGGATCCAAATCAGCCCCTTACGAAGCAACACATAAACTAGGGTTTAAGCTTCTGTCACTCTAGCAACCCATCATCTACTTATTACCTCCCAATGCCTTCCCCTAGGCCCAAATCATGGTGAAGTCTCATGTAGTCGACATTCACATAACACCACTAGAGGAAAGACAACATACATCTCATCAAAATATCGAACAAATACCAAATTCACATGATTACTTATAACAAGACTTCTCCCATGTCCTCAGGAACAAACATAACTACTCACAAAGCATATTCATGTTCATAATTAGAGGAGTATTAATTATCATTAAGGATTTGAACAAATGATCTTCCACCGAATAAACCAACTAGAATCAACTACAAGGAGTAATCAACACTACTAGCAACCCACAGGTACCAATCTGAGGTTTTGAGACTGATCGGATACAAGAGATGAACTAGGGTTTGAGAGGAGATGGTGCTGGTGAAGATGTTGATGGAGATTGACCCCATCTCGATGAGAGGATCGATGATTATGATGATGGCGATGATTTCCCCCTCCCGGAGGGATGTTTCCCCGGCAGAACAGCTCCGCCGGAGCCCTAGATTGGTTCTGCCCAGGTTCGGCCTCGAGATGGCGGCGCTTCGTCCTGAAAGCTTTCCTTTTATTTTTTCAAGGGTAAAAGACACCATATAGCAGAAGATGTGCATCGGAGACCTGCCAGGTGGCCCACAGGGACGGGGGGCGTGCCCAGGGGGGTAGGGCGTGCCCTCCACCCTTGTGGATGGCAGGTGGCCCCCCTCTGGTACTTTCTTCGCCCAATATTTTTTATTAAATCCAAAATGACTCTCCGTGAAGTTTCAGGACTTTTGGAGTTGTGCAGAATAGGTCTCTAATATTTGCTCCTTTTCCAGCCCAGAATTCCAGCTGCCGGCATTCTCCCTCTTCATGTAAACCTTGTAAAATAAGAGAGAAATGGCATAAGTATTGTGCCATAATGTGTAATAACAGCCCATAATGCATTAAATATTGATATAAAAGCATGATGCAAAATGGACGTATCAGACACCAGTGCCCCCGCAGAAAGGCGGCGACACAGGTGGTGGCGCAAGCGGCGGTGGAGGAGGCGGAGGTCAGGAGCAACCTCCGCGGTGTTCTGGTAACCACAGCCAAGCGAGTGGCACCGTCTACAATGAGAACAACAACACGCATGCCACCAGGTTCAAGGATGGGGCCATACTTCCAGCGGGCAGTGCGGCAAACTCCAGGGACAACGGGGCACACTCCAAGAGGCTCATGCCGGCGCCCATGCCACGGCCATCCCAGGTCGCGCATGACGAGCAGCGCCACGGTATCGGCAGCTCTGAGCTTCCGCACGGCAAGGGTCCTGTGGATCACCCCCAAGATACGCAAAGGCCAACATGCACGCCAGCGCACTGGCGATAACATGCCAAGGTCCCAGGCTCAAGATGGGCTTACTTTCAGATCAGTTTGAAGTGAGAACACTTCTCATTCCTAGTGCCTTCCCATGCCATCCACGCTAGAAGAAGCACTAGTGCGTGCACAACTACTTTTGGAGTTTCCTCCTGCTGCGGAAAATATGGAGGAGTGGAGAGCCGCCATCAAGAGTCTTGACGGCTTCACCAACGACGACAAACTGCAGCAGGCAGCCCACCACCCTGGTGCGAGCTACTGGAGAGAGGACTGGAGGAGGAGCAGCCACGGTGTAGCCCCCTCCACGCTAGCAACGACTACACCGGCAGAGCCAGCGGGTCAACACCCGTGATGACATGTCCATGGTGTCATCCGATCTGTGAACTCACCACGACCTGTGCCAAGTTCTTTAAGAACGACGTGGAGAAGATGCCCTTACTACCATATAACATCGATAGGAAGCATGCCGTCAATCTGACAGGTGTGCAGGGCCCACTGTAGATGAGCCTGCGCTAGGGTACCCTGGATACTTGCCTTACAAGGTGGGTTGTCTAGCGTTTACTTGTGAGCTGCGGCAAGTCCAGTGGCCCAATTCCCCAAAATCAAGCCAGAAGTGCCAGAAAAGTACGACAGCAAGATACATCCATCGGAGTTCCTGAGCATTTACACCATTGTGGTGCAAGCTGCTGGGGCTCATGATGACAAGATTTTTGCCAAGTACTTCCCGTTGGTGCTCAAGCCCAACATTAGGTCGTGGTTGATGAACTTGCTGGAGGAGTCCATCTCATGTTGGGCAGATCTATGCCACAAGTTTATTGGTGCCTTTACCTGAGGCCACAAGGTCTGAGGTCTAGAAACTGATCTGCAGTTGATTCCACAAAAGGAAGATGAGTTGCACCGCAAGTACATACAGAGATTCAGTCGTGTAGAACAGAACATTCCCGATATCTACCCTGCAATAATCATTGCCGCGTTCCATTAGAACATGAGGAACTGCAAGATGCGGGTAAAGATAGCCATGACCAAGGTGAGGGATGTCGCCGAGCTCTATGCTCTGGCCGACAAGTGTGGACGTGCTGAGGAAGGGAGGAGACTTCCCAGGGAAGATGCTGGCACAGAGGTTGATTCAGAAGATGACGATGCTGCCACCACCCCAAAGAACAAAAATTGCAAGTGCAAAACGAAGCGTAAGGGCAAAGTTGTGCTCGCTGCAAAGGGATCCGGCAATAGTGGACCCATCAAGAAGTCTAAGGATGAGAGCCTCGCCAAGGAGGTTGCCAGGTGAGCCTCGTGCCAAGGTTTGGAGGTTGGGGGCTCCGACAAGCAGTAAAGCAAGATCCACCGCACCAAGAGTCACGACCTTCGAGAGCGTCGACAAGTTGAGCAGCTTGTCGAGAAGCAGAAAGTAGAATACATGAAAAGAGATAAGGTGAAGGCTGACGGTGCAAGTGGGTCCGGCAAGAAACATGGTGGCCGAGGAGGTCGCTGCGGCAAGACCAAGCAATAGAAAGAGAAGCCTGCTAGAGGTCGAGACAAGAAAGAAGACGATGATGAAGATGAAGAGGATGATGACGAGTCCAGTGAACAAGAATTCCAAAAAGCCACCTAAGTGATGTGCATTGATGGAGGTGCATCTTTGCACTCTTCTCACTGCCAGCTCAAGCAGTGGGCGCATGAGGTCAATGCAGAAAAACCAGCAGTTGATGCCCAGAAGCCATTGATATGGTCCAACACGCCCATCGTTTTTTACACTCAGGATCACCCTGATCGCACATCAGCTGTTGGGTGTTTGACGTTGTAGGTTTCACCAACAATCTACAACCTCATGGTGATGAAATTGTTGGTTCACGATGGGGATGGTCTCAACTTGATCTCACCTGATGTGATCAAGAAGCTGAAAATCTTTGAAGAAGATTTGAAGAAGACTGGCATGTTCCAAGGGATCAATCCTAGAAGAAGCCAGCCGAAGGGCAAGATCACTCTGCCGGTGATGTTTGGTAGCGAGCTCAATTACAGGACACAGAAGATCATCTTTGATGTTGTCAAGATTCCATTACCATATAATGGGATCCTTGGTCGCCCAACACTGGCAAAATTCATGGCAGCATCCCACTATGCATACAACACTTTCAAGATGCCTGGGCCGATGACCGTCATCACCATCCATTTTGACAAGAAAGATGCACTGATCTGCACAGATCAACTCTATCGGGAAGCAGTTGCAGGATCTGCCACCAAGGCAGGTGCTCCTACTGAGAAACCTCCCGAGGGGAAGAAGAGGAAGATGACCGACAAGACCACTGTCTCCAGCAAGCGCACCTCTTCGGAGTGCTATGCTCCCGTCGATGATGTGCCACAGAGCTCTGCCGGCAAGAGCAAAATGAACAATGCTGCTCCACCAGAGACCAAGAAGGTGCCCGCCAAGGAGGACGACACGGGGAAATATAACCATAAGTTCCACCCTTGACGAAAAATAGGAATGCACGCTCGTTGCTTTCCTATGGGCGAATGTCGATGTGTTTGCGTGGAAACCATCTGACATCCCTGGTGTTCCCAGGGAAGTAACTGAGCACCACCTAGCTGTCTATCCCCACACATGGCCCATCAAGTAGAAGGTAGGGAGGCATGCTTTAGAATGGCAACAATTCATTGCCAAAGAAATCAAGAAGTTGGAGGCGGCAGGTTTAGTTAGAGGAGTACTCCATCCAACGTGGTTGGCCAATCCAATTGTCGTGTGCAAAACAAATGAGAAATGGAGATTGTGTATTGATTACACTGATATGAATAAGGCTTCTCCCAAAGATCCATTTCCTTTGTTGCGTATTGACCAAATTTTTTACTCCACTACCGGATGTCATCTGCTGTCGTTTCTTGATGCCTACTCTAGGTATCATCAGATATTCATGTCAATGAAAGATAAAGAGAAAACCGCATTTATCACTCCATGTGGCATGTATTGCTTTATACGCATGCCTTTCGGATTGAAAAGTTCTAGTTCAACATTTGCAAGAGCAGTCCAGATTGGTTTTGAGCCCAGTGGAACAGGAAAGTGGAAGCATACATGGATGACATAGTGGTCAAAACCAACGACAAAGCAACACTGATACAAGATTTGGAAGAAACATTTGCTAATCTGCACAAGATCAATCTGAAGCTCAACTACGAGAAGTGTGTGTTTGGTGTTCCATCAGGCAAGCTTCTCGGGTTCTTTGTTTCTCAACTTGGAATTAAAGCCAATCCCAACAAGATCAAGGGAATTGAGCAGATTGAAGCACCAAAGCACATCAAGCATGTGCGCCGCCTTGCCGGCTGCATTGACGCACTGAGCAGGTTCTTCTCCAAATCTGCTGAGCGCTCCCTGCCATTTCTCAAAATTTTGAAAAAGGCAGGTCCAATGAAATGGACTCAGGTAGCGGAGGCCGCGCCGCAGGATTTGAAGAAGTACCTGTCCTCTGCGCCAACACTGGTTGCGCCAAGACCGCAAGTGCTATTGCTGCTATACTTGGTGGCAACAAATCAAGTGGTCAGTGTTGCGCTAGTGGAGGAGAGGGAAGCTGCAAGTGAAGTAGTAGTAGATGCAGCCCCATCAAGCAACATGTCGGAATCTTCTCCGGCAAGTCCCGGCGCCGACAAGTCAAGTGTTGAACAAGTAGATGGATTAGAACAACAAGTTGTGTAGAACAAAAAGTTGGTGTAGCAGTTTATTTTGTCAGTTCTCTTCTCCAGGGGGCTAGGTCAAGATATTCTGGCTTGCAAAAATTGCTTTTTGGTCTTCTCATCGCCTCAAGAAAGCCGCGCCACTACTTCCAAGCACATGAAGTTACCGTCGTCACTCGCTTTCCAATGCAAAGGATTTTGAGAAATCCAGATGCAACCGGCAGTATGGTGGAGTGGGCGTTGGAATTGTCAAGCTTTGATTTTATGTTTGAAAGTACTTCAACTATTTAGAGCAGAGCCTTGGTGGAGTTCATTGCAGAATGGATGCCAACGTGAGATGAAGAAATTCCAGAAACCCCTCTCCCCGGCAAGGAAACAACTCAGGACTAGATTATGTACTTTGATGGGGCCTTGTTGCTCCAAGGCGCTGATGCTGTAGTGCTGCTTGTCGTACCCACCAGAGAGCACCTCAAGTATGTGGTTCAGATGCATTTCCCAGAGAGAAGGTGAAAAACAAGAAGCTCATTATCAGAGGCGACTCGTGGTTGGTTGTGAAACAAGTCAACAAAGATTATAAGAGCCCGTTGATGGAATGTTGATGAAGTGAGGAAACTGGAAGAACACTTTGACGGATTACAAACAAAGCACGTTGCTTGTGTATAAAACAACATAACTGACGATCTGTCAAAGCGAGCCGCACTCAAGCTACCTGTGGAACCAGGGACTTTTGTGCTCCATTTGACTCAACCATCCGTAATACCGTCAGTTGGGCAGAAGAAGAGAAGAAAGTTGAACACTAGTATGTACTTTCCTACCGAGCTTCTAGAAGCTACCAGCAAGGATGTTGCCGGGAACAACGACAAGCTTGCCAGTGCGCAGCAAGCTCCAGCAGGAACCAAAGTCCTTTCCGTTGAAGCTGGCGCTCCTGCTGCAGGAGATATGCCTTTAGTCCTTGTAGTCGAGACACAAGCTCCGGCATGGGCGCACCACATTGTTCATTTCCTTCAAATATGAAAACTTCCCAAGGATCAAGAAGAAGCTGAGAAAGTAGCCCATCAGTCTAATATGTATCAGTTTGTCAGCAACAACCTGTACAGAAAGTGAACAAATGGGGGTGAAATTGAAGTGTATTTATCATGAGGATGGACAGAAGCTGTTAGCGGAGATACATGGGGGATATGTGGCTCTCACATAGGATCAATGGTCCTTGCCCGCAAAGCTTTCCGGCAAGGTTTCAATTGTCCCACTGCCCTCTAGGATGCAACTGAGCTAGTAACCACGTGTGAAGCATCCAGTTTCATTCAAAACAATCACATCAGCCAGCTCAAGCACTTCAGATGATCCCTCTCTCCTCGCCTTTCTCGGTCTGGGGGCTCGACATACTAGGCCCCTTCCCACACGTTGTCGGGGGCTTTGAGTAGTTATACGTTGCGATCGACAAGTTCACAAAGTGGCCAGAAGTGGAACCAGTGGGGAAGGTGGCAGCATAGTCGGCCGTCAAGTTTTTCAAGGGACTTGTTTGCTATTTTGGAGTGCCCAACAGGGTCATCACTGACAATGGTACATAGTTCACGAGCCACACCTTCAAGAAATACCTCGAAAACCTTGGCAACAAGCTTTGCTTTGCATCTATTGCTCATCCGAGGAGCAACGACCAGGCGGAGAGAG
The DNA here is from genome assembly GCA_011799875.1 of Thinopyrum elongatum. Lineage (NCBI taxonomy): Eukaryota > Viridiplantae > Streptophyta > Magnoliopsida > Poales > Poaceae > Thinopyrum > Thinopyrum elongatum. The sequence continues at coordinate 344,968,547 of CM022300.1, forward strand.
CAAATGCTGAACTGCTGCATGGTCTCAAAACGAGACCTTTTGACAAGCTGCACAAGTGTGGAAGACGCTGGATTGATGAGTTGTCGGTGATTTTTGGTCACTCAGGACGACACCAAATTGAGCTACTGGCCAGACACCCTTCTCCCTAGTTTATGGGGCAGAAGCAGTTCTCGCCACGGAACTCATGTACGGGTCACCTCGAGTGCTTGCTTATGATGAGCTTGAGCAAGAGCAGTTGCATCAAGATGATGCAACGCTCCTTGAGGAAGATCATCTCCAGGTTGCTGTACATGCTGCATGCTACCAGGAAGCTTTGTGCCATTATCACCGCCGCAAAGTTCATGCTCGGAGCCTTGAGGAAGGCGGCCATGTTATTCGGTGAGTTCCGTCCACCAAGAAATCAAACAAGTTTACGCCGAAGTGGGAAGGCTCTAACTGGGTAGTACGAGTCACTAGGCCTGGCGCAGTCCACCTAGAGACCGAAGATGGCACTCCAGTGCATAACTCATGGAATATTGAACATCTTCGCAAGTTCTATCCGTAAGGCATGGGTTGCCGGGCTGCATAGAAACCACCTTTTGTACAAGTTTGCCAGTGTTGCATGTAATCCTTTGTATAAAGCCAGGCGCAGACCGTGTACATAGTGAAATAAAGCTAAGTGTTTCACAACTCTTGTCAATTCACATGTTTAATTATATGTGTTCTGTCGGTGCACTAAGAATGGGGCCCTTAGTACCCCGGACTTATGCACGGACGACGATGGTATCCCCGGCAAGTGACCTTGGCGGGAACCAGCTCAAGCTAAAAGGTGCAGCTCTTTGTGAGATCAAGGAGCGCATCAAGAAGACGATGATAACTTGCAAAAATGAAGTACTAGAAGCAGACTCTTGTCGGCAAGGCAGGTCCAGCAAGACGAAGGCTCGGCAAGCCCCGCGGCAAGCAGATCCTTGTCAATCGCCAGCGCTCTTCCTCACCGGCCAGTTGTTAGCTGTTCTGTGATGTGTCGAGCACGCAGACGGTGTGGTGGAGCTGGCACGCACGTGTCAGCTCGCTGGGAGGAAGAACAACTTTATTGACACCCGTCTTAATGGTGTGTCAAGCTAATAAGAGGTAGATGAGCAAGCGGTGCGGCAACCTTGCTGGAGTTCATCCGCTTGACGACACCAAGCAATGCATTTTATCCTAATTGGTAGAGTTAGGTATGATAGTTCTGTTTCTATCTAATCACCCTGTAATGACCCTTTTGCCACTGAGGTAACCCCTTGAGCTATAAAAGGAGGACTAGGGCAACCTTTACAAGGGTTTGAGTCCTTCACAACCTCACACATACATATTCATGTAGCTGCCCTCCCTTTGCGACTTGCTTGGGGAGAGCTCTCCGCGTACCTTTGCGCACACCCATCAATAAACCAAGGCAGGAGTAGGGTTTTATGCTTCTCAGTGGCCCAAACCTGGGTAAAAATCATCATGTCCCTCGTCATCTTGCTCTTTGCGCTTGGTGCACCACCCTTCCCGAACCAGGAAAGGGGCTGCATCGCCCCATAGATCGCCGGCTCCGACGCCGACATCATTGGCGCGCCAAGTAGGGGGCATCACCGGCGTGAATCAAACTGACGAGTAGCGCGTCGACTTCATCGAGATCAGCATCTTATTCAACTTTCAAGGTGCCCAAGAAGAAGGGCTCCATGGTGACTAAACCATCAACATCCAAGTTCCCACCGCATGCGCCTGTGGATGGCGCAGGTTGCGCCGCTGCCACGGACGGTGTGGATGCCATGGTGGGCGCGGTTAACACAGGAGGTGCGGTCGTCATGCCCACTATGGCGGAGATGGGAGGAGGAGGCGCTGGAGGCGGGCATCTACCTAGACCCTCCGACGGAGATAGCAACAGTGGCGTAGGTGACGCGGTCACGCGGCCCCCACCCCCTCAGCGCTCCGGTGAGCGTGGTCACCAAAGTAGCCGCGTTTAGCCAAATAGAAGCCGCGGCTCTCCTGCTATAATGATAGCGATCGTTCTGCTTTGGGACGAATGTCGAAGATGGGAGGCATCCCCGGTAGCAAGGCATATGTGATTAACTCGGCCGATAACAAGCCCACACCTAGCGTCACGGGCGCCCGCCTTGCGGGGTCGGGTGCCTGGTAGCATCACAGGTCATGGCAAGTTCGTTGGGTATCCACTAATGCCCGCAGGCCCAAAATGCTACGAGGGTGCCGCGGCAAGATATTCACCTCACCTTATCCCAATGAGATCCTTAGCACGTAGTAGTCCTTTGTTCATATTTTATGAATAAAAAAGAGGGGGGTCTTCGTACGCGAGATTTCCCGTAGAAGGGAAGGAAGGAGGGGAAGAATCTTCCATCCTTCACGACAAGGATGAGGGCCGCAAGGAAAAAGCTAAGTTGGAAAATTTTCAATTCCAGACTCCTAAGCTATTATTCATGCGATTCCATTTGTTGAACCTGGTATTTGTATAAGGAACCTGCACCTGAGGGAACCCTACCATAGTCATTTGCGCCCTTGTCTGTTTCGAGTCCGCTCAACAGTTCAGGTGACTGCATTGAAAATATCGAAGGGTAACTTGCCAGCGACAATACTACCAGCAGGCTGCATGGGATCCGCCCCAAAGCGCTCGCAACCAGTATTTGTCCCGGCAAGGTTCCGGCATGCGTAGGGTGCTCAATTATACAAGAATAAAAGGCAAAGTTAACAAAGGGATAGCATACATCCGTACATACGTTTAAAGTCGTATTACATCGCAAAAGTGGCACGGACCTAACATAAGGTCGAATATGTTTCATATATGACAGCACGGTGGTGGACAAAGCAACGAGCTTAATCAGTGCGATCTCCCTGAACCTTGGGAACTTTCAGGACCCTGTCGGCAAGAGGAGCGACTATGTTGTCGGCTGCCGTGACATCTGTGTTCGCTGGCAGCTTCTTGAAGACTTTGGAGATGTCGAGCCCTGGATTGCGGTTGACAAGGTTGACCAGCGCAGTGTAAAGTACGCTCCGTGTGAATTCCCGGGATTCATTGGCGAAGGAGACATTCCTGTCGTCATGATATGTCTTCAGCGCTTCAATCAGGCCGTCGAAGAACTTGGTTAACCTGACACTGGAAACCTCATGCTTAGTAGTGGGAAAGCTCCAGCTTCTCATGTCCATTTCTGCAAGCTGCAAAGTCAGACGGTCTGCTATTTCAACTAGCTTGTCCATCCAGATGGAGTGCATCTGCTGCAGTTGATCGAGCTTGCCCTCAGCATCCTTCCAGAGGGTCTCCTCGGTAGTGAGCTTCTCCGTCAAGATCCTTTCCCACTCCTTGGTGGATTGGAGGTTCTCCTCCCGGCCGGCAAGTTTGGACTTCATGTCCTGGACCATGTTGTTAGCGGCATCTAGATCCTGACCCTGGGACGACAGATGAGTCTGCAGCTCTCCTAGAGCGAGAGTTGTCTTCTGTGCTTCAGCCTTTAGGGCCTCGATCTCATTGCCGCTACCAAAAAGCTCTTCTTTTAATTTGCCCGCCTGGGCCTCTAGGCCTTCCTTTGCAGAGGCAACGATTGTAGCCTCATCGGCAATTTCCTTAAGCTTGGTAGCATTTACTGAGACTTGCGCCTTGATGGCCTTCTCGTGGTTGTCCTCCAGCTTCTGGGTCCATTGCTTCACGAGCTCTTCAATCTCCTTGTCCTTGCCGTGGAGGGTAGTGGTGATAGTTTGCTCACGGGCGGCAAGCTCTTTGTCCTTGGCGTCGAGCAGTGCCTCACGCTCCGTCAACTTGCCATCACGGGCCGATGCCTTCTCTCTGGCGGCAGCTAGTTTCTCTTCTTGGTGCCTAAGCTTGTAGGATCGGTCATTGAACCATGTGCGCAGCTCTTCCGCCTTCTCCTTCAACTGTTGGTCAACCCAGTCTGTGAGTTTGCACTCCTCCAAGGCCTACTTCCATCGGCTACCCGTACTTGTCCTGGACACCATTGAACCCAGCGGCCATGGCTTGCAAGAAAGCAAAGTCTTCCTGTACAATGGCGATGTCATCCTCGTCTATTTCTGCGTGATTTCTTCATCAAAATTTGGCCCCGCGGCTACGGATGAGCTGGGGGCTCCAAGTTCATGCAGAGGGATGTTCAGACCAACATCGCTTGGTGGGTTCTGCGGGGTGGCGGCTGCCGGAGTCTGCCGAACGGGGACTGGAGTAACGTTTGCTGCAGGTGCTCCATCCACGTCCATTTTGGCGGGATCGAACCTGTCGTCGTGGGACTCCTCTGCCTCTGTGGGGGCTTCATGGAGGTCCCCAACAACCTTCTCGGCATCCTCTGCCGTGGCAATCTTGGTGGCCTCCTCGGCAGCAGCCCTTGCAATATTTGACACTGTCTCAAAGACCTTGCTTCCTTCAGGGGAGTTTGGGGCTGCGGATCAGAGCAAGAGCAAGGTTCAAATTGCAAGTCCATAACAAAAAATAAATGTCCCGGGAAAGTGCGGAATGACTAAAGGATTACCTATTGGTGTTTATTGAGGGGGAATGGCTTCTTCCCTGGCAGCCGAGGTTGCCGACGAGTTACCCCTGATAACCTCCATTGTTTGGATGGCACCTGCGTGCACAAGCGCTTCGGTGGAAGCATATGTTGGAGGCGCGTTTTCCGGGATGATGGTCGACGGGGACCCCATGATAAGATCCGCCTCTTGGCGCTCCTCCACTTGGTGGGCTCTCCCATCTCTTTGTGACATCCAAAAGGAGGAACCTCGGTGCTGGCACCAGATGGTGGGGCAGACGATGCGTTCTCTTGCACAGGGTTAGGCTGGGGGCTTGTGTTCACGGCATCGGCCACTGGAGTCCCTTCCCCAATGCCTTCCGGGGAGCTCTGCCCCTCCGAGGCTTTGCGTGTTTTGCCTGCTGCACCAATGGTTCTTCATCCCTGGGAGATAAAGAAAGTCAAAACCGGATGACAATTGGATAAACTAAAACATGAGTGAAGGAGAGGCGAAGATTTGCTTACTCCTCGTCAGATTCGAGGAGGACGTTCATGTTGTCTTGAGGTGGCGGGGGAGTCTCCCTGGCTCTCTTGATGGCTAGGAGTGGCGAGTTTGGTGGGTGAGAAGCCTCACCCTCCCCGGCAAGTTCTTCCCGGGTGGACGGGGGCTTGAGCTTGGCCTGCCGACCTCACTGCCGGCGTATTGTTTCCTAGCGCCCCGTCTTCGTGGTCGATTTCCTCACCACGGGAGATGATCGAGGCGGAGGGGTACCCGTGGGCTCGTGGCTGCCCTTGCTTCGGAGGCGGAGCAGCGGCTCAGTAACCTGAAGCTCCTCTTCGAGCTACCCGGCAGTCTCCACCTCAGCAGTTTCATCCCTGCTAGTCTCCTCCCGCCTCTCTTCAGCAAGCTCTTCCTCATCATCATCGTCATCATCATCGTCTTATTCTTCTCCCTCTTATTCATTGTCATCTTCGGTGCCCCTGGCAGCGCCTGCAGCCCTCGCAGCTTCTAGCCTTCGGGCTTCTGCGACCCTGCTGGTGATGTATGCCTCCTCCTCAGCTGTCGTGGCTTTGACAAGATCATCTTCTTCCCGCTCAGCCACCTCCGCCAATTCGAAGGACCATTTCATTTCATACGCTAGTTTGGGCAGTTTACAGTTTCCCTTGACGCCCTTGGCGGAGCAGTTGGGCATCCATACCGACATGATGTCCTTCTCTTAGTTGATGTGCAGTGGTACGACTGTGTCCGACAAGTGGAACGTGCCAAGCTTCTGGAACAACTATTGGCAGAGCCAGGCTTGCCCCACAACTGCATCTCCTGTCAGCGGAGTTCTGGTACTTCCAGGCGGGCCTGTCCCTCTGCTGCAATGGGGCGATGTCGCTCTGCAGGAAGTTAGCTCCAACCATCTCTATGGTCAGAGTAGCGTCCTTCAGGCGAGCAATCCTATTCAATGCCGGCCAAAGCTTCTTCTCTATGGTGCCATACTTCTTCCAGTCTTCATTGCGCTCAATCCTATCCGTCTGCGGCTGGCAGAATGCCGGGAAGTTCTTCTCCTAGATCCAACACCAGTTTCCTCTCCACTCATCCCATTTGCCGTGGAGCTTCCTAGGGATGTAATCTCTCTAGCCCTTTCTCCGCCTCGAAAACCATGTCATGCTTCTAGAAGCGATTTATCCTCGACCCGAGGGACAAAGAAATGGTAGAATAGTTCCACATTGGGCATAACCCTGATGAAATTATCGTAGAAATGAGCAAAGACCACCATACAGGTCATGGCGGTGGAGGTGAAATCCAGCAATCTAAACCCGAAGGTGTCCATCATCTCACAAAAGAAAATCCGAGTATGGAGGTGACAAGCCGTAGTAGAAATATGCGCAGAAGAAGGGGTAGGAATTTGCCTACGCATTGGGGACGTCGGAGATAACCTTTGGGGTTCCATGATCCCCAGTTTCCCTCCTCCACATGTATCCGTACCTCTCGATCAGGACATTTGAGGATAGTGACGACAAAGCAAAGACGACGTTCTCCTGCCTCCACCTCTCTAACTCCTCCAGCTCTTGCATCCTCTTCTCTGCCTTGGGATCGAGCATTTTTGTCGCTTTCTTCCCCTTCATAGCGGTCCCCTTCGGTGCCATTGAGAACTCAGAGAAGGGAAGGGGAAGGCGATAGGGCCTGTGGATGAAATGGATCGATGGCGGCGGCAGCGACAGATGCGGTTTCTTTTGGTGAGAGGAGGAAGATGGAGCGGGGGAGGGGGGAGGGAGACGAGAGTGAAGGAGCAGCGCCTTTCTCGCGGTTACCTTTTTATGCGGAATACACGAGGGGGCTGGCTCTTCGCCACCCTCCCTAGCTGCGCCCCTTGCGGGCGTGCCACGGCGAATAACCACAACAGCGACCCACGTTCCCACGACCCGCGATTAATGCGCGGATTGGACGTGCGTCAGCAGAAACCATCATGATTGCGGTTTACAGCAGGGAGACTATGACAGTTGTTTCTCGCCACGTGTGTCCATGCATGTTCTAGGCCCTAGCCCAATGATGCCTCGGATGCGCATGTGGCCAAGGCCCGGGGTTTTTGTCGGTGCACTAAGAATGGGGCCCTTAGTAAACCGGACTTATGCACGGACGACAGCGGTATCCCCGGCAAGTGACCCTGGTGGGAACCAGCTCAAGCTAAAAGGTGCAGCTCTTCGTGAGATCAAGGAGTGCATCAAGGGGACCAAAATAACCTGGAGAAATGAAGTACTAGAAGCAGGCTCTTGCAGGCAAGGCAGGACCGGCAAGACGAAGGCCCGACAAGCCACGTGGCAAGCAGATCCCCGTCAACTGCCAGCGCTCCCCCTCATCGGCCAGCTATTAGTTGTTCGGTGAGGTGTCGAGCAAGCAGACGGTGCGGTGGAGCTCACACACACGTGTGAGCTCGCTGGGAGGAAGAGCACCTTTATTGACACCCGTACTAATGGCGTGTCAAGCTAATAAGAGGTAGATGAGCAAGCGGTGAGGCAACCTTGCCAGAGTTCATCCTCTTGAGACACCTAGCGATGCATTTAATGCATTTTGTCCTAACTGGTAGAGTTAGGTATGATAGTTCTGTTTCTATTTAATCACCCTGTAAGGACCCTTTTGCCACTGTTGTAACCCCTTGAGCTATAAAAGGAGGACCAAGGCAACCCTTACAAGGGTTCGAATCCTTCACAACCTCACGCATAGGTATTTGTGTAGCTCTTTGTGCTTTACGGGGGGAGAGCGCTCCGCGTACCTTTGTGCACACCCATCAATAAACAAAGGCAGGAGTAGGGTTTTACGCTTCTCAGCGGCCCGAACCTGGATAAAAATCGTCGTGTCACTCGTCATCTTGCTCTTTGCGCTTGGTGCACCCCACCCCCTTGCCAAACCAGGAAAGGGGCTGCATCGCCCCATAGATCGCCGGGTCTGACGCTGACAGTTTCGTTGTGATGTTTTGATATGCTTTCCTTGTATGGATGTTAATGAATCGTCAAGGTTCCATACCTTTATTATCCCTTGTTTCTTTTTCTCAAAGTATAGAAGGTTGCCTCACGTGCATGTTTGCCAGGCGGAGTGATGGTATGGGCACCGACAAGTGACATTCAAGTTAATATTCCACCACAAGAAATACACCAAAAAAAGCAAAATTGAAAACTTTCAAACAAATCTTTGTTGTAGAGCTACTTTCCCTTGAATATTTTTGGCTTTTGTATGGAAAACCTACACGTGAAGGAACCTTGTCATGATCGGCTACGCTCTTATTTTGATTTGAGTCGATCAACAATTTAAGTACCCGCGCTGAGATCACCAAGAGACCTTGCCGGTAGCAGCATTTCCAGTAGGCTGCTAAGGACCCATTACTCAACCGCTCGCGGCAAGTGTGCGCACCGGCATGTTTCCAAACAACATAGGGAATGCAGCATGCAAAAATAGAAAAATGGATAAGGGGAAACAACACGCATTCATCAAAAATAATAAAAAGTGGATATTTAGTCAAAAGTGCCCGACAACGTTTTCTTGCGTCCCCACAGGGTTACATTGGGCACGATACAAGGACAAAAGAAACGAACCTAGATAGGGCACGATTCGTCTTCAAGATTCATCTAAAGCGCTATCTGCGCTTAGTCAGAAGCGTCGCCCTCGCTCTTAACACCTGGGGAGCTTTTGTCGTCTTTGCTTTCACTTGAGGAGTCGACGTCGCTGCTGATTTCGCTGTCCATGCATCACTCCAGTGACCGCCCCATTTCACCAATCCCACATTCTGCATGTAACACGCATGGTGCGAGGGCGCGGTAAAAGAGAAGATTGTGACAGATTGTGGAAGTTATTCTCGGCCACGCATGCCTATTGTTCTAAGCCTAGCCCAAGCCTCGCATGAGTGTGTGGCCCAGGCCCGGGGGCTCCTGTCAAGGTATTAAGAATTGGACCCTTAATACCCCAAACTTATGCACAGGCAGTTGGAGCCTTCCCGACGGCAAGGCTTGAATGAGGACAACTAAAGCCAGATTCAAGACCAGATTACAGGAATACAAAGAAGATCTCCGGAAATAGAGGTCAGCAATATTGGAGATATAGCTTGAAGACCCAGCAAGATCCTTGCCAGAGAGAGAGAGAGAGAGTTGGCTAAAACCCACCAAATCCCAGGCCCGGCAAGCTCTGAAGCCGGCAAGAATCCCACTACCTTTGCCACCGCTCCACCTCATTGATCAGGTTGTCACTTGTCAGTTAGGTGTCAAGCAGGAAGGTAGTTAGGTGAGGCTTGTCTGTGCACGTGGCAGCTTGCCACCGAAGATATAGCTTTAATGATACCTGTCCCAGGATCGTGTCAAGGAAATAGAGGTAGATGGCGAACGACATAGAAGGAGAGACCATCCTTGCAGGGGAGCTCCATCCACAAAACACCTCATAGCACAATTAATGCTTTTGTCCTAACTTGTTAGAGTTAGGTGATAAGCACTGCAACCACTATTTACAGTGTATATTTACCATTTTTGCCACTGTGGTGACCCCTTAGTCTATAAAAGGAGGCCCACGGCTACCTTTACAAAGGTGGAAACCCTGTCCATTTGCACGTGTAGCATCACCTTTCGAGCACCTTGTCGGGACATGCGCTCCTTGTAACTGGACACATACACATCAAATATACAAAGCAGGAGTAGGGTTTCATGCTTTGAAGTGGCCCGAACCTGGGTAAACATCTTGCGTCCTGCTAGTTCTGCTCTTTGCACTCGTCGATCTCCCCAGTCAAGTCACAAAGGGATCACCATGATCCCATAGTTGGTCGTACGCATGACAAGTATAAAAAGTTATGTGTAAATTTTTGAAATAAATACTAAAATAAACTAGATGAAAAAGTTGGAATAATAGAAAAGGAATTAGTTCATTTGGAGTTGTGGTTAAAAAAATTAGAGACAATCAAATTTTGGTCAAAATTCTGATTTTGATTTAAACTTAAAAGAAAACAGTTTGGACTGAAGTGCGCTACCCAGAACAGAAGGCGTACTCAGGGGAATACATTTTCAGTTAAAACTATTTAATGTGGCTTCTGGGTCACTGACAGTGTGTCCGATGGGCTCACTGGTCAGGTTTGACCAGACGCCCGCGCCCTCTTCTCCTGCGGTGGAACAGAGGAGCCTTGCCAGCGTCGATTGCCGGCGAACGGCTGCACCTCTCAATGAGCTGGGCATATGGGAAGGATCAGGAGGTCAAGACGACCCTATGGGTACTCGCCATGGTCCCGGAGTGGACAGAGTTGCCGGCGGCGAGCACTCTCGAAGAGCTCTAGTGGAGGTGGACGAGGGCTTTTGCCCCTGATCGATCTTGAGCGGGATTGGAGGGTGGAATGTATTAGTGGCGTCAAGAGGAGGCTGTTGGTAAAGAGAGTGGAGAGTAGGAAGCACTGGTGATGTCGGAATCAAACAGAGAGCAACGGCGGTTGCCTCGGCCGGAGGTGAGGAAGACGACCGTTCCAGGTCGTTCTGCTACTCTGGGAAGATCACAGATTGAGATGGAGGTGTTGTGATGAGCTGAGCGAGCTTGGGGGTTGCTTTTATAGCACAAGAGAGGCCATTCTGTCGAGAGCTATTTCAACCGAATCGGCGGTGGCCATTGATGCCAAGCACGGGCGATGGCATGGTTGGTGGTGGATGGTGCAGTTCGGAGATGGACAGCGGCGGCCCGCAATAATGGTAGAGTATGCTGGCTACACTGGTACAGCGAGCTGCTATAAAATACCCTTTCCACAACGGCATTTTAAACCGTCGCCTTGCTACTGTGGGCGATAGGGGGGTCCTTCCCACACGACCCAGAAACCGTCGGGGATAGGCAGTAGGAATGCATACGTTTTGCATAACTAAGCGTATGCGATGCGGGCATCTATCCCAAACGCGAGTCTTCAGGCAACTATTTGTCATATCTCGAATATCCCAAACGCTCCATCCTTGCTACCCGTTTGTGCTCGCATTACCATCGCAGTCGGTATTCTGTGGTGCTACGTTTAGGATGCGTGCCCCATCACAAACACTTCATGATTATAGAATGTGTATGATAAGCAGACAATCACACACATTCACTTCTCCTGAACCGTATGTGATAAATAATTAAGAAGATTAGCTAACCATTGTATGAGTGTCGGATAGGATTACAAAACTTCGGACCATCGTAACAGTGTCGGTTAGGATTACAAAACTTCGGACCATCGTAACAGTGTAGTATAGGATAACTATCGCACACGCTATTCTGTGGTGCAACGTTTATGATGCATACCTCATAAAAAACAATTCATGATTGTAAAGCGTGTACGATAAGGCGACTATCACAAACATTTAGTTTGCTCACACCGTTTGTGATATTGTCTGACATCACACACGCTTTGCAAACGACAACTGTGTGCATGCTCGCACATGTTTCCTGTCTGTGTACCGTGTCGGATTATGGTGTATATCCCACACGTTTATGTTTTACCGACCGTGTGTGCCATAACAACCTACAGAGCGTAATTTCACCCTAATTTAATTGTTGCTATTTAAAATTGTACCAAATTTGAATTTGAAAGTAGGCTATAGCTTTATTCATATCCATTAGGTTCAAACAACCAATGCATTATTCGATTCACAAGTACATATGTTCAAGAATTACATAAGCACCAAATAAAGAATGATGAACCACAGTTGTATACTTGTACTATTAAAGACAGTAAAGAAAGAGGCGAAAGACGTTCTGGTTGCTGAACAAGGTGAAGCGGAATGACCATATTGTGCCCTCCTCCATGCAGAAGGCATGCACGAATCTAGTCCAACCCCTTATCATGGACGACCGCCCATCCTTCACTGTCTTCATGAACACATCTAGATAGTCATCATGTTCTGGTAGAAATATTTAACCTTCGCATGCCCACCAATCATGTAGTTTGAGAGGTAATCTTGAGTAAACTACATTGGGAACCACTGCGAAGGAAAAAGATTCAGACATTGTCATCTAACACAACTCATTATGGGCAGTAAAAATAAAGTTGCAGAGTTCTTACTTACCATCCTGCAGTTCACTGTTGTCTTGGATAAAGTGTAAACAAATAGTTTAATTGCCTTCTTTTGACCCATTTTACTAACATTCTTTATCAGCTTCCTCACTTGATGCTGGTTCATCAATATCTCATTGCCTTATATGCAGAAAGGGTCGAAGCGTGAATCTTTACCAATGACATATGTACCTAAAAGCACCAAGTTAATATTAGAAGCTAAACAACAATTGCACAATGATGTAGTACAACACTCCCTCCATCCCATTATGTAATATCTTATAACATCCAATATACTCACATATTGGATGAATTAACATATTATATTATGGGCCGGAGGGAGTTTATTGCATTTAAAAAAATTATTGGCCGATTAACTGTAGTTAACTGCTGCTGTGTTGTTGTTGTTGTTGTTGTTGTTGTTGTTGTTGTTGTTGTTGTTGTTGTTGTTGTTGTTGTTGTTGTTGTTGTTGTTGTTGTTGTTGTTGCTGCTGCTGCTGCTGCTCTTGTACGTATATATAGACATCACCAAAACATTAAGTAACACTCTTCCTTATTGCTATGTAGCCTAGGATTGCATATTTGGACATTCAGTACAGTGCATGTTGCTATGTAGCCTCAGATATATTAGATATGACCCTACTTAACATACCGATAAATGGGTTACAAAGATATTCAGTTAAAAGTCCGATTCACCGATTAATCCCTTATCAGCGCCCGGCCAATATGGTACCAGCTACCGATATCATGAACAGTGAGTATATATAAGCCATGGGATGAAACTAACCTCGATGGAAAACAATAGTTCTTCCCAAAATTGTCCTGTGTAAGTACATCGAGAGGCATGTTAAGCACAACAGGTTAAACATCAACCAAATATATCCATGGTAGATAAAATAATCTCCAAATGATAGGTTCAATGTGCAGGTTTAAGCATGCTAGTTAAGCAAAACAAGAACTAGAAAGGTGTGTCATCTGCAACAGGACTAACATTTAACAATAAGGAAATATAGCCATTCAAACTGGTATTGTGCCGGTCTATGTACACTGGTCATTGTTATAAAAATGGAAAGGCGTGTTAACTACAACAGGCTTAACAGCAACCAAATGTAGTCATTCATAGTGGTATTGTTGAAACTGGTATTGATGAAATTGAACTGCACAGTTCATACTTGCACATATAGAATAGCACATTGTGAATATATGGAATAAACAAGGCATACTACGAACAACCAAGGATAACATTTAAACTGGACATATGCTAACTACAAACAACCGAACAACCAAAAAACTTTAAAAGAGGCATATGCTAGCTATAACAGGCACTGGTACATGGACGTGCTATACAAACGGTTTTTAACCCCTTTCCGCGACGACATTTTGAACCGTCGCCTAGTGAGTGACTGCGATAGGGGGGTCCTTCCCACATGACCCAGAAACTGTCGGGGATAGGCCCTCTGGTCACACACGCTCGGCAAAGTGAGGTTGTGTGCGACGGGCGAGCAATCAAATATGGTTATACGTACAGTTGTGCTAAAAAATACAATTATACAGGCCAAATCGTTTCTGGTGTAAGTACATCCCACACAGTCAGTCCCGGCTAAACATTTCCGTTCGTATGTACATTCCACACAGTCAATCCAAGAAATACGTTTCCGTTAGTATGTACATCCCACACTGTTAGAAACGATCAACCAGATAAAGGTGTGTGCGATATACGGCAGACTGTTCACTCGAATGAACTGTTTGTGATTAGGCAACACAACAAAAAACAGTCAGCCAGATCTAGGTGTGTGCGATATACGGCATACAGTTCACTTGGATGAACTATTTCCAATGAGCCAACACAACAAAAATGGTTCAACTTAACAAGATGTGTGTGATACGCGGGAAATAGGTCAGTAATCAGAAATGTGTTAAGAAGCCATGTGTGTTGTCAGCAAATAACTGCTGGTATGCAATTTTCACAACCTGATTTTCATACCACATCATTTAAGTTAATTAAGCATGAAAATGGGGACCAATTAAAACTTTTGTGTGCAACTGATGCTTGGTTTGATTGTTGTTTGCTTGCTTGTGTATGCTTGATTGCCTTGCCTTTGCTTGTTTGGTTGTATGTGCTTTAATTCATGAGCATCCTCCTACTCTCAAAACTCATCTCCTTGATCCAAGAACCTTACCCAATGATCATACCATGCGTATAGGACATACAACTATCTTTGGAGAATATTATTTTGGCCAAAAATCATTTATCTAATTTAGGTTTTCAAAAACCCCTGAATTGAGGGTTGTACTACAAGTCCTCAAAATCAGGGAGAATGTTTTTCCCCAAAGACTTTATTTGGAGCCCATTATATATAAGACTTCCCAAAAACACAAAATATTATTTTTAAAGGTCATTTTTTATTTTATTTAAAAGATTTTTCTTAAAGGAAGAAATGGTCTTTTATAGGCAAAATTATTTTAAAGTTTCAAAAGTATTTAAGAAAATTTAGGGAAACTCAGTGGACATATATTTTCCATATATGTGAGTTTCAACACATGGTCTTGTTCAAAATATTGGACAAAACCCTCCTTCTAAGTTCATAACTTGGTTTATGAACATTCTTCATTATGCTTTCTCTACCTCATAAATTATTGAACCATTTTATCATATAGGGTCAACTTTGCAATTCCCTAGGAAATTAATGTCAACTCCAAATTCTGTGAAACCAACTCCTAGATGCTCCTAAACTCATGTCTTGTTAAATGGGTGCCCTTGCTCATTTTGAAAAATAATGTTTCTGTAGACTCCTTGTAGATCCATTAAATCCCTTGTTCCATCATATTGAAATGTTCAAAAATATCTATGAATCCAAATCCAATGAAATCACACTGGTTATTTTTCATATAACTAGAGATGTCCTAGAAAAGTGGAATTCATATTTTTAGAGCACTCTTATTTTCTTCCTTGTTGTGTTGCTTATTGTGATTGCTTTCGACGATAGTTGATGAAGTAGACGGGTTACATGGAGATGGACCAGAAGAGATGAAGACTTTACCGAGCCAGGCAAGCAGCCCCTTTACCATGTCTATGAAACCCTTTTTATGCATGTCTTGTAGCAATTTATTATTGTTGCACCGAAATCATGATGAGATGGTAACCGCTTGGTGGGTTGACTCCATTACTTCCTTGTTGATGCTTGTATCGTGCATGAACATACCTTCCTATGAGGGTTATGCGGGTGGGAGTAGATAGGACGCTAAAGTAGTTGCTACGCAAATGGGACGGGTATATGGATGGTGATGGAGGCAAAAGTATTTTGAAAGACTTTTTCGAAAACCCCCTCGGGTGCCACTAATGCCCGAGGGAGATGTTGAGCTAGGTGACCACTTGATAAAGAAGTGGTGTACCGAGGCAAGTGAGTGTGTTGTTTTCAAAAACAGATTGGTTTAAGTTGTGACTGTAATTCCAACCTTACATGTACAATCACTCTACCCCAGTATGGGATGGGGCTTTGTTGATTACCTTGGTCAATGCTAGGAGAGAGGCCGCATTACTAGTGGCGGGAGAGTATGAGTTACTCTCTCGATATAGGGCCGTGCCTGGTAGGGCAACTATGACTATTTTTACAAACACCGGGCACACCATTGTGTCCCCTCTTGATGGCACGATCTTGAGCGAGTCTCGTGTGATGTACATCATGAGGACATGGGCAGACGAGTGGACTCTCTGCTGGTATTGTCAAGGGAAAGATAATTTTCGGGTGCCTACCTCGGGTACTTGATGTGCCGTGAGCCGTGGATTGACACGAAGGTTCCCCGAGTCTTGTGGGTAAAGTGTGCAACCTCTGCAGAGTGTAAAACTGTTCAAATAGTCATGTCCATAGTCAAGGACAGTTGGATGACCGCTCTTGGGCTACGTCCATTGTTTACAAAAATTTGGTGTGCATATGGGAGAGAACTACTTGAGTTGAGTTGAATGACTTGACATGTTGATTAAGCTGGATTTGATCTAAACTCTGTAGATGTTGATATCTATAACCTGTTAACATGGATATCTCAATTCTTATGATGCATGCTCTACAAGTTGTTAGGACATGTCATTGCACTCAAAACTAGCTCTCTCTAAAATTACCTACTTAGTGCTATATCATGCATTGTTGTACCTTGTTCCAAAACATGGGTTGCTTGTGAGTACATCAAAAGTACTCATTGGCTTACCACTGGTTATTTTATTGTTCAGGCATGAAAGAACTGGATATAATGAATAGTACCTTGGTGATGAACATACGAGCTAGGATGCTTCCCAGTCAGAATGCCTGTAGGGCAAAGGCAGATGGCATGGGTTCACGCTATCATTGAAGATTTCCACTGCGAGTTTATGAAGACGTGGCCATAAATGCCATATTTGAGTAAAACAGTATGTATTGGATGTAAGACTCTTGTTATTTAGTTTCTGTGTGTTCAGTGAGCATTGATCTCTGGGATAACTTTACACGTGCATTCGATGATCACGACCTATGAGTCGGGGTCCCCATAGAGATGGTATCAGAGCCATTCTCACTGTAGGAAGCCGTAGTTAGCATGGTCGTTAGATAGGGTAAAACTGTTTTCAAAACCTTTATAATTCTCATCTCTTCTAAGTTTTCAAAAGAAACCGTAGGATTATGGCTTAGCACTTCCACCATTTTTCTCTTGGCTCTCCTCATCCACTTTTCAAAATCTTGCAAATGGTCGCTAGTACCCTTATGCCCCTGACCATTGGATTCCTTGTAATCCTCGTGGATAATCTAGAAGGAAGACACCTTGCCCGACATTCGCCAACATCTTCTGAACACAAGTTGGGCGACACCACGACAAGACGGTACCAACAGACACCTTCTCGAGGAATGGGGACATCAAGACCCAGAAGATGGTGACACCCTCGACACTGCCCCAGGATGATGCAACCTTGGCCTATGATGAACATGGCATAATATATGCAAGATCATGATATACATCGCTAATAGAGCAACCCTGTCCTTACCGTTGTTGTATCGGCAACCACCGGTGGATGAGAACCTCGCCATGTGTGCCATGTTAGACCAAATAATATTTGAGCGCATACATTGGACGACACCCCCCCCCCCCCCCCCCGCCGCCTCGAAGTTGGGAAACCGACATCATACGTATTGGACCTGGCTTGGGGTCGGCTACGGTGTTCAGTTTGTAATGTAGTTGGTGGCCCATCGAAGTTGTGCATTCGGGATTTAAACACATCACACACCACCATACCAATAAATATTTTCGGGCCGCATGCAGTGCATACGCAGTCTTCTGATCAACCACGTCTCCCTTGTGCGGTTTTTTGTGACAACACGCATATCTGTGTGGCCATGAATGGATTCCTCCTAGTTCATGTTAGGGCCGGTTACCGTCACATGTCGTTCAACCAAAGCTCGAGCTCATGCATTGTCAGGATTCCCTCCTACAAGCTCGGATTGCTGGGTTTGACCGACACCGTACACTGCGTATCTCATCCTTAACTACCTGGCTTTCATGGTTGTTGTCTGTATCGAGAGGCAGGCGCCACATCTAAATTGTACATTATTCTATATTGAAAACACAAATTACCACTTCCAACGTACATCATTTTGGGCCGCACGCAAGCGGTGCTAGTTTTGTGGTCCCTCTCGTGCGATTTTTTATGATGGTTCAATCTATTGGCCCAAGCAGTTTATCGACAACAACAGTTGTCGTTTCACCAAATGATAGATTCACTGGTCCATCTTATGGTAGGTCATGGCGACATGCATGTATGACAAAAGTATCATTTCGTGCATCCGCCCCGCCGACACGAAGTGGGAGGTGGGTCAAGTAGCCTAGCTAGCTATGACATTATGTCATTGTAGATATATCCAAGGGTGCTTTCGGGTTTGCGAGGCAGGTGCCACCAAAGTTGTGCATTGTGTATTTAAAGTTCTAAACATCAGACCCTATATTCCTACATATATTTCGCCACTTCCAGGTGGTTCTTGACTTCTAGCCCCTCTCATCGATCTTCGATGACGTGCCTAATTGTGGGCCCGCACGGTCAAAGTTGTGCATTGGTATTTTGAACATCACAAACCACCCTTTTCACTCATATATATTTGGGCCACATGCTGGTGTGGCTGTCTTCTGACCCTCTCTAAAGTTTTTTTTGCTGCAAAGACTCTGATGACGCTCAACGGACACGGGTATAATGTCTTAACCGTGTGCGATGCAAGTGGGCTGTAAATCACCACGACTGCGCAAGCACGAGCAAAGGTGGAGGTACTGGCTTAACCGTGTGCGATGCAAGTGCGCTGTAAAATCACCACCTACGCAAGCTAAAGGCGGGTAGTTTATTTAGATTGAATTCCACGTCTGCGTCTGAAAATTAGGACGAACAGTGTGCGATAGACCAGCTAGCTAGAAATCTAAAAACAAACTACCCGCCTTGAGCGTTGCAAAAATCGGCGGTTCTGCCACTTTTCCTTATTATCATGCACGCATATTCTTATTGGACCGTGTGCGATCTTGGGTACTCCCGCCCCTCATAAATTCTTTTACCCAAATTTTAGTAGCCGTTGTACTTCAACCATCGCCCACACTCCTCCAGCACCGACCTTATAGTAAAATTGCAGTAGCCGAGGCATTTGAACCGTCCACCACCATCTCCACCCACCATTACTAAAAATTTTAGTAGCCGCGGCGTATTCTCAAACACCACCCCGCCCCCCGTCCACAGTCCCCCCCACCCGACCCCCTCCCCCCCTCGAACCCTAGCTCATCGCCGCCAACCCTTGCCGGTCTACCCGTTCCTCCTAGCTTCGATAATAAAGTTCAGGTTACCCAGCGATTACCATACCGTCGCCCCACTCCCTTGAGTTTTAAGATGAGGCCTGCGGTGTCCCTCCCAGCCAGATCCACATCCCCTGCTCCAGAATGTCGTAGCCTAAGCTCGGCCATGTATCCCGGGGAGCCCGACGAGCGTTCGGCCAAGAAGAGGTTTATCATGGCCTCTCCGGTGGACGTTGGCGAGGTGGCCGCCGTTCACCCCGACCTGTCGATCCCGGAGCAACACCTCCCCGCGGAAGCCGGCGAATACGTTGACTACGTTGCCATGCCGAAGGCTTCACGTCAGCGAGCTAGCATATTGCTGTATCTCAGGAAAGCTGGCTACAACATCAAGCTCGTCGACAGCGACGGCTTCAAGCGGGCCATGTCACAGGTTAAGTGGTCCATCCCCAACCCGTTTGGTTCAACCACCATCGATCTCTTCGATGGCCCTGCCACTGATCTCCTCCACCACGCAGTCAAGGATTTGCGTTCCTTGTACGTCGTCGAGCCCATTTTGTCATTTCTGAAGGACACGTTCTACGGCGGCGGCTTGGGATCCTCAATTGCCAAGTCAGATCTCATCGACCACGACCATGAGGAGGGCACCCACAAAGGTTCTTCCAAGGTGAAATAGCCCATCTGTGACATCAGAGAGTGCACCATGGGTCTGTGCTCTTCCAACTGGAAGGATCCCGTCCATGACATGTGAGGCAACATCCTATCAGCAAATTTTACCTTTTCTAACTTGCCAACCCGAACCCTTTGTTGTAGCAGAATTTGCCATGCGGTGTTTTAACTGTGCCGTGTTTGATTATTTCAGTTATGCAAAAATGTATTGTTTAATAGGGCTATGTGATGTTTAAGTATGAATTGTCCACTTCAGTTTCACGAATGGCTATATTTGGTTGTTTATAGTGAGTAGATGCCTTGTTTATCTGTATTTGGTTGTTAGGTTGGTTGCAGTGAGCATTTTTCCAGTTATCGAGCAGATGCCTTGTTTATATGTATTTGGTTCTTAGGTTGGTTGCAGTGAGCATTTGTCCAGTTATCAAGCAGATGCCTTGTTTATCTGTATTTGGTTGTTAGGTTGGTTGAAGTGAGCATTTGTCCAGTTTTCAAGTAGATGCCTTGTTTATCTGTATTTGCTTGTTAGGTTGGTTGCAGTGAGCATTTGTCCATGTGTTATCTGTATTTACTTGTTAGGTTGGTTGCAGTGAGACTCTTTCAAGTTTTCAATGGCTATATTTGGTTGTTGTACTGATCATTTATGCCTTGTTCATTTCAGTCATTCACAATGTGATGTTCATTATGTGCATGTCAGAACTGTGCCGCTCGATTGCATCAATACCAGTTTGAACGGCTATATTTGGTTCCAGTTATGCTTGGTCTAGTTAACACATGCCCTCTATTTCAGTTTGACACATTTATCCAGTGTGATGTTTAAGCATTACCTATGTTCTATTCATTTTCAACAATACCAGTTTGAATTGCAATATTTGATGGTTGTTAAGCCTGTTGTAGGTAACATGGCCTTTCATTTTATATCTGCTTTAACAGCATGCTGAAACCAACACATTCAAGCTATCATTTGGAGATGATGCTGTTTACCTTTGCTATATTTGTTTGATGTTAAGGTTGTTGTACTTATCATGCCTTTCCACTACTTATGCAGGACAACAACGGGAGTGGCCACCATTTTCCGCCGAGGTTAGTTTCATCCCTCGGCTTGTACTCCCCCCGTCGTTCCATAATGTAGTGCATACAGATCCAGGCCTGGACACTTGTTAGCTTCTAATATTGACTTGTTGCTTGTAGGTACATATGCCCTTTGCAAGGATCCACGCATCAACCCTTTTTGCGTATGGGGCAATGAGATATTCATGAACAAGCATCATGTGAGGAAACTGATAAGGATTATTAGCAAAAACATACGAACGGTGGCAAGAAAATTATTTGTTTATGCTCTATCCAACACAACAGTGAGCTGTAGGATGGTAACTACAAACTCTGCAGCCTTCTCTTTTTACTGCCCATAATGAGTTGTTAGACAACAATGTCTGAATCTTTTTCATTCGCATTGGTTCCCGAAGCAGTTCACTCAAGATTTACTCACAAAGTACATGATTGGTGGACACGCAATGAAGGTTAAAGTATTTCATCCAGACTACAATGAGCATCGAGAAGTCCTAATGAAGACAGTGAAGGATGGACGGGCAGCCATCACAAGGGGTTGGCCTAGAGTGGTGCACGCATTACGCATGGAGGAGGGCACAATATGGGCATTCTGCTTCACCTTCTCCAGCAACCAGAATATTCCTTCGCCTCTCTCTTTATAGTCTTTAGTACAACTGTTGTTCATCATTCTTTACATGGTGCTTCTGTAGTTCTTCAGTATATGTACCTGTGCATCGAATTATGCATTCGTGGTTGAACCTATATTTGTAATAAACATGGTTGGATACGAAATAACTGATTGCCTACTTTCAAATTCAAAACATCTGATTTTTAAATTAGGGATTTATTAGGGATTACACTGCACATGGTTTGCGAAAGCGAAACGTCTGCGATAGACGTGGAGATCAGACACGTTTCTAGGATCCACTACGTGTGCGATCAATCTCTACTGCAGACACGATCAGCCAAGAAAAAACCTGTGCGATTAACAACAGCATCGCACACAGTTCTTTCTTATTAAATGTTTGTGATGGTGACCTCATCACACACGCTTCGCAATTATGGACTGTTGATGATGTTGTGCGCATCGCAAATGTTTGGTCATAGAAGAACACGTGCGATAGGTCTTCATCCGACGCGGGAAGGACAGATAAATCTCGTGGGATGTATTCAAGCTTCGCATACAGTCGAGGAAAAGTAAATGTGTGTGAATGTCTGCTTCTATAATCCTGAACTGTTTGTGATGGGTCACGCATCGTAAATGTAGCACCACAGAATACCGACTGCGATGGCAATGCGAGCACAAACGAGTTGCAAGGATGGAGTGTTTCGGATATTCGAGATATCAGAAACAGTTTTATAGGGACAACTGTATGCACCAAGGCTCCCTATCCCCGATGGTTTCTGGGTCGTGTGGGAAGGACCCCCCTATCGCAGTCACTCACTTGGTGACGGTTCCAAATGCCGTCGCGGAAAGAGGTTAAAAACCGTTTGTATAGCACCTCACTGTACCAGTGAGTGGTTAATTTGACTTAGGAGGGGATTATTTCTTTGGTTTCTATTACGGTATATAGGTTATGCTCTAGGATGACATGATATAATTTGAGCACATGCATGTGTACGCATGAATCCCTCCAACCGGGTCGAAGTGGGTGGCGGGGGGAGGGGCAGCACCACGACACGTCATGAACCGATCTCGCTCTGTGTGGGGACCGTACGATTTTTGACGTAGGCGCCAGATCAATGTTGTGCATGGTATTCAAACATTCATGCATCACCTCCATACATACATACATACATACATACATACATACATACATACATACATACATACATACATACATACATATATATGCTTGGGACACATGCATGCAGTGGTTGTCTTCGAATGGTACTCTCCCTCACATGGTTATCGGTGGCAAGCATATATATTCGTGGGCCCGCGTGGACAGCCATGATCACTTTGACCGACAACGAGGTAGGTTACCATGGTGGATTCTTCTTCTTTGGTTCGTGTTATCGTAGTAGGTCATGGTGAGATTCCAGACCTAAGTTTGAGCACATACGTACAGACGCATGCATGAATCCCCGTCACTAGCTCGAAGTGTGGTGTGACATACATATATGCAACGTGTCGTCAACTAACCCTCACTCCGTGTGGGGATTTTTGGTTCCAAAGCATGGTGCCACATCAAAGTTGTGCATTTGGGTATTCAAACATCAACACTCCATACATATGTTTGGGCCACATACAGGCAGTGGTTGACTTCGGGCACTACTTGCATGATTATTGGCTAGCTGGCACATCTCCGGGGTCGCGTGGACGTCCATCACTTTGACCAACAACAAGAGAGAGATTGTACAACCAAGGTGGATTCTTTTTGGTCCATTTTACGATACATCTTGGTGAGATGCCGTCTCCCGCCGACTCAAAGTGTGTGTTTGTGTGTGTGTGTGTGTGTGTGTGTGTGCGTGTTTGAGGGGGGGCTACTTTGCACTTTGCTAGCTGAACCTCCGTGGGGTTGGGGATGTCCGGTTAATTTGCGAGGCACATGTGCCACATCAAAGTTGTGAATTGGGTATTTAAATATGACACCACCCTTTTCATACATATAGTTGCGCTACCCGCAGGTGGTTCGTAAGTGGTCTCACACCATCTCGCGCTAGAAGCACACATTTGTGGGCCCGCACATGGTTGACCTTTCACTGGAAGCGAAAGGGGGGCGGGGTTTTACCATGATGGACTCCCATAGGTTTAGTGTTATGGTAGGGTGATATGCTCGACCTAGCTATTTGGGGGCATGCGTTCATAGCTAGGATTCCCCTCCTGCCGACACGAAGGGGGGGACAAGCAATACCGTGCGCTCTGGTGAGACAGGTGCCACATTGAAGTTGTGCATTTGGTATTTGAACATCAAACCACCCTTTTCATACATATTTTTGGTCCACATGCAAGTGTGTTCGTGTTCTAACCCTTTCCCGCGTTTTTTTCGCAAAATTTATAAACATTAAACAAGCCGGATGACGCAACACACACGGTTCACTCACACTACCCATGTGCCATGCCCGTGCCCCTGTCACTCACATCAGCATAGTACATTAGGCTCCACGAGGCTTCCCTCGTAATCTCAAAAATATCTACCCGCGTCCAAGGTTTTTCTGTTTGATAACACACGGTTATTATGTTTCGACCGTGTGTGATGTTTGTTGTTCCCGCTCCCGCCTGCATCCCTCGAAAATAGCCACCCGGCTCAAGGGTTTTTCTGTTTGATAACACACAGTTGTTATTTCGGGACCGTGTGCGATGAATTATCCATATTTTCAATAGCCCCAGCATTTTACTCCCACGTAGTAAAATTTTCAGTAGTCGCATCATTTCCTCAAACACCACCCCCTCCACACACACACCCCAAAAACTCTGCACGTGCGCACACACACACCCCACCACAACCCCTCCCTCAATCAAAACCCTAGCAAGGTCGCCGCCGCCGCAAGGCCTCCATTGTAAACATCTGCTGGTTTGCCCGTGCAGCTCACCCAGCGATCTCCATACCCTAGCCACCCTGTGTTTCTTAGATTACGCCTGCCAAACGCCCCCTTTCCCACAGATCCCCATCCCCCACTCCAGAGCATTGCAGCTAAGCCTGGCTACACTTCCCATGGAGCTCGAGCAGCGACTAGCCCAAAAGTGGTGTATCGCAGCCTCTTCACCTGACGTCGCCGAGGTGGCCGCCGAGGAAGCTGGCGACCATTACTGTCCGCACGCTCTCAATCAGCGGGCTAGAGTATGCTGGCTACGACCTCGAGGTCATTGAAAATGATGGCCTGACGCGGGCTATGTCACAGGTTAAGTGGCCCACCCCCAACCCCTCGGGTTCAACCACCGTCGATCTCAGCCATGGCCCCGCCGCTGATCTCCTCTGGCTCGCTGTCAAGAATTTGCCATCCTACATCGCCATCGAACCCCTTTTGTCATTTCTGAAGGACAGGTTCTGCATGCTGGCTTGGTATCCACACTGCCAAGTCATACCTCATCGACGACAACCACGAGGAGGGCACCTTCTTCGGCTCTTCCAATGGGAAAGAGCCCATCTGCGACATCAGGGATGCCACGCTACAGCCGTGCTCTTCCAAGGGGAAGGAGCCCATCTGCGACAACATGGAGTGTACCCAGGGTCCGTGCTCTTTCCACGGGAACGAGCCCATCTTTGACAAGTGAGGAAACCCATGATTTGTTTTCGTGCCTCTTCAGAGGGGGGAACCCATGATTTGTTTTGTTGAGTCCCTTTTGTAGTGTAGTGAGAATATGTCCAGTTTTACTTGCTATATTTTGTTGTTTGCAGTATGCCTTGTTTATTTTAGTTGTTCACAATGTGATGCTCTATATGTGCGATAATTTACTGTGCAGTACATTTTCATCAATACCTGTTTTAAACATACCAATAGGAATGAATATATTTGCTTGCTATTAAGCCTCACTACTGCAGGTCGGTCCAAACGCGACAGCCAATCAGAGACCCTTCGACGAAACTGTGTGCAATGCATTAATCATGAACGGTGATGTAATAAAACCGTCAAAAAAGATACAAAATGTTTGCGATGGCAGTGACATCAAACACGGTTCAGATTAGAGTTGCGTGTGCGATGTGTGGCATACGGTTAATCCAGCAGAACTATTTGCGATGAGGCAGAACAACAGAAACGGGCAGCCAGATGATGGTGTGTGCGATATACGGCTTACAGTTCACTAGGATGAACTGTGTGTGATTAGGCAACACAATAGAAACAGTCAGCCAGATCAAGGTGTGTGAGATGGAGGGCATACAATTCACTCGAATGAACTGTTTGATATGAGCCAAGACAACAGAAACAGTTCGACTGAACAAGATGTGTGTGATACGCGGCAAACAGGTCCATAATCAGAAATGTTTTCGAAGACCAATAATAACACAGACGATTGCTGCTAATGAGCCGTGTGATTTTCTCTGTCTACAAAAGAATAACATATATATATAACTAAAATAAACATCCAATTACATAAGTGACTATACAAATCATTCGCACACACCTCAATAAACAATTGCATGCATTCTAAACTAGGAGAAACGATCGTCTAGGCATCTACTTCTTGTGACGCTCCCGCCACTGCTCTGTGGCTCGATCCCTCGTCTGGGGCAGGAAGAAGACACTTCCTCATGTCAACGATCTGCCTGTACATCTCGTAGCTTGTGTACGCGTCCTTGGCTGCGTACTTGACGTGTTGTTCATCCAGTCTCTTATTCCAGACAATGTGACAGGCGTTCTTGTCCTTCTTGCTCTCATCCTTCATCTTCATGTAGTAGGGGTCGATGATGGCCGAGGCGAGATCAACCAGGGAGTTCTGTTTGTTGTTGTCGCTGCCCCAGACCTTGTAGTGGTCCTGGTTCTTGAAAAGATTCTGGCATTTCAATCCCGAAACCCTGAGCACTTTTAGATCGTTGGTGGTGTCCACCGTAGCAAAACTATAGTCAGAGCTGTTGATAAACCTGGAGAAACACTCGCAAGGCCTTGTGGCCAGGTGGTTGTGGTAGACGAGGACGTCATATTGCACGCACAACTAGGCGACGGCAACCTTCTGATCGTGCCCGGCACGACCGATGGTGTACTCGAGGTCGAAGCCGACCACTTGGTACTTGTCCTCAGCAAGCAACTGCTCCATAGTTTGGATGGAGCTCTCCACTAAGACTGGCTCATTCATGTACACCACTTAGAGGGCCTTCCCCCTCACGTGGGTGTCCACTACGTGATGCGTGGTGAACTGCCCCCCGTTGTCGTCGTCAGCCGCTGGTAGCGCCATTGGAACCGCTGGATGTCCTCTCTATATGTGTCATCGTGGGTGTGCTTATTGTGTGGTGTGGTGAGAGATGAAGGTAAATGGCCGTAGGAATAAATGTTGGCCGGGTGGCCTGGATTCTCGGCGATTCTGCATGGCAGTTTTTGCAGCGGGTAACTACATCGTGGCGCCGCGCCCGGCGCAACCGCATGCATTATGGCAGCACGAACGTACGTGATCGTGCGGTGGCCCCAAACACTGGCAGCACGCGTGGAGGGACGAGGGTAGTGCGCCCAGAGGGACGCGAGAGGACAGCGCGCGCGGCGGGATGCGAGCAGAGCACGCCACGGCCGCCTCAACCGCGAGCAACCACACGCATAGAGCAGTTGAACACGCAGGGAATGGTCATCTACAAGCTGGCTGGCAGTTGCGATGTTGCGTAGAGAGCGGCCGTGTGCTACTACCTCCGTCTTTGTCTATTAGTCCCCTTTATATTCTGTGCCATATTTTGACCTTAAATTTCACCAACAAAATGTTGATGCATGTTATAAAAATTATATAATTGGACACTATGTTCAAATACGAATCCAACGATATAATGTTTGGCGACATGCATTCGTATTTTATTAGTTATATCTCTAGTCAAAATTTGGCACAAAAATACATAGACAACTTATAAATCAGGATGGGGGCAGTAGGTAATTAAATCGCAAATATTTTTTTATTAACCGTGTGTGTACGTGTCTTTTCGTCCTCCTCTCACATGTCTTGTCACCCCGCTGCCGTAGACGGCTTACAGCGTAAGCTTGGGCAGCGCGCCGAGGCGTTCTTTTGGCCAAAAGGTGGCTCAAAGTGGCGCCAATGAATCGTCGATGAGCCCGTTCCCACGCAACCTCGCAGGTTCCCGTGCAAGCTTCCCGCCCGACTCGGTGAAATCCCCCAAAATCTCAATGCTTACTGGCCTGCTATATAAACCCTCACGGCCGGCGAGTCTTGCGTCGCATTTTCCCCTACCTCCCTGTAGCTTATCTCATCTGCTTCTCCCAGAATCGCTATTGGCACTGGTACGTCATCGTTGTTCAGCCTCTCCGCCATCATGAGAGGACAGCTCCGGCTGGGAGGCTACACCGTGGCGGTGGCGCAGTTCCCGGCGCAGTGTAGTGTGCGTGGCGTCCCTGTTGGGTGTTCGCGAAACACCCACCACACGCTCCGCCGCCGCTGCCCGTTAGCAACTGTTGCCGGCCGACGTTGCTGCCACCCCACCATCTGCCGCCATGGCCGCCACACCACCGTCGAAATGCAGGGCCATCGCCCGCTCCGGTGTCGTGGCCCGAAGGCGGGAGGTGGCCGTCGTGGCCGCCACCCCACTGGCGGCCACCGTGGCCATCACCCGCTCCGCCACCATGGCCCGAAGGCAGGAGGTCGTGGTCGGGGCCGCCACCCCATCATCGGCCGTCGTGGCCGCCAGCCCACCATCGACCGCCGGGGTCATAACCCACTCCGCCACCGCCGCCCGAAGGCGAGAGGCGGAGGTGGAGGCCTGCACGTGTGTCAGCGACCTTGCACGCTACATCGAGTTCCCGCGGGAGGAGGAGGAGCGCCTCGTCGAGCACGCAGAGAGCCTTACCGCCGCCATGGCCGTAGCACACGCTGCCACAGAGACGAGGAATCAGGAGATCTACGAGGAGAACCACAGCTTCGAGAGGGATCGTCTAGAACGGCAGAGGGCGTTCGAGGTGAGCGTGGCAGAAGGTGCAGCAGCGGCCGGCACCATATTGCAGCTGTCCAGCTCATCGATAAGCTCCTCCTCCTCTGCCTCTTACTGAGCGCGCTCGGCAGAGGAGAGGCTGCCGGAAGTAGTACAAAGCCCCTCCATAGTTGTAGTATTTAGGGGCTATTTTGTTCAGTTCATCTGACTATAGATGTGGTGGAACTGTACAATGTACTCAAAATTAGCTAGTATATATAGTTGAACTAGCTATTTCAGCACGTGGTTGGCAACAATTGGGGAAAGTTTGGTCGGTTCAGCTGTTGAGTTGAACTGTTTGTATAAAAGAATGACTGCTTAATCTATGAATGAAACCTATGCTTAATTACTGAATTTTAGTTGCAAAAATTAGATAGTGCTAGTGATTTTTAGCTGCATATTTTGACAAATGGCAGTGTTACAAGCTTGACAAATGGGAATGCTACTAGATCAACAAATGTGAATCTTTCCAGTTTGACAAATGGCAATATACCCAATATGACAGATGCAAATCTTACCAAATTGTCTGTACGTGCTTGCACATGGGTCATCCAAAACAACCGTTTGCATTGAAGGGATGTACAAATCCTGCTTGGCACATTTTCCCTTGGCTTAGCGCCAAAGTCTGGCTTTGCATACCGTATTCAATCTGAACCGTTTGCATTGAAGAGATGCACAAATTCTGCACTGTGAATTTTCCCTTGGCTTACTGGGGAAGACCATAGCTCTCACATTGCATATGGGTGTTCTATCTAAAACGTTTGCGATCAAGAGCTGCACAAATCCTGCTCGACACATTTTCCATTGGCTTCCGGGGGAAGCTGTCGGTTTGCATACGGGTGTTCTATCTAAAAAGTTTGTGATCAGTGTTTTATATTTAAAAACCATTTACGTTGTTTTTAAAGAAAATCATTTGATAAGTCTGTACATTCAGAGAGAAAAACACAAGTTCGTTCAAACCATATCTTTCATTCAGTCACACTGCGAATTTATATTCATATGATCGAGATACACTGATACAGTATTAAACCCCCCCAAAAAAACTAATTCCAGCGGCGGCGGAGGTGGCATGCCGTGCCGATGTTGTTGTTGTCATCCTCCGGGACGCCGTTGTTGAAGTCTTCAAGGCAGCACAGAATGTTCTTAACTTGGAAATCAAACATCATGTCATCGCGCGATCGATGAGCGGGGTGCAGGTGGATGGCAACTCACGGCGCTGCGAGGTAGCGGTCGACGGCGGCGTCCCATGTCGCTGAGGGGGGCGGGTGCACGGGCACGGGCGCGTCGGGTGCAGGAAAACACATGAGGATAGGTGCCGCGGTGGGTGCATGGGCGTGCACGGGCATGGGCACAGACGCTGGGGCTGGCATGTACACGAGCTTGCGTGGGTCCGCGGAGACCTCGCTCACGCCAGCGGATTCCAGCTCTGTGATAGTGCTCGGCGACCAGCCCGTCAATGCTACGAGGATGGTCGCTGGCGCGGGAGCGGGGATCGGAGCTCGGATGGGCATGGGGGCATCAACCGCTGCGGCCAGCTTGTTCAGGGCCATGTCCATGAGGCCCCATTCCTCCATATTTTCTATCTCCTCCGGCTCAGAGTCGACTTCACCAAACTGGAAGACTAGTGGGAGATGATCCTTCTGCGCCATGGCGTTGGTGGAGGTCTGCGGGAGGGAGGGGAATGGGAGGCGAACAGTAAGGCCGCCCGTATTAAATAGCGGCTTGGGTGCCATTAATGGAGAGGATGCGAGCAAGGCGGGCAGCCATGGAAGTCAAAGGGCTCGCTTCCCAGTGAGCCTGCGTAGCATACAGCTCGCACGCTTCCTAGTGATCCTGCGCATTGGAGGACAGCTTGCACGCCTCTTTGTCAGCCTGCGCACCGGACTGTGCTCGCACACCTCCTGTTCAGTCAAGCAGTTGTCCGCACGGCACCTCCTATAGCCATTAAAAGAGAGACACGTGGCATCACATGAATGGTTAACAGAACACACATGATTTCAATTATACAAATGTTTGAGATGTTAAAGTGGCAGCTATTTGTTTCAAAATGCCTTTGTTGGCTGTTATTCGAGTGCGCCTTCTCTCAAAATGGACACAGAAAATACCACAGCATGTCGGGTGCCATTCCATGATAGCATGTCAAGTTTCATGAATTTCAGACGAGTTTTGGATTTACTAGAATTTAAAAACAAAGTATCTCAATGTTTTGCTGGCAATCAACAGTGCCCTGGCGTTTGAAATTAATTCCCATTTCTTGCATGGGACCTAAGCATGCACCCAATGACACACATTTGATATGTCAACGCATTTTTCTGCACTAGAGCTTGTGCATGTAATCCAAATTTGAATTATGCACATAAAATGCCTAGAAGACCCAGTTAATGTATAAAAATGTCCATGTGAACCTCGAAAAATCCAAAAAATTGACACAACACTCCTGTTGTTCTATGTTAACACTAGAAAAAAAATTTGAAAGCAAGAAGAGGCAACAGATATCGTTTCGTCCCCAAAGGTGGCATGTTCCCTACCAAAACCATCAGGCTTGTTGCGAGAAGCTCTGGTTTGCGAGAAGCTTATACCCAAACCAGCCCCAAATGGGACAAAAAATTTACCACAGCATGTTGATGACGCTCCATGATAGCATGTCAAGTTTCATGAACTACAGATGAGTTTTGGATTTACTAGAATTTAAAAACCATGTATCTCAATGTTTGCGGCCGAGCGACGGTGGCAAGGTGTTTGACATTCATTCCCATTTCTTGCATGGGACCTAAGCATGCAACCAAGGACATAGATTTGATTTTTCATCCAATTTACATGCGCTGGAGCATGTGCCTGTAGTTCAAATTTGAATTATGCACATAAATGCATAGAAAACTCAGTTAATGTATAAAAATGTCCAAACAAACCCTAAAAAATTCCTAAATTTAACACAACACTCCTGTTCTTCTATGTTGCTACTAGAAAAAAATTGAAATCAAGAAGAGGCAACGGATATCGTTTCATCCAGAAAGGTGAAACATTCCCTACCGTAACCATGAGGCTTGTTGTGAGAAGCTCTGGTTTGTGAGAAGCTCATACCCCAACCTGCCCCAAATGGGACAATATTTTTACCACGGCATGTTGATGCCGTTCCATGGTAGCATGTCAAGTTTCATAAATTTCATACGCGTTTTCGATTTACTAGAATTTAAAAACCATGTATCTCAATGTTAGCGGCCGAGCGACGGTGGCAAGGTGTTTGACATTCATTCTCATTTTTTGCATGGGACTTAAGCTTGCAAACAAGGACACACATTTCAATTTTGAACCCATTTATATGCACTGCAGCATGTGCATGTAGTTCAAATTTGAATTATGCACATAAATGCATAGAAAACTCAGTTAATGTATAAAAATGTCCAAGCGAACCCCGAAAAATCCCAAAATTTGACACAACACTCATGTTGTTCTATGTTGACATGAGAAAAAAATTGAAAGTAAGAAGAGGCAACGGATATTGTTTCGTCCCCCAAGGTGGCATGTTCCCTACTGAAACCATCAGGCTTGTAGTGAGAATCTCTGGTTTGCGAGAAGCTTATACCCAAACCTGCCCCAAATGGGACAATATTTTTACCACGGCATGTCGATGCTATTCCATGATATCATGTCAAGTTTCATGAATTTTAGACGAGTTTTCGATTTACAAGAATTTTAAAACCATGTATCTCAATGTTAGCAGTCGAGCGACGGTGTCAAGGTGCTTGACATTCATTCTCATTTCTTGAATGTGACCTAAGCTTGCAACCAAGGACACACATTTGATTTTTCAACCCGTTTTTATGCACTGGAGCATGTTCTTGTAGTTCAATTTTGAATTATGCACATAAATGCATAGAAAACTCAATTAACATATAAAAATGTCCAAACTATCCCCAAAAAATTCCAAAATTAAACACGACACTCCTGTTGTTCTATGTTGACACCAGAAAAAAATTTGAAAGCAAGAATAGGCGAGGAATATCGTTTTGTCCACAAAGGTGACACGTTTCCCTAACAGAACCATGAGGCTTCTTGTGAGAAGCTCTAGTTTGTGAGAAGCCTATACCATAACCTGCCCCAAATGGGACAATATTTTTTACCCCAGCATGTTGATGCCATTCCATGATAGCATGCCAAGGTTCATGAATTTCATACGGGTTTTGGATTTACTAGAATTACAAAAGCAAGTACCTCAACGTTTGCCGGAGAGCCACGGTGCCGTGGTTTTCGAAATTCATCCCCATTTCTTGCATGGGACATAAGCATAAACCCATGGACACATATATGATTTTACAACCTATTTTGGTGCACCGGAGCATGTGCATGTAGTTTAATTTTGAATTGTGCACCTGAAATGGCTAGAAAACCAAGTTAATGTATAAAAATGTCCAAGCGAACCCTGAATAATTCCAATTTTTTGACGACACACCTATAGTTGCATGTTCACTGCAGATAAAAGTTCTAGCAATTCTAACACCCTCCTTTGCCGTTGTGACCCCATTATGTAATTCAAATCAAGATGAAAAATCAAGTAGATCGCACACAGTTTATTGTCACCAACCATGTGAGATGCAGTACAAAATATCTTGGAGCACTGTCGGAGTATAGTACGCCTATGGATTACGCGAGAAGGTGCATCGGCTACAGTCCACAGCCGGCGTGTCAAGCACACTAGCTCGCTCCCCAAATATCATTTCACTGTTCAATCATCACCGGTGAAAGTTGGGGACGTGGACCCGCATCGTGAGGGCAACTTCGGCGGCCCACTCCGGCAAGAGCAGGGCCGCAGTCGCCATGCGCGTGCTAACAAGCTGCATGAGCGCGGCCGCAATCTGCGACCGGGAGGCCAAGGCAGCCCAAACGGCGGATGTTGCTTCTGAGGTGGCGGCAGCAACATCTGCCACAGGGATAGCAACTGGCGAGAGCGGCACAGCAGCTGTCCATTCCGCAGCGGCGGCCTTAGCCCTGATGGAGGCCGCCCACGACCATGTCGAGGCCGCCCATGCCCAGCTCGTGGCAACAGTCGGCAACCCATGACCGAAGAGTTGGCAATCGCCGAGAGCGTTCGAGCAGCCGTCCATTCCTCCGCGGGATACCTTGCACGATGGATCCCGTCCAAGCCCAGATCGCGGCCGCCCACGCCTAGCTCATGGCGGCCTTTTCCAAAGAGACGGCGGACGCGGATGGCGAGATGCTTGCCGAGTATGGTGTGATGGATGCCATGGAGCCCCTTCCCCAGGAGATATTCGGGCACGAGCTGGACATGGAGGAGGCAGAGGAGATCGACGATCACCAGCCGTAGTAGTACTCTTTGTTTTGTTTAATTAAGAGCGCCTGTCTTTAATTTGTTAGAGTAATGTTTAGGTCAGCTAGCTCTGTTTAATTGCTGAACTTGCTCGATTAAGAAGTGTGGGTGTTCTGTAGTCTCCTTTGTGTACCCAAATTATGCAATGACGTGGATGACCACTGTAACCAGGGAAATTCAAACCAAAATTTTTGGCGTTTAAACTCATCACACACGGGTTAAGCTATATGAATCATTTGTGATGTTCACATATCGTACACAGTGCTGAATAAGGGACCGTGTCTGATGATACTTTGCACGCCAAATTTTTCGCTGCACCAATTCAAAACTTTCGGCTTCCGCGGAAATATCTACCTCCCCGCCCCCTCCCCCTTACCAAAAGCCACATTTCCCCTATTTTCGCCTTACTTTCCAAGTTGAAACCTTCACTCCTTGCTTGCAGCGCTGCCTCCTCGCTGGCGACCCTCCTTCATGCTGCTGGGCCTCTTCGATCCAGGCAGGTAATCCACACCCGACCCCCATCCTCCTCCTCCTTCCACATCCCACATGCCCCGACCGCCGGTGCGACACCTTCCACCCAAATCACCGACCCCTCCCACAAATAAGCGCCACCCTAAGCTATGGTGCACATAGTATAGCCAGGAGCTCAAGGAGCATTTGGCAGCAGAGAAGCAAATCGCGGCCGCACGCGCGGATGAGGTCGCGATGGCTGCCATTCATGCCGACCCCCAGATCTTGGAGGAGCACCTCGCCGTCGAGGCCACCGTCGATGCCTCACGCCGATGGCACGACGCGGTTGGCTACTTTAAATGACAGTTCATGGCATTTCCTCAAGGCCGCTGTCGATGCCTTCGACGAAGACTGCGAGGTGTTTTCTCAGCATGCCCGTGCTTACCTCAACTCGAGAGGCAGTAGGTTGGTTCCCGGAGCGGCTCAGGCAACTCACCACTATGACGGGGCACCCACGATGTGGAGGCCTCGCCCTCTTCCATGTCCAAGGAGCCAATCATCATCGATATCTCCGACGATAAGGAGTAGCTTGTCTTATTAGCTCACTATAAGGACCTATGTTCAGTTTGCTAGCTACGCCGGTTAAGCATGCTCGCTTTACCCGTTGGATGTGCTGCTCCTGCCTTTCCTTAACAAATTCTAGTGAATTTTCCTATCTACTTTTACCATGCAATCTGTTGCACTAGTGTATATGTTCTATATGTCGTGTAATGTGGTGCTCACTTATTAACCGTTTGGTTAATTAGTTGTCGTCTTCAGTTAACTGTTTGGTTCAATTCTGCAAATGTGATGTTCAATTCTTCAGGGTGCAATTTTGTATTATCTTCCATGTGGGAAATAAATCAAATTTATCTTTACAAAATACATGAGAAACAAATACAATTGGTATATTTCCAAGTTGTCAAGCATGCTTGGTTTGGTTAACTGTCAGATCTTCTAGTATGTTATACATTGTGCAATGTGGTGCTTAGTTAACGTTTGGTTCATTTGTTGTGGTGTTTATTTAACTGTTTGGTTCAATTCTGCAATGTGATGTTCAATTGTTGTGGGTGCATTCTGTTATTGTATACCATGTGAGAAATAAATCGAATTTGGATGTAGTAAATACATGAGAAACAAATACAATTGGTATATTTCCAAGTTGTTAAGCATGCTTTGTTTGGTTAACTGTCTGATCTTCTATTAGGAGTATGTTATATTGTGCAATGTGGTGCTCAGTTAATGTTTGGTTCATTTGTTGTGGTGTTTAGTTAACTGCTTGGTTCAATTCTGCAATGCGAGGTCCAATTGTCGTGGGTAGAATTTTGTATTGTTGTGCATGTGAGGAATAAATCAAATTTGGCTGCACTTAATACTTGAGAAGCATTTTCAATTGCTATATTTCCTAGTTCTTAATCATGCTTGGTTTGGATAAATGGATTTTCCATGTGGCTTGAATTAATCTGATGAATCTGCAATGTGCTTATTTTTCATCAACATATTTTACTGATAGCATGCGAACCCTCACTTAACCTGATCACTAACTACCTTATATGTGTTGCAGGGAAACAATGGGAAGCACTGAGGTTTACAATCGAGGTTTCCACATGCATGGTCCTTTGTCTAATGGCACATTATTGTGCAATTGCAGGAACCCTTCTAATATTTAGGTTTTTAACAATTTGGTCTTATACATGTAGGTCCTGCTGTGAGAGGTTTTGACCCACAGTTTGACCATTTTTGCATATGGGGAAATGAGTTGTCCATGAATATCAGTCAAGTCAAGAAACTCAGAAAGATTGTTAGGATAAAGAAATTAGCGACAAAAAACAACAAGATCTTTGTCTGCATAATGAAGAAGACATCAGTTCACTACAGGATGGTACTAACTATTATACCTTGCCTTTTTTATTCCTTTGCCCCATTTCCAATATAGAGAAGATATTTATGCACATCCTTGTTTTCAGGCCTTTCCAAAGCAGTTCATTGATGATTACCTCTCAAACCACCTATAGGGTCAGGAGGCGAGGAAGGTATTCATACAACACCCATGGTTCAATATTGAAGTGTTCCTGAAGTGGATGAAGGATGGACAGTCAATCATCCACAAACACTGGCCTAAAGTTGCAAAGACCTTCAACATCCATGAAGGCTCAATATTCGCCTTCCGCTTCAGTAGTTTTCTAGATGAGATCCATCTTTCTATGTACCATCTATGATGCTAATTTCGAAAGGTTATAGATGTTGCATGTGAAACTTGGTGCTGGTGCAGTTGTGTAATGGGGTAGCTGAGTGCTGAAGCTATATGATGTTGTACTCCGATGTATTTCAATTATGAAATCCTGCTTCCTTAATATGAAAATGAAATATATTGTGTGCTTAATATGAAATGTCAATTAGGCTCTCTAAAGCTTTTGCCAGTAGACATGTAGCTGGTTGAGGACCTAGAGAGAAATCAACAATGTACAAGTCACCTCTCCTAAAGCCTTCGAAGACTTTGGACTTGTCAGATTCCATTAGCACAATGCATCTTTATTTGCCAAAGATGACAATCCTATCAAGATCACAAAGTGTTGAGACAGACATGAGGTTGTATCCCAAGGACTCGACGAGCATCACCTTTTCCATGTGTCAATCCTTTGAGATAGCAACCTTACCTAGACCCAATACCTTACTTTTTCCTTTGTCAGCCTAGGTGATATGCTTCAGATGAGATGGAGTAAGGAGAGGATCAGTGAGGAGAGTCCTGTCACCAGTCATGTGATTGGTGGAGCCACTATCCAGAACCCATTCAGAAGCTGTCGGGGTAAATAAACATGGGTGTATGTTTCCCCCTGACTTGTGCACGGACAGGCACGTCTTTGGCGCGGCAACAGCCAGACAAGCTCCACCAAGCTTCACCAAGGCCGAGCAGCAGAGATAGCAATTTTGAGGAATCAATGGGCGGATCAAGAAGACCAAGACAAGCCAAGACAGCAAGATATCACCAAGGGAAAAGCCTCCCTTGCCGGGCAGGCGAGCCTGGTCAGGTCGAGGCCACCCCAAGAGCAAGTCCCAAGACCTCCCCGGCAAGGATTGCCGGGGCGCTGGTGGCCTACTATCCCACCAAGGCTCCACCGGTCCACCTCACAGTGATGCAAGTTGCTTATCGGTGCGGTGTTGATCCTCAAGTGAATAAGTGGCAGTCATTCAGCACGTGGCAGCCATTTCAGATAAAGATCACCCCTAAATGACACCCGTCCAAAGGCGTGTCACGCAGGCAGGCGAGAAGGTGGTTGAATGGCACGGCAAGGCTTGCCGGGCTGCATCCATGACGTGACACTAAGCAGTGGATTTAATGCACCTTGTCCTGTCTGTGTTGTTAGGTATGATAGCACTGTGGTTATCTAATCACTTGATAATGACTGTTTTGCCATTGTGGTAACCCCTTGACCTATAAAAGGAGGACCGAGGCAACCTTAGAAATAATTCAGACCCTTGGACACACATACGCGCGTAGCTGCTCTCCCCGAGGGGACCTTGCCGGGCTTGAGTACTGCACGTTCGCCACGGTCCTCCACTCAATCCACCAAAGCAGAAGTAGGGTTTTACGCCTCGCGGTGGCCCGAACCTGGGTAAAAACCTCTCGCATCACCATTGCCGTGCTGTTCTACGGCCTCTGCTCTTTGTGCAACGTGCCCTTCCCCCTTGCCGAACCACAAAGTGGTCGATGGCCTCATAGGTGATCATGTCCAACCACGACATATTTGGCGCACCAGGTAGGGTGAGGCGCGTGCGTGAACCTAAGCCCGAGATCGGCGCGTTAATCTTCATCATCGTCGCCTCCATCAGCGACATCATCATCCACGACACAATAGCACGGGGAGAGAGCGACCTCGCTCATTTGTCCGTCCTGCCCAATCTCAATCACCCAACTCCTTTGCGGCCACAAGCGGCGGCGGAGGTGAGGGATGGCGACGACGCGGCGACCCCGAGCGGCTCGGGCAGCATTGTCACCATGCGGGCCCCGTTCAAGAAAAAGGACAAAGGGGTAAGGTACATGGTTTCCCCCTCCACCACTTTCACTTGTGGACGATCAAGCCACACTGGGTTTTTAGCATCATCAACGTCGATAAGCCCGCGCGAAACTCAGTCCAGCATTTACCCTGCTAAGGGAAAATCCTGAGTTCAGCGCCGGTGCAAATCCATTGATTGACACCCCGGCAAGCATGCTCCGGCAAGGCCGTCCGCTCTAGCGTGACCTTTGTGCCTACTGTCGTAAGATCATTGAAAGTGTAAAGGGGAGGAGAGCAAAACCGACCCTGCCTTGCGCTGAGCATTATTGACCGCAAAAGGTTTGTGGTCCCCTCCGGCCCTTGCCGGGGGTCCATAAATATCTCGTGGAGTGTCATCCCCTCACAGGACATATGGATGCAATGAACAACCGCAACCAGGAAGGGAGGGAGGCGTGACCGAAAAGCTAAGTTGACGTACTCATTAGCTCTTTCTCCAGAGTTTACATTCGCTTATCCCTCGGACAACCAATGTTTTTCCTATAGTCAAGTCTTTTGTGTGATGGCACCCTGTCGGATCTGTCTGCGCCCTCGCTCTGTTTCGAGCCGGCTCACGGAACGGGTGGCTGCATCAAAGACTCCTAAGGGAAAAACCTGTCGGGGCATGTCTTCGCCAACTGAATGCTAAGGACCCGTTCCTCGCAACAATCGCGGCAGTATGCTACCGGCGGGCAGCCAAAGTACATAAGAAGAAACTAGCCATACGAACATTCATGGATAAAATGCGAGAGGGATAGCATGCATTCGAAATTAGTTAAAAACACCAGTTCGGCACAAACAAAAGTGGTACTGGATCTAAACACGAAACATGAATAATGTTTTGTTATAGGACAATGCAGCGATGCAAATGGTTCAGGGTGGTGCTTGGCGGCCTTATGGAGCCCTGGGAATGGAGAGCACCTTGTCAACGAAAGGGGCAGCTTTCTCCTTGATGGCAGAAACATCAATGCCTGCCGACAACTTCCTGAAGCCATCTGTGTGGTTGAGATCTGGGTGGCGGTAGGCAATGTTGCTCAAGACCATGAAGAGGGCGTTACGGGCAAGCCTCCAGGATTCGCTTGCAAAGTGAGCGGCTCATCCCTCCTCATGGACCTTCAGCCGTCCGATCAGCCCGTCGAAGAAGAGTGCCAGCTTGACACTTGGGGCCTCATGCCCACCAACTGAGAAGACTGGACCCTCTATGCCCATGGTTGTGATCTGGGCAGTGAGGCGCTCGACAATGTCGACCAGGTTCTTGATCCAAAGATCACGCTGCTGGACCTGGTTCGCCAATTTGTCCTCTGTGTCCTTCTGGAGGATCTTTGTATTATCCAAATCCCTTGACAGTTGCTTTTCACGAACCCCAGCAGACTCAAGATTTCTCTCGAAAGTGCTGATCCTTGCCTTCATGTCGGTGATGGTGCCATTGGCGGCATCGCGGGCCTGGCCCCTAGAGGAGAGTTGCGATTGCACCTCTCTCAGGAGAATCCCCGCCTTCTGTGCCACCTCTTTAAGGGCCACAACTTCCTTGGAACTCATGGCAAGCTCTTCTGTCAGTTTGGCCACTTGTTGATCAAGATCAGCTTTAGCAGTGGATGCAGCGGCAAGTTCATTGGCAACCATTTTCAGCTAAGCAGTGGAATCATGGGTTAGCGCATCCAGGGACGCCTTGTGCTTGTCCTCCAGCTCCTTGGTATGTTGCTGTACAAGGGCCTCCAGTTCTTCGTCCTTACCACCGAGAGTGGCCTCGAGGTTCTCTTCCCGGGAGGACACATCCTTCTCCCTGGCATCCTGGAGCGCTATATGTTCCGCCAAGCGGGCTTCCCGGGCGGCGACATCCTCCTTCGCCATGGTGATCATCTCCGGTTGCCATATAAGGACATGAAATTTCTTTCCATGCCACACGCGCAGCTCGCTACCCTTGTCCCTCAGCTTCTGATACACGCTGTTGGCGGAGTTGCGCTACTCCTTGAGTGCCTGCCACTTCTAACTGTAAAAGTTTTGCATCTCCTTGATGCCTGCCACCACGGACTCCAGGAAGGACAGGTCCATGACTGCGCTGACGGAATCTTCAGCTTCTTCAACTCACTGGGATAGTGGTGCTATGATGTGCTGGATCTCCTCGTGAAGATCTGCGCCCACTGCCGTGGACAAGCCTAGGGCTCCCAACCCAGGTTGGGCGAGAACCAAAGCCAAACTGCTCGAAGATGGCTGCGGGGTTGCGACCGTTGTGCCAAATTGGGGAGGGGGGCTCATGGTCTGGAGGGGAACCTTCTCTTCGACCATCACCCCCAATCCTGGCATGCTGCCGGGGGCTCCCCCTGGGACTTCTCGAATTTCCACGACAATGTGTCCCTGGTCTTCCGCTGCGGTGATCTTGGCCGCCTCTTCAGCGGCATCCTTGCCGATGCAGGCCACTTATTCTAGCAGCTCTGGTTCCTCGGCTACCAGGACTGCAAACGAGATCAGCAAGCCATGTCAAGGAGAGAATATGTGTCAGAAGGATAGGGACTGGAAGCAAGATAATGAAGACAGCAGAAAACAGAAGGGCAAGCTAATTACCCAGAGTTGATTGCCGTGGAAGGGCTTAGGTTTCCCCGGTAGTATTAGTTGCCGGTATGCGACCACCGCCCTCTTCCTCAGTTGCCACGGCATCAGCTTGGGCCGATCCTTCCGTGGAGGCCCTTGCCGGGGACTTCTCGGCTCGGGTTTCACGAAGGGTGGGCCCCTCTCGGAGAACCTCACCCAAGGGAATCTCTCCTTCCTCCTTTGCTGGAGATGGGGGCATTCCTCCATGCCACACTTCGCGAGGGAGGCCTGCCCCGTGCCTCCATGCTGGGGGCTTGACGCCGGATCGCTCGTGCTACTCCACGCCAAGCCTATGCCCTCCGAAAGCCCCGACGGCTCCGTCTGCTTGAGCCGCTTGGACCGATGGATGAGGGTTTCCTCCTCCTCTTCCCTGTTGAAAGCAGCAAACAAAATGGAATCAACAAACCAACAAATATGCAAGACTCGGATGGGAGCAAAAAGTATTTTCCTTACTATGAGTCCATGAGCATAGAGCCTAGCTCGAACTCCATGGGTGGTGGAGGCGCTCTGCCTCTCTTCAGGACCGGGGGAATAGTACTCCCCGGTAACTTCAATTCTTGCTTGGGCGGAGGGATCTCTGGCGAAGACGAGCTGCTCGAAGAGCTTGAATCTGATTGGGAGCTGGAGTCGACTCCCGTGACTGCCCGTTGCTTGGTGGGAGGGGTCTTGGCCTCGGAAAGGCGAGACGAATGCCGGCGCTCCACGTCTGGCTTATCGCTCTTGGAGGTGATCTTCTTCACCTTCCTGGTGGCAGGGGCAGGGGCAGGGGTAGGAGCCGCTGGTCCCCGACTACCCGCCCGCCTACGAGGGTTCTGGTCTAGGTCTGGCTCAGGGGCTTGTGGGCCTGCTGAGAGCCACTCCTCTTTGGGCTGCTCCACCGCCTCGGCCTTGTCCCATTCCTGGTTTTCTGCTGCCACGGCATACAATGCTTAAATCGCGGAAGGCTCAGCCCTGGCAAGGTCTTCCCGGCAACCTCCTCCGTGGCGTGCACCTCGCTCCTGCCATGAGAGGAGACCTCACCCTTGGCCTCCCCTTCCTCTTCTTCCTCCACCATTCTAGGCCTTGCCTTCCCGGCGGCCCGAGCCGCTTTGTCCTCCTCGATCCGCCTCCTGATGAACTCCGCCTTTACCTTGGAGGTGTGCTTGAACATATTGCCCTCCACCCTGACGGCTCTTTCCTCTAGACCGGAGAACCACTCACCCTCCGTGTCGGTGTCGGGCAGTTGCCAATCGCTCGCAACCCCATAGGCATTGCAGTCAGGCATCCACTTCAGGATCTGATCCCGGGAGAGTTGACATTCAACGGAATGATCCTTGCTAGCAATTTGAACGGCTCCAAGCTGCCGAACAGTTGTTCACACAGCCAGCCATGGCTGTAATCTAACAAATTGTTGGTAAGGCCTGGGTACATCCACATTCTGTCTCTGGTGTCTCCGTACCGCCAAGCAAACCTATCCCTCTTCTGCAGCGGCGCAATGCGGCGCCGGAGGAAATCGGCTCCCACCTGTTCGATGGTGAACCCGACAGCTTTGAGACGAGCGATCTTGTTCAACACCGAGCGAAGCCTGTCGTTAGTGAGGCCCAATTCCCTCCAGTCATTCCCGCCCACGATGCACTCCGTCCGTGCCTGTCAATACTCTGGAGCTTTCTCATCCTGGATATAGCACCAGTGCGCCCTCCATTCCTCCCATTTGCCGCGCTGCTGACCAGGAAGATAATCCCAAATCACCCTCCTCTCCCGTGGGATCCAACTTATGTTTCCCGAGTGAGGGGCCTTGTTTTCCACTCGCAGAACAAAAAAGTGCCTGAACAGGTCTACGTTGGGGGCGACCCCGACAAAGTTCTCACACAAATGGGTGAAGATCGCCATGCACGCCATTGCATTCAGCGTGAAGTCTAGTAGGTGGAATCCATACACCACCATCATTGCTTCAAAGAAATCCAAGAAAGGGGGACAGAGGCCGCAGAAGAAATACGCGCCGAAAAATCGATAAGAATCCGGTGGATCCTCTTTCCCCTCCGGCAGGACCTTGGGCGCGCCATGCCCCTGCGGGACTTCCCTTCCCCACATATATCCATACCTTGCAACCAGAGCATCACTATCGAATCTCGATGGGAAGAAAACCACATCTCCTTGTCGCTTCTTGTCCAGCTCTGCCGCCCTCTTCTTGTTCCCTTCAGCGACCGTCTCCTTCGCGGCTGCCGCCTGCTTCCCCCTGGCGGCGACGGCTTTCTTTCCCATCCTCAAGAGACCTGGAAGGGATGGAAGGTTGGGCGAGTCATCGGAGGTGAATGTGTGTGCAGGAGCAGTGGTTTGGCTTGAGGAGGAAGATGGTGGAGAACGGGTGCGAATGAGCCGCGCCCCTTCGCGTTTTTCCTTTTTATGAGGGGCAAACGTGGGGGAAGGGGCAACTCTTCACTGCTATCCCTCGGAAAGTTAACGTTTTACATAAACTACTATAGTCCCACGACCCCACGACCTGCGGTAATTACACGGAGTGGACGTTGGTTTGACTAGTCATCACAACCACCGCACGCGCAGCACTCATTT
This sequence comes from Thinopyrum elongatum, assembly GCA_011799875.1. Classification (NCBI taxonomy): domain Eukaryota; kingdom Viridiplantae; phylum Streptophyta; class Magnoliopsida; order Poales; family Poaceae; genus Thinopyrum; species Thinopyrum elongatum. The sequence continues at coordinate 345,011,573 of CM022300.1, forward strand.
GACGCGTGTCCGTGCACTATTTAGGGGATAACCCAACGTGCCCGGCGACACGTGTGGATCAGGCCTGGGGGCTTCTCTCGGGGTACACAAACAGGGGTGTATGTTTCCCCCTGACTTGTGCATGGACAGGCACGTCTCCGGCGCGGCAACATCCAGACAAGCTTCACCAAGGCTGAGCAGGAGACATAGCCCTTTTGAGGAATCAATGGGCAGATCAAGTAGACCAAGACAAGCCAAGACAACAAGATATCACCAAGGGAAAAGCCTCCCTTGCCGGGCAGGCGAGCCTGGTCAGGTCGAGGCCACCCCAAGAGCAAGTCCCAAGAACTCCTCGTCAAGGATTACCGGGGCGCTGGCGGCCTGCTATCCCGCCAAGGCTCCACCGCTCCACCTCATAGTGACGCAAGTCGCTTATCAGTGCGGTGTCGAGCCCTCAAGTGAATAAGTGGTAGTCATTCAGCACGTGGCAGGCATTTCAGATGAAGATAACCCCTAAATGACACCCATCCAAAGGTGTGTCACACAGGCAGGCGAGAAGGTGGTCGAATGGCATGGCAAGGCTTGCCGAGCTGCATCCATGACGTGACACTAAGTGGTGCATATAATGCACCTTGTCCTATCGGAAGAGTTAGGTATGATAGCACTGTGGCTATCTAATCACTGGATAATGACTGTTTTGCCATTGTGGTAACCCCTTGACCTATAAAAGGAGGAGCGAGGCAACCTTAGAAAGGATTCGGACCCTTGCACACACATACACGCATAGCTGTTCTCCCTGAGGCGACTTTGCCGAGCTTGAGTACTGCGCGTTCATCATGGTCCTCCACTCAATCCACCAAAGCAGGAGTAGGGTTTTACGCCTTGCGGCGGCCCGAACCTTGGTAAAAACCACCAGCGTCACCATTGCTGTGCAGTTCTACAGCCTCCGCTCTTTGTGCAACATGCCGTTGCCCCTTGCCGAACCATAAAGGGGCCGATGGCCCCATAGGTGATAGTGTCCAACCATGACAGAAGCTTTTGGTGTATCATCCTATAGAAGCATTAGTCTCACTTACAAATTCATATACCTCAGTTTGAAGAATATGATGATCAATTTCGTCAGTGAATTTCATCAAATAGAATACAACTAGCAGCATAGGGTTGTGTGAAATGAAGAATTCATTTCATCATGATTAGCTTGCATCTCAACTAGCACTATGTTAGGCTTTCAGCAAATTCATCATACATACATTGTTTCTGAAGACCTAACCGTGTAGAAGAGATTAGTTCTTATTATCCACCCACAATGTGTGGTTGAGAAGCAATGTAAAGTAAGGCATTGATAGAGAACTTAGGCATTGACGAACAAGCATTTCTCTTCACAGCAGGGGTATAGTACTCATAAGAGTATGCAGAGAAATTCTTAGCAGATTTGTGCACATAATGATTTGATGAATAATGCACATATTCATCAGAATGATGTTTGTTTCCCTAGGAAGAAGTGTTAGTACTAGCATGAGTTTTCCTGCTTCTATTTGACGACTTTGGTCCAGATAAAGAATTTTCCCTAGGGTTTTTCTTCTTCTTCGATGGTGTCATGATGACATTCACCTGAAGATTTTGAAGAAGACTTTTGGGCACCCAGATTTTCTTCACTGGTGGACCATTCCTGCAGTTAGTACCAACAAATCTAGCAAATACTTCACCATTCTAATTTTCGAATAGCTTATAGTTGGAGTCAAATGACTCATCAGAAGAGTGTGGAGTATCACAGTTGTAACCAGATAGAGTGGATGGATCAACTGGAGGTCCTTTTTGCAGTAACCCATGTGGTTTTGGGATACTGCTCAGGTTTCCAATAAGATCCATCTGTGTTCAACTTTCTCTCAAAAGCAATACCCTCTTTCCTAGGGTTCTTGTTCAGAATCTGCTTCTTGAGCACATCATAAAGTGTTTGGTGCCCTTTGAGGCTTTTGTACATGCCTGTGACGTACAATTCCTTCAAACCTGCATTTTTGTCAGTAACACTAGTGGTCTCCTCATATGATGGTATTGAAACCACAGAGACATTTGAAGATATAGCAACAGCTGAAGCATTTGAACATTTAGGTGAAGAATTTGCATAAGGCATTATAAGCATGGAGCAATTACTTCTTCCCGAGAGGTGCTAATTTGTTGAGCGAGTAATGCATCATTGTCTTTCTGAAGATCATCATGAGACACCCTGAACTTCTCGAGATCTTGCTTCCTTTGAAGAAATTCATAGGAAAGCTTCTCATATTCAGCTGAGACAGTCGCATGACGACTTAGAAGTTCTTCATACTGTGACTTTAGGTCTCTGAGGTCTTCAGACAAACCTTGACTGTGATCCATTTCCTCATCTAACAGATCATCACTTTTTTCTAGCAATTTTTGCATCTTTTCCATAGCAGTTTGTTGTTCGGTTGCAATTTTAGCCAGTTTCTTATAGCTAGGTTTTGCTTCACATTCAGAGTCATCATCACTTAAATTACTAAAGTAAGCTTCTCGTGAGGTTACCTTGGCACCTCTTGCCATGAAGCAATAGGTGGGAGTGTAGTCACCAGCATAGTCTTCAGGGTTGGTGGAGTCACCATTTTCTTCATGGTTGAAGATGGACTTGCTGACGAACTCTATAGCAAGGGCCAAGCTTGCTACCCTAGAGTCTGACTCCTCCTCAGATTCCTCAGCTTCATCTTGATCAGATTATTCCTCAGAACCCATTTCCTTCCCAATAAAATCGCGAGCTCTGCCGGAGGTGCTTTTCTTCCTTGATGATGATTTTGATGAAGACTTTGAAGACTTCTAATTTTTGTCATCAGAGTCGTCATCCTGTCTAGACTTCTTCTTCCTTGAGCCCTTTTCCCAGAGGGGGCAGTCAGCGATGTATTGGCCTGGCTTCTTGCACTCGTGACAAGTTCTCTTATTGTAGTCTCAAGCAGTAGCTTCTCCAGTGTTCTTCGAGTCATACTTTGAAGACATTCCAAAGAGATTTCTCTTGGAAAACTTCTGGAACTTCCTCACAAGCATAGCCAGCTCTCTGCCAATTTCCTTAGCGCTATCAGTGCTGCATTCAAACTCTTCTTCTTCAGATGAAGAAATTGCCTTGGCTTTAGCTTTTGCCTTCAGAGCGTGGGGTCATCCATAGCTGGGACCATACATATCTCTATTCTCAGCTTGCTAAAATTCATGAGTATTGAGCCTCTCAAGAATATCAGCGGGATCAAGTGACTTGTTAGGATGCTCTTGAATCATTAGTGCTAAGGTGTCAAAGGAGCTGTCAAGAGATCTCAACAATTTTTCACCACCTTGTGGTCAGTAATATTAGCGGTGCCTAGAGCCTGTAGCTCATAGGAGATATCAGTGAGGTGATTGAAATTTTCATGAACATTTTCATTGTCAAGCCTCTTGAAGTGGTTGAAGAGATTGCGAAGAACATCAACTCGAGAGTGACATTGAGTGGAAACTCCCTCATTGACCTTGGAGAGCCTATCCCAGATCAGCTTTGATGTTCCCAGTGCACTCACTCTACCATACTGTCCTTTGTTGAGATGTCCACATATGATGTTCTTCGCTTGAGAGTTGAGTTGCTTGAATCTCTTCACATCTACAGCATTGATGCTAGGGCCAATAGTGGGGATGCCATTCTCAACGACGAACAAGAGTGTCGGTGCAACAAACATATGTTTTTGCCACCCTAACTTATGCATAGGCGTGCGGCAAGCCAGACATCAACTATCAATGCTTAACACAAAATAGTCCAGAGAAACAGCTCTTCGTGAGATAAAGAAGAGCATTAAGAAAACCAGCCAGAGGGTTCCCAGGAGAGCCTCCCTTGCCGGGCAAGCCGGGCCAGCGGGGTCGAGGCTGCGCCTGGGACCAAGACCAGGCCACCCCGGCATTGTTTTCGGGACCACCAAGGCCAAGACGAAACCCCAAGACAAGGGCCCGGAAGCTCTGTGCCAGCGAACCTCCGCCAAGACGACACCGCTCCACCTCATCAGATCACCAGTCACTAATCAGTGGGGTGTCAAGCTCTCGAGCGGCTAGGTGGATCCTATCATGCACGTGGCAACCTGCTGGAGAAGAGATTACCTTTAATGACACCCGTCCCAGAGGCGTGTCATGCAAATAAGAGGTAGTGAGGCAAGCGGTGGAGAAACCTTGTCGGTGCTACCTCTCCACATGACACCTAGCGGTGCATTTAATGCACTTTATCCTAACAGCCAAAGTTAGGTATGATAGCATTGTTAGATATCTAATCATACTATAATGACTGTTTTGCCACTATGGTCGCCCCTTAAGTTATAAAAGGAGGCCCGAGGCAACCGAGCAAAGGATACGATCTTTTGATCCTCTACCACTTGTACGCGTGTAGCTGCTCTCCCCGAGGCACGCTTGCCGGGCTTGAGCGCTCCTTGTCTTTGTGCTCCCATAGATCAATCCACCAAAGCAAGAGTAGGGTGTTACGCTACTCAGCGGCCCGAACCTGGGTAAAAGAGAGTTGTTCATGCTGCGCTACTCTGTTGCCTCTACTCTTTGTGCAATGTGATCACCCCCAGCCGAAGCAGGGGATCTCAATTTGTGCAAATCTGAAGCAACAGCCAGTGCAAAGATCTTCATCACCTTCTATGTCACCAATGGCTGCCAAGAAGAAGAGCGGTGCAGCGGAACATCCTTCCGCTTCGAAGCCCCCTTCGCCTGGGCTGCGGGCCCCACGATCGCTGCAGCCACGAGGGGCAGAGTGGGCACCGTGAGCAGCGTGACCACCATGGGCGGTGCGGTTGTCGCCCCCACCATAGATGGAATAGGGGCTGGGGCCACTGGGCTGCCCAGTTCCCACAACCTTTTGGCGAGCACGGCCACACCAATGCGGGCCGAGGGGACGCCCAGCTTCCGCCTCCCCACCGCACCAGTGAGCGCCACCAGTGCAGCGGTGATGCCCACCTCCGCCACGAGCCAAGATCCTCTGGCCACACCGGCCAAGGGGACGATGTTGTCGGTGCAACGAACATGTGCGTTCGCCGCCATGACATATGCACCGGCGTACGACAAGCCATACATGAAGTATCAAAGTTTGGCATAAGCCAAGCCAGAGAAACCGCTCTTCCTGAGATCAAGGAGTGCATTAAGAAGGCCAAACCAACTAGAGAAGCCCTTAGGAAGGTCTCCCCTACCTGGCAGGCGAGTCCGGCAGGGACGACACTACACCTGGGTATGAGGCCAAGCCGCCCTGGCAGGCTTCCCGGGGCCGCCAAGACAAGAGTCCGACAGGCTCCGTGCCAGCAGGCTCCCGCGAAGACGCCACCACTCCACCTCATCAAAACACTAGTCACTAGTCAGTGCTGTGTCAAGCTCTCAGGTGGCTAACTGGATCCTGCCATGCACGTGGCAGCATGCTAGAGAAGAGATTACCTTTAATGACACCCGTCCCTGAGGCGTGTCATGCGTATGGGGGGTAGCTAGTCAAGCGGTGGAGAAACCTTGCCGGGACTACCTCTCCATATGACACCTAACAGTGCATTTAATGCACTTTGCCCTAAATGCCAGAGTTAGGTATGTTAACACTGTTGGCTATATAATCATACTATAATGATTATTTTGCCACTATGGTCGCCCCTTAAGCTATAAAAGGAGGCCCAAGGCAACCGAGCAAAGGGTTCAAACTTTTGATCCCTCAACACTTGTATGCGCATAGCTGCTCCCCCTGAGGCACCCTTGCCGGGCTTGAGCGCTCCGTGTCTTCATGCTCCTCCAAATCAATCCACCCAAGCAGGAGTAGTGTTTTACACTGCAAAGCAGCCCGAACCTGGGTAAAAGAAGAGTTGTAATCACCATGTTGCTCGGCTGCCTCTGCTCTTTGTGTAATGTGACCGTCCCCTACCGAACCACAAAAGGGGCAACCTTGCCCCATCAGTGATCGTGGGCTACTTCTCCCCAACATCTTTGGCGCGCCAGGTAGGGGACTGGTATTCGCTTGTGCGCATCTGAAGTAGCCGTCAGCGGGTTGACCTTCATCACCTTCTGCATCATCAATGGCTCCCAAGAAGGGCGGTGCGGTAGCGCAGCCTTCTGCTTTGAAGGCTCCTTCACCCGCGGCTGTGGGCGCCACGGGCACCACGACCAAGGTGGGTGGAGTGGGCGCCACGAGCGGCGCGATCACCATAGACGGTGCGACTGTCGCCCCCACCACAACTGGAGTAGGAACTACGGCCACTAGGGGCTCCTAGCTCCTTCATCCCGCCAGCGAGCACGCTCACGCCCGTGTGGGTCATGGTGATGCTCAGCCTCCACCTCCCCGCCGCACCAGTGAGTGCAACCAGCGTAGTGGCGACGCCCGCTCTGAAGCAAGCCATGACCCTCTGGCCGCACTGACCAGAGGGGCGACATCAAGACACGCACTCTGCCCCATGCAGGGCGAGCGTGACAAGACCCCGAGCGGCACCGTCGACCCAGAACGACCGCGCCCGCACAGAAAGGGCCCAGCTGATCAAAAGATTGGCCACCGGGATCAACATCAACTGCACCGGACTGCCCGATAAGATCAAGGCTATTGAGCAGATACAGGCACCCTAGACAGTTAAGGATGTGAGGCATTTGACAAGATGCGTTGCCGGGCTTAGCAGATTCATCTCCAAGTCTGCCGAGCGCGCCTTGCCATTCTTCAAGATTTTGAAGAAGGCAAGACCATGAAGTGGACCCCGGAAGCAGATGCAGCGCTGCAGGATTTGAAGGCCTACTTGTCTTCTGTGCCTACTTCGTTTGCACCCAAACCACAAGAGCCGTTGCAGCTATATCTGGCAGCAACTAATCGAATGGTTAGTGCGGCCCTAGTAGCGCAGCGGGAAGTAGAAGAAGCAGCCACCTCAGCAAATGTCTTGCCGGGGAAGAGGAAGAGAGCAACCCGGCAAGGCCGGATACGGATCAGGACAAAGAGGAGCATGGTAGCAGAAGCAACCCGAAGGACACGGCAAGGAAGAAGGTGGTGCAGCGCCCAGTATACTTCATCAGCTCCCTATTGCAGGGGGCTAGATCCAGGTATTCTGGCGTGCAAAAATTGATCTTTGGCCTTGTCATGGCCTCAAGGAAACTGCGCCACTACTTCCAATCCCAAGAGATCACGGTTGTCACCCGCTTCCCGTTGCAAATGATACTTCAAAACCCAGAGGCCACCGACAGGATAGTGGACTGGGCATTGGAGTTATCCAGCTTTAGCCTGAAGTTTGAAAGCACATCAACAATCCAGAGCAGGGCGTTGGCAGAGTTTATTGCAGAATGGACGCCAACCCCTGATGAAGAAGTAGAGGAAACAGTTATCCCCGGCAAGGAAGCGCCCCAAGAATGGATCATGTATTTCGATGGTGCCTTCTCCCTACAAGGTGCAGGGGCTGGCGTGCTTCTCGTGGCTCCCACTGGAGAGCACCTGAGGTACGTCGTCTAGATGCACTTTCCCCAAGAGGAGGCGACCAACAATACAACAGAATATGAAGGGCTTCTTGCTGGGCTCAGGATTGCTACAGAATTGGGAATCAAGAAGCTGATCATTCAAGGAGATTCGCAACTGGTGGTGAGACAAGTCAACAAGGATTACCAAAGCCCATTGATGCAGGCATACGTCGAGGAAGTGAGAAGATTGGAGGAGCGCTTTGACAGGTTGCAAACAGAGCACGTACCACGTGCAGAAAACAACATTGCTGATCACCTGTCAAAGTGCGCTGCGCAAGAGCTTCCTGTGGAACCAGGGACTTTTGTTCTCCATCTTACTCAGCCCTCCGTATCCCCGACAACAATGGCCCGAAAGAGGAGGAAATTGGACTCCGGTAAGCCTCTCCCGGTAGAGCCTTTTGGGGCTCCTGGCAGGGACCCTCCCGGGAACAACTCCCCTTCGATTGCTGGGCTGCACCCTCCTGCCGGGCCACTGGTCCCCATAGTCAATGAATGCGCCCCCACGAATGAGGAGGTGCCACTAGTCCTCGTTGCCGAGCCTCAGGCTCCAACTTGGGCAAGGCACATAGTCCATTTCCTCCAAACCGGAGAACTTCCCGAAGAGTAAGAAGAAGCTAAAAGAGTAGCCCGGAGGGCCAGTATGTATCAGTTTGTCGATGACACACTATACAGAAGAAGGCCCAACGGTGTGAAATTGAAGTGCATTTGCCGGGAAGGAGGAAAGGAACTGCTGGCAGAGATACACAAAGGCATGTGCAGCTCCCACATTGGATCATGGGCTTTGGTTGGGAAAGCATTCCGGCAAGGATTCTATTAGCGCACAGCCCTCCAAGATGCGGTTGAGCTCGTCACCAAGTGTGATGCCTGTCAGTTCCATTCCAAAAATATCCATCCGCCTGCCCAAGCACTCCAGAAAATCCCTTTGTCATGGTTGTTTTCGGTCTAGGGGCTTGATATCCTCGGCCCTTTCCCCCGAGCTGCCGGGGGCTTTGAATTCTTGTTCGTTGCAATCGACAAGTTTACAAAGTGGCCGGAAGTAGATGCCATGTGAAAGGTGACTGCTCAGTCAGCTATCAAGTTCTTGAAAGGGTTGGTGTGCCACTTCGGGGTCCCTGCCCGGATCATCACCGACAACGGCACCCAGTTCACGAGCCGCGCCTTCATGCAATATGTTCATTCCCTCGGAAGCAAGATCTCATTTGCCTCTATCGCACATCCTAGAAGCAATGGACAAGCTGAGAGGGCGAACGCTAAAGTGTTGCGGGGACTCAAGACAAGAACGTTTGATCAGCTGCGGAAGCACGACAGGCAATGGATCAATGAGCTGCCGGTGGCTCTTTGGTCCCTCAGAACGACACCAAACCGAGCTACTGGGCAGACTCCCTTCTCCCTAGTCTATGGGGCAGAAGCTGTTATCCCCACGGAACTCATTTATGGGTCACCTCGAGTGCTTGCCTACGATGAAGTAGCGCAGGAACAACACATGCGTGACGACGCCGTGCTTCTCGAGGAGAATCGTCTCCGGGCTGCTATGCGTGCTGCACAATATCAGCAAGCCCTGCATCGCTATCATAGATGCAGGGTTCATGCCCGGTGTTTTAAGGAAGGCGACCTTGTCCTTAGGCGCGTTAAGTCCGCCAAGGGTACAAACAAGCTGTCGCCAAAGTGGGAAGGCCCTTACCGGGTAGTACGAGTCACCAGACCTGGCGCAGTCCGTCTGAAGACCAGAGATGGCATTCAATTGCAAAACTCATGGAATATTGAGCATCTCTGCAAGTTCTACCCGTAAGGAGCGGCTGGCGGGCCCTGCCCGGCAGCCACCCTTTTGTACATGCCTTGCCTCAGCTGCATCTAACCCCTTGTACAAAGCCAGGCGCAGACCCTGAGCAACAGAGAAATAAATGAAGCGCTGGGGGGCCCCGACAAGTTGCATGCATGCATAAGCATATCATAAGCATCGCATGATTCATGTAGATAGGTTGCATGATCATGTAGATAGATTGCATCTGGCATCATCTTCATTTGCATAAACTGCAGGCTCCTGCCATGGACTTAGTCCCAAGAAGAGGATGCGAAGACAAGCCTGCACTACGGTCTCTGGCAAGCCAAACAGATAAGTTCCCTTTCTTATCCATACATGTTCCATGAGTAGGACTTGTGCATATGAAAACCTCGCTGCCTCAGAAACAAAGGTGCTCCCATCTACTGAAACGAACGCTGCTTCGGTCAGGATGGTTGTAGTGGCCTTTGGCTAAAATGGGTTGGCGGGGGGCTTGTCTCTCCCAATGGGTTCTGCAATCAGCAGGCTCAGCCTCACGGCAGCAGTCCTATGGGGCACCGGCAAGGTAGCTTACTGGGATCCACTTGTTTACATGAAAGTATGGAGGCATTTCACCTCTGCATGTATATCATACATGCACAAGTACCCGACAAAGCTTATCTTTTTCATTAATATGCTGATCAACAAGTAGAAATCTCATGAACATAAACATGGATACGAGAGATTACATTATTTGAACTAAAATTTGGCAAGTGCCTACAAATTTAAGATTAAAAAAAGATAAGTTCCCCGTAATGCCCTTTCTTTTCCCTCTCCTCCTAGGCACGGTGGTAGAAGGTGAAGAGGGCAAAAGGGGTGCCTGGGTAAAAGCTCAGCCTGACCCCGTCGGCTCCAGGAGAGGTTGCCCGACGGGGGCAGGAAGGCCTGGACGAAGACGACGATGGAGAGCATGGCGGAGGTGACCCGTCGACCACCACCACCAAGGCCAGCAGAACACGGCAGGGCTAACGGAGCTGTAGCCCGAGAGGAAGCCTGCCGGGGTCTAGCTGGAGGATTGCTGGAGGAGCAAGGGGGCACCGTCACCACCTCTGCACCCAACTTCCTGGCAAACCACCTTGCTGGGGAGAAAATACAGGTGCAGACGACGGTGCTGCCGCCTGATGAAGATGGTGCGGGCGACGTTCAGCCGGAGTCGGAGTCGTCACCCTCCCGGTCGCTGCCATCATCATCACCGTCACTGTCCTCTCATCGCTTTCGCTCGAAGAGGAGCTTTCGTCATCGGTCAAACTCTCCGCGCAGCACCCTAAGCGAGCTCCCGAGCACCCAAAGACCTTGACGGAAAGCAGGCCACTCTGCGTTAATTTAAACTGGAGAACGTGCCCCTCCGACAAGCTATGGGCTCGAGCAAAGGTCTTCCAGCCGCGGCGGAAGTACATAACATGAGGAGCAGGGAAGTCAACATCCACCCACATGCCACCATTCCCACAGCCCCTCATGTGCAACCTCAATGCATGCGGCTTTTCGAGCTCCATCACCCTTGCAAATGGAGTAGGGAGGCGGATGCGGCCACGCGGAGGCTTATACAGCCTGATGACGAACTCCAAGGGTTGATCTCCGACGGCCTTCCATCGGGGGAGGAGCGTCCGGTGCGGGCGCAATTGAGGCGCCGCCCCGGCCTCCTCGACCGCGCACACCGCGACGACCTCGGCCACTCCCCCTTCCGCCTCCTCTCACAGCAGGTTCAGCCTCAACATCGTCAAGAGGAGGGGGGAGACGATGTCGAGCAGAAGTTCTCGTCACCACCACCAGAGTACCACCACGCCCTCGCCCCCTCACCATGGCAAGCAATGGAAGCTTTGAGGAAAAGGAGAAAGAAGGTGTGTGAGCAGACACACTACTCCTACCCCCCTTTATAGGAGAACGAGGCAGGGGGCTGGCCTCTCATCCAGCAGGCGACCGCCTTGCTCCTCCAATGCGGTTCCCCTGTGCCTCCAATGGCTCGGGGAATCAGAGCCGCCCCTCTACACCACTCGGCGACCCTGGCTTTCTGCCATGGCACCCGTTCCCACGCCCTCCGCGTCCACCACCTACCCTGTGCAATGCATGTGGTACACGTGGTGGAGGCGCCCCAGGGCAGGAGGCAAGTGGGATGGCAGTTTCTCCCCTAAGCGTTTTGCACGACGCGCGGGAAAATCGGAAACTGACCCAAGCTCAGGTTAATGAAGAAGCAAAGAAGATCTCAAAGGGAGGAGCCACCCTTACATTTCCGCCTGTGCACTAGTTAGGGCCTACCCCGACGACGCCCAGCGGCATGTCCGTGCCAGGCCTGGGGGCTCCTGTCGATGCAACAGACCCTGGGTTCCATTGCATGAACTTTGCACAGGCTAGAGACAAGATTACAAGACCAAGATCAGACCAAACAAGGAGGATCAATTCTTTGAAGGATCCAAGTGCAAGTCAAGAAGGCCAAGGTGAGCCAGAGGAAAAAGGCATCGCTAAGGGAAGGACCTACCTTGCCGGGCAGGCGAGCCTAGCAGGGTTGGGTTTTGCCCCGAAAGCAAGCTCCAGATCATCCCGGCAGGCCTGCCGGGGCTGGCGAAAGCAAGCCACTCCACCGCTCCACCTCACAAGCGATGCAAGTCATTAATCAAAGCGGTGTCTAGCTCCAAGGTGACTAAGTGGCTGCTTTCTGCCACATGGCAGCCACTTCCTACAGTAAACACCTCCATATGACACCCGTCCTGAGACGTGTCAAGTAAGCTGGCGCGAAGCTGGCAAAACAGCCCGGCAGGGCCTGCCAGGCGAGCGGTGATGTGACATTGAGTGACGCATTTAATGCGCTCTGTCAGCCTGCAGAGTTAGATATGATAGCACTATTAGCTATCTAATCAGTACGCAAAGACTGATTTGCCACTGTGGTGACCCCTTAATCTATAAAAGGAGGCCCATGGCGACCGTAAAAGGGCTGGACCCTCGCATATCCATACGCGCGTAGCCACTCTCACCCCCAGAGCGACCTTGCCGGGCGAGTGTGCTACGTTCACCACCATCAATCCACCAAAGCAGGAGTAGGGTTTTACGCCTCACGGCGGCCCAAACCTGGTTAAAGACTGCCCGTGTGATCTCTCTCATGCTGCGCAACGCTTCACTCTTTGTGCAACGTGCCCATCCCCCGCCGAACCAAAAGGGGCTCATGGCCCCATAGGTGGCCGTGGTTTCCCACGACACCAGGAAAAGGATGGGGCCGAGGAGGTGGAGCAGCCTAAGGAGGAGCGGCTCACAGCGGGCCCTCAAGCCCCCGAACTAGACCTGGAGCAGCGTCCCCGCAGGAGGCCTAGCCGGGGAATCGCGGCCCCTGTCCCTGTGCCCGTCGCCAAGAGGGAGAAGAAGACCATCTCTAAGGGCGATGGGCCGGACGTGGTGCGCCGCCATTCTTCTCGCCTTTCTGGGGCCAATACCCCTCCCACCAAGAGGCGAGCCATCATAGGGGTCAACCCCAGCTCCGAATCAAGCTTGAGCTCTTCGCGCAGCTCGTCCTTGCTAGAGCCCCCGGTCTCCTCAAAAGGCTTGAAGCTGCTGGGAAGCACCGCTCCTCCGACCCTGAAGAGTGGCAGAGCGACTCCACCGCCTATGGAGTTCGCACTGGGCTCCATGCTCATCGATTCAGAGTAAGGAAAATGTCATCTCTTCTTGTCGAGGCATCATGTCCTTGTTGGTTTGCTGACCCAATCTTGCTTTGTAATTTTTGGTAGAGATGAGGAAGAGACCCTCGCCCACCGGGCCAAGCGATCGAAGCAAGTGGATGCGTCGGGGCCTTCGGAGGGCACGGGCTTGGCGGGAGGCAGCATGGATGATCCCGCGCCAAGCCCTCGGCCCAGCCCCCGGCATGAAGGTATGGGGCAGGCCCTCCCCGCCAGCGAGGGCATGGGACAGCGGGTCCCTTCTTCCGCCAAGGGAAAGGGAGAGCTTGTCTAGAGCGAGGCTCCCCAGGAGCGGCTCACCTTACCCGATGCCCAAGCCGAGAAATCCCCGGCAAGGGCCTCCACCGAAGGATCGGCTCATGCTGACGTAGTGATCACCGAGGAAGGGGGCAAGTGTCACGCCCCGTCAACAGGTGTTGCCTGGGAAACCGATGCCCCCCACAACAAACATCTCCAGGTAATTTACCCGCTCTTCGCCTTTTGTTGATCGTTTTATTTCTGCTTCGAGTCTCTTGCTTATTGATGCATATTATTACCTTGCCGTCCCTTGCTGATCTCGCTTGCAGTCCTAGTGGCTAAGGAACCAGAGCTGCTGGAGGAGGTTGCCTGCATTGGTAAGGACGCTGCTGAAGAGGCCGCCAAGATTGCTGCCGCAATGGGCCAGGAACATACTGCCGGGGATATCCGAGAGGCCCTAGAGAAGGCCCCCCGCAGTGTGCTAGGACTGGGGGTAAAGATCGAAGAGAAGGTGCCCCTTCAGACCATGAGGCCCCCTCCCCAATTTGGCCCCTCGGCTGCGGCCCTGCAGCCATCTTCCAGTAGTCTGGCGCTGGTCCTTGCCCAACCTGGTCTTGGAGCCCCCGGCTCATCCACGGCAGTGAGTGCAGATCTTGACGAGGAGACCCAACGCATCAGGGCACCGCTATCCCAGTAAGCCGAAGAGGCCGAAGACTCGGTCAGCAAAGTCCTGGACCTGTTCTTCCTGGAGTCTGTGGCCGTCGGCATCAAGGAGATGCAAAACAGGTACAACCAGAAGGGGCAGGCACTCAAGGAGCAATGCAACTCTGCCAACCTCATGGATCAGAAGCTGAGGGACAAGGGCAATGAACTGTGTGAGTGGCATGGCAAGCAGTTCCAAATCCTTCAGTGGCAACAGGAGGTGATCACTATGGCCAAGGAGGACGTCGCCGCCCGAGAAGCTCATTTGGCGGAGCGCGCAGTGCTTCTGAACGCCAAAGAGAAGGAAATCTCTTCCCGGAAAGAGAACCTCAAGACCATGCACCCTCCACAATAAGGCTGAGGAGCTAGAGGTCCTTGTCCAATAGCGTACTAAGGATCTGGATGACAAGCACAAGGCGGCCCTTGATGCGCTCACCCATGATTCTGCTGCCCAGCTGAAGAAGATTGCTGATGACCTTGCCGCCGCGTCCACTACCAAAGCTGATCTCGACCAACAGGTGGCCAAACTGACAGAAGGGCTCGCCGGGAGTGCCAAGGAAACTATGACCCTCAAGGAGGAAGTGCAGAAGGGAGAAATCCTTCTGAAAGAGGTGCAATCACAGCTTTCATCCAAGAGCCAGGACCTTAATACTACCAATGGCTCCATCACTGATATGAAGGCATGGCTTGGCACTCTGGAAAGAAAGATTGAGTCTACCGACGCCTATGAGAGGCAGCTGACGAATGATCTGGACAATGCAAGACTCCATCGAAAAGATGTAGAGGACAAGCTGGCAAACCAAGTTGGGCAGCGCGACCTCTAGATCAAGAATCTGGTGGATATCACCGAGCGCCTCTCTGCCCAGATCGCAACAATGAAGATGAAGAGCTGGGCTTTCTCTGTGGGCCAATATGAGGTTCCCAGTGTCAAGCTGTCAATCTTCTTTGAGGTGTTGATCGAAGGGTTGAAGACGTATGAGGACGAGACGGACGCATGCTTCGCCCATGAGTCCCGAAAGCTCGCCCGCGAGGCCCTCTTCATGGTCTTGAGAAATCTCGCCTTCCGCCATCTGGACATTGACCTCGCCGGTGACTTTAGGAGGCTGTCGGCGGGTGCTGACATTTCTGCTGCCGAGGAGAAGGCTACCCCCTTCGCCGACAAGGTTCTTTCCGTCCCCAGGGTCTGAGAAGACCGCCAGGCACAATCGCGAACTATTCTTTTTGCCGTGGCGCCCTGCAACAAAAACATAATGCATGTCTCGCATTTAGGCCCCGTACTATATTTGCTTTTCCTCTTGTCGAATTGGTATTTAATTAAGCTTAAGTGCATGTTATCCCTATTGTGTTTTACCCATGGATGCTCGCATGGTTGGCTTCTTTTTGTGCGTTTCGGCTCCCCCGGTAGCATGCTACCGCGATTGCTGTGAGTAGCGGGTCCTTAGCATTCAGCTGGCGAGGACATGCCCCTGCAGGTTTTTCCTTAGGAGTCTTTGACGCAGCCACCCACTTGTTGAGCAGGCTGGAAACAAAGCAGGGGTGCAGACAAATCCGGCAAGGTGCCATCACACGAGAGATCTAACCATACAAAGAAAACTTGGGTGTCCAAGGGATAAGCAAATGCAAAACTCTGGAAGGAGAGTTGGTGAGCATGTTGATTTAGCTATTTTTTTGTGCATGCTTCCCTCCTTCCGTCACCGCGGCTATCTACCATGTCCGTATACTTTGAGAGGACAGCACTGCCATACTTGCCTCAAGTCTGCTGAATCAAAATGAAAAACGCGCCCAAGAGGGAACCTTGGCAGTTCATTAGTTGCATGTCCGGCCCCGGCAAGGGCCGGAGGGGGATAATCAAACGCCTGCAGGCGACAATGCATAGTGAAAAAGGAAGGGTCAACTCCTCTCTACTCCCCCTTTTGCTGCTGACGATACCACGGCTGTAGGCATAAGGTCACGCTGGCACGGACATCCCTGCCGGAGCGCGCTTGCCGGGGCGTCAATCAACCGATTTTTCACCAACGCTTCACTCGGGATTTTCCCTTAGTGGGGTAAATGCTAGACCAAGTTCCGCGTGGGCTTATCAACGTCGAAGATGTCACACCATGCGTAGCTTCGATCTTCGACGAGCGAAAGTGGAGGAGGACGAGGCCACATACCGTGCTTTCCACTTGCCTTAGTGATTTTCTTAGTCACCGGACATGCTTTGTGGGAATCTGCCAAGACGAAAGCATCGCTGCATGTCTCGTCCTTCTCCTTGTGATAGGGGTGGTGCGGTGGTCATGCCACCTGAGTGGCTCGAGACCATCGCATCGCCTCCACCTCTTGTTCCTACCGCCGCCGCGGTTGCGATGGGCACAGCCGACAAGGCCCGGGCAAAGCGGACCGAGGGAGCAGCATCGCCTCTTGCCTCGGGAGCCGCTGGCGATGCGAGTGTCGACGCTGACGCCGGTGTAGCTTGAGGCACTATTTATGACCTGGGGTTTGCACGAGCGCCGCGCCCCCTACCTGGCGCACGAAAGATGTCATGGTAGAACACGGCCACTTATGAGGTCAACGAGCCCTTCGTGGTTCGGCAGGGGGAGGACGCATCGCACAAAGAACGGAGGCCATGGGAGAGCACGGCAGTTGTGACACTCGTGGGTTTTACCCAAGTTCGGGGCACTGATAAGCATAAAACCCTACTCCTGCTTTCATGGATTGATGGAGAGACCATGAAGAACGTGCGGCACTCGAGCCCGGCAAGGTCGCCTCAGGGAGGGAGCATCTATGCGCGTATGAGTACACGAGGGTCTGAATCCTTTGTAAGGTTGCCACGGTCCTCCTTTTATAGGCTAAGGGGATACCACAATGGCAAAATGGTCATTATCCAGTGATTAGATAGCTAACAGTGCTATCATACCTAACTCTGACAGTTAGGACAAAGCGCATTAAATGCACTGCCATGTGTCGCGCTGTGGATGCGGCCCGGCAGGCCTGCCGCACCGCTCTAGTCATCTTCCATCTATCTGCTTGTCACGCCTCTGGACGGGTGTCATATAGAGGTGATCTTCCTCCTAAATGGCTGCCACATGCCAAATGACAGCCAATTAGTTATCTGGGGGCTCGACATCGCACCGATGGGTGACTTGCGTTGCGATGCGGTGGAGCGGTGGAGCCTTGGCGGGGATGTAGGCCGCCAGTGGCCCCGGCAATCCTTGCCGGGGAAGTCTTGGGACTTGTCTTCGGGGTGGCCTCGACCTGACCAGGCTCTCCTGCCCGGCAAGGGAGGTTTTCCCTTTAATGATATCTTGTTGTCTTGGCTTGTCTTGCTCTTCTTGATTCGCCCTTTGATTTCTCAAAGAGCTCTCCTTCTCTGGCTTGGTTTTGTCCTGAATGCTTGGTGTTGCCGAGTCGGAGCCCTACTGTCCATGCACAAGTCAGGGGAAACATGCACCCCTGTTTGTGTACCCCGACATCCTTCTTTTCCTTATTAGCGTGACACGCCCTCTGGACGGGTGTCAATAAAGCTAATCTCTTCCTTACCATGCTACCACATGCTTGACAGGATCCACCTAGTTGCTTGATAGCTTGACACCGCACTGATTAATGACTTGGGTGTAATGAGGTGGAGCGGTGCCGTCTTGGTGAAAGCCTGCCGGAAAGGAGCCTGGCGGGTTCTGGTCTTGGCGGCCGCGGAAACCTTGCCGGGGCGAACTGGTCTCATTCCTCAGGTTCTGCCTCGACCCGGCCAGGCTCTCTTGCCCGACAAGGGAGGCTTCCCTGAGGTAATCTCTTGCTGACCTAATCCTTTTAATTCTCTCCTAGACCTCACGAAGAGCGGTTTCTCTGGCTTATCTTTGTGTCATGCATTGGTACTGGATGTATGATCGCCAGTATGCATGTGTATGAGTTCGGGTAGCAAACGTGAATGTTTATTGCACCGATAGGAGCCCCCGGGCCTAGTCCATACGTGCCACCGGGCAACATTGGGGTAGACCCCAAACAATGCACAGGCTAGCATCCTGACCTTGCCATGGTGGAGTTCATGTCCTTAAGATCTTCTTTGCTTCTTCCTTAATCTAGAATTGAGTTACCCTCCGGGCTTCTTACGAGATGTGAGACATCGAAACAACGTGGGATCACCCATGTAGTAGTCTAGAGGATGCCCACATTCATGGGGATTAGTTAGGGTGCCCGCGCGTGAATCGGGGGTAACTGCCATCTTAGTTCACCCACTATGCCTGTCGTTTCCGCCACGCGCGCTGCATGCATTGCACTGCGTTGGTGGAGGATGCGCAGGGCGCGGGAACGTTTGACTTGGCAGGAGGCACAGTGCCCTGGATTGGCGCAAAGGGGCGGCCGACGAATCTGGACGTTGTCAGTGGCGCAGACATGCCGGATTGGAGGAGTGGGGTGGTCGCCCCGGGGTATTTGTGAACCAGCCTCCCGCCCCGCTCGGCTATAAAAGGGGATGGAGACGTTCATCCACGTACCTTCTCTTCCCTTCTTGTTTTCTCTTCCACCATGACAATGGGAAGAGGCCGTGCTCGGGCTCCGACGGCGGTGACGAGGGCTTCTGTCCCCATTGCAGCTGCTGAGGCAGGGTCCAGTGCACAACGTGGAGCCGCAGGGCGCGGACAGGGCCAATGGAGCGCTCGGGGTAGAAGCCGGCATGGCGGTGCACCGGCCTCGCCTCCCCCAGCCGCTCTGACCCCGATGGCAGGCAATGTAGGAGACACGGCATTGGAGTTCATTGTCAAGTTGCGCGAGCTCCTGCGGAGCCGCCTGCAGCTGCCTCACCCCTTTGCCAGGATGATGGAGATTGAGCAGCCGCTCAGGCTGGGGTTGCGCATGAGCGGCCGTTGTAATGGTGCGGCGTGGGCGGACATTGAGTTTCCCACACCGCACGTCATGCTTCTTAGGCGTGGCTAGAAAACCTTCGCCCGCGCCAACCATCTGGCGGAAGGGCATGTCCTCCACTTCAAGTTGGTGGAGGCTGGTCTGCTCTTCATCAAGGTCTTCGGATGCTCGGGTGCTTGCTTAGGGTGCTGCATGGAAAGCTCGACCGATGATGAAAGTTCCTCCTCGAGCAATAGCAACGAGGAGGACACCAGTGGGGACGCTGACGATAGCGAGTCCCCGGTCATCGAGCACGAAGGCGACGAGCCGGACTTTAGCTGAACGCCTATCGCACTGTCACCAAGGTGCCGGCAGCACCATCATCTGTAGCCTGGCCCCGGCAGAGCAATTTCCCGGGGGCGCCTGGCCTGGACGTCACCGCCACCTCCAGCTGGACCCCGGTAGGCTTCCTCGTGGACTCCGACTTCATCTTCCTTGCCGGTGTTCCCGTCTTGCCACGTTCCTCTAGTCCTAGTGGGGGTGACTAGGGCATCGCCTAGACGCTCGCTCCATCTCTGGCCTCTTCTTCCTACTCGGGGAGGCACCCTCCTTATCTTGTCAGGCTGCGTCCCCCAGGCCCTGACGGGGTCAGGCTGGGCTTTTGCCTAGGTGCTCCATTTGCCCTCTTTCCGTCTCGATACAACTCCTAGGAGGAGAGGGACAAGAAAGGTGTTACGGGGCACTTATTGTTTTCAAATCAAAAGATGTAGGCATTTGCCAAATTTTATTTTAAATCATGTAATCCTTCCTCCATGTTTGTACTCCGCATGATCTGTACTTGTTATCTATGTATTAATGGAAAAAATGCTTGCTGGGTACTTGTTCATGTAACAAACATGCTGAGGGATGATTCTTCAATACTTCCAAGTAAACAAGGCTTCCTAGCAATGCATCCTACCGGCCCTCATTATAGCTGCTACTAAACCTCGTTCGATAGGTTCAAAACGGGTTAGGACCGTGGATGAAGGCTGGCCCCCTGTTAACCTCCCCTCAAATGTTGCTGCAACCAGCCCGATCGAATGGGCTCGAATCAAAAGATGGGAGCACAAAGGATGGAGGCAACAAGCTTCCCCTACATATAAGTTTTTCATACGTGAATACAACACGGAGTGTTAGGATGAACTTATCTTTGTTTGATGTTCTTCTCGTTGTTCCCGATAAGGACGAGTTGTTGGGGGCAAGTGCGTGGGCTCATTCTCATCCTTCTTCCCAGGGAGTTTATCCGCGGTAGAATCCTTCTGTTACCACCAAAAAGAAAGATAGGGGAGAAATAACCGCATATGGCCCTCCATAATGAGTCAGTCATCTTATCTTAGGATTATCGTCATCACAATATAGCCATATTTAAGAAAACATGCATGCAAGTTTTGTGACAGCGCTTCGTTTCATTACCTATGCATAGGGTCTGCGCCTGGCTTTGTACAAAGGGTTACAAGTCTAGGGGACTATGCTTGTACAAAACAGGTTGCTGGGGCAAGGCCCGGCAACCGGGCCTTACAGGTAGAACTTGCGAAGATGCTCAATGTTCCATGAGTTTTGCATTGGGATGCCATCTTCGGTCTCCAGATGGACTGCGCCAGTTCTGGTGACACGTACTACCCGGTAAGGGCCTTCCCACTTTGGTGTCAACTTGTTTGAACCCTTGGCGGACTGAACATGCCTAAGGACAAGGTCACCTTCCTCAAGGCTCCGGCATGAACCCTGCGGCTATGGTAGTGGCGCAGGGCTTTCTAGTATCGTGCAGCATGTACAGCGGCCCGGAGAGGATCATCCTCGAGGAGCGTGGCATCGTCATGCCGTAGCTGCTCTTGCTCTACATCATCGTAGGAAAGTACCCGAGGTGACCCATATATGAGTTCCGTGGGGAGCTCTTCTTCTGCACCATATATTAGGGAGAAGGTAGTCTAGCCGGTAGCTCAATTTGGTGTCGTCCTAATTGACCAAAGAACCACCAGCAACTCATCAATCCAGCGCTTGCCGCATTTTTGGAGTCTATTAATGGTTCTTGTCTTCAGTCCTCGCAACACTTCAGTTTTCAACCATTCAGCCTGACCGTTGCTTCTTGGGTGGGCAAAAGAGGCGAAAGACACCTTGCTTCCAAGGATATGGATGTACTGCATGAAGGCGCGGCTTGTAAACTGGGTGCCATTGTCCGTAATTACCCTGTTGGGTACTCCAAAACGACACACCAGTCCTTTGAAGAACTTGGTAGCTGACAACGCCGTCACCTTTCTCACTGGTTCCACTTCGGGCCACCTTGTAAACTTGTCGATTGCCACGTACAAGAATTCAAATTCCCCGGTAGCACGGTGGAAGGTGCCCAAGATGCCGAGCCCCCAGACTGCGAAGGGCCAGGATAAAGGGATGGTCCGCAAGGCTTGAGCTCGCTGATGAATATTCTTGGAGTGGAACTGGCATGCTTCACACTTGGTAACGAGCTCAGTTGCATCCCGGAGGGCGGTGGGCCAATAGAATCCTTGCCAGAAAGATTTCCCGACAAGTGCTCTTGATCCCAAATGCGAACCACACACACCTCCATGTATCTCCGCCAACAACATTAGTCCATTTTCTTGAATGATACACTTCAGCTTCACGCCATTAGGTTTCTTCCTGTATAGAATGTTATCCACAAACTGATACATACTTGATTGCCGGGCCACTTTTTTAGACTCCTTTGGATCATCAGGAAGTTCTCCAGTTTGCAAGAATTGGACTATGTGTTTTGCCAATGCCGGAGCTCGAGGCTCGACGACAAGGACTAAAGGCATTTCTTCTACTGAGGGAGCGCTTGTCTTGACAGTGAAAACCCAGGATTCTGCCGGAGAGCGCAGCTCACCATCCAACATAGGATCTCCTCGGGCAAGCTTCTCACCAGCGGCTTCAGGGAGCTCTGCCAGGAAATGTTTGCCAGTGTTGAGCTTTCTTCTTTTCTTGGCCAAAGCTGATGGAGAAACCGATGGTTGGGTGAGGTGGAGTACAAAAGTTCCTGGTTCCACAGGATGCTTTTGTGCAGCGCACTTCGATAGGGGATCAACGAAGCTATTTTCCGCATGAGGCACGTGCTCTGTTTGCAGCCCGTCGAAGTGTTCCTCCAGCTTCCTCACCTCTTCCATGTATACATCCATCAATGGGCTCTGATAATCCTTATTCACCTGCTTCACAACGAGCTGAGAGTGGCCGCGTATGATCAACTTCTTTATTCCCAACTCTACAGCAATCTCGAGCCCGGCAAGGAGTCCTTGATACTCTGCGGTGTTATTAGTGGCATCTTCCCTGGGGAAATGCATTTGGATGACGTACTTGAGGTGTTCTGCGGTGGGGCAATGAGTAAAACTCCTGCCCCGGCACCTTGGAGCGAGAAGGCACCGTCAAAGTACATGATCCATTCCTTGGGGGCCTCCTTGCCGGGGAGGGTAGTTTCCATAATCTCTTCATCGGGTGTTGGCATCCATTCTGCAATGAATTCTGCCAGTGCCCTACATTGGATAGTTGCTGTGCTCTCAAATTTCAAAGCAAAACTTGACAGTTCCAAAGCCCATTCTACTATCCTGCCTGTGGCTTCGGGGTTCCTCAAGATTCACTGCAGCGGAAGGCGGGTCACAGCTGTGATTTCGTGAGCGTGGAAGTAATGGCGCAATTTCCTCGAGGCCATAAGGAGGCCGAAGACTAACTTTTGGACCCCAGAATACCTTGACCTAGCCCCCTGCAAGAGGGAACTGACAAAGTAAACTGGTCGCTGCACCATCTTCTTTCTTGCTAATCCATTGCGCTTATTGGCACCGATTTGTGGCTCCCCTTCATTGTTGCCGTCGGGCCCTGTCGGGGATAAAGTTGGTTCATCACTGGAAGGTTTTGCCACAGTAGTTTCTTCACAATCCACTTCTCTCTACGCCACCAAGACAGCACTAACCACTTGATTCGTTGCTGCCAGATACAACAACAGCGGCTCTTGTGGTTTGGATGCGACCAGGGTTGGAGCAGAGGAAAGGTAAGCTTTCAACTCCCGCAGTGCAGCCTCAGCCTCTGGAGTCCATTTCATTGGACCAGCCTTCTTCAATATTTTGAAGAACGACAAGGCGTGCTCGGCGGATTTTGAGATGAACCTACTTAATGTGGCAACACAGCCAGCCAGACGCCTCACATCCTTAACGGTCTTCGGAGCTTGAATTTGTTCTACTGCCTTGATCTTGTCGGGGTTGGCTTCTATCCCTCACTGAGACACAAAGAATCTAAGGAGCTTGCCGGACAGAACACCAAATACACATTTCTCTGGGTTGACCTTTAAGTTAATCATCCACAAATTTGCAAAGGTTTCTTCTAGATCTTCAATGAGTGTAGATTTCTGCTTGGTCTTGACCACTATGTCATCCATATATGCTTCAATGTTCCTATGCAGCTGAGGCTCAAAACCAATCTGCATGGCCCTTGCGAAGGCAGAACTAGTGTTTTTTAGACCAAAAGGCATACGTACAAAGCAGTACGTGCCACATGGGGTAATAAAGGTGGTCTTTTCTTCGTTTTCCTTGGCCATGAAGATCTGGTGGTAGCTAGAGTACGCATTAAGGAAGGAGAGCAAATCACATCCTGAGGTAGAATCAACAATTTGATCAATGCGCGGCAAGGGGAAGGGATCCTTTGGACAAGCTTTGTTCAAGTCAGTGAAGTCGATACAAACTCTCCACTTCCCGTTTGCCTTGCGCACCACCACTCACTACAAAAAACCCCACTTCCGTGACGATACGTGTTGGTCATAGTAGGTCACGTTTTCTGTCATGCATGTACATCCATGATGATTTTAGGACAGAATCAAGATAGTCATACCTGTGTTGTCGCAGAAGTGTTCCATGACAATACCAAAATTATCATCACGGAAGTGTCCACTTCCATGATGATAAATGGCGTGTCATGGAAGTGCTTTCGTCAAGCGTAACCGACACGTGGCATCCACCGTAACGGGTTGCTGTTAAGCTATCGGGTTCCGATTTGGATATGTCGGCGTTCTGGGAACGGGGTTACCCAGACTTGTCTCCCTACGGCCCACGGCGTGGCTCCATCGACGGCCTGGTACGGCCCAGCTTCAACGACAACAACTCAAGACCCTCACGAGGCGGACGACACCAAGACCACCACGGGGAGCGGCCCCCTCAAGCTGGCTCCTGAGGAGTGGAGAGTTCTATGCAAGCATCACCTCGTGAGGTCCAGATGACGTGAGCCATGACGACCAAGGCCAGGTGGGCGCCAGCGGGCGCAGTGTACCAGTTTCCTCTTTGGTGCTAAAGAGGCAAGCGCAGGCGAGGAGTCCTGAGGAATCAACCAAAGGTTTCCATTCCCGTGCAACAAGACCAAGACCGCCAGGACGAAGGTCATCACCGAGCCCACCACGGCGTTACGACCAGAGGCTTTCTTAAGCGAAGACTACTTTTGTCAGGATAGCATGTACTAGCTGTCCCCCTTTGAATTTGTCCGTTGTGGGATCCCTTCCCGCCTTTCATTTGGGAAGAGGACCAAGGCAACTATAAATAGGACTTAGCCAGCACCGTAGAGACGGATCGGATCGGACCCCCGGACGGATCATTCAGATCACCCTCAACCCACCAGCTCACTCGAGCTCAAGAACACCTCTCCTCCTGAGGCTGTTCACCACTGTACTAGTTCATCCTCAGCCCCCCGAGGCCAATCAACCACAAAGCAGGACTACGGTTTTACACCGCAAGGTGGCCCGAACCTGGGTAAACTACTGTGTCTCTTTTCCTTACAATTCGTCGAGCTAGGCTGTGAGATTAGCGAGTAGGCAGACTGGGGAGGATGAGTTCTTCACACGCACCCCAGAGTTCAAACCTCTCAAGGGTTTGTGGAACCCGAAATCCGACATTTGGCGCGCCAGGTAGTGGTGCGTCGGTGCCTCTCCCTCGCCGGTTGATCCACCACCGCTCCACCGCTTCCATGGCTGATGCTCGTCGAGCTCGCGCTGAGCGCTGGGCCGCCCTCGCCGCCTGCATAGCTCAGACAGCACCTATGGGAGACGGCTGCCCTCGCCGTCCCTCATCTCCAGTGGCGAACGCCACCACCAGCCCCACGGGGCACGAGCAGCAAGCTTCATCGCTGCACCCTTCTGTGCGGCGGGATGGGCGCACCGCCATCCCGTCGCCGACTCCGGCTGGTTCGTCGTCTCATGCTTGTCGCGGGCCGGCGAACACGCAGGCTGCGTTGCTCATGGCACGCGAGCTCCTGCGCTACCGCCCCGTCGACGACCTCTACGAAGACTGGCTGGACCGCATCACCGAGCTTGTTAGCGCCGCCGGGGACTCTCCCGCACCGTCTCACTCGCTGCCTCACCCGCCGCCTGCTGCGGGTGACGTAGCCCACAGAGCACCTCCTCCACCTCCCCGTCAAGATGTCGCCCGCGAGCAGGGCACCGACGCGTGAAGAGGAAAGCTTCCTGGTGGTGCAGCGGCCGCAAGAAGATGCTCGTACACTCCCAGCACCGCAACGTCAAGACCGCGCGCCGATTGCAGTGGTGGCGCGCGAGTGCCAAGACCAGGCTCTACCTCCACGACAGGCTCCCCTGACCACAACGGGTTGCCGCGCATTCACTCTAGAGCTACACAGCGTCGTTTGGCCAGGGAAGTTCAAGCACGACCTACCTCCGCGCTATGATGGCACCCCCGACCCTGCCGAGTTCCTGCAGCTCTACGAGCTGAGCATCGCGGCAGCCAACGGTGATGAGAAGGTTATGACGAACTGGTTTCCCATGGCCCTCAAGGATGGTGCGCGCTCGTGGCTCCTGAACCTGCCCGCGGGGTCGATCTCCTCCTGGGATGAAATGCGAGAGCGTTTCGTCGCCAACTTCTAGGGCACTCGCGACTGTCTGCCGGCTGCCAGTGACCTGCGGCGCATCAAGCAGCAGCCAGGAGAGACCTTGCAGAAGTACATCCAGCGCTTCAACAGCGTCCGCCTCAAGATCCCCAAGGTGTCGGACGAGGCCATCATCTTGGAGTTCACTGATGGCGTTCACGACGTCAAGATGAAGGAGGAGCTCGCCATACATGAGGACCTGTGCACAACTCTGGAGATGTTCAACATGGCAACCAAGTGTGCGAGAGCTAAGGAAGGTCGCCTCTCTCCCCTGGAGCTCCCAGGGGCTGACCCGGAAGACAAGAAGGCCAAAGCCAAGGACGTGAAGCGCAAGGGACCGGCCGTGCTCGCGGCCGAACCAGAGATGAAGCGCGGATGCGACCACCCAGAGTCATCCAAGGGCAGCCGCCCGTTCTGCGTCTTCCACAACGTGCACAGCCACAACACCAACGACAACCAGGAGCTCAGGGCCATCTGCGACGGGCGCCTCGGTCGACGCCCCGAGCGCAGCGACCGAGGCTACGGCCGCGGAGGAGGCCGAGGTGGAGGATGCTGGGACGGCCGCGACCCCCGCCAAGAATGGTGTGATCAGCCTCGTGAGGACCGCTGGCAGGGCCAGCCTCGCGAGGGCCCCTGGAGGGACCGGCCTCGTGAGGACCGTCCTCAGGGCAACGTTGGCCTTCCTCCGCTGCCGCCACCACCAAGAAGGAATGACGACCACCACCAGGACGAGGGGGCTGGAGGCTTCTAGGAGCCTCGTGCCATCGCCTGCATCCTGGGCGGTGCTCAGGCCCCTGCCTCTCATCGCATCTTCAAGCAGTTTGCCCGTGAGGTGAACGCGGCCCTCCCGAAGCTCGAGGCAACGCATCCGCTCAGGTGGTCCAAGTGCACCATCACCTTCAGCCCATCCGATCAGCTCAAGTGCGAGGCAACTGCCGGCGCTCTCACGATGCTCTGCTCGCCTACCATCAGCAACGTGCTCATCACCAAGACTCTCATCGATGGCGGTGCGGGGCTCAACGTTCTCTCCATCGAGACATTCGACCGACTCCAGGTGCCCTATGACCAACTGCAGCCTACCAAGCCTTTCTCAGGAGTGACCGATGGCTCCACCACCCCGATAGGGCAGATCCTCCTCCCTGTCACCTTCGGCAAGTGCGACAACTACCGCACTGAGCTCATCGACTTCGACGTCGCCCACATTCGCCTTCCATACAATACCATCCTTGGGTATCCGGCCCTGGCCAAGTTCATGGCGGTGACCCATCATGGTTACAATGTCCTCAAGATGCCAGGGAGCTGCGGCGTCATCACGGTAGCCTGCGAGGAGAAGGACGCGGTTTGCTCTCTAGAGCGTGCCTACCAGGCTGCGGTGGTCGAAAACCCAGACGATAAAGGCGACGTCTACCCTCCTGAGGCTGTCCCCAAGAAGAAGAAGCAGCTGCTCCGCCAAGGACCTCAGGAGAGCGGGGTCTCCAGCGGCACCACCTCAAGCCCTGCGCCCACTGACGGGGCGCCTCCCTCTCTCGCATAGCAAGGCGTGCCCGGTGCCCCACTCAGGCTGGGCTCGAGGGCTCTCCTCTGGAGGGCCTCTGACCTGGCCAACGTCACGAGGGAGGCGCTCGGGCACCATGTGGAGGCGTGCTTCAGCGCACGCTTCCGCCAGGACAGTACAAGGCGCGAGGTACCAGGTGCTCAGGAGTTCATCACCAAGGCAATCAAAGAGCTTTATGAGGCAAGGGCTATGCGAGGCGACCATCGCCCACCACCCGACGCGGCTCCTTGTCCCGGCGAGGACAGCGAGCTGCGCGTCTGCGTCAACATCCCAGGGCTCAACAGGGCCGCATCTCAGGAGCGCTTCTGGCCATCCCGCGCTGGCCGGTGTGAGGGTCCCCCTCACAGCTATGTTCGCATGCCTTTGGGCTTGTCGAGCGCTGCTGCTGCACTCCAGCGCCACATGCGGGGCATCCTGGTTGCTCATGAGGCCAGAAGCCTGGCGATCCTGTCAAAGGAGGAGATGGATCCTCGCGAGCCCCCCGGGCCCCCAGAGCCTCCTGAGGTTCAGGGCCTGGGCGGCTCATGAGGAGCGACTTCTGCGACACGCGTCTTCAGCTACTCCAACATCTCTTCAACAACGGTGCCAGGTGACATTTTCTGGTTTATTCAGTTGGGGGCGCCCCTCGGGCTGCGTTATCCCCAAGCCGCATGGGTCTGTCCCTGCAGCATGTATCGTTTTGCATCTATCAGAACTAGCTCTACCCTATCCATGAGTTTATTTATGATTATCACTTGACTGTCCGGTGCTTCGTCACCACGAACGTTGTACGCCCTTGCAAGCCCACCCATTACCGCCTCATGATTAAGGACTGGCACGGCGTTTGTGCTCGAGTCAGTCCCTGCAGCGTCGCTAAACCCAAGTGGCTGAGCTCTGGCTCGCAGGCCAGCTCCCGTGCACGTCACCTCCCATGGTCCTTGGTGCCTTGTTCATGCATGAGCTAATCGGGGGCGCGTAAGTTAGGGCGCGTGCGCCAGTTGTCTTTCCTCAGGACATTCGCATGAGAAGACTGGGCATGGCGTCTGTGCTCGGGTCCGTCCCTGCAGCGTCGACAAACCCAACGGCTGAGCTCTGTCTGGCGGGCCGGACCCGTTCACGTCACCTTCTGGGGTCGTTGGTGTTTGGCCTTCTCATGCGATAACTTCAGGAGATTCACTCGGCCCAGGTTGCCTAACCATCTCGCAGGACTATCACAAGTGTTATGAATCAAATTCAGGCGCAACCTGCCTTGAGGTAGGGCCTCGTGAGTCCCGCCCTGGCTCACGAGTGCCCATACACACCTCCTCTAGCCCTGCCGTGCAAGCCACGTGTCAGGGCGGGGCTATACACGCCCCGGGGTCTCCCCTCAGAGGGAGCCCCCACCCACGTACCAGTGGAAGCACCATGCTCCGCGCTGGCAGTTGACACGGTCGAGGAGCAGCTATGCCTGTGCAAGAGCGGAAGCGCCATGCTCCGCGCTGGTGATATACAACTGGGGGCAGCCTAACGACTGCACTAACCTCAGGAGAGCCACCAGGCTCGGTGTTCAGCCTCACCGCGCTGCTTTCGCCTCGGGAGAGTAGCGCGAGAGGGCTGGGCATGGGGGCTACGCTCAGGTCATGCCTGGCGTACGCCATCATGCTAGGTCCCTCGGACCTGGTCTTCACGCATCCCTTCCGAGCGAAAGCCCGGCGAGGACAGGTATGGGGGTTTTTGTTCGTACGTCTAGGGGGACTCCTGAGCATCGTGACTCAGGAGCCTAACTGGCCATGTAGCCCCTCACCCCTTGGTCTTGTCCTGGCGATCCGGATGACCCAACAGCGGCTGAGGTATGCGCGGGGCCAGGCCCTGCCGACGCAGAACGCCAAGACCCACTCTCGCGTCTCCTTCCCGAGGGCTGTTCATACGTCAAGGGGGACTCCTGAGCATCGCAACTCAGGAGCCTAACTGGCCACATAGCCCCTCACCCCTTGGTCTCGTCCTGGCGATCCGGACGACCCAACGGCGGCTGAGGTATGCGCGGGGCCGGGCCCTGCCGACGCAAAACATCAAAGCAAATGGAAAGGAAACCGCAGAACCATAGCAAATTATTACAAAACATACTGTCTCTTAAAATTCCAAAGCATAAGTTCTTACGGCTCCACGAGGCATGATACATGTTGCAGGAATAGAACAAGGGGAAAGCGCCACCATCTCCTTCAGCCTTTGACGCCACCGTTGCCCGCTTGGGGAGTCCCGTCACCGACGATGTCGCCGCCGTCCTTGCCGTCAGCCGTACGCACGGGGTCAACGGCGAGGAACTTCCGCAGCAGGGCCTCCACTTGACCCTTCACGGCCTCAGTAGCAGCGTCTTGGAGCTCAGGGTCCATGGGCTCGAGCAGGGCACCAAAGTTGAAGCTCGAGTCCCGAAGATGGAGGTGGCTGAAGACGCGCGTTGTGGCCGAGGCCAAAAGCGCGCGGGCTTCTCCCTCCACCATGTGGCCCACTGCGATGACGATGCCCTCAAGCGCCGCGCCGAGCTGGGGGAGCAGCCCGGCGGGGCCTTCCTCTGGAATCACCAGCGGCTCCATGTACCCGCTCCCGTAGAGATCCTGCAGTGCCTTGCGGGACCTCTACTCGAGGGAGTCGAAGGCGGCACGCCCCGCGGTGGCTGCCTCCTCAGCCTTGGCAAGGAGTTTCTCCCTGGCCTCCAACCGAGCCTTCTCGTCGGAGAGAAGCTGGGCGTGGGACGCCTGGGCCGCCTCCACCTCATCCTTCAGCTTCTCCAGGCGGCGGCACTCCGTGGCCTGCTCCCGAGATGCCAGCTCCAGCTTGGCGTCACGACCAGCGACCGCAGACTCCCGCTCCTTCAGCTTTTCCTCCTGCTCCTCGAGTTGGCGGGCGCGGGTGGCCTGCTCGTCGTGGAGGGCTTTCAACTTGGCCTTCGCCGCGTGGCAGCGCTCATCAGCGTCCTTTGCATGCTTCACGCCACATCACGGGCGGCGGTGGCCACGCCGGCCACCTTCTGCCCCTCCTCTTCAACAGCGTCGGCCTAGTCCCAGGCCGCCCTGACGGACGAGTCAGCCTAGAGCCACCCCGAGACCAGTTCCAGGCGCCCCGATTCCCGGCGTCGGTCGGGGCCCCGAAGATCGTTCCAGAGTTGATCCAACGCGAAGAAGGCCTGCTCCAGAGCACTGGGTGCAGTAGAAGAGCCGCGGCCCGCCGGCGTGGCGGCTGGAAGAGGAGACGGCGACGACATCAAGACTGGCAAAGCTGCAGCAGCAAGGCTGGCCGGGGGCTCCGGAGCCCTCGGGTCATCAGCAGACGTGCTGAAGGCAAGCGTCTCTGAAGCCGGCGCGGCCGCAGGGGCATCGTTCTCCTGAGGCTGGGCCCCTGAGCCTTGCGAGGGCAACCCTGCGGCAGGAGGACGCGAGCTAGCCTCGTTCGTCTGCACCAGAACCTCCGGGGCCGAGGTGGGCTGCTTGGCCTCAGGAGCCCTCGCCTCCTCCTTCTTCCTTTTCGCCGCCGGCATTGGCCTGGCCGCAGAGAGGAAAATGTCAGAGCACTATGTCAAGAGCAGGAAGCAAAGACAAGATGGTAGGCTTACAGATCCGTGGTGACATACTCCCTCGTCCTCTTCAGGAGCGCAATGCCCACAGGCTTCGTGGGCGCGAGCCCCGCCGCGCTCTTGGGAGCGGATGAGCGCGCGGCGGCTGGATCTACGGCAGCGGCAGCCGACGGTGGGGCGGAGGCACCACATCGGGGAAGCAACGACGACCTGTCCTTCTTCGGGACACCCTGCTTCCACTTCTTCGGAGGGGTGCCCCTGGACCTTGTGGTGAACCCGGCGGAGCGCGGTGACTCCCTGACTGGGTGCTCGTCGGTGTCGTCTTCAGAGAAGGCACAGAGGAGCTCGCTCCGCCGTGGGGGAGAAGTCTCCCCCACCTCCTCCAAGGTCGCCTTCGAGCTCTCATTCTCCTCCTCCCCAGAGGGATCGCCGGAGGACACTGACACCGGGGAGCCCGTGGGCAGGGAAGGCTCCAGCGGCACGATCCCCCGCTCGTTGAAGACAGACATGGCGGCGGCTATCTTCTCCCCGTCGGCGCGACGGTACAACGGGAGATGGGCATCCGAGGGGCCATCCTGGTCCTTCCCGAGCAAGGTGCGCATGACCTTGCTCAGCTCCTCGTCAGACAAGTTGTCCGGGCGCAACCGACGGTCGTCTTCCGCGCCCTTGAAGCTCCACAGGGGGCGCGAGTGCGCCCTTGACGATCATGGCCCCTCTCAGCTTCCCCGATTTTGGGTCCTCCGCCATCAGGTCGGCCGTCATCCTCTCCAGCAACTACTCCGCCCTGGGGTCGGTGAGCTTCTCGTGAGCCCATCGATCCAGGGGCGTCGGCAGCTCCAGCCGAGCGTGGGAGCGCTTGGCGTCCATGAAGATCCACTTGTTCAGGAAGTCCTCCGCCTTCTTCGCGGCCCGCAAGATCGTGGTGCTGCCATTTGCCGCGATGAAGCTGGCGCACCCAAAGCACTGGTCGCTGCTTATCCGGAGGTAGAAAAGTGGCGGAACAGCGCGACGGAGGGCGTCACCCCCATGAACGCTTCATTGTAGAAGGCAAAGATCGACAGGAGGAGGATGGAGTTGGGATGAAGATGGAGGGCGTTGAGACCATAGTGGTTGAGGACAGCGTAGAAGAAACGGGAGAAAGGGGGAACCAGCCCAGCAAAGACGCTGTGCAGGAAGAAGGGGTAGAAGGTGTCACCCAAGGCTTCCGGCTGGGCGGAGCCGACCCGGAGCGCCGTCACCCCTCCCTCATTGTCGCCGCCCGCCGTCAGTGGGAGCACGGCAGCAAGGTGCTTCTCCTCGGTGATGGAGAATGCGCTCAAGGCTGGCTCAAACCAAGGAGTCGAGCGCGCGGCAGAGGCCGATGACTTCGCCTTGTCGGTGGCCATCGGTGGCGAGTCCAGGGAAAGGATTCAGCAGATCTGGAGGCGCGCTAAGCAGAAGGAGAAGGGGATCTGGAGCAAGATGGAAGAAAGGCAATGAAGGCTCTGCGGCAAGCGCCAGCCTTTTTGTCAGCCAGGGACAGTTGCCGAGGCGGGCGTGGGGAAGTGGAGACGCCCACGTCCCATCGATCGCCATGCGTCGACCAAGGCCGCATGCGGTTAGGGCCCGCGGCGCTCCGCACTTGCCCCTTGGCTTCACCTCGAAGCCAAGTTCAAGCGCGGCTTGGGCCCGGGGGCTACTGTCGGCGTTCTGGGAACAGGGATACCCAGACTTGCCTACCTGCGGCACACGGCGAGGCTCCATCGACGGCCTGGTACAGCCCAGCTTCAACGACAACAACTCAAGACCCTCGCGAGGGGCCAAGCCTCGCGAGGCGGACAACACCAAGACCTCCACGGGGAGCGGCCCCCTCAGGCTGGCTCCTGAGGAGCGGAGAGTTCTATGCAAGCCTCACCTCGTGAGGTCTGGATGACGTGAGTCGTGACGACCAAGGCCAGGCGGGCGCCAGCGGGCGCAGTGTAACAGTTTCCTCTTTGGTGCAAAAGAGGCAAGCGCAGGCGCGGAGTCCCGAGGAATCAGCCAAAGGTTTCCATTCCCATGCAACAAGACCAAGACCGCCAGGACGGCAGGACGGAGGTCATCACCGAGCCCACCACGGCGTCACGACCAGAGGCTTTCGCAGGCGAAGACTACTTTTGTCAGGATAGCATGTACTAGTTGTCCCCCTTTGAATTTGGCCGTTATTGGATCCCTTCCCGCCTTTCATTTGGGAAGAGGACCAAGGCCACTATAAATAGGACTTAGCCACCACCGTAGAGACGGATCGGATCGAACCCCCGGACGGATCATTCAGATCACCCTCACCCCACCAGCTCACTCGAGCTCAAGAACACCTATCCTCCTGAGGCTGTTCGCCACTGTACTAGTTCATCCTCAGCCCCTCGAGGCCAATCCACCACAAAGCAGGAGTAGGATTTTACACCGCAAGGTGGCCCGAACCTGGGTAAACTGCTGTGTCTCTTTTCCTTACAGTTCGTCAAGCTAGGCTGTGAGATTAGCGAGTAGGCAGACTGGGGAGGACGAGTTCTTCACACGCACCCCAGAGTTCGAACCTCTCAAGGGTTTGCGAAACCCGAAATCCGACACGATTCGATAACCCGTTAATTGCCCAGACCAATGGGGATTTTCCACGTATAAAAATCTCATTGGCCGTAGCAACCACGTGTCAACTTCGCGTTGAGACCGATATCAACCACGCAATGGATAGGAGGCGCCTATGATATGTCAACACGTGGCAAGGTCCAACAGCGGCCCATTCAGGTCAAAAGGCAGGCGTGTTTGACTTGGTCAGAAGGAAGCGGGCCGGCCCACGGAAAGCCTGTTAACGGCCTGTTCGCATATAGCCCATTTACAGCCCACTAACTCACGGCCTGTTATGGCCTATCCGAATTAGGCCCAGTAATGTCATCTGGGCCGTCCAATATGATTCCGGCCCATTTTAACTTCTGGCCCATGTATGGACCATGACATCTTTCGGCCCATATGAGGCCCCTTGTAACTCTGGGCCTATTAAAGGCCCGTAATGACCAGTGTATCGCTTTATGCCCATTAACGGCCCATTATTCCATTGGGCCATTTCAAGCCCGTGTTACCTTTTGGCCTTTGTTCGGGCAACAAACCCTGGTGTATGTTACCCTGACTGTACACAGTCTCAAGGGCAAGGTTCCAGCATCCAAGCTTCACCAAGGCCAGGCAAGAGAGATAGCTCTTTGAAGACCAAGACAAGGCTAGACAACAAGATATCACCAAGGGAAGAAAGCCTCCCTTGCCGGGCAGGCGAGCCTGATCAGGTCGAGGCCAGCCTAAGAGCAAGTCCCAAGACCTCCCCGGCAATGGTTGCCGGGTCATTGGCGGCTTGTTATCCTACCAAGGCTCCACCGCTCCACCTCATAGTGACACAAGTCGCTTATTGGTGTGGTGTCGAGCCCTCAAGTGAATAAGTGGCAGTCACTCTGCACGTGGCAACCATTCCTGAGGACGATCACCCCTAAATGACACCCGTTCATGGGCGTGTCATGCAGATAGGCGAGAAGATGGTTGAATGGCACGGCAAGGCTTGCCAGGCTGCATCCACGGCGTGACACTAAGCGGTGCATTTAATGCGCAATGTCCTGTCTGCAGAGTTATGTATGATAGCACTGTGGCTATCTAAGCACTAGATAATGACTATTTTGCCACTATGGTAACCCCTTTACCTATAAAAGGAGGGCCGAGGCAACCTTAGAAAGGATTCGGACCCTTGTACACTCATACGCGCATAGCTGCTCTCCCCGAGGCGACCTTGCCGGGCTTGAGCACTGCGCGTTCGCCACGGTCTACCACTCAATCCACCAAAGCAGGAGTAGGGTTTTACGCCTCGCGGCGACACGAACCTGGGTAAAATCCACCCTGTCACCATTGTTGTGCTGTTCTATGACCTCTGCTCTTTGTGCAACGTGCCCTTCCCATTGCCGAACCACAAAGGGGCCGATGGCCCCATGGGTGATCGTGTCGAACCACGTCATCTTTGGCACGCCAGGTAGGGGGAAGCGCTTGTGCGAACCCTAGGACGTAAACAGCGCGTCGATCTTCATCACCATCTCCTTTGATGATGGCGTCATCACCCATGGCACCCAAGACAAAGTCCAGTACAACAGCCCGTCCTTCCACTTAGAAGGCCCACTCGCACGCAGCCTCCGATCCCATGGCTGAGGTGGACGCGACCAGCGCAGGCGGCGCCGTCGTCGTTCCTCTCACGGCTGAGGTGGGAGCGGGAGGCGCCGGAGGAGGACAGCGTCAACAACATCCTAGCAACCACGCTCCACAAGATGCGGGAGGGGAGAACATCCAATTCCCGCCTCTCCACCTCACTGGAGAGCGCAGCCGCAGAGATGGCGCCCGATCCGGCGTGAACCGCAACCTCCCAGCTGCCCCAGCTACGGGTGCAACTACGAGACACACACATTCCCGAGGACAAGGCAATTAAGACGAAGCGCAGAACGGAGCCGTCAACCCCCAAGCGCATCCTTCTCGTCGTCAGGCTGCCCTCGCGACTGGCTCGTGATGACGAGAGTGCGACGCCGCCACGGCCGGTACCGTCAGGAGTCGGGCGACGTCGCTATCTGCATCGTCGTCCATGCCAAGCACTGCTTCGGAGGCCATGGCTCGAGCCTAGCTCCTGTTGAGATTCCCGCCAGCTGCCGTCCAAATGGATGAATGGAGAGCCACCATTCAAAGTTTGACTGGTTTCGCTGAGGCGGGGGGATCGCAATGGGCGGGCTCGCCACGGCATCCGCAGGCAGCGGCAATGGCTCGAGCCCCTCGTCATGCTGAAGGGGCCAATGTCTGTTGGCCATCTGCCCGTACGTTCAAGCCAGAGATACTAGAAAAATACGATGGAACACTGAACCCAGCAGAGTTCTTGAGGATCTATACCATTGCCGTTCAAGCTGCCGGGGGAAGAGATGAAAAGATATTCACCAACTGCTTCCCTTTGGCACTCAAGCCAAATCTGAGGTCGTGGCTGATGCACTTGCCGGAGAACTCCATCTCGACTTGTGCTGATCTGTGCCACGAGTTTGTTGGTGCCTTCACGGGCGGTCATCAAGAACTAGGGTGGCCCAGCGATTTGCATCTCCTTCCATAAAAGGAAGGGGAGAGTTTGCGGAAGTACATGCAGAGGTTCAGCCGGGTGCACAGGAACATTCCAGATATCCACCCGGTAGCTGTGATTGCCGCGTTCCAGTCCAATGTGCGCAATGCAGGATAAGTTCCAAAATGAACGTCCTGTTGCCCAAGACTATGAACGAGCTTTACACCTTGGAGGATAAGTGTGACCGTACGCAAGAGGGTGGCATCTCCCCGGAGAAGAGGACGGTGTCGACATCGACTTAGAAGATGACGACAATGCTGCCAGCCTGAAGAAAAAGAACAAGAAACTCAACAAGAAGCGCAAGGACAAAGCAGTGCTGGCTGTTGAAGGATCAAGCACTCCTAGTACCAGCAAGAAGGCTAAGACTAAGGCTCCCGGCAAGGAAGTTGCCACATGCACTGATTGCCGGGAAGCAGCGGCTGCCGAGATGGCTGGGAAGGCAGACGGGCCATAGTGCAAGATCCATCGGACCAAGGGCCATGATCTCCAAGAGTGTCATCAAGTTGAGCAACTCGTCAAGAACCAAAACACTGACTACGAGAAGTGCGACAAGGAGAGAGACCAAGATGGCGTTGGCGGGAAGGGCCAAGGCAGCTGAGGAGGTCGCCCCGGCAAGGTTCCCCAACATCAAGAGAAACCTGCTAGAGGTCATGAGAAGAAGGAATGTGGTGACGAAAGCGATGAGGCGATGAAAAGGAAACCAGCGAGCAAGAGTTCCGAAAAGCCACTGATGCCCTGTGCATTGACAGGTGTGCATCCTTGCACTCCTCTCACCACTAGCGGAAATAATGGGCGCGTGAGGTCAATGCTGTGGAGCCAACGGCAGATTCGTGGAAACCTCTCAAATGGTCTCGCACGCCCATCATCTTCGACAAAGAGGACCACCCTAACCGCACCACTGTGGTAGGGTGCTTGCCGTTGTTGGTTTCACCAACGATCCGCAACCTCAAGGTCACGAAGATGTTGTTTGACGGCGGGGCCGGGTTGAATCGGATTTCCCCCAAGGTGCTCAGCAAGCTACAGATAATAGATGAAGAGCTCAAGCTTACTGGCTCGTTTCAAGGAATCAACCCTGACAGGAGTCATCCAAAGGGGAAGATCACGCTGCCGGTGACATTTGGAGGGGAATGAAACTACTGGACTGAGAAAATTGTGTTCGATGTGGTTGAGCTTTCGTTGCCGTACAATGGGATACCTGGATGACCTGCCCTGGCAAAATTCATGGCGGCATCCCACTATGCCTACAATACCTTGAA
The DNA here is from genome assembly GCA_011799875.1 of Thinopyrum elongatum. Taxonomy (NCBI): domain Eukaryota; kingdom Viridiplantae; phylum Streptophyta; class Magnoliopsida; order Poales; family Poaceae; genus Thinopyrum; species Thinopyrum elongatum. Next base: position 345,048,634 of record CM022300.1, read on the forward strand.
AATGCCAGGAACAATGGCTGTTATTTCTATCCCACCACACAAGAAGGATGCAATCATATGCATGGACAAGATGTACCGGGATGTGGTCGCTGCCGAGGCCGCGGAGGCCGTAGTCCCCGCCAAGGAAAACAAACAAGGGAGAAAAGCTAGCAAGGATGCCGGCAAGGAATCTGGGAAGCGCGCCTCTCTGGAGTACGCTACACCCGTCGATGATTTGCCGAAGAGTTCTACTAGCAAGAGGTCCAAGGTTGCTGCACCCGCTGTGAAGAAGGTCCTGGCAAGGTTGGTTGGCGCTGATGGTACATTCACTATCAGCTCCACCCTTGATGACAAATAGGAAAGCGCACTCATTGCCTTCCTGCGGGAGAATGTTGATGTGTTTCCTTGGCAACCATCTGACATCCCCGGTGTTCCCAGGGAGGTAATCGAGCACCACCTTGCTGTCTGCCCTCATGCCCGGCCCGTCAAGCAGAAAGTCCGGAAGCAAGCCTTGGAGCGACAGCAGTTCATTGCCGAGGAGATCAAGAAACTTGAGGCAGCTGGTTTGGTCAGAGGAGTATTGCACCCAACATGGTTGGCGAATCCAGTGGTGGTGCGCAAGGCGAATGGGAAATGGAGGCTTTGCATAGATTTCATGGATCTGAATAAAGCATGCCCGAAGGACTCGTTCCCCTTACCGCGCATCGACCAGATCATAGATTCCACCTCCGAGTGTGATTTGGTTTCCTTCTTGGATGCCTACTCCGAGTACCACCAGATATTCATGTCCAAAGAAGACGAAGAGAAGACAACGTTCATAACCCCCTGTGGCACGTATTGCTTCGTACGGATGCCCTTCGGATTAAAGAGCGCTGGAGCCACTTTTGCAAGAGCAGTACAAATTGGTTTTTAGACCCAGCTGCATAGGAATATTGAAGCTTACATGGATGACATAGTGGTCAAAACCAAGGACAAGTCGACTCTCATTCAAGACTTGGAAGAGACCTTTGCAAATCTGCGCAAGATCAACTTGAAGCTAAACCCAGAGAAGTGTGTGTTTGGCGTTCCTTCCGGCAAGCTACTTGGCTTCTTCGTGTCCCACCGGGGGATAGAGGCCAACCCCGACAAGATCAAGGCGATCAAGCAGATTCAAGCATCCAAGACAGTTAAAGATGTGAGGCGTCTGACTGGATGTGTTACCTCGCTAAGCACGTTCATTTCCAAGTCTGCCGAGCGCGCCTTGCCGTTCTTCAAAATCTTGAAGAAGGCAGGGCCCATGGAGTGGACCCTGAAGGCAGAAGCTATGCTGTAAGATTTGAAGACCTATCTTTCCTCTGTTCCCACCTTTGTCGCTCCTAAACCACAAGAACCATTGCTGCTATACCTAGTAGCAACCAATGAAGTGGTTAGTGCGGCACTGGTGGCGCACCGGGAGGTAGATGAGGGAGCAGCCGCGGCTACCGACCTCTCCGGAGGGGAAGGTGAACTCGTCCTGACAAAGTCAGATGCAGACCAGGACAAAGGGGAGCGAAGTAAAAGAGACAATTCCAGGATCACGGAAAGGAAGAAGGTGGTGCAGCGGCCAGTGTACTTTGTCAGCTCTCTACTGAAGGGTGCTAGGTCAAGGTACTCTGGCATGCAAAAGTTGATTTTTGGCCTCATCATGGCCTCAAGGAAACTACGCCACTACTTCCAAGCCCACGAGATCACAGTCGTCACCCGATTCCTTTGCAACGCATACTGAGGAACCCTGAAGCCACCGGCAGAATAGTGGAATGGGCTTTGGAGTTGTCAAGCTTTGGTTTGAAGTTTGAGAGCACATCAACCATTCAGAGCAGAGCACTGGCAGAGTTTATTGCGGAGTGGATGCCTACCCCAGACGAAGAGGCACTAGAAACGGATATCCCCGGCAAGGAAGCACCCAAAATGGATCATGTACTTTGATGGTGCCTTCTCACTACAAGGTGCAGGAGCTGGCGTGCTCCTCGTCGCACCCACTGGAGAGCACCTCAAGTATGTGGTCTAGATGCATTTCCCCCAGGAAAAGGCAACCAACAACACTGCAGAATATGAGGGACTCCTTGCCGGGCTCAGGATCGCGACAGAGTTGGGGATTAAGAAGATGATCATACGAGGAGACTCGCAGCTTGTGGTGAGGCAAGTGAACAAGGATTCTCAGAGTCCATTAATGGAGGCATACGTGGAGGAAGTGAGAAAGCTGGAGGAGCACTTTGACGGATTGCAAACAGAGCACATACCCCGCGCGAAAAACAGCATTGCTGATCATCAGTCAAAGTGTGATGCGCAAAAGCTTCCTGTGGAACCAGGGACTTTTGTTCTCCACCTGACTCAGCCCTCCGTATCCCCGACAACAATGGCAAGAAAGAGGAGGACACTGGACTCCGGCAAGCCTCTCCCGGTAGAGCTTCCAGAAGCTCCAGGCAGAGAGGTTGGCGGGAACAACTCCACTTTGCTAGGCGAGCAGCACCCTCCCGCTGAACTACCAATCCTCGTGGTTGAGGCATGCGCTCCCACGAACGAGAAGGTGCCGCTGATCCTTGTTGTTGAGTGTCGGTGTACTAAGTATTGGGCCACTAGTACCCCGTACTTGTGCACGGGCAGTTGTAGCCATCCTTGCGGCAAGGCTTGCCGGGATCAGCTCGAGGTCGATTCAAGCCATCAAGGAAATCATCAAGTTAGAGATCTGAGGATCAGCAGATAAGCAGAGCTGGAATCCGAAGGCCAGCCTCCCCGGCAAGATCCTTGCCGGGATGGCCTTTGAGGCCCGGCAAGGCTTGGCACCCGGAAAGGCTTGGCGTCCGGCAAGGCTTGGCGCCCGGCAAGATTCGGCGCCTGGCGAGATTCTGCCGCTGTGTCACCGCTTCGGCGCAATGACGTGTCTGACATTCTGGGTCCTTCTCTGGATGCATGGCGACGCGCCAGTGGAGGAGAGCTTAAGCGGTGCTGATGGGATGGCTTCTTTTTCCATCCCCAAGAAAGTGAGGACACCTAAACGGACACCTCACGGTGCATTAAATGCGCTTGTCCTAATCCGTCAGGGGTTAGGTATGATACCCTGTAGCTACTTTACACCTCAATGTATGTACATTTTGCCACTGTGGAGACCCCTTTGAGCATATAAAAGGAGGCCCAAGGCAACTGCTACAGGGGAGGAGAACTTCCGGCCCATTCTGCATGCGTAGCTGCTCTTTGAACGTACTGTTCATTGCGAGCGCTCCTGAAGGCTGGGCTCAAGAACATCAATAAGAACACAAAGCAGGAGTAGGGTTTGACGCTGATCAGCGTCCTGAACCTGGGTAAAAACTTCCCGCGTCGATCACTGGTTCTGCTCTTTGCGTATACCTCTCCCCCCGCCGAATCGTAAAGGGGTCTCTCAGGATCCCATAGGTGTCATACCCCGACATCTTTGGCGCGACAGGTAGGGGGGATTGAAGGTTGCGTGAACCTGATCTAGTGCTCGGCACCCTAGTTTCTCCATCATCTTCATCAGCATGCCACCCAAGAAGAAGAGCGACGCATCAGCACAGCCGTCCACGTCCGTTTTGCCTACACCTTCACGTACAGGCGACGGTGTGGGTGCAGAAGGAAGAGGACTAGAACCCCCGCGGCGTTCTGGTGACCCAAGACAAGCGAGCGGTATCGTTCGCAGTGGCAGTGGTAACCTGCACGCCGCTGGATGGAGAGATGGTGCTGTGTTACCTACGGGTGGCACAACTAACTCTAGGGATCGAAGGATGCCTACTGGAGCCCCCGCGCCAGCACAAGCCTCTCGACCTACTCAGGTCGTGCATGATTAGCGACGTCATGGCGCTGGTGGTTCAGGGCGCCCCCATGAAAAGGTTTCTGTGCATAGATCCCAAGATGCGCGGGACCAGCATGCACACCGAGCTGCCGGCGGAGGTGGCGCGCGGTCGCGTGACCGTGGTGGTGCTCCTTCTAACTTGGTTAGGAGTCAGAGCACCTCACGTACCTCGCACTTGTCGCCGCCACCTATGCCAGTGGAAGCCTTGGCACGTGCACAGCTACTCCTCGATTTTCCTCCCGCCCCGGAGAAGATGGATGAGTGGCGAGCTACTATCCAGAGCCTTATTGGCTTCGCCAACAAGGATGGACCGCAAGAGGCAGGGCCCTCGCAGCGGAGGCCCATCGATCCGGTGTGAGCCGATGCAGAGAAAACCGGAGGTGGTGCAACTACATTGCACTCCCCTCCACGGCACCAGCAGCGGCCGACAACTCAGCAAGTCGACCGCCATGAAGAAGTTTCCACGGCGTCGTCCGATCCACGGATGCGCCGTGATCAGCGTCTAGTTCTCCAGGAACGAGGCAAAGAGGACACTCGAACAACCATCGAGCGGCGACGAGAAGCGCGCTATCAGTCTGATAAGCGCGCGGGGCCGGCTGTTGATGAGCCTGCGCCAGGGGACGTAGGAGACCTGCCTTATGAGGTAGGGACCCCGGCGTTTACCCGTGAGCTACGGCAAGTCCGGTGGCCCAATTCCTGAACCTTTACGCCAGAGGTTCCAGAGAAGTATGACGGAAAGACCCATCCCTCGGAGTTCCTGAGCATCTAGACCATTGCGGTGCAGGCCGCCGGGGGCCGAGATGACAAGATACTTGCCAACTACTTCCCGTTGGTGCTCAAGCCCAACGTCAGGTCGTGGTTGATGCATCTGCCGGAGAATTCCATTTCTTCCTGGTCAGATCTGTGCCATCAGTTTGTTGGCGCCTTCGTTGGAGGCCATCAAGCTCCTGGCCAAGAGAGCGATTTGCACATCATCCCTCAGAAAGGAGGGCGAGTCCATGCGCAAGTTTATGCAGAGGTTCAGCCGAGTGCAGTACAACATTCCCGATGTTCATCCTGCCGCTGTCATTAGCGCATTCCACGAGAACGTGCGTAACCGCAGAATGCGGGAAGAGCTGGCGATGAACAAAGTCAGGAGTATTGCTGAGCTTTATGCTCTGGCTGACAAGTGCGCTCGAGCTGAAGAGGGGAGGAAACTCCCCGGTGAGGCTGTTGGCGCGCCAGGCGACTCCGAAGATGTAGACGCCGCGGCCCCGTCAAGGAAAGGCCAGCAGCGGAACAGGAAGCGCGGAGGCAAGGCCGTGCTTGCTGTCGAGGAATCCGACAACCCCGGCGCCGCCAAGAAGGCCAAGGTTAGTGACCCAGGCAAGGATCTTGCCGGGTGCCCTTCCTGTCAGGCCTTGGCGGCTGCCGACAAGTCGGAGAACTCCGACAAGCAGTATTGCAAGATCCATCGCACCAAGGGCCATGATCTCCAGAACTGCCGGCAAGTTGAGCAGCTTGCCGAGAAGCAGAGGGTCGAATACTGGAGGCAAGACAAGGAGAAGGCCCAAGATGGTGCTGAGGGGTCCGGCAAGAAACGCAGTGGCCGAGGGGGTCGCCGCGCAAGGCCAAGCAGCAGAAGGATCGGCCCGCTCGGGGACGAGATAAAGAAGGAGACGATGATGAGGAAGATGATGAATCCAGTGAGCAGGAATTCCAGAAGGATATTGAGGCTATGTGCATTGATGGGGGTGCCTCGCTGCATTCTTCCCACCGCCAACTTAAACAGTGGATGCGGGAGGTTAATGCGGCAGAGCCATCCCCCGATGCGTGTAGGCCTCTGAAGTGGTCCAGCACGCCTATCATCTTTGACGCTGAGGATCACCCTGATCGCATAACTGCGGTCGGGTGTTTGCCATTGTTGGTCTCGCCAACAATTCGCAACCTCAAGGTGACGAAGATGTTAGTTGACGGCGGGGCCGGCCTAAACTTAATCTCACCAGATGTGCTCACAAAGCTTCAGATTCCCGACGAAGACCTCGAGGAAATGGGTACGTTTCAAGGGGTCAATCCGGGAAGAACCCAGCCTAAGGGCAAGATCACGCTGCCGGTAACATTTGGCAGCGAGTTTAACTTCAGGACCGAAAAGGTGGTGTTTGATGTCGCCAAGATCCCCATGTCATACAATGGGATCCTTGGTCGGCCAGCGCTGGCTAAGTTTATGGCGGCATCACACTATGCATACAATGTTTTGAAGATGCCCGGGCCGTTGAGCGTAATCACTATCCATTCCGATAAGAAGGATGCGCTCATCTGTGCCGATCAACTTTACCGGGAAGCAGTTGCAACACCTACTGTCAAGGCATCTGCTCCTACCGCTGGAACTCCCGGGGGGGAAGAAGAAGACCGGCAGGAACCTTGGCGCGAACTCCGGCAAGCGCACCTCCTCAGAGTACTGCGCTTCCGTCGAGGACGTACCAGAGAGTTCCACCGGCAAGAACAAGAAGTCCAAGCCTGCTCCACCGGAAACCAAGAAGGTGCCTGCTACAGAGGACGGAACGGGGGGAACTTTCACCATAAGTTCCACCCTAGATGACAAATAGGAAAGCGCGCTCGTTGCCTTCCTGCGGGCGAATGTCGACGTGTTTGCATGGCAACCGTCTGACATCCCCGGTGTTCCCAGGGAGGTAATTGAGCACCACCTTGCTGTCTATCCTCATGCGCGGCCCGTCAAGCAAAGGGTGAGGAAGCAGGCCTTGGAGCAGCAAGAATTCATTGCCGAAGAGATCAAAAAGCTGGAGGCGGCAGGACTGGTCAAAGGAGTGCTTCACCCAACCTGGTTGGCCAATCCAGTTGTAGTGCGGAAAGCGAATGGGAAATGGAGGCTTTGTATCGATTATACAGATATCAATAAAGCTTGTCCAAAAGATCCCTTTCCCTTGCCGCGCATCGACCAGATTGTGGATGCCACCGCTGGTTGTGATCTCCTGTCCTTCCTTGATGCCTATTCAGGGTATCATCAGATTTTTATGGCAAAGGAAAATGAAGAGAAGACCGCCTTTATCACCCCATGTGGTACGTATTGTTTTATACGAATGCCTTTCGGGCTGAAAAGTGCTGGTTCTACATTTGCCAGAGCAATCCAGATTGGTTTTGAGCCACAACTTCATAGAAATATGGAGGCGTATATGGATGATATAGTGGTCAAAACCAAGGATAAAGCAACGCTCATTCAAGACTTAGAAGAAACATTTGCAAACTTGCGCAAGATCAACTTGAAGCTCAATCCTGAGAAGTGCGTGTTCGGAGTTCCTTCTGGCAAGCTCCTCGGATTCTTTGTATCTTGCCGGGGAATCGAAGCGAACCCCGACAAGATCAAAGCCATTGAGCAAATTGAAGCGCCGAGACGCGTCAAGGATGTGCGTCGTCTTGCCGGCTGTGTTGCTGCTCTAAGCTGGTTTATTTCCAAATCTGCTGAGCGCGCCCTACCCTTTTTCAAAATTTTGAAGAAGGCAGGTCCAATGAAATGGACTCCGGAAGCAGAGGCTGCGCTGCAAGATTTGAAGAAATACCTTTCCTCTCCGCCGACGCTAGTCGCGCCTAAACCACAAGAGTCGTTGCTGTTGTATCTGGCGGCATCAAATCAAGTGGTTAGTGCTGCGCTAGTGGCGCAGAGAGAAGCTGATGAAGAAGCAACACCAGCGGCAGGACCGTCGGATGACACGGCAAGATCTTCCCCGGTAAGGGTTGATCCCGGCAAGACAAGATCTGCGCAAACAGAAGAACCTGTGCAGAAGAAGAAGGTGGTGCAGTGCCCAGTTTATTTTGTTAGCTGTCTTTTACAAGGGGCTAGGTCAAGATATGGTGTTGTGTTGCCTACGGGTGGCACAACTAACTCTAGGGATCGAAGGACGCCTGCTGGAGCCCCCGCGCCAGCACAAGCCTCGCGACCTACTAGGGTCGTGCATGATGAGCGACGTCATGGCGCTGGTGGTTCAGGGCGCCCCCATGAAAAGGTTTCTGCGCATAGATCCCAAGATGCGCGGGACCAGCAAGCACACCGAGCTGCCGGCGGAGGTGGCGCGCGGTCGCGTGACCGTGGTGGTGATCCTTCTAACTTGGTTAGGAGTCAGAGCACCTCACGTACCTCGCACTTGTCGCCGCCACCTATGCCAGCGGAAGCCTTGGCACGTGCACAACTGCTCCTCGATTTTCCTCCCGCCCCGGAGAAGATGGATGAGTGGCGAGCTACTATCCAGAGCCTTATCGGCTTCGCCAACAAGGATGGACCGCAAGAGGCAGGGCCCTCGCAGCGGAGGCCCATCGATTCGGTGTGAGCCGATGCAGAGAAAACCAGCGGCGGCCGACAACTCAGCAAGTCGACCGCCATGAAGAAGTTTCCATGGTGTCGTCCGATCCATGGATGCGCCGTGATCAGCATCTAGTTCTCCAGGAACGAGGCAAAGAGGACACTCGAACAACCATCGAGCGGCGACGAGAAGCGCGCTATTAGTCTGATAAGCACGCGGGGCCGGCTGTTGACGAGCCTGCGCCAGGGGACGTAGGAGACCTGCCTTATGAGGTAGGGACCCCGGCGTTTACCCGTGAGCTGCGGCAAGTCCGGTGGCCCAATTCCTGAAACTTTAAGCCAGAGGTTCCGGAGAAGTATGACGGAAAGACCCATCCCTCGGAGTTCCTGAGCATCTACACCATTGCGGTGCAGGCCGCCGGGGGCCGAGATGACAAGATACTTGCCAACTACTTCCCGTTGGTGCTCAAGCCCAACGTCAGGTCGTGGTTGATGCATCTGCCGGAGTATTCCATTTCTTCCTGGTCAGATCTGTGCCATCAGTTTGTTGGCGCCTTCGTTGGAGGCCATCAAGCTCCTGGCCAAGAGAGCGATTTGCACATCATCCCTCAGAAGGAGGGCGAGTCCATGCGCAAGTTTATGCAGAGGTTCAGCCGAGTGCAGTACAACATTCCCGACGTTCATCCTGCCGCTGTCATTAGCGCGTTCCACCAGAACGTGCGTAACCGCAGAATGCGGGAAGAGCTGGCGATGAACAAAGTCAGGAGTATTGCTGAGTTTTATGCTCTGGCTGACAAGTGCGCTCGAGCTGAAGAGGGGAGGAAACTCCCCGGTGAGGCTGTTGGCACGGCAGGCGACTCCGAAGATGAAGACGCCGCGGCCCCGTCAAGGAAAGGCCAGCGGCGGAACAGGAAGCACGGAGGCAAGGCCATGCTTGCTGTCGAGGAATCCGACAACCCCGGCCCCGCCAAGAAGGCCAAGGTTAGTGACCCAGGCAAGAATCTTGCCGGGTGCCCTTCCTGTCAGGCCTTGGCGGCTGCCGACAAGTCGGAGAACTCCGGCAAGCAGTATTGCAAGATCCATCGCACCAAGGGCCACGATCCCCAGAACTGCCGGCAAGTTGAGCAGCTTGCCGAGAAGCAGAGGGCCGAATACGAGAGGCGAGACAAGGAGAAGGCCCAAGATGGTGCTGAGGGGTCCGGCAAGAAACACGGTGGCTGAGGGGGTCGCCACGGCAAGGCCAAGCAGCAGAAGGATCGGCCCGCTCGGGGCCGAGATAAAGAAGGAGACGATGATGAGGAAGATGATGAATCCAGTGAGCAGGAATTCCAGAAGGATACAGAGGCTATGTGCATTGATGGGGGTGCCTCGCTGCATTCTTCCCACCGCCAACTTAAACAGTGGATGCAGGAGGTTAATGCGGCAGAGCCATCCCCCGATGCGTGTAGGCCTCTGAAGTGGTCCAGCACGCCTATCATCTTTGACGCTGAGGATCACCCTGATCGCATAACTGCAGTCGGGCGTTTGCCATTGTTGGTCTCGCCATCAATTCGCAACCTCAAGGTGACGAAGATGTTGGTTGACGGCGGGCCGGCCTAAACTTAATCTCACCAGATGTGCTCACAAAGCTTCAGATTCCCGATGAAGACCTCGAGGAAACGGGTACGTTTCAATGGGTCAATCCGGGAAGAACCCAGCCTAAGGGCAAGATCACGCTGCCGGTAACATTTGGCAGCGAGTTTAACTTCAGGACTGAAAAGGTGGTGTTTGATGTCGCCAAGATCCCCATGTCATACAATGGGATCCTTGGTCGGCCAGCGCTGGCTAAGTTTATGGCGGCATCACACTACGCATACAATGTTTTGAAGATGCCCGGGCCGTTGAGCGTCATCACTATCCATTCCGATAAGAAGGATGCGCTCATCTGTGCCGATCAACTTTACCGGGAAGTAGTTGCAGCACCTGCTGTCAAGGAATCTGCTCCTGCCGCTGGAACTCCCGGGGGGAAGAAGAAGACCGGCAGGAACCTTGGCGCGAACTCCGGCAAGCGCACCTCCTCGAAGTGCTGCGCTTCCGTCGAGGACGTACCAGAGAGTTCCACCGGCAAGAACAAGAAGTCCAAGGCTGCTCCACCGGAAACCAAGAAGGTGCCTGCTACGGAGGATGGAACGGGGGGAACTTTCACCATAAGTTCCACCCTAGATGACAAATAGGAAAGCGCGCTCGTTGCCTTCCTGCGGGCGAATGTCGACGTGTTTGCATGGCAACCGTCTGACATCCCCGGTGTTCCCAGGGAGGTAATTGAGCACCACCTTCCGGTCTGTCCTCATGCGCGGCCCGTCAAGCAAAGGGTGAGGAAGCAGGCCTTGGAGCGGCAAGAATTCATTGCCGAAGAGATCAAAAAGCTGGAGGCGGCAGGACTGGTCAAAGGAGTGCTTCACCCAACCTGGTTGGCCAATCCAGTTGTAGTGCGGAAAGCGAATGGGAAATGGAGGCTTTGTATCGATTATACAGATATCAATAAAGCTTGTCCAAAAGATCCCTTTCCCTTGCCGCGCATCGACCAGATTGTGGATGCCACCGCTGGTTGTGATCTCCTGTCCTTCCTTGACGCCTATTCAGGGTATCATCAGATTTTTATGGCAAAGGAAGATGAAGAGAAGACCGCCTTTATCACCCCATGTGGTACGTATTGTTTTATATGAATGCCTTTCGGGTTGAAAAGTGCTAGTTCTACATTTGCCAGAGCAATCCAGATTGGTTTTGAGCCACAACTTCATAGAAATATGGAGGCGTATATGGATGATATAGTGGTCAAAACCAAGGATAAAGCAACGCTCATTCAAGACTTAGAAGAAACATTTGCAAACTTGCGCAAGATCAACTTGAAGCTCAATCCTGAGAAGTGCGTGTTCGGAGTTCCTTCCGGCAAGCTCCTCGGATTCTTTGTATCTTGTCGGGGAATCGAAGCGAACCCCGACAAGATCAAAGCCATTGATCAAACTGAAGCGCCGAGACGCGTCAAGGATGTGCGTCGTCTTGCCGGCTGTGTTGCTGCTCTAAGCTGGTTTATTTCCAAATCTGCTGAGCGCGCCCTGCCCTTTTTCAAAATTTTGAAGAAGGCAGGTCCAATGAAATGGACTCCGGAAGCGGAGTTTGCGCTGCAAGAAATACCTTTCCTCTCCGCCGATGCTAGTCGCGCCTAAACCACAAGAGCCGTTGCTGTTGTATCTGGCGGCAACAAATCAAGTGGTTAGTGCTGCGCTAGTGGCGCAGAGAGAAGCTGATGAGGAAGCAACACCAGCGGCAGGACCGTCGGATGACGCGGCAAGATCTTCCCCGGTAAGGGTTGATCCCGGCAAGACAGGATCTGCGCAAACAGAAGAACCTGTGCAGAAGAAGAAGGTGGTGCAGCGCCCAGTTTATTTTGTTAGCTATCTTTTACAAGGGGCTAGGTTAAGATATTCTGGGGTGCAGAAGTTGCTTTTCGGCCTCCTTATGGCCTCAAGGAAGCTGCGCCACTATTTTCAAGCACATGAGATTACCATCGTCACTCGCTTTCCGTTGCAATGGATCTTGCAAAATCCGGAGGCAACCGGCAGGATCGTGGAGTTGGCGTTGGAGCTGTCCAGCTTTGGCCTTAAGTTTGAAAGCACTTCGACAATTCAGAGTAGGGCCTTGGCGGAATTCATTGTAGAATGGACCCCGACGCCAGACGAAGAAGTTCAAGAAACAACTCTCCCCGGCAAGGAAATCGATCAGCAATGGATTATGTACTTTGACGGGGCTTTCTCGCTGCAAGGGGCCGGTGCTGGCGTGCTGCTTGTCGCACCCACCGGAGAGCACCTCAAGTACGTAGTCCAAATGCACTTTCCCCAAGAGAGTTCGACCAACAACACTGCAGAATACGAGGGTTTGCTTGCCGGTCTCAGGATCGCGGCAGACCTTGGTATCAAAAAGCTCGTCATCAAAGGCGATTCACAGCTTGTCGTCAGGCAAGTTAACAAGAGTTATCAAAGTCCATTGATGCAAGCCTACGTAGATGAAGTGAGGAAATTGGAAGAGCGCTTTGACGGTCTCCAAATGGAGCACGTTCCTCGTGCCGAGAACAATATTGCTGACGACCTGTCAAAGCGTTCTGCCCTCAAGTTGCCTGTGGAACCAGGAACTTTTGTGCTCCAATTGACTCAACCATCCGTGGCGCCATCGATGCGGCAAGAAAAGAGAAGGAAGTTGAACTCTGGCCAGTACTTCCCGGCAGAGCTCCCAGAAGCCGCCGGCAAGGAAGTTGCCGGGATCGACATGCCTGCCGGGGAACAACGGGCTCCGACAGGGCCTCACGCCCTCGTTGTCGAGACAAACGTTCCCCCGGCAGAGGAGATGCCTTTAGTCCTAGTTGTCGAGCCTCAGGCTCCAGCATGGGCGCAACACATTGTCCATTTCCTTCAGATAGGTGAACTCCCTGAGGAACAAGAAGAAGCGGAGAGAGTAGCCCGTCGATCTGTTATGTACAAGTTCGTCGATGATGTCCTGTACAGAAAGAGACCAAATAGTGTGAAATTGAAGTGCATTTCTCGGGAGGATGGACTACAGCTGTTGGCGGAGATACATGGGGGCATATGTGGTTCCCACATAGGGTCAAGCGCGCTTGCCGGGAAAGCTTTCTGGCAAGGTTTCTTTGGGCCTACCGCCCTCCAGGATGCGACTGCACTAGTAACCAAGTGTGAAGCGTGCCAGTTTCATTCGAAGAAATTACATCAGCCAGCTCAAGCTCTTCAAACAATCCCTCTCTCCTGGCCATTTTCGGTCTGGGGGCTCGACATACTGGGCCCTTCCCCCGTGCTACCGGGGGCTTTGAGTACTTGTATGTTGCTATCGACAAGTTCACAAAGTGGCCGGAGGTGGAAGCAGTGAGGAAGGTGACAGCACAGTCGGCTGTGAAGTTCTTCAAAGGAATTGTTTGCCGTTTCGGTGTGCCTAATAGGATCATCACCGACAACGGCACGCAGTTCACAAGTCGCACCTTCATGCAGTACGTCCAAGACCTTGGCGGCAAGATTTGTTTTTCCTCTGTTACTCACCCGAGAAGCATCGGCCAAGCGGAGAGGGCCAATGCTGAAGTGCTGCGCAGTCTCAGGACCAGAACTTTTGACAGGCTGAAAAAGTGCGGAAGACGCTTTATTGATGAGTTGCCGACGGTTCGTTGGTCAATCAGAACGACACCAAATCAAGCCACCGGCCAGACGCCCTTCGCTCTGGTCTACGGAGCGGAAGCAGTTCTCCCCATGGAACTCATATACGGATCTCCTCGAGTGCTCGCTTATGATGAGCTCAAGCAAGAGCAACTGCGGCAAGATGACGCTGTGCTCCTTGAGGAGAATCGTCTTCAGGCTGCTGTGCGAGCTGCGCGCTACCAGCAAGCTTTGCGCCGCTATCATAGCCGCAAAGTTCATGCCCGAAACCTTGAGGAAGGCGACCTTGTTTTTCGACGGATTCAGTCCGCCAAGAATTCAAACAAGTTGCGCCAAAGTGGGAAGGCCCTTATCGGGTAGTACGAGTCACCAGGCCCGGCGCTGTCCGCCTGGAGACCGAAGATGGCGTTCCAGTGAGCAATTCCTGGAATATCGAACATCTTCGCAAGTTCTATCTATAAGGCACGGTTGCCGGTGGCCCCCGGCAACCTCCTTTTGTACAAGTCTTGCCGGCAAGGCATGTGATCCTTTGTACAAAGCCAAGCGCAGACCCTGAGCGTAGATGAATAAATTTAAGTGTTGTACATTCCCTTTTTGATTCCCATGTTCATATTTATATATGCATGTTTGTCTAAGATGTTGTATGACACCTGATGCCGGTAAGTTCTAACAAACCACCAAGGTTTCATCCCTTTATTTTCTCTTCTTTCTTTTTCTCAAAAGACAGAAGGATTCCTCACGTGCACATTTGCTGGGGGGGGAAGGGAGATATGAATACCAGTTGGTGACGTTCGGAATCGACGCTTGCCGGAGGAAGAACAAGGCCAGGAAGCTAAGTTCTAAAAACTCAAAGCAAGCTTTTCTTTTATTATAAAGTTATTTCCTTGGACGATTCTGGCTTTTGTATGGAAAATCTGCACGCGAAGGAACCCTTGCTGTAATCGGTTGCGCCCTTATTTTGTTTCAAGAAAACGATTTAAGTGGCTGCACTGAGAACACCAAGGAGTCTTGCCGGCCACTGCGCCTCCGGCAGGCTGCTGAAGTCCCGCACCCAGCGCTCGCGGCATGTTGCACGCCGGCAAGTTTTTCAATAAGCGTAGGATGAACTCCATACATAAAGGAATCAGACAAGGAAAATAGCGAGCATGAGCCTAAACATAGTCAAATTATATTGCATCCATGAGTTGCCGCAGTTCTAACTTGAGACTTAATTGTCTTTTACATGAGATGATGGCGGCAGGAATAAAAGGGAAGCACTCAATCCCTGCGCTGGCCTTCGATCCTTTTGATGGAGTCCACCTTCTCAAGGATTGGCGCGATGCACTCTTCAAGCGCCTCAACATTTGCATCCTTTGGCAGATGGCCGAGCGCGCTGGAGAGGTCGATGCCGGGATTTCTGTGCACCACCTTGATGAGCACCTTGCGAAGGACGGCCCGGCAAAGCCGGCGAGTCTCGTTCGCCAGTTGGGTCGCCCGGCTGGACTGGAGCGCCCTCAACGCGTTGATGATGCTTTCAAAGAACATCGTCAACCTGGCACTTGGAGATATTCTTTCCTCGGAAGAATATCTAAAGTTCGACAGGCCCATGGTTGACAGTTCTGCGGTAAGCTACTCCGCGGTGGCGATGAGGCGTCCATTCCAGATCTCCACTCCCTTCTCGTATTCGTTTTGGGCAGCGGGAGCGCTCTTGAGCAGGTTCCTCTCTCCATGGAGATCCTTGAGTAGGGCTTTCTCACGGGCCTTGCCGGCCTCGAGAGACTTCTCCAGCGTGGTCAGCTTCAGCTCCAGAAGCGAAATACTATCAGCCACAGAGGAGAGCTGCTTGGTCTTGTCGGACAGGGCAACTTGCATCTCCGCCAAGGAGTGGAGGGTTTTTTCCCTGTCCCCCTTGAGCGTCGAGAGCTCCTTGCCGTGCTCTTCGAGATCTGTTTCCAGCCTCTTCACTTTGTCGCTCAGCACGTTCTTGGCAGCCTCTGCAGCTTCGGCAGCATCGACGGCCTCCTTGAGCTTGCCGGCATGACTTGCAGTCAGAGCTTCAAGCGCCTCCTTGTGTTTCTGCTCCAGCTCCTGGGTCCGCCGCGCGACAAGATTTTCGATGTCTTCATCCTTGCTACGAAGCTTGGCGGCGAGCGCCTTCTCACGTGCGGTGAGATCTTCTTCGTGAGCATGAAGAGCAACGCGGTGCCCCGTCAGGAGAGCATCTTCGGCAGCAATCCTTTGAACAGCTTCATCACGTGCCTTCTCCATATCTGATTGCTTCAGGAGGATCTCATTCCATTGCTGGCTCACTTGTTCTCGGCCGGCAACCAGCTCTTGGAGGGCCTCGGCGTGCCAGATTTGCATTTGTGCGACGCGCCTTTGAAAATCCGCTTCGGCTGCCTCGACAACTGCCATTCTGGAGTCTGCCTTCTCTTTTCGGGCACGATGGAGAGCCTAGAGTTTGCGGAAGTTCTCGCCCATAGCCTGAAGGAGCTGGTCCTCTTCAGATTTGCCGTTGCTAGTGCTGGGATCGTCGACAACTTCAAGCCCGGCAGTGGCGATGATTTCTTCGAAAACTTCTCCTTCGGCTGGTGCCCCAGCACTTGCCGTCCCCGGCAAGTTGATGAACAGGTTCTCACCTACCTTGAGGTACTTGCTGTATGAGGGGCCTTCAGATGCTGATGGCTGTTCTTCAGTGGCTGCCTCACAAGTGACAGGGGGCTCTGTGGCCAGTGCAGCGCCTGGCGCTCCTGCGGCAGGAATGCTGTCAGTGCGGTCCTCAGCCTCCCTGTCGCCCTCTTCAGCAGGTTCTTCGGCGATTTCCTCTTGTGCAGTCTTGGCGGCCTCCCCGTCAAGAGCATCACTAGCCCCGGCAACATCATCCTTGGTAGCCTCGCTGGCAGCGATCCTGTCCGCTTTAGCGGCGGCATCCCTGGTGGTCTCCTCGATGACGATGTCGACGTCCATATGTTCCATCACAGGGAACTCTGAAGGGCGAAGGAGGAAGATAGAATAAGATCGAGGTTGAAGTTGACGTGACTAAAGATAAAGAGATAAGAGAAAAAGAATAACAAGCACTCTGAGGCGATCGAGTACCTGCGTCGGGCTGTCGATAGGTGGCTTCGCCTCTCGCGGCAACTCCGGTTGCCGGAGTCCATGCTTGTCGGCTCCTCCTCAATCAGGATGGGCTCGTCGGTAGGATCTCTTGCCGGGGATGTGCTTGTGGGCGGAGCGGTCGATGAAGGAGGCACAATGGGGATTTCTTCTCCTTGTTGCCGTTCTTCTCCTGCGAACCCAAAGATATCAGCGGCGAGAATGAAAGCCTCAGCACCACTTAGTAGAAAAGGGACGATGGACTTACGCTGGGGGCTGTGCTGCGGGCTGTGTTGAGGACTGGGCTCCGGGCTGACAACGACAGTTTCCGGCACGCTCGTGGAGCCTGCCGGGGGCTCGTCGCCCGTAGAAGTCTTTGACCTCTTCGTCATCCTCTCCAGCAAGGTTTCTGTGTCACTGCAGAAACAACACAAGCAAGTCAGTAAGATTGATGCAAATTGGAAGGTAGAAGCTGTGGCAAGTACTCCCTCTTCTTCCTCTCGCTCTGGACTAAAGCCGGAGATGTCGAAGTCGACCGCCGTTACGGTGTCTGAGTGGGGAGGCGGAGGAGGAGTCCTAGGCCGCTTGGCTGTGGCAGGCGCCGGGGCAGCTTCCGGTGCAGTAGTACGAGACCCTCCTGCCGTCCCAGCGGTGGACGCTGGTATGGGTCTCGCGCGCCGCGCGGGCTGTTGACGAGCTCCCTGCCGCGGTCCAGTCTTGCCGGCCACTTTCTTGCCGTGGGCTTCGCCGCTTGAAGTAGGCTGGCTTGCCGGGATGCCTGATGCAGCCTTTCGAAGAACACGCTTTGCCTTCTTTGGAGGTGAGGGCTCTTCTCGCGTCTCCTCCTCGGTCGTGTCTTCGTCAGACGAGCTCTCAGCGGCTACGCCGCCTTCTTCCCCGGCAACCTTGTTCTCCACGGCAGGCTTTGCCTCCACTACCACCTCTGCATCGCTGGCTTCCCACTCTGTGAAGCCAACGTTGCCGGCCTCCACGGCAAGATTCGCCTCCTCCACTCTGGTAGCGATGTAAGCTACTTCCTGGTCAGTGGTGGCTCGGATAAAATCTGACTCTTGCCGGACAGGCTTCTCCGTCAAGTTGTCAAAGAACTTCTGCGCTTCTTCCTCGCTTGGCTTGACCCAGGTCGGATCAAGGCCGTGGGCGTTGAACATCGGCAAGAAGGCAATGATTGACCCCAAGGCAGAGTTGTTGCACAAGGGGACAATCCTTGCCGGCAGCCGGTGCTTGTCTTCGCGCTGGAATAACTTTTGGCGGAGAGCGCCAAGCTGCATAGCGGTCAGATTGTTGTTCAGCCCGGGGCGCAGTCTCATGACATCTGCCGCGTTCTTGTACTCCCAGACTGGCCTTCCCCTCTTCTGCAGAGGGGCGATGCGGCGGCGGAGAAAGTCAAAGCCGATCATCTCCATTGTCAGCCCGGCAGCCTTCAAGCGAAGGATCCTGGTAGTGGCGATTGTGAGCCTCTCGTCTTCTGCGGCGAGATCGCCCTAATCCTTGCCGCGGACCACCTTCTGTTGCCGGGGATGACAAAAAGGATGAGGATCTGCTTCCTGGATCCAACACCATTCGGCCCGCCACTCGTCCCATTTTTCGCGGTAAACTCCCTCTGGGTATATCTCTTTGTTCCAAGCCCTTGGAATCCAGGCAATAGATCCAGAGAGAGCCTCTCCTTTTTGGGTACGAGGGTAGAAATAATGGCAGAAAAGAGCAGAATTGGGGATCACGCCAGCGAAATTCTCACAGAGATGGGCAAAGATAGACATGCAAAGTACGGCATTCGGCGTGAAATCAAGAAGGCGGAAGCCGTACGTGTACATGATGTCGTTGAAGAAATCGGAAAAAGGGGGACAGAGCCTGCAATAGAAATATGCAGTGAAGAAGGGGTATCTGTCCGATCCACCTTTGGAGCAAGCACCTGGGATTACGCGTGTGGCGGGGTGAGCTTGCGTTCCCTTCGCCCACATGCATTGATATCGCCCCTTCAAAACTTCGGCGTCGAGCATCGGAGGGAAGACTACGAGCCTCTTCCGCATCTTCACCAGTTCGCTCTCCGAAACTTCGACTTTCGCCTCCTTGTCCTTGCCCTTGCCTTTGCTGGCCTTGGGCGGCATGGCGACTGTGAGGATGGAAGCTGGGGGCGGAGCGAGCGCGGGAGCAGCGGGCGGAAGAGGAAAAAGGTTTTGCTCTGAGCTCGAGGAAAGGAAGGCGATGGCGATGGCCAGATTGAGAAGAAGAGGGGGGTAAATAGGTTTGCGCCTCTGCGACTTCTCCTTTTTATGGGGAAGGAGCGGGGCCGCCTTGTTTATTCCCCAATATTAATGCGCCTCTATAGGCGCGAGACAGTTTGCAGCCTTTTTGCCACGCTTCCCACGTCGCACACTCCGTGCGCGTAGTGGGTGGCACAGTAAAACGAGATATTTACGAGTAGCTAATTCCCTGCCACGTGTGCCCGTGCACTGTTTGGGCCTAGCCCAACAACGCCTCGCACTCGTGTATGGCCTAGGCCCGGGGGCTCCTGTCGGTGTACTAAGTATTGGGCCACTAATACGCCGTACTTGTGCACGGGCAGTTGTAGCCATCCTTGCGGCAAGGCTTGCCGGGATCAGCTCGAGGTCGATTCAAGCCATCAAGGAAATCATCAAGTCAGAGATCTGAGGATCAGCAGATAAGTAGAGCTGGAATCCGAAGGCCAGTCTCCCCGGCAAGATCCTTGCCGGGATGGCCTTTGAGGCCCGGCAAGGCTTGGCGTCCGGCAAGGCTTGGCGCCCGGCAAGATTCGGCGCCTGGCAAGATTCTGCCGCTGTGCCACCGCTTCGGCGCAGTGACGTGTCTGACATTCTGGGTCCTTCTCTGGATGCGTGGCGACGCGCCAGTGGAGGAGAACTTAAGCAGTGCTGATGGGATGGCTTCTTTTTCCATCCCCAAGAAAGTGAGGACACCTAAACGGACACCTCACGGTGCATTAAATGCGCTTGTCCTAATCCGTCAGGGGTTAGGTATGATACCATGTAGCTACTTTACACCTCAATGTATGTACATTTTGCCACTGTGGAGACCCCTTTGAGCATATAAAAGGAGGCCCAAGGCAACTGCTACAGGGGAGGAGAACTTCCGGCCCATTCTGCATGCGTAGCTACTGTTTGAACGTACTGTTCATTGCGAGCGCTCCTGAAGGCTGGGCTCAAGAACATCAATAAGAACACAAAGCAGGAGTAGGGTTTGACGCTGATCAGCGGCCCGAACCTGGGTAAAAACTTCCTACGTCGATCACTGGTTCTGTTCTTTGCGTATACCTCTCCCCCCACCGAATCGTAAAGGGGTCTCTCGGGATCCCATAGGTGTCGTACCCCGACATTGAGCCTCAGGCTCCGACTTGGGCGTGACACATAGTCTGTTACCTCCAAATAGGAGAACTTCCGGAAGAGCAAGAAGAAGCTGAAAGAGTGGCACGGAGGGCCAGTATGTATCAGTTCGTTGATGATGCACTATACAGAAGGAGGCCCAACGGTGTGAAATTAAAGTGCATTTGTCGGGAAGAGGGGAAGGAACTGTTGGCAGAGATACACGGAGGCATGTGTGGCTCGCATATTGGAACAAGGGCCTTGGTTGGAAATGCTTTCCGGCAAGGTTTCTAATGGCCCACGGCCCTCCAAGGAGCAATCGAGCTAGTCACCAGATGTGAAGCCTGCCAGTTCCACTCCAAGAATATCCATCAACCTGCTCAAGCTCTCTAGACGATCCCTTTGTCATGGCCCTTTTCGGAATGGGGGCTCGACATCTTGGACCCCTTCCCCCGTGCTACCGGGGGCTTTGAGTTCTTGTACGTCACCATCGACAAGTTAACAAAGTGGCCGGAAGTGGAGCCCGTGAGGAAGGTGACTGCACAGTCAGCTATCAAGTTCCTGAAAGGACTGGTGTGCCATTTCAGAGTACTCGCCAGGGTCATCACTGACAACAGCACCCAGTTCATGAGCAGCGCCTTCATGCAATACGTTCAAGCCCTCGGAAGCAAGGTTTCATATGCATCTGTTGCCCATCCCAGAAGCAATGGAAAAGCTGAGAGAGGGAACGCTGAAGTGCTGCGAGGACTCAAGACAAGAACATTTGATAGTCTACAAAAATGTGGAAGGCACTGGATTGATGAGCTGCGGTGGTTCTTTGGTCCCTCCGTACGACACCAAATCGAGCTATCGGCCAGACTCCCTTCTCCCTAGTTTATGGGGCAGAAGCAGTGATCACACAGAACTCATATACGGGTCACCTCGAGTACTTGCCTACGATGAAGTAGAGCAAGAGCAGCACCGACATGACGATACTGTGCTCCTCGAGGAGAACCATCTCCGGGCTGTTACGCGTGTTGCACGGTATCAGCAAGCCCTGTGCCGCTATCACAACCACAGGGTTCATCCCCGGAGCCTTGAGGAAGGCGACCTTGTCCTTAGGCTCGCTCAGTCCGCCAAGGGTATAAACAAGTTGACGCCAAAGTGGGAAGGCCCTTACCGGGTGGTACGAGTCACTAGACCTGGCACAGTCCGTCTGGAGACCGGAGATGGCATTCAATTGCCAAACTCATTTAATATTGAGCATCTTCGTAAGTTCTACCCGTAAGGCGCTGCTGTCGGGCCTTGCCCCGGCAGCCACCCTTTTGTACAAGCTTTGCCGATGTTGCATGTAACCCTTTGTACAAAGCCAGGCGCAGACCCTGAGCAACAGATAAATAAACGAAGCGCTGGGGGGCCCAAAAACATGCATGCATGCATGGATAGCATAACATGAGCATGGCATGATCATGTAGATAAGAGCATATGTAGCATTGTTTTCCTATGCATTTAACCGCAGGGCTCTTGCCACGGACTCGGTCCCAAAGAGAAGAAATGAAGACATGCCTATATATCGGTCCCCGACAAGCCAAACAAATAAGTTCCTTCTTGTCCATAAATGTTCTGTAAGATGAAAACTTGTGCATATGAAAACCTTGTCGCCTTCGAAGCATAGGTGCTCCCATCCTTTATCCTAAATGTTGCTTCGGCCAAAGTGGTTGTAGTGGCCTTTTGATGATGGAGGTTCGACAAGGGGCTGGTCCCTTTCCATAGTTTTGAGCCCGACAGGCTAGGCCCCGCGGCAACAAACGGAAGGAACCTGCAGGATAGCTTGCCGGAGATAACTTGTTTACTTAAATGTATAGAGGAATCTCACCTCTGCATGAACATAATACATGCACAAGTACCCGGCAAAGCTCGTCTTTTTCATTAATATGTGGATAAAAAGGTACAGATCTTACAGAACACAAACATGGATAAGGAAGATTACATATTTGAGACTAAAATTTGGCAGATGCCTACATATCTTAGACTGCAAAAAGATAAGTGCCCTGTAATCCCTTTCTTGTCCCTCTCCTCCTAGGAACTACCATGGGAGGCGAAGAGGGCGAAAGGAGTGCCTGGGCAAAAGCCCAGCCTGACCTCGTCAGAACCCACAAGACGGAGTATGACAAGATCGAGAGGGCGGGGGCGAAGCTGATGATTGGCGGGAGCGACTAGGCGACGCCCTGATCACCACCACCAGGGCCAGCAGGACGCGGCAGGGCGAACGAAGCCGGAGCCACGAGGAAACCTGCCGGGGTCCAGCTGGAAGACTGCTGGAGGAGGAAAGGGTGCCACCTGCACACAACACCCCGGCAAATAGCCTTGCCGGGGAAGAGATGCAGGTGCAGATGGCGGTGCCACCGGCTGACGGTGACGGTGCGGCTGGCGTTCAGCCGGAGTCAGAGCCATCGTCCTCCCCACCGGCTCCATTGTCATCGCCATCACTGTCCTCCTCGTCGCTGTCGCTCGAGGAGGAGCTTTTGTCGTCTGCCAACCTCTCCGTGAAGCACCCTAAGCGAGCACCCGAGCGTCCAAAGACCTTGACGGAGAGCAGGGTGGCGTCCATTAACTTGAAATGGAGGACGTGCCCGGCCGCCAAGCTATGGGCACGGGCAAAGGTCTTCTAGCCACGCTGGAGAAGCATGACATGAGGAGCAGGGAAATCCACGTCCGCCCAGATGCTGCCGTTACAGCAGCCCCTCATGTGCAGCCTCAACCCCGGCGGCTGCTCAATCTCCATCACCCATGCAAATGGAGTAGGAAGCCGAAGACGGCTGCGCGGGGGCCCTCGCAGCTTGACGATGAACTCCAGCGGCTGGTTCCCGACGTGGCCTTCATTAGGGTCTTGAGCAGCCGGAGGAGGTGCGATCAAAGCACCACCTCGTCCTCCTCCACCATGAGCGCCGTGGCGACCACAACCTTGTCCTCTCCCGCCTCCCCTCACAACTGGCTCTGCTACCCCGTCCCCAACAGGAGGAGGGAGGCGCTGTTAAGCAGAAGCCCTTGTCGCTGCCACTGGAGTGCCGCCACGACCTCTCCGCCTCACCATGATGGAAAAGCGATGCCAAGAGAGGGGAGGAGGAGACGGATGTGAGCCAGCACATTGCCCACATTCCCTCTTTATAGGCGAACAGGGCCGGGCGCTGGCCCCTCACCACGGGGCCAACCGCCCCGCTCTGCCAATCCGGCTACTCCGCACCTCCAACGGCTCGTGGAATCAGGACCGACCCTATGCCCCAATCCAAGGTGCCTGGCTTTCTGCCATGTCACACATTTCCACGCTCCCCGCGTCCGCCACCAACCCTACGCAATGCATGCAGCATACGTGGTGCAAACGCCAGAAGCGAGAAGCTAGTGGAATGGCAGTTTCCACTCTGTGAACGTGGGACGTGGGTAGCCACGGATCGCGGCTTAAAACTCCCCACATAATGTCTTGCACGACGCACAGAAAAAATGGAAACTAACTCAAGCACTGATTGATGAAGAGGCAGAGAAAATATCGAAGGATGAGCTACCACAAACTCTTCGCCTGTGTATTATATAGGGCCTACCCCGACAACACTCAGCAGCATGTTCGGGCCTGGCCCGGGGGCTCCTGTCGGTGCAACAAACCCTGGTGTTTGTTGCCCTGACTCTACACAGGCTCAAGGGCAAGGTTCCAGCATCCAAGCTTCACCAAGGCCAAGCAGGAGAGATAGCTCTTTGAAGAATCAAAGGGCAGATCAAGAAGACCAAGACAAGCCTAGAGAGCAAGATATCACCAAGGGAAGAAAGCCTCCCTTGCCAGGCAAACCAGCCTAGTCAGGTCGAGGCCACCCTAAGAGCAAGTCCCCAGACCTCCCTTGCAAGGGTTGCCTGGTCATTGGCGGCCAGTTATCCCACCAAGGCTCCACCGCTCCACCTCACACTGGCGCAAGTCGCTTATCGGTGTGGTGACGAGCCCTCAAGTGAATAAGTAGCAGTCATTCAGCACGTGGCAGCCATTCCTGAGGAAGATCACCCCTAAATGACACCCATCCATGGGCGTGTTATGCAGACAGGTGAGAAGATGGTTCAATGGCACGGCAAGGCTTGCCGGGCTGCATCCACGACGTGACACTAAGCGGTGTATTTCATGTGCCTTGTCCTGTCTGCAGAGTTAGGTATGATAGCACTCTGGCTATCTAATCACTAGATAATGACTGTTTTGCCATTGTGGTAACCCCTTTACCTATAAAAGGAGGGCTGAGGCAACCTTAGAAAGGATTCGGACCCTTGTACACTCATACGCGCGTAGCTGCTCTCCTCGAGGCGACCTTGCCGGGCTTCAGCATTGCGTGTTCGCCATGGTCTACCACTAAATCCACCAACGTAGGAGTAGGGTTTTACACCTCGCGGCGGCCCAAACCTGGTTAAAAACCACCCGCGTCACCATTGTCGTGCTGTTCAACGACCTCCGCTCTTTGTGCAACGTGCCCTTCCCCCTTGCCGAACGACAAAGGCGCCGATGGCCCCATAGGTGATCGTGTCGAACCACGACAACCTTCTAAGGGCCCATTTATTCTTGGGCTCATTTGCAGCATTCGGTTACTTACGGTCCATTACTGGCCTATTCTGCTTGTGGGACAAATTCAGCCCGTGGTTACAGTCGACCCGTTTGTGGCCCGTTAACCCGTTGGGCTGTTTTCAAAGCGTCATCAAATACGATCGATTAACGACCTGTTATGGTCTGGCCATAAACAGATGATTTCCACTCTAGCCCGTTTAGGGCCCATATTGTGGACCGGTATTGGTCCATGAATAGTACAGCCCATGTTTGGCCAAAAGATCATACGGCCCGTAGAAGGCCCAATGATTCTACGGCCCGTAGAAGGACCATGGATCCTAGGCCCGTAGGAGTCCCATGGTCACTACGACACATAGCAGGACTGTGGTTACAACGGTCAGTATGTTGCCCATGGTTATTGTGGCCTAGTTTAAAAAAATATTTGGCGCTAAAATGCAGTGATTACAACCAAAAAAATAAACAGGACAATAAGGAAATAAATAAGCAAACAAATTACGCTAGACTATTCCGGATATTACACATATTACATCCACTGGGCATCAAATTCGCCACCAGTGCAAATATAGGGAACAAAGCTGCATATTACATACACTGGGTCTAAATTGGCCACCAGTGCAAATAAACGCGGAAGCAAAACATGTCCAGAACTAAAACCAATTCAGAAGAGCTCAAGAGACGACATCCTGGATACCCACCATGCTGGCAAGAAGCTTAGCCAGCTTATTAGTTTTCTTTTGTTTGGCACTAAAATCCTCCAGCGCTTGCTGTTGCACCAGAAAGTATGCATATGAATTATGCAGGGACTTCCTCAGTCCTTCGGCTTCTTGATGCAGCACAACTGACTTATGCCTTTCAGCTTGTAGCTAAGACCAAAGAAGCCAAATTGATTCAGGCAGCGAGTTTGAAGAGCTTGTGCCAGCGGTAGTGGCCAGTAACTCGAACACTACATCAACACAGGACTTTGGAGTTGTCTCACTGTCTACAAGATAGTTTTTATCACCTTTCTTGGAGACCAACAGGGTTGTCTCACTATCTTGAACCTTATCTGCATTACTTTCTCTACCATTGCATAATGGGGTGCTCTTCTCCAATTTTCTGTTCGCATTCTACAAGAGAAACAAGCAGACACATCAACGGTTTATCATGTAGTATATGAAACTCATTTTGGTAAACCGGTTTAGTAGTAAGGTGGACAGGATAACAACATGAAACAAACATATATCTATGTACTATGGTCACTGTATTGTCTATATCATTCTAGTTTATGTTGGCAAATCAAGATAGAGACACAGTTCAAATCATATCTTTTTAAGACACAGCAGCCGACAGAATATAAGTGTGGGAAACTACACAGCACTAACAATACTTGTAATGTGCATGACATGAGAACATAACTATTTATACAACTGAAATTGAAATCAACATAGAGCAAGAAGTTAGAACAGCAATGCAGTTAAAGAAATAGGTGTAAAACATGCCTGTTGCGCCATTGGAGTTCCAACTGGATCCTTCAAATTCAAAATTAGTTGGTATGAGTAAATACAGTGATGCAAGAGCAAAGGAGTATGCACCATAGCTACGGAATCTGAACTGAGAACAGTTTCTCTTCTTCTTTAGTCGTGGAGTTTGGGTATGTTGTGGTGGTCTTCATGCTTTGGGCACTGCAGTTGCCTTACAAACTGCTCGTGTGGGGGTATTCTGTGATGGACATGGTGATGTGTCAACTAGAAGTAGGTTACTATCTGCTAGAGTTGGAGTTAGATGGGGTGTAGCTGGTTCTCTGTCGAACGGTGTAGGTGTACAATCTGGAAGAGTCTCGATTATTTGTGGTGGGGCTAGTTCATGGGCTAGTACAACCATAGTTCTACCTGCATCGACGGGTACCACCATCTTTTGTGAAGAACGGGTTTTTTACTCCCTTAGATACGGCCATCACCCCCTCCAATTCAAATGGCTGATAAACAAGAAAAGAAATTGAATGTATAGACATTATATGATAAACAGATGTGGTAATTCATATATATGTTGTCTAACCAAACAGGACAGCATGACAGAATTTCACATATATGATGGCTAACTAAATAGGATACCATGACACAGTTTTAGATATATGATGGATAACTTAAGAGGATATAATGGCATAATTCAACATATGATGGGTATCTAAACACGATGACACGACATAACTATACGATGTCTTTCTAAAATAGGTTGGGATGAAATAATTCACATACATGTTATCTAAGTATACAGGATGGCATGATATAGTTCACATAATTGATTCATATATTAAGCAGCTGACACTCGCATGTATGTTCTCTAAACTAAGCAGATGGCATTGAATATTGTGTATATGATGTCTAAACTAAGCAATGCAAGACACTATATGCATGATATGAGAAATATAAACATTGCAAGTTAGAGCATACACCTCAGGTGGGATATAGGACTGGTCATCTGTCTCTGAATCCTCCTCTGAGGAGCTAACTGTAACCATAGAGATATATGCTTCAACAGGTACCATTGTCTGCTCTGAAGAGCTTGTTTTCACTCTAGATTTTTTCCATAACCTGCTCAAATGGCTGATGCACATGAAGAGTACTTCAATATGCACAGATTGTCGACAAATGGAATACAGAATGAAAAAAAGGATGGCATGAGATAATTCACATATATGATGTCTGGCTACACAGGATGGCGGTGCATAATTCACATATATGATAACTGGCTAAAAAACATGGCATTGCATAATTCACATATCTGATATAGAAAGTAAACATGAGGCAATCACACAAAGCATGTCTAATCTAAGCATATGGCATGGCAATGCAAGACACCATATGCATAATATGAGCAATATAACCCTGCCAAGTTAGAGCATACACCTCAGGGGAGAATACGACTGGTCATCTGTCTTTGAATCCTCCTTTGAGGAGCTATCTGTAACCAACAAGAAATCTGCATCGACAGGTAGCACTGACTGCTCAGAAGACCTTGTTCTCACTCCAGATTTTCCCATCACCAACTCAAATGGCTGATGCACGGGAAGAGTAGATGAATGTACAAATATTTTCAACAAATGGAATACATGATGAAAAAAATAGTATGGCACGATACAATTCACATATACGATGAGTGACTAAACAGGATGGCATTGCATGATTCACATATAGGATGCCTAGCTAAACAAGATGGCATGGCATAATTCACATATATGATATAGAAACCAAACAGGTGGCATTCACACAAAGCAAATCTAAACTAAGCTGATGACATATAAGATGTATAAAGTAAGCAATGCGAGGCACCATATGCATGATATGACCAACATCAGCATGTCAGGTTAGAGCAAACACCGTAGGGGTAAATAAGAGTGGTCGACTCCCTCTGAATCACTCTTTGAACAGTTATCTTCCTCTGGAATATAATCTGGAATGGGGGGAGGGGGGGCCCCTACTACGCCCACCATGGAGCGGCGTCTGCATGACATTATATTCCCATGCAACGTTCTTCTCTTTTTCTCTACATGTTCAGTACGATTGTGTACAATAACTGACATACAGAATAAAAAAAGCATAGTTAGATTATGTAAGGCCTAAGGGGTGCATGCAGAAATCAAGACTGATGGTAGCTAATGAGTGGATAGATCCAAAACTAATGATAGCAGGCAGATGATAGCTTCAGTTTAAAAAGATAGTTGATGGCTCGTCTACTTTTTTTGCCCACCCAACATGAACCACGTAGAAGACTCTAGATGAACCAGATAGTACACAGAGATACTATTCGTTGCTGCCTTGATATGTGCCCCACTGGCATTTTAAAACTCAAGTTTGAACATTAGTTTGGACCTGACTCATATTGTAAGAGGTGAACAGGACGATAAAGTAGCAGGTAATAATAATCGGTGTATAACATAAGCAGACACAAAAGAGTGCAACCTTTCTTCCGGAACTCTGTATTCCTCAGGTTCATCTGCTCCATCGATGATGGTAATGCAGTTGGCATGGCTGCCGGCAACGGGAAAGATGATCTGAGGTGGCGAAAGAAGGTCTGCAGGGGGGATCTCTGCTAAGGTGGACGGTTCCGTCGATGGTGCACCTCATGTGGGGTGGATGACGGCATGACAGGAGTGGGACAGAACACACAGAGTTTTCTTTGATACCAATCTGAAAATGAAGTAAATCTGTAAGGGCTCCTTAGAATTGGAGGATTCTAAAAATGCAGGGCTAGGAAAAACACAGGAATAGGATAGGAATGCACGTGCAAAATAGAGCATTTGCAAACACAGGATTTCTGTCAACCTGGGTGTTTGTTTCACATGAATTGGAAGAACACAGGAATGGAGAAACATGGTCAAATTAAAGTCCAACAACATGAAAATGTAAAATAAGAATCTTATTATGCCAGTAATGCACTTAGTCTTGTTCTTCATGCATATTAATTTGAAAAGGATGTCCAAGTGGATATTAAAATTCTTACGCTTTTTCTTTCAAAGAGACACAAAAGGAATAAAATCCTCCAGTTTTTCTTTGCTCCATTCCTTCTAACCAAATGCATGAATAGTAGTACCATAGGAAAGTTCCAATTCCTATGATTTCCTTCACTTTTTCTTTGAACCAGTGGCGATTCAAGTAGGTAGTCTTCAACAGGCTGAAGCCTGCCTCGAAAATTTTTGTGAGCTTATTTGGCCCACATGAATATCATGTAATGGCTATCTTGCTAAACCGATTCAAATTGTGTTTCAAAAGAGCATTTAGTTTTGTCCCTGTTAATTTGTGACCACGATTCATTTCTTTTAGATTCGCAACTGCTCTGAACCAAAGGATCCCTAAGGGATCGACATGAATGTAGAGTAAAAAAGTGATGCGACGAGTGTACAACCTCTTTGGCGTAGCCTTTTCAACCTCAACATTATTGGGTTGGACGTGGAGGATGGTGATGCTGGTGTGACTGTCGAAGGCGGGGAAGAAGATCTGAGGCCTCTAGATACGGCGGTGAGGGTACTGCTCCGCTGTGATGGATGGTTCCATTGTTAGAGAAGCTCCGGTGAGGTGTACAACGGCGAGGCTGAAGCAGGACAAGACAGACAATGTTAATCTGAAGTGGGATTCTAATAGCATCTGCAATAGATGATGTAAAATACATCAAGAAAAAGTGCTAGATGTAAAATGCATCAGCCGTGGCCACTCCAACAGATGCTGTAAATACTGTTGACTCTGAACTTAACTGAAAAAACTAAACTTTACAGTCAAAACTAAACTTAAAGTCGAAACTGAATTTTGCTGTCGAAATTGGATTTTACTCATGAAATAGATTGAACTAGTAGCAGAGCACTGCAAGTAGAAGTTTAGGCTGTTCGAGCACTGGTAGCAGAGAAGCAATGATCTAAATCAGCAGCTACTCGAGCAGGGAATGCACTAGCAGAGAGCAGCTCGTGCAGCAGCACCGCGAGCGAGTGCTAAAGCAGTTAACATAATTGTTCTCCAGAGACTGACACTGACCTGTCAACCAACGTCCTTGACCGTGGACATGGTTACACGAATGGTTTTGACTCTGTAGAGTTTGTACTCTTTACCCATAGCCAACGGATTTCAGTAGCCACAAAGGACTAGTTCCGTCTACGGTATTTTAGAAGAAAACACATCTAACCAGTACACACCCATTCCACATCCCGATGCCAAGAATCACCCTAGGCAACGTTCAAGAAAAACTCTAAGACGGGGAGGCCAACACCTCGAATAGCATGGGATCAAATTTATACCGAGCGCTCTAAGGGGCGCCCCCCTCTCGGTCCTAACCAGAAACACCCATGCCCCCTGACCAGATGACAGGCTTTAATCCAGGGCCATGGAACCCTCATCACGGCCCATCTATTTGGTGTGTACATGGAAAGAGGTTTGCAACTTACTAAACCGCATTCTTTGCAGAAAACATGTGGCAGCACGAAAAGAAGGCGAACGGGAACAAGACTCGATCTATGTCAACACTGGAGTTAAACAGTTTGTTATAGAACTGGCATGCTCCAACAATATCAGCTTGCAACCTACCATGCCACCACATGATTAGGTTGTTTCACCGTCTTATGATCACATCAAGTGTTGTAGCTCACTTGCAACTTACCTTGCATGAAATATCACATTCAACAAATGCTTATATAAACATGCCATGAGAAAACCACTCAAACAAACATGAAAAACACTCATCATATCAAAGGTTCAAACATGCTTGCCTGGTTCGGAGTAGTCGGAGTCTAGCTCGGTGAAGTTGGCTGCACCGTTACCTCCTTCGGTATCTACGTTACATAAAAATATCGAATTCTAACATAAATACCATGCATGCATAAGAATTTTCCCAAATATTTTTCAAATAAATATGATAAAAAACTAGACAAAAAATTACAGATGACAGAAAAAGAATCAACTCAAAATCATCTTTTGTTTAAAAGTTATAAAGGTTTTAGTCCAGGGACTATTCTGTTATAAACAGAGAACTTTCCAGGGGCTAGTTTTGAAAAAACAGAAAACGCTTCGGATGAAAATACGTCAACCAGACGAGAAAACGTATTCCGCCCGAAGGCATTTTCAGAAAACGGTTCGAGAAGAAGAGGAGAGGCTATCGAGGGGGTCCCACATGTCAGGTTTAAAAACAGAGCTCGCCGGCGCCAGAAGCAAACGGTGAACGCCGGTGATGATCGACGGCGAACTAGAGGAGGGCAAGGGGATGGTTGTACTCACGGGACAATTCCGCGTCGGTGGGTGGTGGAAGGAGACGTCGGGGAGCACCACGTCGACGGCCACTTCCTCTCCGGCGGACGGCGGCGTCGGGCGATGAGGGATCTCGCCGAGGAGGGCTGCTATCACCGAATTAGAGTTCGGGTTAGAAGAGGTGGCAGACTAGGAGGTTGCTGACCAAAATTGAGCTGAGGAGATAGAGCAACCAAAGCGAATCATGCTGGCGCCCGAAGCGGATCGAGGCGGCCTGAGCTGAGGGAGATGACCTCCCCGAGGTCCTCCTGGTGGTTGGGCGAGGCTCTGGTGATGAGGTGGAGTGGTACTGAGCTGCTAAGTGGCTCGGGAGCCTCTATTTATAGGCAGGCGAGGAGGGTGCCGTGACCAAAATATCTCCGGCGAGAAATTACGGCGAGGTGATGGTCGAGCTGGAGGTTTAGGCGACTGGGCAGCAGCGGATTGGTTCATCGGTTCCATCCCTGGCTTAAGCTTGGTCCAACTTGGGCGATACTCCAGGTTCTCGACGGAACGGCCTCACGGGCACGTCGGCGGCATAGAGCACGCTCTGCGCTTCTCAGGCCACGGCGACGGTTCTGCAGCGCGCCCAGCGAAGAGGACGGCCACGCGGAGGCTCAAGGTGGTGTGGGCGGTGCTGGACGGCGCCGCTCCTTGCTGAGTTCTCTGGCGACCGCAGCGGGCATCGCTGCCGCCGCTCACGGGGATGATGTACTCCCTGCCAGCTCACCGGCGACCAGGGGAAGACGCCAACCGACCACGTGGCCACTGGATAAGAAGAAGGAACAGGGAACATGGCGCCACTGCAGTTACTGGCAAGATTGACGTGGAAGCTCTGAAGAAAACGACACCGACTCTGAAGATTAAACACTGAACTCTGAACCTTGACAGGAACAGTGCCGGCCAGCTGCTCGATGAAATGTTTGACGCACGTGGACAATTTTTCTTGAGCTGAAACTTGGAGGGGTGGTCTCTTGATGCATCCAGAGACTACCTGAATTTTCTCAGAATTTTTAGAAAGGGAAAAGAATGAATTTCACCAAAAATAGCAAATCTGGTCCAGACTTGCAGGAAACAAATTTTGAAAAAATTAAACTATGGACCAGCAGCTCTTGATGGATCTAGGTTGAGGGTACCAAGGAGTAGCTAGGGTAATTTACTTGGGGTCAAAGCTCAAAGGAATTTGGCACTTCCTTTGTAAATCCCAAGGGTGCAAATAAAAGACAGAAAATGATTTGATGATGAAATAAATAGAAATAAAATCTAAAAGAGGTTGAAACTTGCTGGAATTGGATGCTTGGCTTGACCCAAAGTAGGGAGGAGGGTTTAGGAAGAAAATTTACAACATAGGTCATGGCAAGAGAGCAACATAAGAGTATTTTTGAATAGGGAAAGATAAATCCAAAAATTATAGAAATTCTGTTTAATAAAAGAAAAAGTAAAACAACCCAAGAGTATTTGTGTTGAACCAACACATGTTGAAAAACCCTCAAGACCAGAATCAAGATTGAGAAGGACTCATAAAATATTTGTCATCGAAAGGATTTGAGAAGGAGAGTCCCTCTTTAGAAAAAAAATTCAAATAACCTCCTTTAAATCAAATAAAGAATTTGAAAAAAATCAAACCAAAATTTTGGGGTGTTACAACACCTACCCCCTTAGGAAAAATCTCGTCCCCGAGATTTCAGCTGATCCCCAAATAGGTGTGGGTACTCTGCCCGAAGAAAATCCTCTCTTTCCCATGTTGCTTCATCCTCGGTGTGATTGCTCCACTAAACCTTGAAAAACTTAATTGTCTTCTGACGGGTCCTTCTTTTAGACTCCTCCAATATTTTTATTGGACGTTCCCTGTAGGTGAGGTCTGGTTGCACGTCAATGCTCTCATGAGATACATGCTTCTCTGGGTTGCTTACACATTTCCTCAATTGTGAGATGTGGAACACGTCATGGACGTCTGACAGTTCTTCAGGTAGGTCTAGCAGGTAGGCCACTCTGCCTCTTCGTGCAATTACACAGAAGGGTCCAATAAATCATGGTGTCAGCTTTCCTTTAACTTTGAATCATTGCAGGCCCCTCATAGGGGATACTCGTAGATACACATATTCACCGGGTTCAAAATTGACTTCCCGATATTTTTGATTGTAATAACTCTTTTTGTCGACTCTGGGCTGTCTTGAGTCAATCCCTGATTAGTTTAACTTTCTTCTCAGCTTCCTTGAGCATGTCTGGGCCGAAGATACGACTGTCTCCTCTCTCTGACCAATTTAATGGGGTACGACATCTTCGCCCATACAAGGCTTCAAAAGGTGCCATTTGTAGACTGGCTTGGTAACTGTTGTTGTACGCGAACTCGGCATATGGCAAGCTTTCTTTCTAACTGGCTCCATAGGTGAGAACACATGCTCTCAGCATGTCCTCTAGAATTTGGTTCACACGTTTAGTCTGTCCTCCAGTCTGGGGGTGGTATGCTATATTGAATACTAGTTGAGTACCCAGAGCTTGTTGTAAATGATCCCAAAATCTGGAGACGAATTGGGTGCCTCTGTCGGATATTATAATCTTTGGAACTCCATGCAGACAAACAATACAGGAGAGATAAAGCCTGGCAAGCTTCTGAGTGGTGTGGGTTGTCTTTACTGGAATAAAATGTGCCACCTTGGTTAATCTATCTGTGATGACCCATATGGCATCATTTCCGTGTCGTGACCGAGGTAGCCCGACAATAAAATCCATTCCAATTTCGTCCCATTTCTATTCAGGTATCCTATTTGTCTGTAATAGTCCTGCTGGTTTTTGGTGCTCGGCTTTAATGCGCTGACATGAATCACAACGTGCAATGAATGTGGCTATATCCCTTTCATACCGTGCCACCAAAAAATTTCCTGAATGTCCTTGTACATTTTGGTTCCTCCAGGGTGGATTGAATATGGAGCGGTGTGGCCTTCGGCCAAAATTTGCTGTTTGAGGTCCTCTATATTTGGTACGCATAGCCTGTCTCCGTACCATAATATTCCCTTGTCGTCTATGACAAATTCTGAGGCCTTGCCCAGACTCACTTTTCTTTTTATGCCTTTGATGCTGGGGTGTCCATGCCGAGCTTTCTTAATTTTTTCCATTAGGGTGGGCTGTATTTCCAAATTTGACATAGTGCCTTCTGTGACCAACGCCATGTTAAGTTTGGCAAACTCCCGCTGAAACTCAGGTCTCATGTCTTGTAGACCGTCGTTGCTCGAGCTTGGGTTTCGACTGAGAGGATCTGCCACTACATTCGCCTTTCCTGGATGGTAGTGAATGCCAACATCATAATCTTTCACTAATTCCAACCAGCGTCATTGTCGTAAATTGAGTTCTGGTTGTGTGAAAATATATTTGAGGTTTTTATGGTCCGTATATATTTCACAACGATTTCCAAGAAAAAAGTGCCTCCATTCTTTGAGTGCATGAATAACTGCGGCTAATTCCAAGTCATGAGTAGGATAATTTTCTTCATGCCTTCGTAGTTGCCTGGAAGCATATGCGACTACTTTGCCTTCTTGCATTAATACGCATCCGAGGCCTTTCCTGGACGCGTCGCAATATACTTCAAAATTTTTGTGTATGTTTGGCACAACTAATACTGGTGCTGTTGTTAATCTTCTTTTGAGTTCTTGGAAATTTTCTCGCAAGCTTCAGTCCATAGAAATTTCTTATCCTTCTTGAGTAGTTGTGTCATAGGTTTTGCTATGGTGGAGAATCCCTCAATAAATCTTCTATAATATACAGCCATTCCCAGAAAACTTCGTATATCTGTTACGTTGGCTGGCTGTTTCCAGTCAAGTACGGCTTTGACTTTTTCTGGGTCCACGGCAACACCTTCTTAGGTTAATACGTGGCCTAGAAAACCAACTTGTTTTAACCAAAATTCACATTTGCTGAATTTGGCATACAATTGATGTTTCCTTAATTATCCCAGTACAATTCTGAGATGTTCAGCATGTTCTTCTAGTGTCTTGGAATATACTAAAATATCATCAATGAACACCACAACAAATTTGTCCATAAATTTCATAAACACTTTGTTCATGAGGTGGGCAAAATATGTGGGGGCGTTTGTCAGTCCGAACGGCATTACTGTAAATTCATATAACCCATATCTGGAGGTGAATGATGTCTTAGGGATATCTTCTGTCCGTACTTTTAATTGATGATATCCCGACCTTAAATCAATTTTTGAGAAAACCTTGGCTTGTGCGAGCTGGTCAAATAAATCATTTATCCATGGCATCGGATATTTGTTTTTGATGATGACCATGTTGAGTGCTCGATAGTCTATACATAATCTCAGTGTCCCATCTCTTTTCTTGGAAAATAATACTGGTGAACCCCAAGGTGATGAGCTGGCCCTGATATAACCTTTGTCCAGTAATTCTTTTATTTGCTTCTTCAATTCTACCAGCTCAGAGGGTGCCATTCTGTATGGTTTCTTGTAAATGGGAGTGGTTCCAGGTGCTAGTTCAATGATGAACTCTATTTCCCGGTCTGGTGGCATGCATGGTAGCTCTTCGGGAAATACATCAGGAAACTCACACACCACTGGAACTTTACTTAACTCTGAAATCTCCACCTTGTTCAATCTTGGTCGGAGTGATATTGATCTTTCTTGAGCTGCAATTTTTATTGTCTTCCCGTGATGATGAGTGAGAATCACAGTCCGATTGAAACAGTCGATAAATCCCTTGTTGGTGGTTAACCAGTCCATTCCTAGGATAACATCCAGTCCCTTATTTTCCAATACAATGAGGTTTGCCCGAAACTTTAATCCCTCAATCTCAATAACCACACGTTGGCAGTAACTCTGAGTGATTTGCTTAATCCCGGGGGACTTGATGGTCATGGAATTTTCCAAGGGGAGAATCAGAAAATCATGTTGCAAAGCAAATTTCTTGGAAATGAACGAGTGAGAAGCTCCAGAATCAAACAAAACCTTGGCAGGTATTGTGTTGACAGGGAATGTACCGAGTACGATGTCCGGAGCATTCTGTGCTTCCTCCTGGGTCACATGGTTCACGTGACCCTTCTCGTGATTATTATTGGCGTTGAAGTTGTTGCACTTAGGGGCTGAATTATTTCCATTATTGTTCGGCTTGAGGGCCGAGTTTCTTGGCTTTGGGCACTGCTTGGCATAGTGTCCTTCCTCTTCACATGCGAAGCAAGTAACGCCTGGACGATACGTAAAATCCTTGTCCCTTGCATGAAATTTTTTGTTTGGGCGTGGAACATTGGTTGCGGATTTGTTCGCCCCATTTCTCTGGAAATCATTCTTGTTCCGGTTGTTGCGAGAATGAGTTGTCTTGTCCCTTTTGCGCTTGTGAATATCCTCCAAGCTGCGGCGCTCATTTTCCAATGTAATAGCCTTGTCCACAAGCGTTTTGAAATCTGGAAAGGTGTGCACGACTAGCTGGCATTTAACTACTGGTGCCAGACCGTCCATAAATTTTTCCATCTTTTTATTTTCAGTCATATGTTCTTCGTTGGCATAACGAGATAATTGAGTAAACTGACTATTGTACTCAGTCACTATCATGCTT
The DNA here is from genome assembly GCA_011799875.1 of Thinopyrum elongatum. NCBI lineage: Eukaryota > Viridiplantae > Streptophyta > Magnoliopsida > Poales > Poaceae > Thinopyrum > Thinopyrum elongatum. The sequence continues at coordinate 345,085,227 of CM022300.1, forward strand.
CTCTGTTTGAGGTCATCAAACTCCCTTTTTTTGATCTTCATAACACTTCTGGGAATGTGCGCCCCACGAAAATTTTCCTTAAATTCTTCCCAGGTGATGTTGTTTTCATTAGGGTGCATGTGTAGGAAATTTTCCCACCATGATGCAGCTGCTCCAGTGAGGTAGTGATGTGCATAAAGTACCTTCTCACGGTCTAAACATTGTGCAATAATTAATTTCCTCTCAATGTCTCGAAGCCAATCATCGGCCTCAAGAGGTTTATCCGTGTGAGAGAAAGTTGGGGGACGTGTCTTTTGTAGTTCAGACAATTTGGAATGCTGCTGGTACGGTTCGCGGTGATTTCCCATGTTGATAATATGGTTCATCATTTCTTGATGATGCTGCTGGCTTTGCTCATAAAGGCGGCATACTTGAGAAAACGCTGCTTCACTGCCTTGCTGACTTGACTGCCCCTGTGTGAAATTGTTACTTGTCTAGGTACCATAATTTTCTTCTGGCGGACTTGGCATGGAACGAGTCCAGGGACGAGGCATTTCCACTCTGGGGTATTTTTGCAGAACTCATGAGAAAAATCTAAGTAGCAAAATAAATAATTTTGCAAAGGCAGAAATTTAAAAACTCCAAGATTTTTCAAGAAAATGCTTGATTGCGCATGGAGAAGGACCGCTTAGTACATATCTTACAAGCAAGCCGTAATTATACAGTACACCACTCAGGATGTGCGTACACATTCCTGACATGTTATTTAGGCTAGTGCACTTCTCCGAGTTCCTACATGATGCGCATACAAACTACTTCTCACCAAGCCTATATACATATAAACATATCATACAAGCTGGTACATCACACGGCTGCTCGGCGCACTCAATCGGAGATGGTAAAAACTTCCCTCGGCCTGCCGAGGGTAAGTCCCAGTGATGCTGGAGACTCAACCACCTCCTCACTAATAGGCTCTAGGCGCGGAGCACTGGGTTGTGGAGCTGGTGCGGGTGCGGCAGGTGGTGCAGCACTGACTGGGGTAGGAGCAATGACTTGGTCAAACTCCTCAGTGGTAGGCAGGCGGCAAGCGATGGCTAAGATGGTAGGTGCATGGGATGCTGAGGACAAGATGTATGATAGTGGTGGTGATGTATGGAGGAGCTCCCTCCTGTTGGTGGCACAGTCCTGAACTGAGTCCATACGAGCAGCCACCAAGTCGTCCACGAGGTTATCAAAAGCTGCCTCGAGAGCTTTGAGATACTCAACAAGCATCTCAATGGCCTCATCTCTCTCTCCCCAAGACCGAGCAAATGCATAATGACAAGTGTATGGCACGTGGCATGGGAGGTAGCAGTACCGACGAGCCTTCATCGAAGGAAGAGCATCCCGGAGACGAGCTATTGCCTCACGGGAGCCATCTGCATGGCATGCCTCTCCGTAGGCATGGCCCTCCCAACAAATCGGAAGTGGCGTGATTCAAAACGCCCTCCCTTGAATTGTACTGCGGCCTGGTGCATAGACACGCTGTTGCTGAGCTTGTGCTGGTGGAGTGTGAACTCCGGACGAGTCGATGGCCCGATCGCGACCTTGGCGATGGAGGTGAGGAGCTTGATAAACCCCTCAGGTACATTGGCGAACACCTGTGACTCATAGTCGCGGCCAGCCATCTACAAAAGTAGACAAAAATTCCAGATAGTCAAATCATAAATTTATGATGACTAACAGAAAATGCTACAATTTGCAAAGTGCTCAATAGCACCAATTACGCTAATAACCGATTAGCGATCGAACCTAGTGGCTTCCTACAGTCAGCCTGGCTCTGATACCAAGGTTGTCAGGACCGGTTTTTCAACAAACATTTATTGAAAAATCGCCCCTTTCGTCAGACCAGTACAGAAAAATCCTTCTTACTGGTAGACAATTCCTTGATATAGAAATCCAGCAGTACTAAATATTTTACAGGGTTGAGCTGAGGCTGCTCAACAATTTATTACAAGTACGCCAATATTACACATAAAGGCGGATATGACACAAAGGGTATGGTGGCATAACTACTGACTCGTAATAAAACTGGTGGTGGATATGTCATAGTGAAGTGGGTGACATGACTCCAAAATCTTACAACTCATCAAGCGCCGGAGTGAGCCTCGATGATTTTATTAGGGTAGCGAAAGCGTATATAATACAAGTGACCAACTCCAGGATCGCAAGGGACTGACTGGGACTCCTCTAGGTGTCGGACTCGCTATCATACTCTTCATCCATAAGATCGCCTTTGTCAACATCTGGCCAAATCAACAAGCTAGGTGAGTACTTTGAATGTACTCACAAGACAGTTTGGACATAAGATATAACAAATGCAAACATGATGCACATGAGCAAATTGGTAATACACACTCAGGTAACAAATTTGCACTGCAAGATAAATAAAAAGGAAGTCAGGCAGTAGTCCTCCCGAAATCCCAATAAAATAGCAGAAGACCGATCGGGTGTCTGAAGCGACGCCTCGAAAGGTAAAAATAAATTAACATGCCGCAGTCGGCCGTCAGGGCGACACCACATAAAGGGCATATACTGAAAAGTAAATGACAGTACGTGCCACAGTCGGACGTCTGAATGCGACATCTCGAAAAGGGCTTATAATGAAAGTAAATGACCAGAATGCCACAGTCGGACGTCTGAGCGACATCACATAAAGGGATTATTTCAAAAGTAAATAACAAGAATGCCACAGTTGGACATACGAGCGACATCACATAAAGGGCTTATATCAAAAGTAAATCACAAGAATGCCACAGTCGGACGTCTGAGCGACATCACATAAAGGGCTTATATTTCATCATTCGAATTCGAGAAGTCCATGGAGGTAGCACCATCCCAAGGAATACTTAGTATATAATAATAAACAGGTTAGTCCATCCACAGGAATAATATTCAGCCAGGTTTACTACTGTCAGTTAACATAATTGTTCTCCAGAGACTGACACTGAGACTGAGACTGACCTGTCAACCAACGTCCTTGACCGTGGACATGGTTACTCGAATGGTTTTGACTCTGTAGAGTTTGTACTCTTTACCCATAGCCAACGGATTTCAGTAGCCACAAAGGACTAGTTCCGTCTATGGTATTTTAGAAGAAAACACATCTAACTAGTACACACCCATTCCACATCCCGATGCCAGGAATCACCCTCGGCAACATTCAAGAAAAACTCTAAGACGGGGAGGCCAAAACCTCGAATAGCATGGGATGAAATTTATACCGCGCGCTCTAAGGGGTGCCCCCCTCTTGGTCCCAACCGGAAACACCCATGCCCCCTGACCGGATGACAGGCTTTAATCCAGGGCCATGGAACCCTCATCACGGCCCCTCTATTTGGTGTGTACATGGAAAGAGGTTTGCAACTTACCAAACCGCATTCTTTGCAGAAAACATATGGCAGCACGAAAAGAAGGCGAACGGGAACAAGACTCGATCTATGTCAACACTGGAGTTAAATAGTTTGTTATAGAACTGGCATGCTCCAACAATACCAGCTTGCAACCTACCATTCCACCACATGATTAGGTTGTTTCACCGTCTTATGAACACATCAAGTGTTGTAGCTCACTTGCAACTTACCTTGCATGAAATATCACATTCAACAAATGCTTATATAAACATGCCATGAGAAAACCACTCAAGAAAACATGAAAAACACTCATCATATCAAAGGTTCAAACATGCTTGCCTGGTTCGGAGTAGTCGGAGTCTAGCTCGGTGAAGTTGGCGGCACCGTTACATCTTTCGGTATCTACGTTACATAAAAATATCGAATTCTAACGTAAATACCGTGCGTGCATAAGAATTGTTCCAAATATTTTTCAAATAAATATTGTAAAAAACTAGACAGAAAAATAGAGATGACAGAAAAAGAATCAACTCAAAACCATCTTTTGTTAAAAAGTTATAAAGGTTTTAGTCCAGGGACTATTCTGTTATAAACAGAAAACTTTCCAGGGGCTAGTTTTGAAAAAACAGAAAACGCTTCGGATGAAAATATGTCAACCAGACGAGAAAACGTATTCTGCCCGAAGGCGTTTTCAGAAAATGGTTCGAGAAGACGAGGAGAGGCTGTCGAGGGGGTCCAACATGTCAGGTTTAAAAATAGAGCTCGCCGGCGCCAGAAGCAAACGGTGCGCCAGCGACGATCGACAGCGAACTAGAGGAGGGCAAGGGGATGGTTGTACTCACGGGACAATTCCGCGTCGGTGGGTGGTGGAAGGAGAAGTCGAGGAGCACGACGTCGACGGCCACTTCCTCTCCGGCGGACGGCGGCGTCGGGCGATGAGGGATCTCGCCGAGGAGGGCTGCTATCACCGAATTAGAGCTCAGGTTAGAATAGGTGGTGGACTAGGAGGTTGCTGACCAAAATTGAGCTCAGGAGATAGAGCAACCAAAGCGAATCGTGCTGGCACCCAAAGCGGATCGAGGCGGCCGGAGCTGAGGGAGATGACCTCCCCGAGGTCCTCCTGGTAGTTGGGCGAGGCTCTGGGGATGAGGTGGAGTGGTACTGAGCTGCTAAGTGGCTCGGGAGCCTCTATTTATAGGCAGGCGAGGTGGGTGCGGTGACCAAAATATCTCCGGCGAGAAATTACGGCGATGTGGTGGTCGAGCTGGAGTTTAGGCGACTAGGCAGCTGCGGATTGGTTCACCGGTTCCATCCTTGGCTTAAGCTTGGTCCAACTTGGGCGATACTCCAGGTTCTCGACGGAACGGCCTCACGGGCACGTCGGCGGTAGAGAGCGCGCTCTGCGCTTCTCAGGCCACGGCGATGGTTCTGCAGCCCGCCCAGCGAAGAGGACGGCCACGCGGAGGCTCAGGGTGGTGTGGGCGGTGCTGGACGGCGCCGCTCCTTGCTAAGTTCTCTGGCGACCGCAGCGGGCATCGCTTCCGCCGCTCACGGGGCTGATGTACTCCCTGCCAGGTCACCGGTGACCAGGGGAAGACGCCAACCGACCGCGCGGCCACTGGATAAGAAGAAGGAACAAGGAACATGGCGCCACTGCAGTTACTGGCGAGATTGACGTCGAAGCTCTGAAGAAAACGACACTGACTCTGAAGATTAAACACTGAACTCTGAACCTTGACAGGAACAGTGCCGGCCAACTGCTCGACGAAATGTTTGATGCACGTGGACAATTTTTCTTGAGCTAAAACTTGGAGGGGTGGTCTCTTGATGCATCCAGAGACTACCTGAATTTTCTCAGAATTTTTAGAAAGGGAAAAGAATGAATTTCACCAAAAATAGCAAATTTGGTCCAGACTTGCAGGAAACAAATTTTGAAAAAATTGAACTGTGGACCAGCAGCTCTTGATGGATCTAGGTTGAGGGTACCAAGGAGTAGCTAGGGTAATTTACTTGGGGTCAAAGCTCAAAGGAATTTGGCACTTCCTTTGTAAATCCCAAGGGTCCAAATAAAAGACAGAAAATGATTTGATGATGAAATAAATAGAAATAAAATCTAAAAGAGGTTGAAACTTGCTGGAATTGGACGCTTGGCTTGACCCAAAGTAGGGAGGAGGGTTTAGGAAGAAAATTTACAACATAGGTCATGGCAAGAGAGCAACATAAGAGTATTTTTGAATAGGGAAAGATAAATACAAAAATTATAGAAATTCTTTTTAATAAAAGAAAAAGTAAAACAACCCAAGAGTATTTGTGTTGAACCAACACATGTTGAAAAACCCTCAAGACCAGAATCAAGATTGAGAAGGACTCATAAAATATTTGTCATCGAAAGGATTTGAGAAGGAGAGTCCCTCTTTAGAAAAAAAAAATCAAATAACCTCCTTTAAATCAAATAAAGAATTTGAAAAAAATCGAACCAAAATTTTGGGGTGTTACATGCGGGCTACTCATTTTTTGCTCCGAGAGGTTGCGGGCGTCTGGCTCTGCCACGATGGCCTCTGAAAACGCAGGCCCATGTACGCATCCGAGAAACGTATGTAATGAGGATTTCTAGCGAACGATCTTGTTAAGGAGGCAAAGCAAGTGTTGCCCTTTACAAATTAAGTTAGGCGGTAAACTTACAGCCCGTCACGCTGGCGTCACCCCAACACATGGTCGATCCGGCCCGCCGCTCACCGAAGGGACGCACATCAGCTTGGTGTGTCACTAACACGTGCGACCGCATGTAAGAAGTAGCACCAACACACGGTTGGTCCGGCCCACCGCTTAGCATGAATAGACGGTATGTCCGGCCCGCCGCTCACCGAAGCGACGCGCATCGGCTTGGTACATCACTTATGTTTGACCGCATGTGAGCTTTAGCAAACCGACAGGCGAGGCTCCCCCTCCTACCACATGCCAAAAGCCCGGCCTTTTATTGTAGATCCCTTTAAAAAAAATGAAGATCGCACATAGGAGCAGACCATGGTAGTTGCGAACACTTGACTCGCAGTTTCATGGGTAGGGGAGGGGTGTGCTGTGGCAGTTTTGTAATATGCCGCGGCACTTCTTTTTCTTTTGCTATGTACGTGCAATAACTGGCACCATCGGATACATATCTTACGGTTATTGGGGCGTTTGCCAGGAATAGCCTCGTGGCGAGCTATTGACTAGTCTTTTTTTCACACGCATTACATCGACACATATCATCTCTCTCCCTCTTTCCCACGCACACACCTAGTCTCTCGGGACTTCTCGCATGCACCATCTCTAGCCCTCTAGGTCGACGCCACCCACATACACTTGTACTCTGTGTTTAGTACGTTGTACATGAAGAGAAGAGGTGCACGCACGCAATCATCCTCTCTGACACACGCATCTGTAGCTATGAATTGTAGTCTTCTCAACCATCCGATTGGCTCTATCATAGGTTCATGTTCCTCCTTGGCCTTGAGATTGAGAAGTTTAAAACACAAAGGCTAAGCTGGAGGCGCGAGGTTTTGTTAATGTGCGGGCCGCACACGGCACCAACACGACACGAGCTTCGTCTGCCTGGTGCGCAGTCGGGTGAGTACTACTAGTAGTACTACTACTTTGATGTGTCGTGTCAACTCGCAGAAGTATGCAACACTTCCTTAACAAACAAGCATATAAGCAGCTTATACTCCTTACCCAAAGGATCTTTATACCCAACAGACACAAAATATCCCTTCGACTGTTGGAAATTACTTTAACTGCTGATCTGATGTCGAAGTAATTGCTGCATCGCCACCAAAATCTACCATCTCTTAAGCTAAAGTAGACCAAGCTAAACCGTATATTAGCATATTACTATTTACTAAGATAAATAGAAGGCACTGTAGAATCATTTAGGAGGTGAGCTTGTCAATCTGAATGTGGAGGGGCACCGTCCTCGACAACCCAGCCCCGGCCAGCAGCTTGGGCGGCACTGTGAAGAAGGTCAGGTCGTGCAAGGCAACGGTGATGGTGCCGGGCTCCTTACTGCCTGTCACCTTGATTTCCACCTTCATGGTGTCGGTCCTGCCTTTGGGCTCCCCCGGTGGGCCGTTCACCCACACCTTGGCCGTGTAGTGCGGCGGTGGTGACGCCCCCGCTCTGATTCAGACGACCGACATGGCGATAGGCGCGCCGATGTCGAGCACGCCGCTGACAACAAAAAACGCACGGTCGTCCTCCTCCGCGAACAGCAAGCACCACGGCTCCGACACCGGCACTTGCAGCTGGAGCACCTTTCCGTACTGGACCCTATGCACGAGCATGGGATGCACGATGCTGATGTGTTGGGGAAGAGCAGGCGGTGGGCCCGCATACCTGCAGACAAGCATGGGTCATTTGCAGGGCGTGGGCGGACACACGCTCTGGTGACCGGCGAGCTTGTGGTATGTGACGTAGAGCCCACAACCTTCGTGCAGGCACTCCACGCTCACCGAGGAGAGGAATGTGTCAATCGCTGTGTTGCGCACGTCGAAGCCGCAGCCGTGCTCGCATTTCTGGCACTGCCGCTGGTTCCCGTGGCGCTTGCTGCGGCAGTCCGCGCAGGCCAGGTGCCCTCCCTTGCACTGCACAAATCAATCGAATAGCACATCAATCAAGAAACCTGCACCTTGCTTGATCAGCCGAACGTACGAGATGTATTCTATCCTTGTACACTGGAGGCTTCAAGGGGCGGTGGCACAAGGGGCAGTAGAGCAAGGTCAGGTCCATAGAGACCTCCATCGTCGGGTCCTATTCCATTGGCATGATCTCGCCCTCCTCATGCACCACCATCTCTCGCTTTAGGGCCGGGGCATTAGAAAGTTTTACCATCACGCATTAAATCAACACATGAAAGTACCAAAAGGAAAGTCATGGCATGCATGCATGCGTTGTAATTAATGCATCAGTATACGGAAATTATTGAAATATATCCAATGCACTGCTTTGATGTGTTGCGTCAACTCGTACAACAATGAGAAGCTTGATTATAACGCCCTCTTCCTCGCCCATGAGCATGGTGGCTCGCAGGACTAGGAGAAGCTTTCGCTACACACTCTCCCTCCCGCACGCGGTGGACAAGCAGTAGTTCATTCGGGGTCAAATGGCCAGAAGTATACTAATAGTACTCCACTGTAGTAGTACCATCATTGTTCGACTTCCCGAAGAGGTGAAGAACCAAGCGCAACCCAAATGCTCGTCTGGCAGTTTCATGTGTAGGGGAGGTAGTATAGTAACATAGTCTAGGATAGTGTGTAGCATGCCTCTAAGCTTAAAATCGTTGGAGTCGGCTCCATGCTATGAGGCCGTCTCGAAGAATTTTTTTGATTAAAATAATCTTCTGGCCCTACCTATCATCCTGGTGATTGTAGTTTGCATGCTGATCTAGTTAAGAGAGGAATATATATTTTAATTTATGGCAGGGTAAATCTTAGAGGTTGCAGCAAATATTGTACACTGCGGGTCTTTTAGCCAAGTTTAGAGGCAAGCATGTGGGGCCCGTGCTATGATGTGTCGCATCAACTTGTACAACAAGGAGAAGCTTTTGCTTACTACCACAAGCTCTCCCTCCCCCACGCGGTGGACGGACATGAAGGAGTTGATTCGGTACTATAGAAGTAGTAACATCATTGTTCGACTTCTCGAAGAGGTGAAGAGCCAAGCGCGACCTGAACATGGCAGATGCGAACGCTCGCGTGGCAGTCTTATGTGTAGGGGTGGGGGTGTGGTGTGGTAGTTTTGTGGCAATTATTTTCTATTGTTGTTTGCGTCCAATAGGTGCCACCGTCGGATGCAGATCTTATGGTTATTGTGGCGATTGCTAGTTATAGTCATCTTACGAAAATCAAATAATCCCAAAAGAACCCGACCACGTTTCTCGTTTCTAGATATGAATAGGAATCAACCAATAAGAGATGTGGGCCGTGTATGTTTTTAAAGCCTTGAGACGTACCTAGCACGTCATGCAGTGGTCAGTTCATTGCATGCAATGGTATTAATAAGCAAATACTCCCTTCGTTCCTAAATATTTGTCTTCCTAGAGATTTTAACAAGTGAGTACTCCCTCCATCCTTAAAAGAGTGTACTTCCAACTTTGCTGGAGGGTCAAATTACCTCAAAGTTTGACCGAGTTTGTGCAAAAATATCTCAATGCTTGTGAAACCAAACAAGTATATGAGAAAAATATATTTTATCATGAATCTAATGCTACTAATTTGATGGCATAAATATTGGTCTATTATTGTATAAATACGGTCAAACATAAAAAGTTTGACTTTCCAAAAATGTTGGAAGTACACTCTTTCAAGGACGGAGGGAGTACACCGTAAATGAGTACATATGGAGCAAAATGGGTGAAGCTACACCGTAAATATTTTGGAACGGGGGGAGTAAATATTAAGTTCTCTCCTTTTCCTCTCTGCCTTGGTCGAGATGCACAATATTGAGTTCTACTACTGACTAGTCTCTTTTTGACACGCATTTACGTTGATATGGCTTGAATGCCAACGAGGGAGAGGGTAGCGGTTCCCGAAATGTTGAACGGTCAATGATGCCTCCTCATTCAATTAGCACGCAGAGCGAAGTAATTGGAGAAGCAGAATGGAGCCAGCATGATGTGAATGCAACGCGGTTTGGACTCTCATATAAAGGCACCCCACCACTCCAATCCATCTACTCCTAGTCTCTGCGCAACAGTGCTCACTTCAATCCAAGACCAAGACCAAGTGACCAGAAGACACAAGCACCCATGGCGTCGATGGAAGCGATCGGCAGTCGGCTCTGCCAGATCATCCAAGACGCCGGCCTGCCGCGCCACACCGCGCAGCATTTCCAAATGGTGCTAGCGACCGCCGGCGTCATAGCCCTCGTCGACGCCGGCTTCGCCTCTCGCATGGGTGAGATGATGGTTCGCTCCATCCATAAGTTCATCGCTGTCAAGAAGCGCACTGACGACCTTGTCGTACTCCTCTAGCCCGTGCTCCCAGGCTCCTTGTTGCCTGCCACCCTCATCGGCCTCCAAGGTGACGAACTCTTTGAAGCACTGGTGGCCCTGCAGCTCCCGGAGGTCACGACGAAGAATGTGCACCTCAAGGCCGCGCTCGCCGCACAGCGCCTCGCCATGCAAGAAATCGTCGACCTGCACATCCACGTCTACAAGGAAATCATCTACATAGGCCACTACAAGGCCAGCGAGGACAGCAAGACGTTGGCCTTCTTCCACTGGCTGGAATCTTTGGACGCCATTGTTCGGAAGCATGTTGACCTGGCCATGAAAGTTGCTGCTACTTAGCAGCCGTTTAGTGGGCCGGCGCCCTGAGTCGAGGTGGAGGAGGATGTCGATGGATGCATCTTTCTTCTTGCCTCATGTAACTAGCACTGCATCGCCTCGTGGCCTTAATGTGTTAGTGTATGGCATTTTTATTCCGATCGTGAATGACATGTGTGATCCCTTGCTCTTATTTGGCGTTAATTATATGTAGTATCACTGTCTTCGTCCTGGTTTATTAGTCCCTTTTGTAATTTGTGCTAAATTTTGACCAAATATTTAACTGACAAAATGTTAGTGCATGTCAAGAAAAATTATATCGTTGGATTCGTATTTGAACATAGGTTTCAATGATATAATTTTGGTGAAATGCTTGAACATTTTGTTAGTCAAATTTATGGTGAAAATTTGGCACAGATTACGATCAGGACCAATAAACCAGGACGGAGGTAGATTGGTCACCATCACTTGTTGTGCCAAATTTTGACTTTAGCTTTAAGTACGAGACCCAAGCTACATGGAGGGAGTATATATATTGGCGCAACACCCAAAATTATATACGGAGTATTCAAAACTGAGCGTTACTACATGTCACGAGTTCAAAATGAGAAAGTGGAAGAAGTACTGCACGCCTGTGCCGTTCACGTCGCACCCCACACTATCGTTTCGGCCCGCCGCTCAGCGCGCATTGGCTTGGCATTTTCTATCTACAAGTTAAAAAGGTAAAGACTGCCGCGTTCGCGTCGGACCCCCACACGGTTTGTCTGGCACGCCGCTCATGCTAGGGAACACTTGTTGTCTTAGCATTGTCACTGTCAGGTGGGGCCGTAGTTGAGCAAACCGACTATCGGCAAATCCCCACCCCGCCTACCATGCGTCGACTGAGTTAGAATTAGGAGAGAGAAACGAGGGAGAAGAGCTAGCTGTAGCACGGACGCTGTTGTCAGATGGGACTGGTGTTGCTAGAATAGGAGTACTGAGTACTCATACGTCTAGTACCACTAGTTTGGTGTGTGCGACCTATACCTGTCATCACTTTAGGTCTCCTGTTCGAACCGCAACTACGCTTCATACACATAATTTTTCACGCATTTTCCTCCTATATGTACTTCTAGACTATTTCCACGTGCTTCCTTTCGCCGACATGTGGGACATAGAGCATCTGGGTCGTAGTGCATGCACGACTTGGAGCATATGCATCCATGCCGGTGTACTTTACATTTCACACCTGACGAGTTACATGCAAACCCCCCGCAGAAGAATAAATAAATAAATGAATTACTACATGCAAACCGGATTATTTTCATAGAAACCAGAGCACGTTCATTAAATTTTGGAGGTAACACATTGAAAAAAAATGACCGGACGTAAACCAGTCTAAGGGCCTCTTTGATTCGCAGGATACTGAAAACACAGGAATGGGGAAAGTATGATGGCGATGAACCGAGAGGAGGAGGAAGAGGAGGAGTACTATACATGCTAGAGACTGGACTGTAGTACATTGTTTTTTATGGCCATATCACCACATTGTTTTCTATGGCCTATCGCCTGCTGGTTCACTGGGTTGTCGTGTTTCGCACTCCTCCGACGTGAGTAGTAGTATATACTAGTACTACGTACTACCTCCGTCCTGGTTTATAGGTCACCTTTGTAGTTTGTGCCAAATTTTGACCAAAGATTTAGCTAACAAAATATTAATGCATGTCAACAAAAATTATATCATTGGATTCGTATTTGAACATAGTTTTCAATGATATAATTTATGGTAACATGCATGAACATTTTGGTAGTTCAATCTATAGTCAAAATTTGACACGAAATACAATGGGGACCAATAAACCACACTCTAACTTAGCTAGAGGTTAGAGTAGCTCCTGGCTAACCCTAAACTAACTCTAGCCAAAGAGGTGTTCGGATGACAGGGTTAGATTGACAATAAATGCTTTAGGAGAACTAGCTCCAATTAGCACCTCTTGGGTGGGATAGTTTTTTTGGGTGGGTTAAATGCAACTAGCTCAAGCTAGCCCTCATGTTTGGATACTTTACGGCAAATTTGAGCCGAAACTAGCTCAAACTAAGTTGTTCCCGACGCCAACACCTCTTATATATCCCCAAACTTCCAGAACAAAACCTAGATCAGGAGTTCCGCCGCCGCAGGCCTCTGTAGCCACCAAAAACCAATCGGGACCCTATTCCGACACCCTGCTGGAGGGGGAAACCATCATCGGTGGCCATCTTCATCATCCCGGCTCTCTCCATGATGAGGAGGGAGTAGTTCACCCTCGGGGCTGACGGTATGTACCAGTAGCTATGTGTTTGATCTCTCTCTCTCTCTCATGTTCTTGATTTGGCACGATCTTGATGTACCGCGAGCTTTGCTATTATTGTTGGATCTTATGATGTTTATCCCCCTCTACCTTCTTGTAATGGATTGAGTTTTCCCTTTGAAGTTATCTTATCGGATTGAGTCTTCAAGGATTTGAGAACACTTGATGTATGTCTTGCATGTGTTTATCTGTGGTGACAATGGGATATTCATGTGATCCACTTGATGTATGTTTTGGTGATCAACTTGCAGGTTCTGTGACCTTGTGAATTATGCATAGGGGTTGGCACACGTTTTCGTCTTGACTCTCCGGTAGAAACTTTGGGGCACTCTTTGAAGTTCTTTGTGTTGGTTTGAATAGATGAATCTGAGATTGTGTGATGCATATCGTATAATCAAACCCGCGGATACTTGTGGTGACATTGGAGTATCTAGGTGACATTAGGGTTTTTGTTGTTGTGTGTCTTAAGGTGTTATTTTAGTACGAACTCTAGGGCTGTTTGTGACACTTATAGGAATAGCCCAATAGATCGATCAGAAAGAATAACTTTGAGGTGGTTTTGTACCCTACAATAATCTCTTCGTTTGTTCTCCGCTATTAGTGACTTTGGAGTGAATCTTTGTTGCACATTGAGGGATTGTTATATGATTCGATTATGTTATCATTGTTGAGAGAACTTGCACTAGTGAAAGTATGAACCCTAGGCCTTGTTTCGAAGCATTGCATTACCGTTTTCGCTCACTTTTGTTACTAGCTACCTTGCTGTTTTCATATTTCCAGATTACAAAAACCTATATCTACTATCCATATTGCACTTGTATCACCATCTCTTCACCGAAGTAGTGCACCTATATAATTTACCATTGTATTGGGTGTGTTGGGGACACAAGAGACTCTTTGTTATTTGGTTGCAGGGTTGTTTGAGAGAGACCATCTTCATCCTACGCCTCCCACGGATTGATAAACCTTAGGTCATCCACTTGAGGGAAATTTGCTACTATCCTACAAACCTCTGCACTTGGAGGCCCAACAACATCTACAAGAAGGTTGCGTAGTAGACATCAAGCTCTTTTCTAGCGCCGTTGCCGGGGAGGCTAGGTAAGCGGCACTCACATCCCGTCAACGAAGCTCTTTTCTGGCGCCGTTGCCGGGGAGGTGAGTGCTTGAAGGTATATCTTTAGATCTTGCAATCGAATCTTTTAGTTTCTTGTTTTATCACTAGTTTAGTCTACAAAAGAAAACTACAAAAAAATGGAATTAAGGTTGAATCATATGCTTCATCTTTTTTAATGTCTTTCGTGAAAATAAGGATTCCGATAATTGTGCTCAATTGCTAGAAGAAGAAGTCTATAAAATGATTGGCACTAAATTTTTGAATGATGAGCATGATTGCAATGTTGTTAGTATGAATTCCTTGAATATCCATGATGCTAATGATATGCAAAGCCACAAGCTTGGGGATGCTATGTTTGATGTAGATGATATTTTTAGTCCCCCAAGTTTTGATGAGAATATTTATTATGATGATAGCATGCCTCCTATTTATGATGATTATATTGATGAAAGTGGGTTTGGAAGAGTGTCAACTTTAGGTAGTATTGATCCCACTATTTTGGAGGGTGTTGATTCTTATTTTAATAATGATGAAAGTGGATTTGGAGAGGTCATGACTTTATTTAGTGATGAATCCACTATTTTGGAAGAGGTTCCAATTGATTATGAGAATAAAGTTGCTATATATGATGATTATTGTGATGACATGTATGCTATAAAGAATAATGATAACCATGAAACTTGTCATCATGATTTTTGTTTTCAATTGGATTATGCCTCACATGATAGTTATTTTGTTGAGTTTGCTCCCACTACTATTCATGAGAATAAACTTGTTTAAATTCACTGGAACATGGAAAAACTCTAAATTTTTTTTACAGAGAATTGATATACAAATTGTATATGTTGTCCTAATTTTTCAGAATTATTGGAGTTACAGAAGTATGACCTAAATTCAGATCTTTACAGACTGTTCTGTTTTTGACAGATTCTGTTTTCGATGCATAGTTTGCTTGTTTCTTAGTTTCTATGGCTTATATTGCTCAATATAAATTGTAGAAATGATAGAGTACAGTAGGTATCAGGTGATAAAATTTTTGAATCTTGTCTTGACAGTACCAAAGTGAATGATTTGTTTTATCATACTAACCCATCTCACGAAGTTCCGTTAAGTTTTGTGTGATTGAAGTTTTCAAGTTTTGGGTGAGATATCGATATGAGGAGAATAAGGAGTGACAAGACCCTAAGCTTGGGGATTCCCAAGGCACCCCAAGGTAATATTCAAGGAAGATCCAAGCAACTAAGCTTGGGGATGCCCCGGAAGGCATCCCCTCTTTCGTCTCTAACATTATCGGTAACCTTACTTGGAGCTATATTTTTATTCGTCACATGATATGAGTTTTTCTTGGAGCGTCATTTTATTTTATTAATATTTACTTGCTGTTATTTATAGTAATGTTTTTCATCTTTTATTTCAATAAAAGTGTCAAGTTTAGCCTTTACCATGCTTATTTTGCAAGTCTATATGTTGCTGTTTTGAAAACAGAAAGTTTTCTATCGTTGTCTGAATTCTTCTGGAAAGTCAGAACATGGTAAAACCTTGAAATTTTTACACAATGAGTTACAACAAATTTTCTACAGTTGGTAAATTTTCAGAATTTTTGGAGTTAGGGAAGTATGACTACAATTGCACTATTTACAGACTGTTCTGTTTTGACAGATTGCTGTTATATTTGCATTGTTTGCATATGGTTGCTTGTTTAATGATTCTATTTCAAGATAGGAGTATTAAATATGCAGAGGCATTTAGTATGCAATGTTAAATAATAATTTTAGTGATTTGCTACAATAGAGAATGATAAGGTTTTGCATTTGATTTATACTAACTTATCTCACGAGTTCTTGTTGAGTTTTGTGTGGATGAAGTTTTTTAAGATTTAGGGAAACCGTGATAAAAAAGGAATTAAGGAGACACAAAAGCTCAAGCTTGGGGATGCCCAAGGCATCCCTAGTTAATATTTCAAGAAGTCTCAAGCATCTAAGCTTGGGGATGCCCCGGTTGGCATCCCACCTTTCTTCTTCAACAATCATCGGTTAGTATTGGTTGAGCCTAAGTTTTTACTTCTTCACATGATGTGTGCTATTTTTAGAATGTCATTTTATTTTGTTTTGCTTGCTGTTTGAATAGTATCCCAAGATCTTAATTTCTTAAATGTTAGAGAGTCTTCACATAGTTACATAATTATTCGACTACTCATTGGTCTTCACTTATATCTTGTGGAGTAGTTTGTCATTTGGTCTAGTACTTCACTTATATCTTCTAGAGCACGGCGGTGGTTTTATTTTGAAGAAATTGTTGAACTCTCATGCTTCACTTATATTATTTTGAGAGTCTCTCTATACAGCATGGTAATTTGCTTAGGCTATGAATTTAGTCCTAATATGATGGGCGTGCAAGAGGGATATAATAAAAACTTTCATATAAAGTGCATTGAATACTATGAGAAGTTTGATTCCTTATGATTGTTTTGAGATATGAAGATGGTGATATTAGAGTCATGCTAGTGAGTAGTTGTGAATTTGAGAAATACTTATGTTAAGGTTTGTGAGTCTCGTAGTATGCACGTATGGTGAACCGTTATGTAACGAAGTTGGAGCATGAGATATTTTTTGATTGTCATCCTTTGTGTGGAGGTCGGGATCGCACGATGGTTAACTCCTACCAACCCTTCCCCTAGGAGCATGCGTCTAGTACTTGGTTTCGATAGCTTCTAGATTTTTGCAATAAGTATGTGAGTTCTTTATGACTAATGTTGAGTCCATGGATTATACGCACTCTCACCCTTCCACCTTTGCTAGCCTCTCTAGTGCCGCGCAATTTTCGCCGGTACCATAAACCCACCATATACCTTCCTCTAAACAGCCACCATACCTACCTATTATGGCATTTCCATAGTCATTCCGAGATATATTGCCATGCAACTTTCCACCGTTCCGTTTATTATGACACCCATCATCATTGTCATATTGCTTTGCTTGATCATGTAGTTGACATCATATTTGTGGCAAAGCCACCTTTCATCATTTTTTTATACATGTCACTCTTGAGTCATTGCACATCCCGGTACACCGCTGGAGGCATTCTTATAGAGTCATATTTTGTTCTAGTATCGAGTTGTAATTTTTTAGTTGTAAGTAAATAGAAGTATGATGATTTTCAATATTAGAGCATTGTCCCATGTGAGGAAAAAAATAAAAAAAAGGAGAAATAAAAAAAAGCGAAAAAGAGAAAAGAGAAAAGAAAAAAAGAAGAAAGAAAAAAAAGAAAAAGAAAAAGAAAAAAAAGAATGAGAGAAAAAGAGAGAAGGGGCAATGTTACTATCTTTTTCCATACTTGTGCTTCAAAGTAGCACCATGATTTTCATGATAGAGAGTCTCCTATGTTGTCACTTTCATATACTAGTGGGAATTTTTCATTATTGAACTTGGCTTGTATATTCCAATGATGGGCTTCCTCAAATTGCCCTAGGTCTTCATGAGCAAGCAAGTTGGATGCACACCCACTTAGTTTTCTTTTGAGCTTTCGTAAACTTATAGCTCTAGTGCATCTGTTGCATGGCAATCCCTACTCACTCACATTGATATCTATTGATGGGCATCTCCATAGCCCATTGATACGCCTAGTTGATGTGAGACTATCTCCCTCTTTTTGTCTTCTCCACAACCACCTTCTATTCCACCTATATTGCTATGTCCATGGCTCACGCTCATGTATTGCGTGGAAGTTGAAAAAGTTTGAGAATACTAAAGTATGAAACAATTGCTTGGCTAAAACAGGGGTTGTGCATGATTTGAGTATTTTGTGTGATGAAGATGGAGCACTGCCAGACTATATGATTTTGTAGGGATAGCTTTCTTTGGCCATGTTATTTTGAGAAGACATAATTATCTTGTTAGTATGCTTGAAGTATTATTGTTTTTATGTCAATATTAAACTTTTGTTTTGAATCATACGGATCTGAACATTCATGCCACAATAAAAAAAATTACATGGATAAATATGTTAGGTAGCATTCCACATCAAAAAATCTGTTTTTATCATTTACCTACTCGAGGACGAGCAGGAATTAAGCTTGGGGATGCTTGATACGTCTCCAACGTATCTATAATTTTTGATTGTTCCATGCTATCATATTACCTATCTTGGATGTTTTATATGCATTTATATGCTATTTTATATGATTTTTGGGACTAACCTATTAACCTAGAGCCCAGTGCCAGTTTCTGTTTTTTCATTGTTTTTGAGCTTCGCAGAAAAGGAATATCAAACGGAGTCCAATTGACCTGAAAATCCATGGAGAATATTTTTGGAGAATATAAAAAATACTGGAATGAGAAGTTATCCAAGAGGAGTCCCGAGGCCACCACAAGGGTGGAGGGTGCGCCCCCTACCTTGTGGCTGCCTCGTGGGTCCCCCTGACTTGTTCCCGACGCCAACACCTCTTATATATCCCCAAACTTCCAGAACAAAACCTAGATCGGGAGTTCCGCCGCCGCAGGCCTCTGTAGCCACCAAAAACCAATCGGGACCCTGTTCCGGCATCTTGAAGGAGGGGGAAACCATCACCGGTGGCCATCTTTATCATCCCAGTGCTCTCCATGATGAGGAGGGAGTAGTTCACCCTCAGGGCTGAGGGTATATACCAGTAGCTATGTGTTTGATCTCTCTCTCTCTTGTGTTCTTGATTTGGCACGATCTTGATGTACGGCGAGCTTTGCTATTATAGTTGGATCTTATGATGTTTCTCCCCCTCTACCTTCTTGTAGTGGATTGAGTTTTCCCTTTGAAGTTATCTTATCGGATTGAGTCTTTAAGGATTTGAGAACACTTGATGTATGTCTTGCATGTGTTTTATCTGTGGTGACAATGGGATATTCACGTGATCCACTTGATGTATGTTTTGGTGATCAACTTGCGGGTTCTGTGACCTTGTGAACTTATGCATAGGGGTTGGCACACGTTTTCGTCTTGACTCTCTGGTAGAAACTTTGGGGCACTCTTTGAAGTTCTTTGTGTTGGTTTGTATAGATGAATCTGAGATTGTGTGATGCATATCGTATAATCAAACCCGTGGATACTTGTGGTAACATTGGACTATCTAGGTGACATTAGGGTTTTGGTTGATGTGTGTCTTCATGTGTTATTTTAGTACGAACTCTAGGGCTGTTCGTGACACTTATAGGAATAGCCCAATAGATCGATCAGAAAGAATATCTTTGAGGTGGTTTCGTACCCTACAATAATCTCTTCGTTTGTTCTCCGCTATTAGTGACTTTGGAGTGACTCTTTGTTGCACGTTGAGGGATTGTTATATGATCCGATTATGTTATCATTGTTGAGAGAACTTGCACTAGTGAAAGTATGAACCCTAGGCCTTGTTTCGAAGCATTGTAATACCGTTTTCGCTCACTTTTGTTACGAGTTACCTTGCTATTTTTATATTTTCAGATTACAAAAACCTATATCTACTATCCATATTGCACTTGTATCACCATCTCTTCGCCGAACTAGTGCACCTATACAATTTACCATTGTATTGGGTGTGTTGGGGACATAAGAGACTCTTTGTTATTTGGTTGCAGGGTTGTTTGAGAGAGACCATCTTCATCCTACGCCTCCCTCGTATTGATAAACCTTAGGTCATCCACTTGAGGGAAATTTGCTACTGTCCTACAAACCTTTGCACTTGGAGGCCCAACAACGTCTACAAGAAGAAGGTTGCGTAGTAGACATCACAATGCTAATCATCTATCAAAGTGCGCTGCGGAAAAACTCCTTGTGGAACCAGGGACTTTTGTTCTCCATCTGACTCAACCCTCCGTATCCCCGGCAACAATGGCCAGGAAGAAGAGGAAACTGGACTCCGGCAAGCCTCTTCGGACAGAGCTTCCCAGAGCCCCCGGCAGAAAGCTTGGCGGGAACAACTCCCCTTCGATTGGTGAGCTGCACCCTCCCGCCAAACTACCAATCTTTGCGGTCAAGGAGTGCGCTCCCACGAATGAGGAGGTGCCGCTGGTCCTCGTTGCCGAGCCTCATGCTCCAACTTGGGCGCGGCACATAGTCCATTTCCTCCAAACAGGAGAATTTCCCGAAGATCAAGAAGAAGCTGAAAGAGTAGCCCGGAGGGCCAGTATGTATCAGTTCGTTGACGACACGCTATACAGAAGAAGGCCCAACGGAGCGAAATAGAAGTGCATTTGCCGGGAAGAAGAAAAGGAAGTGTTGGCAGAGATACACAAGGGTATATGCGGCTCCCACATTGGATCAAGGGCCCTGGTTGGAAAAGCCTTCCGGCAAGGTTTTTACTGGCCCACGGCACTCCAAGATGCAATTGAGCTAGTCACCAAATGTGAAGCCTGCCAGTTCCACTCCACAATATCCATCAGCCTGCCCAAGCTCTCCAGACGATCCCTTTGTCATGACCCTTCTCGGTCTGGGGGCTTGACATCTTGGGGCATGAGGCTCGGCATCGTGTCGGGTCTGGGGGCTTGACATCTTGATAGCTGACTGTCAATCCCCCAGACCGAGAAGGGCCATGACAAAGGGATCGTCTGAGGAGATTAGGCAGGCTGATGGATGTTCTTGGAGTGGAACTGGCAGGCTTCACATTTGGTGACGAGCTCAACTGCATCTTGGAGGGCTGTGGGCCAATAGAAACCTTGCCGGAAGGCTTTTCCAACCAGAGCCCTTGATCCAATGTGTGAGCTGCACATACCCTTGTGTACCTCTGCTAATAGTTCCTTTCCTTCCTCCCGGCAAATGCACTTCAATTTCACACCATTGGGCCTCCTTCTGTACAATGTGTCGTCAATGAACTGATACATACTGGCCCTCCGGGCTACTCTATCAACTTCTTCTTGCTCTTCGGGGAGTTCTCCGGTTTGGAGGAAATGGACTATGTGCCATGCCCAGGTTGGGGCCAGGGGCTCGGCAACAAGGACCAGCGGCACCTCCTCATTCGCAGGAGCGCACTTCTCGTGTGCAGGGACCGGTGGTCTGGCGGGATGGTACAGCTCACTGATTGAAGTGGAGTTGTTCCCGCCAAGCTCTCTGCTGGGAGCCTCGGGAGGCTCTGACGGGTGAGGCTTGCCGGAGTCTAGTTTCCTCCTCTTTCTAGCCATTGTTGCCAGGGATACGGAGGGCTGAGTCAGATGGAGAACAAAAGTCCCTGGTTCCACAGGGAGTTTTTGCACAACGCACTTTGACAGATGATCAGCAATGCTATTTTCCACACGGGGCACGTGCTCTGTTTGCAATCCATCAAAGCGCTCCTCCAACTTTCTCACTTCCTCGACGTATGCCTCCATCAATGGACTTTGGTAATCCTTGTTGACTTGTCTCACCACAAGTTGTGAATCTCCGCGGATGATCAGCTTCTTGATTCCTAGTTCTGTTGCAATCCTGAGCCCGGCAAGGAGCCCTTCATACTCTGCAGTATTGTTGGTAGCCTCCTCCCGGGGAAAGTGCATCTGGACGACGTACTTAAGGTGCTCCCCATTTGGGGCAACAAGAAGCGCACTAGCCCCTGCACCTTGTAGGGAGAAGGCACCCTCGAAATACATAATCCACTCTTGTGGCGCTTCCTTGCCGGGGATGATCATCACTAGTACTTCTTCATCAGGAGTTGGTGTCCACTCTGCGATGAATTCTGCTAGTGCTCTGCTATGAATAGTTGATGTGCTTTCAAACTTCAAACCAAAGCTGGACAACTCCAAGGCCCATTCCACAATACTGCCGGTGGCCTCGAGGTATCGGAGTATGCGCTGCAAGGGGAAGCGGGTGACAACTGTGATCTCGTGGGCTTGGAAGTAGTAGCTTGGACAATGAGATGAATCAATCAAGTGCCAAATCTAAAGAAAAGATGTTGAGGTTGCATAAGGCCAAAAAGAGTTGACATTGGTTGAAACAGAATCACAGACGAGGTGCCCACTAAGTTTATCGTATTGGCAAAAGAAGGAATTACAAAAGCTTAGTGCATAAGAGCTGAAAAAGAAGAACATGGCATGGGTTCCCAAGAGGAGCAGTAAAAAAATGATGTGCAACCTTCTATTGCAACAAGTATTACAAAAGTGAAGAAAGAGAAGGATGGATGCCAAAAATGATTAAGCTGAAGGATTGGATCACCCCATCAAAATCTTCGGTTAGCACATCATCCATATTCGCCAAACATGCCATTGATGTCTTTGCCATGGAATTCATCCCCAGGTACGATCTGTCACCCTTCATGGTCTTATTTAGATCCCTGAATGCAATATAGTTTCTTATATCATGAAAGGGTATTACCAAATCATTATATATTTGATTAGCTACAAGTTTATTGTTGATCCAAAGGGAAAAAATATTTGATTTGTCATTTCATTTGTTTATTTCAGCTATGTTGCTTTGGTGGACGAAGTTTACATGGACCTTATGTTAATGGCCGATATTTATCTATCGTCCTAAGAATATGTCAAAGCATGGCTGGTGTAGTATCCTAACATTGTCCTTAGTTCGATTGGAGACAGAAACAAGGTACATGATATGACCCTTGTCTTTCTAGTAATATGGAGATTATTTTAGATTGTTAAATTTGTACCAATGGCCAAGGTGTTGGTGTTGTTTATATATATCCTCATGGTGCTATTTCATGAAGCCTCATGCCACTTAAAATATTTTTGCACAAATAATCAAAGTCGAATATGCATTTTTATTCAGCTTGGAGATTTTGGTTGCCATAGGTGTTACACATATTGAGGCATTCGGTGATTCGTTAGGAGTAGTGTAACAAATATCCAAGGGTTATCAATGTTTTGACGAATCACTTATAGTTTATCTTGAGGTATGCCTAGATGTAAACTTTAGCTTGGGTTGCTTCAATATGACTCATATATCTAGACATGACAATTGGAGAGCAAATGAGTTGGCATAGCAGGCATCCGGCTACCATGTTGATCATGGTGTATTGGATATCTATCAGTAGCCGATGCTTGGTCTCACCGACATAGGTAAGGCCGAACCGAAGCCCACCGCTTCGGCCACTAATGAAATTATTATGGAGGAAAAAACAAGGATTCGAGAAAACTCATTGTTGATTGAGTGCAAGAACGTAGCAGAACGGTGAACAACATGGTTCGGAGGATGGCTTTGAGATAGATATCTATGGAACTTTATCACCGGATTGTTAATGAGATTGAGAAGGTTGCACCCAAGTTTGCATCAAGGATTCAAACAAGTAATGACCAATATATACTTATCGCCCTAAACACATGCAAAATGGCTGATGGAGTGTTGACATCGTCCTTAGAACAAGCTATGTGCAAGTTATTTTTCGGCACACAAGCTTTGCCGAAAAACAGGGGGGCATGTGTTGACGGCAGATTTTGGCACGGTCAAGAACATATTTAAGATGGCCTCAAACGGAGAAGTGATCTATACGAAAGAGTTCCGTATTGTCGATATGAACATCTTTGAAGTTTGGGCCATCGCCATCCGATCTCATCCGAAGGGCCGAAACTATGCATGAAGTACTAAGATTTTGTGTTCAGAGTATTGTTCGGCCAATTAAGCCTCCAAGAAGGACTCATATGAGAAAAGTTTATACATGGATTGTCTTTGTCTTGTCAAAATGACTGATTTTGATATAAAGATCGTCCCAATCCGAGGTCGTATGCAAAAGTTAGAGCCGAAAATGCCCGGATGCAATAGGATGGCCGGACACTCCGGGGATAATCATCCGGGTTTTGGATTTCTCTAAGGATGGCCGGACACTTCGGGGATGTTCGTCCGGATTTTGGATTTCTCTGCTGCAGACTTCGAAAAACAGCCGAAAACCCCCTTAAGATACCCTCTGATCAAAAAAACGTGCAACTTGAAAGTTGTTCGTCTCGTCAAAACGGTTAAGATTGCTTTCGGGCTCATTTCCATCCGAGGTCGCTTACTGCCTCAAAAGTGACCCGCAAGGTGCAGTCAGTTGTAAACCAAACAGTTTTGGAAAGTTCGGATTCCGAGTAGGAGCCAAACTAGGGTTTGGAACGTGAATTCTAACCTTTTCTTGCATGGGATGTCCATCCGCCTCTTATATACCTAAGGGGTGACGACCGATTGAACAACACACAATCGATCAATTCATCTGCAAGTTTTTACCTTTTATCTTTCCTCCTTAACACTAGCTCCTCTTCTTCTTGTTCTTCATCTGTTCTTCTTGCAGGGTAGTGATCCACGAGGTCCTAGGGGCGACCAGGTCGACCTAGGGCAGCCCATAGCCGCTGCACGCCCTAACGGGGTCCCTCCCGGGCGTGTGGGGTTTCGGGTCCTCAAAAGCGCCCGCCGGATTGCTTGCGTACCGCGCTTCCGGCCGGGTCTCCTTCGACGTGAGCTGCGGTGCAACACGCCCGGTGTCGAGGGTAGACGGTGAGGTGTTCGTGTGCGGACAAAGTTCATCTTGTTCAACAACAGCTTTCTCCGACACCTCTTCTGTTTGTTCACCCATAGCTTCTTCATCAACATCAGCCGTCGTGGATCCAGAGCCGCCGGCATCTTCAGCCAGTCTTGCCTCTACTATCCTACTGGCGATATGGGTCACCTCTTCATTAGTGGTGGCACAAATGAGGTCGGGTTCTTCCCTAGCGGCCCTCTCCACCAGAGTATCAAACCACTCCTTTACACGATCTTCAGGTGGTTCTTGCCAGCTTCCCTCGATGTCGTGAGCATTGCATGCTGGCATCATTGCAAAAATCGCGTACTTGGCGGAGTTGTTGCATAAGGGAATCACATTGCCGACAGCTTGAAATTGTCGATGGTTTGATACAGTTGGTGGCAAAGAGCTCTGTGCTGCAAGACCATCAAATTGCCGCCCAACCCAGTGTGCAGCCTCATGATATGTGCAGCATTTTTGAAATCCCAGGCTGGTCTCCCTTTGTTCCATAGAGGGGTGATCCGATGGTAGAGGAAATCAGCGCCCACCATTTCAATGGTTAGACCGGTAGCCTTGAGATGATGTATTCGGGTGGCGGCAATTGTGAGCTTCTTATTATGAGCATCAGTCTGCCCACGGTCCACCTTCTTCTGGGGCAAACATAATTCTAGGAAGTTGTTTTCTTTTATCAAACACCAGTCTGTCTACCAACCATTCCACTTCAGGTGTAGATTGCCTTCTGGATAGATGTCTTTGGTGTATGATCTAGGGATCCAAGTGACACTACCAAACAGGACATCTCCATCGATGCATGGGATAATCTAGTGACGGAAGAGGGCTACATTGGGAATGATTCCGGTGAAATTTTCACACATATGGGCGAAGATAGACATGCAGGTCATGGCATTTGGTGTCAAATCTAAAAGTCGGAACCCGTATGTATACATGATCTCGCAGAAGAAATCAAAGAAAGGAGGGCAGAGCCCGTAGTAGAAATATGTAGTAAAGAAGGGATTGTAAGTGCATCAAGTGCCCCCTTAGTGGTTTTGGAGTATTGAAGACAAATAGGTTGAGGAACTATTGTGTTTGTGAGTATACACAGGTAATAGAGTCCTTGAAGATTTGGTTTAACACATGGAAGACGGCCCCTAAAAATGGATTTCCTCAAGTGAGGAATTTGATGATGAAATTGGTACGGTGTCGGTGCACTAAGAACGGGGCCCTTAGTACCCCTGAGTTATGCACGGATAGTGGTAGCATCCCCGGCAAGCAGACTTGGCGGGAGACGACTCGAGATGAAAGGGAGCAGCTCTTTGAGAGATCAAGGAGCGCTTCAAGAAGACCAAGACAAACTACAAATATGAAGCAGGACCTTGCGGACAAGGCAGAACCTGCAAGACGAAGGCTCGACAGGTGCTGAACCCAGCAAGGCTTTGCTTAGCACCAGCGCTCCACTTCACCGAGCAGATAGTCACCCATCGGTGAGGTGTTGAGCCCGCAGATGGTTTGGTGGTGCTTGTCGGGCACATGGCAGCCTGCTGGAAGAGGAATTACCTTTATCGACACCCGTCCTAACAGTGTGTCAAGCTAATAGGAGGTACTTGGGTAAGTGGTGCCTCGTCCTTGCCGGGGCTCCTCCTCCTCACAACACCTAGTGATGCATTTAATGCATTTTGTCCTAACTAGCGGAGTTAGGGATGATAAATTTGTTTCTATCTAATCACTTTGTAATGACCCTTTTGCCACTTTTGTAACCCCTTCAGCTATAAAAGGAGGACCAGGGCAACCTTTACAAGGGTTCGAACCCATTGTAACCCCACGCATACATATCCGTGTAGCTGCCCTCTCCTTGCAACTTGCCGAGGGAGAGCGCTTCGTGTAGCTGTGCACACATCCATCCAACACACCAAAGGAGGAGTAGGGTTTTACGCTTCTCAGTGGCCCAAACCTGGGTAAAAACTGCAGTGCCTCTTGTTGCTCTTGCTGTTAGCGTTCAGTGCACCCCCCCGCCGAACCAGACAAGGGGTAGCATCGTCCCATAGATCGCTAGCTGCACGCCGACATCTTTGGCGCGCTAGGTAGGGGGCGCATTGGCGTAAACCAAGGTAGCAAGTGGTGCGTCGGCTTCATCGAGTTTGGTTTTTTCTTCATCATCCCTGGCGCCCAAGAAGAAGGGCTCCGTGGTGACGAAACCCTCCACGTCCAAGCTTCTGTCTTGCTCATCTGCGGGCAGCGCAGGCGGCGCCGCCGCCGTGGACGGTGTGGATGCTACGATGGGCGCGACCGTCACAGGAGGTGCGGTCGCCGTGCCCACCACGGTGGGGACGGGGCTGGACATCTCCTTCGCCACTCTGGCAAAGACAGTGACGATGGCTTGAATGGTGCGGGCGAGCATCTCCCGCCTCCCCAGCACACCAGCAGGCACGGCCGTCGAGGTGACCGCATCTGGGCGAGCGGGGGCCCTGGTCCACATTCTGCGATAGCAACGCCCGTGCTATGCTTGAACGAATGATGGGAATGTGAGGCTACCCATACAACAAGATGCGCTTGATTAACCCAAACGTCGACGAGCCTGCGCCCAGCGTCACGAGTGACCACCTTACGGGGTTAGGTGCCCAGCAAATTGGCGGGACGCGCCAAGTTCGTTGGGTATCCGACCAGGCCGGTAGGCCAGAATTGTTGCGGGAATGCCATGGCAAGGTGTACGCTTCACCCTTCCCCAGCAGGGTTCTCGGTGAACTACCATTCTCTGTACATATGTTATGTATGGATAAAAGAGTTCTTCGCGTGCAAGATTCCCGAGGGGGATAGGGGGAAGAGCCTTCCGCCCCTCGCGACGAAAATTACAGCAAAGAAAAAGCCAAGTTGGAAAAATTTCAACTCCAGATTCCTTAATTATTCCTTATGCGATTCCCTTTGTTGAACCTGGTATTTGTATAAGGAACATGCACGTGAGGGAACCTACTGTGATCATTCGCGCCCTTATCTTTTTCAAGTCGGCTCAATAGTTCAAGTGGCTGCATTGAAAACGTCGAAGGGTAACTTGCCGGTGGCAACGCTACCAGCAAGCCGCCGGGGATCCGTCCCCAGAGCGGTTATAGCCAGTGTTTGCCCCGGCAAGGCTACGACTTGTGTAGGGTGTTCAAATATACAAGGATAAAAGCCAAAATAAACAAAGGGATAGCATACATCCATACATACATTTAAAGCCATATTACATCACGAAAGTGGAGCACACCTCACATAAGGTCGAATATGTTTTTCACTTGACAGCGCGGCGATGGATGTGACAACGAGCCTAGTCAATGCAATCACCTTGGACCCTAGAAATGTTGGGGACCTTGTAGGCAAGTGGAGCGACGATCTTGTCAGCAACTGTGACATCTGTGTTCGCCGGCAGCTTCTCAAAGACTTTGGAAACGTCGAGCCCTGGGTTGCGGTGGACAAGGTTGACCAGCGCAGTGTAAAGTATGCTCCGGCCGAACTGCCGGGATTCATTGGCGAAGGAGACATTCCTGTCATCATGATACGTCTTCAACGCCTCAATCAGTCCGTCGAAGAACTTGGTCAGTCTTGCGCTGGCTACCTCATGCTCATTGGCAGTGAAGCTCCAACTCTTCATATCAATCAGTATCAGCTGAGAAGTGAGGTGCCCCGCCTTGTCAACCAGTTTCTCTGTCCAGAGGTAATGCATCTTTTGCAGCTCCTCGTGCTTGTTCTCGACATCCTTCTGGAGGATTTCCTTGGCAGCAAGCTTCTTCGTCTAAATCCTTTCTCACTCCTTGGTAGTTTTGAGGTTCCTCTAGGCCAGGATGTTTGGATTTCAGATCCTGAACCATGTTGCTAGCGGCGTCCAGCTCCTGCCCTTGGATGAAAGATGCGTCTGCAGCTCTCCCAGAGTGAGAGCTGTCTTCTGTGCTTTGACCTTGAGGACCTCAATCTCTTTAAAGCTGCCAACAAGTATTTCTTTTAACTTGCCCGCCTGGGCCTCGAGATCTGCCTAGGCGTAGGCAATGATCGCAGCCTCATCAGCAACTTCCTTAAGCTTGGTGGCACTCTCCGACACCTGAGCCTCAATGGCCTTCTTGTGGTCATCTTCCAGCTTTTGAGTCTGTTGCTTCACGAGCTTTTCAATCTCCTCGTATTTGCCGTGAAGGGTGGCAGCAAGGTCCTTTTCCTTGGTGTTGAGCTGTGCTTCATGCTCCGTCAACTTGTCGTCACGAACTACTACCTCCTCTCTGGCAGCGGCTATCTTCTCCTCTTGATTCCTGAGCTCGCGAGACCGGTAGTTGTACCATGTACCCAGCTCTTCTGCTTTCTCTTACAGCTGTTGGTCAACCGAGTCCATGAACTTGTGCTCCTCTTGGGCTTGCTTCCACCTCTTGTCGTACCTTTCCTGGACACCTTTGAACCCAATGACCATGACCTGCAGGAATGCAAAATCTTCATGTTCATTGGCGATGTCATCGGCGTCTGTGGATCTCTGGGCCAAAGGGAGCAGGATCTGCGCAATCTCTTCTTCAAAATTTGGCCCCACGGCCCCGGATGAGCTGGGGGCTCCAAGCCCATGCTGAGGGACACTCAACCCAGTTTCGCTTGGCGGGATCTGCGAGATGGCGGCTGTTGGTGGTTGCTTGGTGCGAGCTCGAGTGGCGTTCGCGACAGGTTCTCCATCTACGTCCATCTTGGCAGGATCGGACCTGTCATCGCGAGGCTCCTCTGGCTTGGTGGGGCTTCCTGGGAGGCGCCGACAACCTGCTCAGCATCCTCCACCGCAACAATCCTGGTAGTCTCTTCGGCAGCGGCCTTTGCAATACCAGATATGGCCTCGAAGACCTTGTCTTCATCAGGAGAAACTAGGGCTGTGGGCCAGAGTGAAAAACAAGTACAGAACTAAGGTTTAAGCTGCGAGTCAAGGACAAGAATTCAGCAAAGTGTGCGGAAGAACTAAAGGATTACCTATCGGTACTTGCTGTGAAAGGGTATCTCCTCCCCTGATAACTGGTGTTGCCGGTGCACTACCCCCGACAACCTCCGTTGTCAGAGTGGCTTCTGCGCGAGCAAGTTCGTCGGTGGAGACCTTGGTTGGTGACACACTCTCTCGGACGATGGTTGACGGGGAGACCATGACAGGATCCGTCTCTTAGCGCTCCTCCTCTTGGTGGCCCTCCCCCATATCCTTGTCGGATTCAGGCGGAGGAACCCCGATGCTGGCACCTGATGGTTGGGTCGACGGTGCGTCCCCATGTGCGGGGCAGGCTTGGGGGCTGGCAGTTGTGGCGTTGACCTCCAGCGTCCCTTTCCCAGCGCCTGCCGGAGAGCCATGGTCCTCAGAAGTCTTGGCGCGGTTCACCCATTGCACCAATGTTTCTTCGTCTCTAAAAGACAAGAGGAGTCAAAACAGGATAACAATTGAATGGATCAAAGCTTGATTGAAAAAGAAACAAAGATTTACTAACTCTTCATCAGATTCGAAGAGGATGTTCATGTTGTATTGAGGTGGCGAGGGAGTCTCTCTGGCTTTCTTGATGGCTGGCAGCGGCGAGCTTGGCGGATGAGAAGCCTCACCCTCCCAGGTAAGCTCTTCCCGGGAGGACGGGGGCATTTGCTTGGTTTGCCGTATAGATTGCTGGCGTATCACTTCATGCTGCCCCGTCTTGGTGATTGATTTCCTCTCCATGGGGGCTGATCGGGGCGGAGGAGTGGCCGCAGGCTCCGGGTTAGCCCTGGTTCAAAGACGACGTGGCGGCTTGGGGGCTTGGGACTCCTCCCCTTCGGGCTTCCCGCTAGTCTTAGCCCTAGCGGCTTCGCCTTCCCCGAGCTCCTCCTGCCTCTCCTTGGCAAGCTCTTCCTCGTCATCATCATCATCATCTTCTTCTTCTTCATCATCATTCTTAGCGCTCTCGATGGCGCCTGTAGCTCTTGCAGCTTCCAGCCTCCGGTCCTCTGCAACCCTGCTGGCGATGTATGCCTCCTCCTCCACCGTGGTGGCCTTGACGCGATCAGCCTCTTCTCGCTCGGCCACCTCAGTCAACTCGGAAGCCCATTTGGTCTCAGCCGCCAGCTTGGGCAGCTTCCAGCTTTCCTTGACCCCTTTGGCGGAACACTCAGGCATCCACGCCAAGATGGCGCTCCTCTTTGAATTGATGTGTAGCGGTACAACTGTGGCCAGCAAGTGGAACGTGTCGAGTTTCAGGAACAACTGCTGGCAGAGCCAGGCATGTCCTATCACCATCAATTTGTTGCCGCATCCAGGATACAGCTGCATCCTATCAACGGCACTCTGGTACTCCCAGGCGGGTCTGTCCATCTGCTGCAGTGGTGCGATGCAGTGCCTTAGGAAGTCGGCTCCAACCATCTCTATGGTTAGGCTGGCATCCTTCAGGCGGGCAATCCTGTTTAATGCCGGGCGGAGCTTCTTCTCGGTGGCGCCAACCTTCTTCTAGTCATTGTTGCGTTTAATTCTTTCTATCCGCGGTGAGCAGAATGCCGGGAAGCCTTGCTGTTGGATCCAACATCAAGTTCCCGTCCATTCCTCCCACTTGTCGTGGAGCTTCCTGGGGAGATAATCTCTCAGGTCCTTCCTCTCCCTCGGAAACCATGTCACGCTTCCAGATGGGGATTTATCCTCAACCCGGGGGACGAAGAAGTAGCGAAACATATCTACATTGGGCATGACCCCGACAAAATTCTCGGAAAAATGGGAAAAAACCACCATGCATGTCATTGCATTGGGGGTGAAATCAAGCATCCTGAATCCAAAGGTGTACATCATCTTGCAAAAGAAATCTGAGTATGGAGGTGTCAAAACACAGTAGAAGTATGCATAGAAGAAGGGGTAGGAATTGGCAAGCACCTTGGGGCTGTAAGGAAGAACCTTGGGGGCTCCATGGTCTCTAGTCTCTTTCCCCCACATGTACGCATACCTCTCAGTTAGAGTATTGGCAGACAGTGTCGTCGGTGAGAAGACGACATTCTCTTGCCGCCGCGTCTCCAACTCCTCCAGCTCTCTCTTCTTATGCTCTGCACTAGGGTCGAGCGGTTTGGCCGCCTTCTTTCTCTATCAGCAGAGGCTCGGGGGAGGAGGAGAGCTCGGGGTGGAGATGGATTAATGGCGACGGTAGCGGTGGCAGATGCGGTTCTTTGGTAGAAGGGGGGAGATGATGCGGGGGGAAACAAAGGTGAATGAGCAGTGCCCCTTCGCAGTTACATTTTTATGGGAAAATGTGAAGGGCCTGGCTCTTCGCCGTTCTCCCCAGTCGCTCCCCATGCAGGTGCGCTACGACGAGTAACTACAGCAGCAAACCACGAACCAATGACCCGCGTTTAATGCATGGATTGTACGTGCGTCAGCGGGTACTGTCATGATTACAAATCACAACAGAAGATTATGGTCGTTGTTTTCCGCGACGTGTATCCCTGCATGTTTTTGGGCCTAGCCCAATGAGGCCTCTGAGGCACGTGTGGCCGAGGCCCGGGGGCTCCTGTCGGTGCACTAAGAATGGGGCCCTTAGTACCCCTGACTTATGCACAAATAGTGGCAGCATCCCCGGCAAGCAGCCTTGGCGGTAGACGACTCGAGATCAAAGGGAGCTGCTCTTTGAAAGATCGAGGAGCACTTCAAGAAGACCAAGACAAACTACAAAGATGAAGTGGGCCCTTGCCGGAAAGGCAGAACCGGCAAGAGGAAGGGCCGGCAGGTGCTGAATAGTGTGTCAAGCTAATAGGAGGTAGTTGGGTAAGCAGTGCTTCACCCTTGCCAGAGCTCCTCCTCCTCACGACACCTAGCGATGAATTTAATGCATGTTGTCATAACTAGTAGAGTAAGGTATGATAAATCTGTTTCTATCTAATCACTCTGTAATTACCCTTTTGCCACCGTGGTAACCCCTTGAGCTATAAAAGGAGGACATAGGCAACCTTTACAAGGGTTCCAACCAATTGTAACCCCACACATACATATTCGTGTAGCTGCCCTCTCCTTGCAACTTGCCGGGGGAGAGCGCTCCGTGTACCCGTGCGCACATCCATGCAATACACCAAAGCAGGAGTAGGGTTTTACGCTTCTCAGCGGCCCGAACCAAGGTAAAGACTGCAGCGCCTCATGTTGTTCTTGCTCTTTGCGTTGAGTGCAACCCCGCCGAACCAGAAAAGGGGCAGCATCGTCCCATTGATCGGCGGCTCCACGCCGACATACGGCCTTTGAAGAAATTGATGTGAACACTTTGAAGCTTGAAGACTTCTATTTTCATAGTGTCTTTTCTTCTTATTTGAGTCATAGGAAAAATCATACTGTTAAAGGGGGTCAAGGTGAAACATATTTCACATTTCCAAAGTGATGCTCAAACTTACTCAAACCTATACACACAAAAGCCGCTTCGAGTGAAGCCTTTGGAATTCTCCGAAATAGCTGACGCATTTGCTAGCAACAGTGACGAAGTTCATCTGGTCATTGACGAATTTGATCAGGCTGACGAGTTAGGAGTTCGCCAGTGCGATCTGCCTACCATGAGGAAATTGAGTGCCCCGACGAATTTGAGAGTTCAAATTCCGACCGTTGCTGCGCCGCGGGCCAGCTGTTGAGTGGATCCTTATCCTGATAATGGTCGAATGAGAGAAGGGCATTTATGACAATTCATGTCATGTTGCCCCTCGCTATAAATAGCTACCCCCACAACCACTTGTTGGTTGGCTGCTCCGAGAGAACATGATACTAGTCATACGAGAGCAACCCATCCTCTAACGACTTTGAGAGAATCGTAAGTGAGGAAAAACCCAGAGCCAATGTGATTGAGCATCACTGAAGAGATTGATCTGTGTGATCTGATGCCTGTTACCTTTGAAGACTGTCATTCTTCCAGATGGTTAGGCGTTGTAACACCCTGGTTTTCCCAACTGTTTTTTTCCTTCGCGGGACTTGACTCCCGTCTTTTTCTCGGTGTTATTGGATTTTCACTAGCTCCTGTGTATGTGAAGATGGTCATTCAGCCTTGCCCTTCCTATCCAGTTAGAGATTCTCTCCAGTCCAACCTCACCACCCGAGATATATTCTCATGGTTTTGCCGTCGAAACCCTACCTTCCGAGTTGCCGGAAGGGAAACCCTAATTCTTGCAGTTATAAAGGAACCCCAATTTCCTTTGATCTGTTGCCTCCCAAACTTTTCCCAGTGATCATCCTTTATCTATAAACCCTGGATATGCAAAAATATTGCCAAGTCATTTGCAAAAAATTTCATCTACAATTAATTCATTTTTCTGCCATTTAAAGGAATTAAATCCTGGAAAATATCTATCCATCTCCAAAGTTCATCAAAACTGGTGGAGATATTCTTTGTGATCATATTGATCTCCCATAAAAATATTGGCCATAATTAAATAAGGGAAATTGCATTTTCCTATTTAATACCAATATTGCATTTTGGGCAGTTTCTAAAGGAACTACCATTTTGGTAGCCAGGAAGAATCCCAAATAAATTGTGGAGCTTCTCCTATCCATATGTTCACCATTTCCGTCAAGAACCTAAGTTCCATTGTTCAAATTTTGAGCACAACATCCATTTGCAAATTCTGTCTAGTTGGACAAATGGCAAAGGAAGTGCTTGAACCCTTGATCTTTTTGGGCTGAAAATTTTCATGGTGATTAACATTGATAAATCACTCATGGAAACCAAAAACCAGCTCCATTCATCTATTCATTCTTCCCCAGCAATTTTTCTAAGTTTCCGTCCATTTGGAAGCTCTGTGAAGGAAGTACCATTTTGGTGTATCCAATTGGTATGAAATTTTTACAGTGCTTTCATATGAACAAATAATTCATCTCCTCCAAATTTCAGCTCAACACAAGCAAGGATGTGAACCCAGCTTCATCATTTGCATTTTTGTCCAGTATAGTGGTTTGTACAGCGAGTGCTTGCTACAATCCTCCATTTGGTCCGAAACTTGGCCACAATACTCATCTTAGTATAGTATCACAGCAAGAAAAAGCTCAACATCAATCCCTAGCCGGTTCTCCCCCACCTCAGTACAAACAGCTTGCTGTTGATTTGGCATCGAGCTAGCTTCAGTCACCTCCTTGATCACTATGCTTGTTGCTTTGCACTTTGGCACTCACTTACCTCTGGTGCCTTTGTTTGACAAGGTTCCAGGACCATTCGGTGCCATGGACACGTAGCAACCATGGTGACCCCGTGGTGGCCACGCCAAACACGCGCTCTGCATGCTGACCGCGTCTGGTCACGTCGGAAGGCGAGCTCCGGTCAGCTCCGGTGTGTCCGGCTGTGTCCTACGGCTCCCCTGCATCCACGTACATCCACTCCAGCAGCTTCCCCCTCCAGTTTCTTCCTCGCCGCGCCGCGACGAGCTCCGCCACTATTCTGCCCGTGACCGCCGTCGTCGTTTTCCTCTGTCTCCTTCCTTCCCGAGCCCTCCCGAAGCTGCTGCTGCCTTGTCCACCTCCCTGGAACCCCTGCCGACATCGCGATCTCCCTCCGGGTGTCCCCGAGAACCAGTGGGTGGCTAAGGAACCCACGGCGGCCGAGCTCATCCGCTCGCTGCCGGGCACCTATAAATAGGTCGTGCCCGACCCCGTCGACCTCACCCACGGCCTCTCCTCCACCCCAGCCCCTCCCCAACCTCTCACCCGAGCCCGAGGGGCTCTCCTCACCACCCATTGCTGCCACGGCCACAGCTCAGCCTCGCCTGAATTCCGGCGAGCCCGGGTCCCTCTCCTCCTCATTTCTCCACCAGGAGAACCCCTAACGTCCGGCGACCCTCCATCACCCTTCCCCTCCTTCTCCGGTGCACTATGGCACCATGCCCGAACTCCACCCGAGCCGCCATCCGCCATGGGCCAAGACGCCGCCATTCCATAGCTCTCCAGCGTTCGTACTATGCGGGGACGGGTGCAACTCGGTCCCAAGAACTCGCTGGTGGTCGGAGCGCGGCGAATGGTGGCCGGAGCCGCCGGCAGCTGTCGCTGGAGTCGGCCCTGTCCACGGCCAGGAGCGGGTGAGCGGGAGGTTTAAGGCATTGACCTAGCTCGGCAGGTCCCACCACCCGCGACCCCACCTGGCAACGGCACAAAAGTTGACCCGCGAGCCAGTTGACGTGTCAAGTGGAGACGCTTTAGTCAGAATACGTTTTCAGTTAAAGAAAGCGTACTTCGCTGCTTCTTCGGATCATAATATGTCTTCCCTGTGTAAAAGCGTATTTCCCAAAAGGCGCTTTTAGTTTCTCCCAGCCGGCCGAAAGGGTTATATAGCGGACGTTCGTCTGTTAGCAGCAGAAAAACTCAATTTTTATTTTTTTCTGCCTATCGAACGAACGGCCGTAACTTTTCACCCGGAACTCCGATTCAGCTGAAACCAACGCCCACATCTTTAGTTCGTCGAGCCCGTTCTGTTGGTATCATTCTCACAAGGTTGTCACACTATGAAAATGACCACTTTGCCCTTGGCCTTCTATCAGCCCTCCGAGAGAGAACGGTTTCTGGCGATACTTTCCGAGGACTCTCCACACTTCTTCCCGGAGTCTTCTTCACCCCCAGGCAAGCCAACCATCTGATATATGCCCTAAAGCATTGATATGTGTTATTCTTGCATGTTTAAATGAATATGCTTATGCCTGCATGCGTAGTAGTGAGCTATATGGGACGCTGATGAACCCTTGCCTGCCTTTCTTTAGTGACGGAACCACGCCTGTGTTCTGAGCTATTTCTGGCCGTCCGGGGTGGATGCCGACTTTTATTTCTCTTGTCACCAACTCACCCATGTTCTGAGCTGTTTTGCGGCCATCTCGGACAGTTGTTGAATTTCTTTCTGTAGCAGTGACTCTATGCTCTGAGCTGGTTTTCGACCGTCTTAGGGAACTGCTACATTCTTTTTATCGACACCGTCTCATGCTCTGAGCTACTTTCCAGCCGTCTTGAGCCGGGGTTGAATTATTCTGGTAATGTCCCAGATCTGAGTTGTAAAGACCGTTCTGGTGGCTACTGGTTTCTTTGCCGGTTTTATGCAAGTGTTCCGATGGTCGTAACTTACAGCTAGAACTTGTAAAGTGATAACTTGCCATTTAAATCTTGTTCGCTGTGATGTTATATAGAGATAGGTTGTTATGTTTCCACGGTTGTTACCTCATACATAGTTACCACCATGTTAAGTTATTCATGATGAATATCCATGCTTAATAAATGATGGCTAAAGCTAAACCTAGTCGGTTGATCTATAGTCACCTGTCCGGACTTATTCGTGAAACAACATTTGCCGGTATGGGACGACCTCGACTTGGTCTGATCGCGTGCTCTTTTACTGGTACCACCAACAGGGAAGGTTATGAGCGCGTGCTGCCCTAGCCCAGTAGGCGGCAATAATCTTTTGAGCCCAGTTGAGTTATTTGCTGGCGTCCCCGTTTGGGAATGTTTAGTTGGCCACGACGGTGGCAGGTGTCATGGGGTGACATAGGGGCCACCTAGGGCTTGACTCTGGGGGAGCATGATTGCTGGTGGTACGGTGGAGGAGTCACGGGTTAGGCAGGTTTCGTTGGGGCAACCCTGGTCCACCCGAATGGGATCACGTGGCCAGGTGCTTCATGGTGTGGGTAAAGTGCGCAACCTCTGCAGAGTGTAAGAATCTATTCGAATAGCCGCGTCCACGGTATTGGACAGTCCGTCTAGGCCTCACTAGGTGGTCAACCGTATTAATGATCATAATGATGGAAGAACCCGTCTTGTGTAGACATCAGATGATGTCAGGAATATGATATGTTAGCCATGGGATGGCTATATGATGAGTGGTCGGATGACCGAAAGACTTGGATTGGATCCTGAGATTGTTCGGAGTATGGATCACTTACTTGATATGCTTTACTATATTTTACTTTAGTAGTTATCTTGCTGGATAAACTTGTTATGACTTGATGATTAATATTGCTAGATAGGTAAGCTATGCCATGATAATTAATGATGCTCTAATAACAAAGGCATGCTTGAATGCCATGGATTGCATTGCTTGGTGTATATGTTAGTTTGGTTTGCTTGCGAGTACATTCAAAAGTACTCAGCGGCCTTTAACATGGCCAGGTTCACATAAGGATCCGTCGTTCGTTGTCGAGGAGCTGGAGCGTTCGCGGGCTAGAAGAGTAACCCAGTCAGATCCCTGTGGATTGGAGCCACACCAAGATCATGCTGCCTTAGATAGAGCTTTTCCGCTGCCATCACCCGTGTAATATATCATATAAGACTTATATATCCATTAATAGAAATGCCTGTGTTCATGATACTTGTTGTAAACATGCATGCCAGAGTGATTTCCTGGGTGGCGCGCGTGGCGACCGTCTGGCTACAGTGGTAATCAGGCGGGGCACCACAGGCGTCCAGTTCTGAGTACACCAAGAGTCATTATGGTGTGCTGGTGAACAAGGTTGTGAAGGTTTTGTACATCTACCTTAAAGACTTACCACGAGTGATTGGGCGAGGACTACGGGCCATATAGCTCAAGAGGAATATGGTGATGACTGTGTGTCCTCTGAGTTACGACTCAGCCGCCTCAACCAGACGTACGGTTGATGCAGCAAGTGGAACTGGTCAACCAAATTTCAGTTTCTTCATCGAGCCAACCTGGTTTCTAATTCCTCAATCCTCTCTTACATTATTCCGCTACTGAAGAATTTGTGATCCATCCTCTGATGATTTTGAATTGAAGATTTTCATAAAGCTATCTTTCATTTCCTCAGTTCATATTCTTCATGCTTGTATGACTGTATGATTGCAAGTTCTTCACCCTTACGTATCCTGATTGCATGTACTCTGATTCTGTGACAACTTAGTTTCCTTTGCGTTTCTATTTCTTCCCTCTGATCCTTGTCAAATTCTTCAAAGTTTGCGAATTTCTCAAAATCTCTCATTCACCCCCCTCTCGGAGATAACATGCGCTGTCAATTGGTATCAGAGCAAGGTACTCCCTTGTTCTGTGCGATTTTGTTTTAACCAACTGGAGTTTTAGTTATGTCGACAGCAGGTATGAAGAAATTATTCGTTGTGTGCCCCAACTTTTATGGCTCTGACCATCCCAAGTGGAAGGCCGTGTTGAGGAAGCGCCTCTTAGCGACGACCAGCGAGCTGTGGACTGTCACTGAGATTGGTCTTACCTATCTATGCAAGATGGCGCATGTTGATGACATTCGCAAGTATACTCGGCTGGATACTTTGGCAAGGGATATCATCTGCTCCTGCCTATCCAGAGATGAGTTCAGGCGCATTATGCATCTTTGCAATGTGAAGCTTATATGGGAACGTATCTCTGACGTCTATGAAGGTCATCAAACCTGTTAGGATCCCTAATTCCTTGAGTTCAAGGAGTCACTCAAAACGATGAATTCCGATCATGATTCATCTTCTTCAGCATCATGCCTCATGGCCAAAGGCACCAAGTGTCAGTGCAACGAACATGTGCGTTCACTGCCCTGACTTATGCACCGGCGTATGACAAGGCATACATCTGGTATGAAGGCTTGACATAGGATGAGCCAGAGAAACCGCTCTTCGTGACATCATGGAGTGCAATAACAAGACCAGACCAACCAGAGAAGCTTTCAAGAGGGCCTCCCTTGCCGGGCAGGCATGCCCG
Source organism: Thinopyrum elongatum (assembly GCA_011799875.1). Taxonomy (NCBI): domain Eukaryota; kingdom Viridiplantae; phylum Streptophyta; class Magnoliopsida; order Poales; family Poaceae; genus Thinopyrum; species Thinopyrum elongatum. Next base: position 345,124,353 of record CM022300.1, read on the forward strand.
GTGGGGTCAAGATAACGCCTATGGGCAAGGCCATGCAACCCTGGCAGGATCTCCGAGGCCACCAAAGTCACAACAAGGCTCCAAGACAAGACCCCTGCATGCTTCGTACCGGCAGGCCTCCGCCAAGATGCCACTGCTCCACCTCATCGCACGCAAGTCATTAATCGATGCGGTGTCAAGCTCTCAAGTGGCTAGGTGGATCCTGTAAGGTATGTGGCAACCTGCTGGAGAAGAGATTAGCTTTATTGACACCCGTCCAGATGGCGTGTCATGCTAATGAGGAGAAGATGGATAAGCGGTGTGGCAGGCTTGCGGGACTTCAACCTCAGCAAGACACCTAACAGTGCATTTAAAGCACTTTGTCCTAACAGCTAGAGTTAGGTATGATGACACTGTTAGCTATCTAATCGTGTCAAAATGTCTGATTTGCCACTGTGGTCGCCCCTTAAGCCATAAAAGGAGGCCTGAGGCAACCTAGCAAATGGTTCGAACCTTGGATCCCTCAACACTTGTACGCACGTAGCTGCTCTCCCCGAGGCACACTTGCCGGGCTTGAGTGCTCCGTGTCTTCGTGTTCCTCCAGATCAATCCACCACAGCAGGAGTAGGGTTTTACGCTGCAAAGTGGCCCGAACCTGGGTAAAAGAGAGTTGTCCATCCCCGTGCTGCCCTGCTGTTTCTGCTCTTTGTGCAATGTGACCTCCCCCTTGCCGAACCAAAAAGGGGCATCCCTGCCCCATAGGTGATCGTGCTTCCATGCCGACATCTTTGACGTGCCAGGTAGGGTACGCCGCTTGTGCGAATCTAAAGCAACAGCTAGCGCATCGATCTTCATGACCTTCTACATCGTCTATGGCTCCCAAGAAGAAAAGCGGTACGGCGGCACATCCTTCCACCTCGAAGGCTTCATCGCCTGCAGTTGCGGGTGTTGTGGGCACCGCAGCTACGGTGGGCAAGGTAGGCACCACGAACAACGCAGCTAGCACTCCCACCGCAGCTGCAGCAGGAATCGGGGCCGCGGGGGTGGCCCAGCTTCCTCAACCTGCTGGTGCGGGCTAAGGCGATGCCCAGCTCCCGCCTCCTCACCACACCAGTGAGCGCGACCAGCGCAATGCCAACGCCCGCTCCGGTGCAAGCCAGGATCCACTGGCCGCACCGTCCAGAGGGGCAACGGCAAGACGCACACTCCGTCCCTTGCAGGGCGAGCATGAAAAGACCCCGTGCGGCACTGTCAATCCACAACATTTGCGCCGGCATGGGAAAGGCCCAACAGATCAAGAGCCTGGCCATCAAGAACAGCTTCGGCGGTGCCAAACCGCCCTTGAGATTGCTCCAAGGCGGCAGGAGCAGAACGACGCTCCTTCTAGTTCATCCAGGAATCGAGTGGTGTTGCGCTCTGCCTCCCACGCCATGCCAGGGACTGTGGCCGAAACAATGGCGAGAGCGCAGCTATTGCTGAACTTTCCCCAGCAGCAGACAAGATGGATGAATGGAGCGCTACCATCCAGAGCCTCATCGGGTTTGTTGAGACCAACAAGTCATAGCGTGCGTTGCCTTCACGACGCCCGCAGAAGATGCCAGAGGCCCCCGCTGGTGGCCAAGTTGAGAGGACTACACCCACGGTGTAGTCCCCTCCACGGCAGCCCACCCAAGGGCAACCACGGCGGGCTCAGCACCCCCAGGACGTTGATGATCCTGACGAAGCGTCAATGGCCTCATCCGACCCACAACTCCAGCAGGATCAACACCAAGTGTTGAGAGACAGGAGGAAGGAAGACGCCCGCGTCACCATTGAGCGGCGCTGAGAGGCACGCCGCCAATCAAACAGGCGTAATGGACCTGACGTTGACGAACCCACGCCCAGTGTTGGAGGGTACTTGTCTTACGAGGTAGGGTGCCCCGCCTTCACTCGCGAGCTGCGGCAAGTCCGTTGGTTGTCCTCTCGCACCTTCAAGCCTGACCTGCCAGAGAAGTATGATGGAAAACTGAACCCAGCAGAGTTTTTGGGCATCTATACAATTGCCGTTCAAGCTGCCGGAGGAAGAGATGAAAAAGTACTTGCCAATTACTCCCCATTGGCTCTCAAGCCTAAAGTGAGGTCTGGGCTGATGCACTTGCTGGAGGATTCCATTTCCTCGTGGGCAGACCTATGCAACTAGTTCGTTTGTGCCTCCATAGGTGACCATCAAGAACCAGGGCAACCTAGTGACCTGCAAGCCCTTCTACAACATCCCGAAGATACATCCAGCAGCTGTGATTGCCGCATTTCACACAAATGTCCGCAATCAGAGGATGCGGGCCAAGATGAATGTTCGGCTGCCCAAGACTATCAGCAGAGGCCGCCAAGGCCCCAGCTCCCACCAGCGATGAAAAGAAGGATAAGAAAAATGACAAGGACACTATGAAACGCGCTTCTTCGGAGTGCGCTGCGCCCGACAGCGACTTGCCGGAATGTTCGGCTAGAAAAAGATCCAAGGCTGCTCCTCTTGTGACAAAGAAGGTTCCGGCGAGGCAGGATGGCACTGATGGTACCTTCATCATTAGTGCCACCCTTGACGACAAATAGGAAAGCGCGCTCATTGCCTTCCTGCGGGCGAATGTCAATGTGTTTGCGTGGCAACCAGCTGACATCCCCGGTGTTCCCAGGGAGGTAATCGAGCACCACCTTGCTGTCTATCCTCACGCCCGTCCCGTCAAGCAAAAGGTCAGAAAGCAATGCTTGGAGCGGCAATAGTTCATTGACGAAGAGATTAAGAAACTTGAAGTAGTAGGCTTGGTCAGACGTATGTTGCACCCAACATGGTTAGCAAATCCAGTGGTGGTGCGCAAGGCAAATGGGAAGTGAAGACTTTGTATTAACTTCACCGACTTGAACAAAACATGTCCAAAGGATCCCTTCCCCTTGCCGCGCATCGACCAGATTGTTGACTCCACTTCAGGATGTGATTTGCTCTCCTTCCTTGACGCATACTCCGGCTACCATCAGATCTTCATGGCTAAGGAGGTTGAAGAGAAAACCACGTTTATTACCCCATGTGGAATGCACTGCTTTGTACCTATGCCTTTCGGGCTAAAAAGCGCTGGTTCAATGTTTGCGAGAGCTGTACAGATTGGTTTTGAGCCTCAGCTACATAGAAACATAGAAGTCTATATGGATGATATAGTGGTCAAAACCAAGGACAAATCTACACTTGTTGAAAATTTGGAAGAAACCTTTGTGAACCTGCAAAATATCAACTTGAAGCTCAACCCAGAGAAATGTATGTTTGGCGTTCCGTCCGGCAACCTCCTTGGGTTCTTTGTGTCTCAGCGAGGGATAGAAGAAAACCCCGCCAAGATCAAAGCAATAGAGCAGATCCAAGCCCCAAAATTTGTTAAGGATGTGAGGAATTTGGCTGGCTGTGTTGCCGCGCTAAGTAGGTTCGTTTCAAAATCCACTGAATGTGCCCTGCCATTCTTCAAATTTGAAGAAGGCTGGTCCAATGAAATGGACTCCGGAGGTAGAGGCTACACTACGAGACTTCAAAAGCTACCTTTCCTCTGTGCCAACCTTGGTCGCACCTAAGCCACAAGAGCCGCTGCTGCTATATCTGGCAGCAACAAATCAAGTGGTTAGTGCTTCCTTGGTGGCGCAGAGAGAAGTGGATAGCGAATGGAAAATGTGGCAGAACCATCTAGCGATGAATCAAACATGTCCCCGGCAAGCCCAATTATAGTTGGTGAAGAGGGACCGCAGACAGATGCTGATAGCCAGAAGTCTCAGCAAGGAAGTAGGTGGTGCAGCGACCAGTTTACTTTGTCAGCTCCCTCTTGCAGGGGGTTAGGTCAAGGTACTCTGGGGTGCAAAAGTTGATTTCAGTCTTCTCATGGCCTCGAGGAAGCTACACCATTATTTCCAAGCTCACGAGATCACAGTTGTGACTCGCCTTCCGTTGCAGCGTATTCTGAAGAACCCCAAGGCTATCGGCAGGATAGTAGAGTGGCACTAGAACTGTCAAGCTTTGCACTAAAGTTTGAGAGCAGGGCAACTATCCAAAGCAGGGCACTGGCCAAATCTATTGTAGAATGGACACCAACACCCGATGAAGAAGTACAGGAATCAAGTCTTCCCGGCAAGGAGACCCTCAAGGAGTGGGTAATGTACTTTGTTGGATCTCTCGCGCTGCAAGGCACCGGGGCTAGAGTTCTACTTATGGCACCCACCGGAGAGCATCTCAAGTATGTTATCTAGATGCACTTTCGCAGGGAAGATGCTACCAACAACACAGCAGAGTATGAGGGGCTGCTTGCCAGCCTCAGGATTGCAATAGAACTAGGGATAAAGAAACTAATCATCCGTGGTGATTCCCAGCTCGTTGTGAAGCAAGTAAATAAGGATTACCAGAGCCCACTGATGGAAGCATATGTGGGAGAAGTAAGAAGGTTGGAGGAGTACTTTGATAGGCTGCAAGTAGGGCACGTACCCCGTGCAAAGAAAAGCATCGCTGACCACCTGTCAAAGTGCGCAGCTTAGAAGCTTCCTGTGGAACCAAGAACTTTTGGTCTCCATCTAACTCAACCATCAGTTTCCCCGTCAGTGCTGGCCAGAAAAAGAAGAAAACTCAACACTGGCAAACAGTTCCTGGCAGAGCTCCCTGGAGCCGTTGGTGAGAAGGTTGCCGGGGGAGGCCCGATGTCGGTTGGTGAGCTGCATTCTCCATTGGAGCCTTGGGTTCCCGATGTTGAGACTAGTGCTCCAACAGCAGAGGACATGCCTTTAGTCCTCGTCATTGAGCCTGAGGCTCCGGCATGGGCGCAGCATATTGTCCAATTCTTGCAAACTGAAGAACTTCCCGATGATCCAGAGGGATCCAAAAAGGTAGCTCACCAATCAAGTATGTACCAGTTTGTGGACAACACTCTGTACACAAAGAGGCCGAATGGTGTGAAGCTGAAGTCTATCAGTCAAGAAGATGGACTAATGTTGTTGGAAGAGATACATGGAGGGGTGTGTGGCTTGCATTTAGGATCAAGAGCACTTGTCGGAAAAGCTTTCCGACAAGGATTCTACTAGCCCACTGCCCTCCGGGATGCAACTGAGCTCATCACCAAGTGTGAAGCCCGTCATTTCCATTCCAAGCACATTCACCAACATGCTCAAGCCCTGCAAACAATCCCTTTATTCTGGCCTTTCACGGTCTGGGGGCTTGACATCCTGGGCACTTTTCCCCATGCTACCGGGGGCTTGAATTCTTGTTCGTGGCAATCGACAAGTTTACAAAGTGGCCCAAAGTGGAACTGGTGAGGAAGGTGACTGCGCAATCAGCTATCAAGTTCTTTAAAGGATTGGTTTGCCATTTTGGAGTACCAACAGGGTGATCACCGACAATGGCATCCAATTCACAAGCCGTGCCTTCATGCAGTACATCCAGAGCCTTGGAAGCAAGGTCTCTTTCGCTTCTGTTGCCCATCCCAAGAGCAATGGACAAGCCGAAAGGATGAACACGGAAGTGTTGTGAGGGCTGAAGACAAGAACTTTTGATAAATTGTGAAAAATGGCAAGCGCTAGGTTGATGAGTTGCTGGTGGTTCTTTGGTCAATTAGGACGACACAAAATCGAGGTACTGTCCAGACTCCCTTCTCCCTGGTATATGGTGCAGAAGCAGTGCTCCCCACGGAACTCATATACGGGTCACCTCGAGTACTTGCCCACGATGAAGTAGTGCAAGAGCAACTACGACATGATGATGCCATGTTCCTCGAGGAAGATAGTCTCCAGGCAGTTGTACGTGCTGCATGATACCAGCAAGCCCTGCGCCACTATCATAGCCGTAGGGTTCACGCCCGGTGCCTTGAGAAAAGGTGACCTTGTCCTTTGGCATGTTTAGCCTGCCAAGGGTGCAAACAAGTTGACACCAAAGTGCAAACGCCCTTACCGGGTAGTACATGTCACCACACCAGGCGCAGTCTGTCTGGAGACTGAAGATAGCATCCCAATGTAAAACTCATGGAATATTGAGCATCTTTGCAAGTTCTAACCATAAGGCGCGGTTGCCGGGCCCTGCCCCGGCAACCTGTTTTGTACAAGCATAGTCCCCGAGACTTGTAACCCTTTGTACAAAGCCAGGCGCAGACCTTGTGCATAGCTGAATAAAACGAAGCGCTTTTCACAAAACTTGCATGCATGATTTCCTGTTTGCTTAAGTATGATCCTATTGCGATTACAATAGTTCTTAAATAAGGCAACTGGCATGCAACAAATGACCATATGATATCCTCTTTCCTCCCTTTCAATTGATGACAACAGAAGGATTTCATCACAGATAGCTTCCTGGGAAGAAGGATGAATACAAGCCCATGCACTAATCCCCGACAGCCTCTCCTTATCTGAAATGATAAGAAGAATAGCAAAGTGAGATAAGTGCACTTCATGATATCCCTTCATTCCATGCTATAATTAAGTATGGAGAACTTGCACGTAAGGAAACCTAGCTGCCTCTGCCATTTGCACTCATATCCTTGACTCGAGTCCACTCGACAAGTTTAGTTGTAGCTACGTATGGTGGGGGGGTTAGCCTTCGTTCGCGCTCACTAACCCGTTTTCCACCTCATTAAACGTGGTTTTAGGAGTAGCAGCACCGAAGGCCGGCAAAGATGTCTTGCTGGAGAATTTTGTTTACTAAGGAGTGTTGAAGGTTCGTCCTTCAGTATGTTTAAATACATACACAACCATCTGGCAAGCTCTTTTTCCAAATTTATGTGAACAAACAAGTACAGGGCATACAAGTACTAACATGGATAAAGGGTTACATGATTTTGATTAAAATTTGGCAAATGCCTACACTTTTTTGATATGAAAAAAGATAAGTGCCCGTAATGCCTTTCTTATCCCTCTCCTCCTAGGAGTTACATTGACAAGGAAAGAGGGCAAACGGAGTGCCTGGGCCGAAGCCCAACCTGACCCCGTCAGGTCCAGCGGGACGCAACTTGACAAGATCGGGAGGGCACCTCCCCGGCAAGGAAGAAGAGGCCAGGGACGAAGAAAGCGGCTAGGCGACGCCCTGGTCACCCCCGCCAGGACCAGAGGAACACAGCAAGGTGGGAACACCGGCAGGGAAGACGAAGCCGGAGTCCACGAGGAACGCTGTCGAGGTCCAGCTGGAGGTGGCGGTGACAACTAGGCCAAGCACCCCCGGCAAATCGCTCTGCCGGAGTCCAACTGTAGATGATGGTGCCGCCGCACCTAGCTGACTGTGACCATGTGTTCGGTGCTTAGCCGGAGTCCGAGTTGTTTCCTTCATGCTTGACGACCAGGAGCTCGCCGTCGCCGTCTTCGCCGTCAGTGTCCTGTTCTTCACTGCCTCTTGAAGAGGAGCTTTCGTCACCACTCGAGCTCTCTGCGCAGCACCCTAAGAGAGCACCTGAATGCCCGAAGACCTTGATGGAGAGCAGATCAGCCTCCACCAACTTGAAGCGGAGAATGTTCCCTTCCACCATATTGTGGGCACGTGTAAAACTTTTCTAGCCACGCTTGAGGAGCATGATGCCCGGTGCGGGAAACTCAACGTTCGCCCTCACAGCACCGTTGCAGCAGCCGCGACCTCCATCACCCTAGCAAGGGGATCGGGGAGCCGCAGGCGACTTCATGGAGGACTGTGCAATTTGACGTTGAACTCCAGCGCTGTATCCCCCACATGGCCTTCTGCTGGTATGGGAGTAGCTGGAGGAGGTACAGCGGGCGCGCCGTCCCGTTCGCCCCGACCAGGGGCACCGCGTCGACCACAAGCATGCCCTGCAACTTCACCTTCCACACTGGATCCCGCCCCTGCAGCTGCAATGGAGGCGGGAGTAGGGTGCCGAGAAGAAGCTCTCGTCGCCACCGTCGGAGCCGAAGCTCGGCCCCTTCCCCTTGTCATGGTGGAAGCAAAGTCAGGGAAGGAGCTGGAGGAGATGGTCTATGAGCATCGCCACCCTCACTCATCTCCTTTTATAGCGGGATAAGAGGGGGTGGCTGGCTCTCCACTGCTATGGAGAAACCGCCCCATTCCTCCAATCCGACCCCCTCCATTAATGATGGCGCCCTGATTCAACAGCCGCCCATCTACGCCAATCGAGGGCATTGTGTTTTCTGCTAAGGCACACGTTCCTGCACCCTTCGCATCCACCACCAACCCCGCGCAATGCATGCAGTGCGCATGGCGAAATCGGCAGGTGTAGTGGGTGAGCTAAAGATAAAATGGCAGTTACCTCCGGATCACGCACGGACGCCCTAATGGGCTCCTGTGGATGTGTGCACCCTTGGTTTACGATGCGAATGAAGCGCACCATTTGGAATGTTGAAGATGGCATGGGTGACTTGGGAGCAAGATCAAGCCCAGGTTAATGAAGAAGCAAAGAAGATCTCAAAATGAACCGTACCGGCCCCGGGAAGGCCAACGTGTACGCCTGTGCATTTGTTGGGCCTACCCCAATGTCGCCTCGGATGCATGTGTGGGCCAAGCCCGAGGGCTCCTGTCGGTGCAACGAACATGTGCGTTCACTGCCCTGACTAATGCACCGGCATACGGCAAGGCATACATCTGGTATCAAGGCTTGACATAAGATGAGCCAGAGAAACCGCTCTTCGTGAAATCAACGAGTGCAATAACAAGACCAGACCATCAAGAGAAGCTTTCAAGAGGGCCTCCCTTGCCGGGCAGTCGTGCCCAGCGGGGTCGAGATCACACCTATGGGCAAAGCCATGCAACCCTAGCAGGATCTTTGGGGCCACCAAGTTCAAAGCAAGGCTCCGAGATAAGACCCCAGTAGGCTCCGTGCCGCCAGGCCTCCTCCAAGATGCCACCGCTCCACCTCATTGCACACAAGTCATTAATAGATGCGGTGTCGAGCTCTCAAGTGGTTAGGTGGATTCTGTCAAATACGTGGCAAAATACTGGAGAAGCGATTAGCTTTATTGACACCCATCCAGATGGCATGTCATGTTAACGAGGAGAAGATAGATAAGCTGTGCGGCAGGCTTGCCAGACTTCAACCTCAGCATGACAACTAGCAGTGCATTTAATGCACTTTGTCCTAACTGCCAGTGTTAGATATGATGATATAGTTAGCTATCTAATCATGTTAAAATGACTGATTTGTCACTATGGTCGCCCCTTAAGCTATAAAAGGAGGCCCGAGGCAACCTAGCAAAGGGTTCAAACCTTGGATCCCACAACACTTGTACGCGCGTAGCCGCTCTCCCTGAGGCACACTTGCCGAGCTTGAGCGCTTCGTGTCTTCGTGTTCCTCCAGATAAATCCACCACAGCAGGAATAGGCTTTTACGCTACAAAGCGGCCCGAACCTGGGTAAAAGAGAGCAGTCCATCGCCGTGCTGCCCTGATGTTTCTGCTATTTGTGCAATGTGACCGTCCCCTTGCCGAACCACAAAGGGGCTTCCCTGCCCCATAGGTGATCGTGCTTCCACGCCGACACCAAGCTACTCAAACATTCATCAACTTCTTCAAGCGAAGGTGAATCTGATGAAAACGTGACTCCTAGCTTTTCCAAACTTGCTAAAATTGTTGCAAAGCAACAAACTGCCATGGAAATGATTCACAAACTACTAGATAAAAGTGACGATCTGTTGAACGATGAAATGGAACGGTCTCAGATTCTGACTGAAGACCTTCAGCGTCTCCAGTCACAATATGACGAACTAGATAAATGTGATGATCTGTTGAACGATGAAATGGAACGGTCTCAGATTCTGACTGAAGACCTTGAGCGTCTCCAGTCACAATATGACGAACTCAAAAGTCATCATGTGGCCCTCTCAGCTAGTCATGAGAAGCTGTCCTATCAATTTCATCAAAGGAAGCATGAACTCGAGAAGCTGAGAGTGTCTCATGATGATCTTCAGAAAGACAATGATTCATTGCACGATCAACAAATTAGCGCTACTCGGGAAGAATTTGTTGCTCCATTAATAAAATGCCTTGAACGTGATAATGCAATTTTTTTAGCTAAATGTTCAAATGCTTTAACTACTGCCATATCCTCAAATGTCTCTGTTGTTTCAATTCCCTCATCTGAGGAGACCACAAGTATTACTGACGAAAATGCAGGTCTGAAGGAATTGTTCATCACAGGCATGTACAAAAGCATCAAAGGGCACCAACCTCTTTGTGCTGTACTCAAGAAGCAGATTCTGAATAGGAACCCTAGGAAAGAGGGTATTCCTTTTGTGAGAAAGCTGAATGCTGATGGATCTTATTGAAAAATTGAGCAGTATCCCAAAACCAAATGGGTTGCTGCAGAAGGACCTCCAGTTGATCCATCCACTCTATGTGGCTACAACTATGATACTTCACATTCTTCTGATGAGTCATTTGACTCCAACTATTAGTTATTCAAAAATCAGAATGGTGAATTATTTGCTAGCTTTGTTGGTACTAACTGCAGGAATGGTTCCGTTGGATTCAGGGCTTTGCAGACCCAAGAAGGTTCAAACTCTGGGGCATGTGTGAAGAACTCAACCTAGCCAGCCTACCAACCCGTCGCCCCATAGCCTAGCCTAGTCGGACTTGTGTGAGCAAGGAAGAAGATGAACATGATAGTTTACCTAGGTTCGGGCCACCTTGCGGTGTAAAACCCTACTCCTGCTTTGTGGTGGATTGGCCGCATGAGGGGCTGAGGATGAACAAGTACAGAGGATGAACAACCTCGCGAGGGCTCGGGGGTGAGAATGAGTCGACCCCTTCTACGGTGGTGGCTAACCTATATTTATAGTGGCCTCAGTCCTCTTCGCCCAAAATGTAGGCGGGAAGGGATCCCACAGTGGCCAATTTGAAAGGGGACAAGTAGTACATCTTATCACGACAAAAGCTGGTCTTCGCGTGCAAAGCTTCTGGTCATGACGCAGCGGTGTGCTCGGCGATCACATACGTCCTGCCATGCTGGTGGTCTTGGTCTCATTGCACCAGAATGGAAACCTTTGGTAGATTCCGCGGGAACCCATGCCCGTCCTTGCCTCCTTAGAACCAAAGAGGAAACTGCCTTCTCTGCGCCCACTGGCGCCCGCCTGGCCTTGGTCGTCATGGCTTGCGCCATCTTAGCCTCATGAGGCTGGGTACGTGCATACAAATATCCGCTCCTCGGGAGGCCGCCTAAGGGGGCTGCTCCCTTTGGAGGTATTGGTGTCGTCCGCCTCGCGAGGGTTGGCCCCTCGTGAGGGTCTTGTCTTGCTGGTCTTGGAGGTGGGCCGTACCAGGCCGTGAAGGGAGCCATGCCATGGGCTGCAAGTAGGCAAGTCCGGGTACCCTAGTTCCCAGAACACCGACAATAGCCCCCGGGCCCAAGGCGCGCTCGACCTTGGCGTCGAGGCGAAGCGAAAGGGCAAGGGCGAAGCGCTGCGGGCCCCAAATCGCCAACGGGCCAGGCTGACGAGTGGCACCCAACGGGATGTGGGCATCTCTGCTTCCCCACGTCACCTCGGCAATAGCCCAACCTTGACAAAAGAGTGGCGCACCGCTGCAGACATGGATGCCAAGGCGCTGACGGGGGCATGCTCGTGAAAGAGTTCTTGACGCAGTGTCTTGTCCCGCACCAATCGCACACGCGCCCCATGTGGGAGTTCCAGGGCGTGACGAATGACATCAGGCTGTGCCCGGGAAGCCTGATGGGTGAGGAGCTGGACAAGGCCATGAGCATCCTGCTCGTGGACGAGCCAGGTGACCTTCTGAAGGCCTACACTCCACTGTACCGCCGCGCCGACAGGGAGGCGGTGGTTGCCACCATGCCCGTCTTCAACGAGCTGGGGCTCGTGTTGCCTGAGCACCCTAGCTCGCCAATGCCGGTATCCTCTGGTACTAGTGTTGGTAAAGAGGGCGAGGAGGACTCGACGGCAACCGAGGACGACATGGCGGAGATCTCACCCCCGTCCCAGAGCAAGCTCCTCCGCAGCCTCGCAGATGACGACGCCGGTGAGCCCCCGGTCATGGGGTCCCCATGCTCCGCCGGGGTCCTTACGAGGTCCGGAGCCACTCCCCGGACCCCACGAGGGCAAGGCCAGGCCACCTCGAAAAGGAGCGGGGCGTCACCCCTCTCGAATGGCACCCTTCCTGCAGCCGGAGCGGATGCGGTCCCGCAGGCCGTGCCCCCTCAGGGCGGTGGCTCCGTCTTGCCAAGCAGCGCCACGCTGGGGCCGGCCGGAGAGCACCTTGCCGACTCTCCAAGCCCGACCAAGGCCATGCCAAAGAAAGGCGGAGGTGCCCTAGCGCCGGCCAGGAAGAGGGCGTACATCGACTCCGACGAGAAGCACTTTACCTTGCTGTTGTTTGTCCTAGATCGGCACCACACCCATAGTGCTCTCCTCCTGATGACCAGGATGGGCGTCGTGGTGAAGAAGAGGAAGGAAGGGGCTGGGCCCCAGGAGGCACCACCTCTTGCCGCGGTCGCAATGACTCCGGCACAGGCGGCCGAGGATGTCCCTCCTCTCATCGCGGAGGAGCAGGCCCCTCAAGACATGGTGGTGCAGCCTCCAGAGGAACATGCCCCGCGGGCCTGCAGGGCACGGAGCCGTCCATGACCTTCACGCTCGAGAAGTGCTTGAAGCCCCTGGCGACCCAAGCCGTTCTGGCTACCGCTTCTCCGGTGATGGCGCCAGCCGACGGGCTGGTGCCGTCTCCTTCCCAGACCCTCGTGCTAGCAGACCGTGGCTCCCTCATTAGGCCGGGTGCTCTGGACGACGCCCACGCTGCACTCGAGTAGCTCCAGGGCGATCTTCAGGACATCGACAGGTGCCTTGTGAGGGAGCGCATGGGGCTTATCTTTGGGTGGCTCTAGGCCGACACGTCTGTCAGGACGGCCTGGGGTCAGGCCGAGGCCGCTGCCCCCGAGAGTAGGAAGGAGGCCGCCGTAGCCAAGGAGGCTCGTGACGCAGCGTTGGCGGACGGCGCATCCACCGAAGAGCACCGCGTCGAGGCAGAGGCCAAGCTGAAGGCCCTCCAGGAGGAACAAGCCTTGCGCAACCAAATGCTCCAGTAGCAGGAGGAGGACATGAAGGCCCATGAGGCAAAGCTCGCTGATCGCAACGCCGAGCTGGCCCAGGTGGCCACTGACCAGGCTGCGGAGCGCGGCCACCTAGACGCGCTGAAGAAAGAGGTGGCCGACGCCCAGGCAGCCCATGCTCAGCATGTCTATGAGGCGGCAACCCAGCTGGAGGCCAGGGAGAAGGTGCTTGCCGCTGCCAAGACGGAAGCGGTCGTAGGACGCGAGGCCTTCCTCTCCCTTGAACTCGGATTTCATGAGGCGCTGCGCTCCATCCATGGGGGAGGGTGCAAAGAGCCGCTGGCGACCCCCAAGGATGTCCTTACAGGGCTCTTCCCCAAGCTGGCCGAAGCGCTTAAGGGTGCTGCTACTGAAGTGGACTCCGTTTTCGAGACGGAGTGTCGCTCGCTCTTCACCACGGCTGTGACGCGCGTCTTCAGCCATCTCTACCTCCAGGACCCAAGCTTCAACCTCAGCACGCTGATCCACTCGGTGGCTCCTGAGTCCCGCATCGTAGGTGCGGAGGCCGTGAAGGATCATGTAGACGCCCTGCTGAAGAAGTTCCTGTGCGTCCCCGACCCTAAGGTTCTAGCAGTGGAGGTTGGGGGTGGCGGTGATGACGGCGGCAGCGATGTTGACGGCGGCCTTCCGGCAGCCAGGGCGAGCGGCGGTAATGGCCAAGGCGGTGGCGGCGCTTCTTCCTAACTTTACTCCTGCAATCATTTACCGTGCCTCATGGAGGCGTAAAACTTCTGTTTGAATTTGTGGAACACTGCGCGTTTTGTAATAATTGCTAGAACTCCGCGATTTTCTTTTCGTGCTTGGTTTCCTTCTTGTTTGCTTTTGTGTTCTACGTCGGCAGGGCCCAGCCCCGCGCATTCCTCGACCACCATTGGGGCGTCCGGATGACCTGGACGAGACAAAGGGGCGAGGGGCTATGTGACTAGTGAGGCCCCTGAGTCGCGATGCTCAGGGGTCCCCCTTGACGTACGAACAACCCTCATGAAGGTAAGCGAGCAGCGTCTAAGCTAATTCGGAGTCCTCCATACCTTTCCTCGCCAGCTTTTGCCTTGGGGGTGGGGACGCGAGAAGACCAGGTACCCGGACCTGGTAGGGTGGTGTGTGTCAGGCCTGGCCTAAGCAAAGCCCCCGTGTCTAGCCCCCTCGCGCGATCCTCCCGAGGGGGAAGCTGTGGGCTGTTACCGGGCGAAGAGCCGAGAGGCTGTCTTGATGGTGGTGCGGCCACGAGGGCGCCCTTAGTTGTTAATTCACCAGTGCGGAGCATAGTGCTTCAACTTTATCGTGGGCATAGCCGCTCCTCGACCTTGTCGTCCGCCAGCGCGGAGCATGGGGCTTCCACTTGTGCGTGGGCATAGTTGCTCCTCGACCGTGTCATTCGCCAGCCCGGAGCATGGGGCTTCCACTGGTGCGTGGGTGGGAGTTCCCTCTGGGGGAGACTCCGGGGCGTGTACAGCTCCGTTCATAAGCGTGGCTAGCATGGCAGAACTGGAGGAGGTGTATCTAGGCACTCGTGAGCCAGAGCGGGACTCACGAGGCACTACCTCAAGGCAGGTTGCGCCTGATTTTTGCGGTGCGGGCGTGCTTAAGACACATGTGGGGTGATGGTGGGTCCTGCGCAGAATGCCCCTCCGGAGGTTATCGCACGAGAAGGCCGGACACCAATGACCCCAGGAGGTGACGTGAATGGGACCGGCCCACCAGACAGAGCTCAACCATTGGTTTTATCGAAGCTGCAGGGACGGACCAAGCACAGACACCGTGACAAGATGATCCCACGGAAAAAAAGTCGGCGCACGGCTGCCGCTACGGCGAAGCACCGAACTACGGTTGTACGAACCAGGCCGCGTGCCCTTACTTGCCCACACACGATTAGCTCATGCGAGAACAAGGCACCGAGGACCACGGGAGGTGACGCGCACGGGAGCTGACCCGCGGGACAGAGCTCAGTCGCTTGGATTTGTCAACGCTGCAGGGATGAAGCCGATCACAGATGTTGTGCCAGTCCTTAATCATGAGGCGGTCGCGGGCGGGTTTGCGAGGGCGCAGCGACATCATAGTGATGAAGCACTAGACATGCAGTTGAAATACTTAGGAAATTCATGAAGGCAAAGCCAGTTCTGATACATGCGCAAAAATGATACAGCTATGGGGTTCGGCCCTAGCAGCCTGAGGATGATGTAGCCCGGGGGGCGCCCTCAGTTGAACAAACAAAAAAGTCACCTGGCACCATCGTTGTAGAAGCGTTGGAGTAGCTGAATATGCGTGCTACAGAGATCGCTCCTCACGAGCCGATCGGCTCCTGAGGCCCGGGAGGCTCTGGAGGTCCGGTGGGCTTGCGAGGGTCTGGCACCTCCTCCGTCAAGACCGCCTGACGCCTGGCCTCGTGGGCTGCCAAGGCACCCTGCATGAAGCACTGGTACGAGGCGGCCATGTTCAGCAGGCCAAACGGCATGCAGACGTAGCTGCAGGGGTAGCCCCCACTCCAGTAGATGCGGGATACCCAGAAGAGGTCCTGCGAAGCGGCCCTGTTAAGGCCTAGGATGTTGACGCAGACGCACAGCCCGCAGCCCATATCAGGGGCTGCAGCTGCACTTGGTGGTGCGGGGCGACACTCGCCACGCATGGCTTGCGCGTCCTGAAGCTCTTCGATTGCCTTGGTGATGAATTCTTGTGCGCCTGGCGCCTCACGCCTTGCGCCTTGGTCACGGAGGTGCGTGTTGAAGCACGCCTCCACGTGGTGCCTGAACACCTCCCTTGTCACGCTGGTCAGGTCAGAGGCCTTCCAGAAGAGAGCCCTCGAGCCCGTCCTGAGGGGGGCGCCGGGCGCGCCTCCCTATGCGAGAGGGAAGGGCGCCCCAGCAGAGGGCGCGGGGCCTGAGGTACAATCGCCATGCGCCCCAGCCTCCTAACGGCCCTTGGGAAGGAGATGCTTCTTCGTCTTGGGGATGGCCTCAGGAGCCAGGATGGCACCCTCGTCATCAGAGTTTTCGACCGCAGCGGCCTGGTAAGCACGCTCAAGGGAGCACACCGTATCCTTTTTGTCACAAGCGACCGTGATGATGCCGCCACTTCCTGGCATCTTGAGGACGTTGTAGCCGTGGTGAGTTGCTGCCATGAACTTGGCGAGGATCGGATACCCGATGATGGCATTGTACGAGAGGCCGATGTGGGCGACGTCAAAGTCGATGAGCTCAGTGTGGTAGTTGCTGTGGTTGCCAAAGGTGACTGGGAGGCGCACCTGCCCCAAGGGAACGGTGGAGCCATCGATGACTCCTAAGAAAGTCTTGGTTGGAAGAAGCTGATCATAGGGCACTTGGAGCGTCTCGAACGTCTCGACGGATAGAATGTTTAGCCCCGCGCAACCATCGATGAGGGTCTTGGTGACGAGGACGTTGCTGATGGTGTGTCACAGCCCTAGCTCAGCCCCTGTTGTCTTTGCTTGATCATCATGTCATCATGTTTTAAATTCAAAGGAATTTGAATTGGGGATGTTCAAACCCTAGCACTAAATCAATTCAAATAGGGTTGAATAAAATCTTTTTCAATAAACCCAAAATGTCCCTAAGAAAAGTTCATGATTTCTAGTTAAGGTGGAAACCTCTGCCAAAAATGATGAATAAATTTTTAGGTCATTTCTTGATTTTTGAATTAAATCATAACTATTTGAATTGGGGCTTTTAAATGCTATATATATTTTTAATAGCTCCAATAATTCAGTTAGCATCCAAAAATAGTTCAGAATTATTGGAGCTGTTGAAAATATATATAGCATTTAAAAGCACCAATTCAAATAGTTATGATTTAATTCAAAAATCCAGAAATGAGCTAAAAATATATTCATCATTTTTGGCAGAGGTTTCCACCTTAACCAGAAATCATGAACTTTTCTTAGGGACGTTTTGGGTTTATTGAAAAAGATTTTATTCAACCCTATTTGAATTGATTTAGTGCTAGGGTTTGAACATCCCCAATTCAAATTCATTTGAATTTAAAACACGATGACATGATGATCAAGCAAAGACAACAGGGGCTGAGCTAGGGCTATGACATGGTGGGCGTGCAGGGCATCGGGAGCGCGCCAGCGGTGGCTGAGCACTTGAGTTGTTCCATGGAGTCAAAGGTGATGGCGTCGTTGGACCACCTGAGGGGACGCGACGCCTCAAGCTTGGGGAGGGCCGCGTTCACCTCACGAGTGAACTGCTTGAAGATGCGATGAGAGGCGGGAGCCTGAGCACCACCCAGGATGCAGGCGATCGCTCGAGGCTCTTGGAAGCCCCCAGCCCCATCATCTTGCCGATTGTCATCATTTCTCCTTGGCGGTGGCGGCAGCGGAGGGAGGCTGGCGTTGCCCCGAGGACGGCCCTCACGAGGCTGATCGTGCCAGGGGCTGTCATGAGGCAGGCCTTGCCAGCGGTCCTCGCGGGGCTGGTCGCGCCAGTCCTGGCCGGGGTCATGGTTGTCCCAGCGGCCTCCACCACGGCCTCCTCCACGGCCGTAGCCGCGGTTGTTGCGCTCGGGGCGGCGGCCGGGGCGCCCGTCTCGGATTGCCCTGAGCTCTGGGAAGTCATTGGTGTTGTGGCTGTGGACATTGTGGAAGACGCAGAATGGGCGGTTGGCCCTGGAGGATTCGCTGTAGTCATGACCGTGCTTCATCTCGGGTTCAGCCGCGAGCACAGCAGGGCCCTTGCGCTTTGCCTCCTTAGCCTTGGCCTTCTTGTCTTCAAGATCGTCCTCCGGAAGCTACAGGAGGAAGAGGCGACCTTCCTCTGCCCTTGCGCACCTGCTCGCCATGTTGAACATCTCCAGGGCCGAACACAAGTCCTCGTGGATGGCGAGCTCCTCCTTCATCTTGACATCCCGGACGCCATCAAAGAACGCCGAAATGATGGCCTTGTCCGACACCTTTGGGATCTTGAGGCGAACATTCGTGAATCGATGTATGTACTTGTGCAAGGTCTCGCCCGGCTGCTGCTTCACATGCCACAGGTCACCTGCTGCAGGAGCGTGGTCTAGAGTACCCTGGAAGTTGGCAATGAAGCGCTCGCGAAGCTCGTCCAAGGAGGAGATCGACCCCACCGGGAGGTTCAAGAGCCAAGAACGTGCACCGTCCTTGAGGGACATGGGGAACCAGTTCGCCATGACCTTGTCGTTTCTGTTCGCTGCTTCGATGCTCAACTCATAGAGTTGGAGGAATTCCGCAAGGTCAGGAGTGCCGTCGTAGCGTGGAGGCAGATCCGACTTGAACTTGCCAGGCCAGATGACACGGCGCTGCTTCGGAGTGAAAGCTTGGCAGCCTGCCACACTCAGAGGTGCGGGCCGCATGGGTGGAGCTTGTTCTTGACGCCCGGGCGCCGCGACCTCCGGTGGTGCTCGGTCTTGGTGCTGGCGCAGCGGCGCCGGGAGCGCGCGTGCATCGGCCTGCGGCCGCTGCACCACCTGGCAGCTTGCTTCATCTCCGGCTAGCGCCTCACGCCGTGGGTCGCGCGGGGGTGTGTTGCGCCTGGGCTCTGGGTCCACGTCGCGCCGAGGAGGAGGAGGAGGACCCGCACCGAGAGCCACATCAACCACCTGGGATGGTGGGGGAGGCAGCGAGCAGGACGGCGCAGGGGCCTCACCGGCAGCATTGACGAGCTCAGCGATGTGGCCGAGCCAGTCGTCGTAGAGGTCGTTGGTGGGCGGTAGCGCAGGAGCTCACGCTCCATGAGCAGTGCAGCCTGTGCGTTTGCCGGCCCACGGCGCACATGGGAGGACGATGCCGTGGCCGGAGTAGGCGACGGAGTGGCGGTGCGGCCATCACGCCGCACGGTAGGTGGTAGCGACAAGTCCTGCTGCTCATGAGCACCAGAGTCAGTGGCAGCGTTAGCCACCGGGGAGGTGGGCCGGCGAGGAGTGCCGTTGCCCACGGGTGCCGTCTGGGTGACACGAGCGGCCCTGCGCTCGGCACAGACATGGCGAGTGTCGGCCATGGGAGCGATGGAACGGAGGTGGAACAAACGGTTGAAGAAAGGCTTCGACACGCCCCTACCTGGCGCGCCAAATGTCGGATTCAGGGCTCCACAGTCCCAAGAAGGTTCAAAAGCTGGGGCGTGTGCGAAGAACTCAACCTATCCAGCCTACCAATCCGTCACCCCATAGCCTAGCCTAGCCGGACTCGCGTGAGCAAGGAAGAAGATGAACACGGTAGTTTACTGTCGGGGTACACAAACAGGGGTGTATGTTTTCCCCTGACTTGTGCACAGACAGTGAGCCACGAACCCAGCAAGATTGCAACATCCAAGACAAGGCCAAGAAGAAGAAGACTTAGGCTATTTTGAGGAATCAAAGGGCAGGTTGAGAAGACCAAGTCAAGCCAAGAAGCAATACACCGCTAAGGGAAAACCTCCCTTGCCGGGCAGGAGAGCCTGGCGAGGTCAAGGTTGGCCCGGAAGCAAGCCTCAAGACCGCCCCGTTAGGCCTGCCGGGCCATACGAAGGCAAAACACCCCGCCAAGGCTTCATCGCCCCACCTCACCGCCACGCAAGTCACCAATCGGTGTGGTGTCAAGCCCCAAGATGACTAAGTGGCTGCCTTTTGCCACATGGCAGCCATTTCCTACAGGAATCACCTCCAGATGACACCCATCCTGTGACGTGTCATGCAGACAGGAGAGAAGGTGGCCAAACAGCCCGGCAAGGTGTGCCGGGCAGGCCATGATGTGACACTTTTAATGCGTACTGCTCTGTTTGCAGAGTAGATATGATAGCACTGTTCGCTATCTAATCAGTACACAATGACTGATTTGCCACTGTGGTGACCCCTTGATCTATAAAACGAGGCCCATGGCAACCATAGAAAGGATTCGGACCCCTGTACACTCATACGCGCGTAGCTGCTCTCCCCCCGAGGCAACCCTACCGAGCAAGAGCGCTGTGTTTCCACCACCATCCACCAACAATCCACCAAAGCAGGAGTAGGGTTTTATGCCTCGCGGCGGCCCGAACCTGGGTAAACTGCCCGTGTGATCTCTGCCTCGCTATGATGTGCTCCTCCGCTCTCTGTGCAACGTGCTCAGTCCCCCTGCCGAACCAAAAGGGGCCCCTGGCCCCATAGGTGGCCGTGGTTTCCCACGACATCTTTGGCGCGCCAGATAGGGGGCTGCGCGTGCGCGAACCCGAGAAATCTACGTAGCGCATCATCTTCGCCGCCATCTTCTTCATCCAAGGTGTCACCACTGACGGCGCCCGAAGGAATGGCGGGGGTGGAGCGGGAGAGCAATGCCGCTACCCCGCCGACCTTGCCCAACCTCCGCCACCTTCGTACACCGTGGTCACAGTGGCGGCGGAAGCTAGCGACAAGGGCGACAGTACCGTCCCGAACGGATCAGACAGCAGGAACGCCCTGCGAGCCCCGTTCGGGAAAAGGAGCGATGTGCAAGGATATCGGATTTCTCTCCCTGCCACTCTCACTTATTGACAATCGAGCTACTCTGGGTTTTAGCATCATCAACGTCGCTGAGCCCGCACGATACTCGGTCCAGCATTTACCCTGCTTGGGAAAATCCTGAGTAGAACGCTGGGTTAAATCCATTGGTTGACGCCCGGCAAGTACGCTCTGGCAAGGCCGTCCGCGCTGGCGTGACTTTCGTGCCAACTACCGTTGGATTGATCAAAAAGTGTGAAGAGGAGGGGAGAGGAACCGCCCATGCCTAACGTCGCGTCATGTCGCCCACAAGATACTTATACTTCCAGCCGACCCTTGCCGGGAGCTAGAAGTCGATATACGTGCGGCACCACCCTTCCCGGAACATGCGAGCTCAGTGATCGGCCGTAGTCGGAAGGAGTATATGGAAGCACGAATAAGAGCTAAGTTTACTCAATCTTTGTTGTACTTGTAAATCAAGAGTTTGTGTTTGTTTATCACTTGGATGTCGGGGTGTTCGTGTGAAGAAATCTTCCACAAGATGGTACCTTTGCTAGGTTCTTGTTTGCACCCCCATTCCGTTCTGAGCCTGTTCGCGGAATGGGTGGCTGCATCAGAAACTAGTGAGGAAAGCCTGCCGGGATGCATCCATGCCAAGATAAATGTTAAGGGCCAGACCCTTACGACTTTTGCGGCAATATGATACCAGCAGGCAACCAGAGCGTGCATAGAGATTAATCATGCGAACACCGATGGGGTAACATTCAAAAGGGATAAAACACGCAATTCAGATTTAACAAAGACATCAAGTTTCACACAAGCATAAATAGTACGATGTCTAAACATAGAGCAAGCATCATGTTTTGATTACAAAGCAACACAGCAGCGGGCATGATTCAAGACCGGTCCTTGCGACCTCGGGGAGCAACAGGAATGCCAAGAACCCTGTCAGCAAAAGGGGTGGCCTTCTCCTCGGTAGCAGAAACGTCCGTGCCGCGCGGTGGCTTCCTTAAGCCATCGGCAAGGTTGACGTCCAGGTGGCGGCAGGCGATGTTGCTCAAAACCATGAAGAGGGAATTACGGGCAAGCTTCCGGGATTCAACTTCGAAGCGACCAGCTCTTTCCTCCTCATGCACCTTCAGCTTGTCGATCAGCTCATTGAAGAAGGCCCCTAGCTTAACACTGGGGGCCTCCTGCTTGCTGGCCAAGTAGACTAGCCCCTCCATGCCCATCGCTGATGTCTGGGCAGTGAGGCGCTCAGCAACATCAATCAAGCTCTTGATCCAGAGGTCAACCTGCTTAGACTGGTTCGCCAGTTTGTCCTCTGCATCCTTCCGGAGGTGCTTCGCGGTGTCCAGGTCTTTCGCCAGCTGTTGCTCATGGGCCCCGCTGGATTCTACCGAGCTCTCCAGGGTGCCGATCCTGGCCTTCGGATCTTCGATGGTTCCGTTGGTGCTCTCGAGATCTTGGCTCTTAGAGGAGAGCTGCGATTACACATCCTTTAGAGGATCTTTGCTTTCCGCATCTCCTCCCTGAGAGTCTCGACCTCCTTGGCGCTTCCGGCAATCTTTTCCATCAGCTCGGCCACCTGCTGGTCGAGGTCCACCTTGGCGGAAGAGGTAGCAGCAAGGTCATCGGCAAGCTTCATCAGCCGAGCGGCAGAGTTGACAGTAAGGGCATCCAGGGCGGCCTTGTGCTTGTCTTCCAGCTCTTTGGTGCGCTGCTGCACAAGGACCTCCAGATCATCGTCCTTGGCGTGGAGGGCAGCTTCGAGCCTCTCCTCCCGGAGAGAAATGTCCTGCTCCCTGGCGTCCAGAAGCACTTTGCGGTCCGCCAGGCACGCCTCCCGAGCGATGACATCCTCCCTCGCCATCGAGACTGTCTCCTGCTACCTCAAGATGACCTGGAACTGCTTGCCGTGCCAATCGCGCAGCTCGGCGCCTTTGTCCTTCAGCTTCTGGCCTACCTCATTGGCGGACTTGCATTGCTCCTTGAGCTCCTGCCATTTCTGGCTGTGCCGATCCCGCATCTCTTTGATGCCCGTTGCCACGGACTCCATAAAAGACAAATCAAGATCAACGGCGACGGAGTCATCCACCTCTTCAACCCCTTGGTATAGCGACGCCAGAATGCGTTGAAGCTCTTCATCAAGCTCCGTGCTCATCACCATTGACGAGCCGGGGGCTGCGAGCCCAGGCTATGCAAGCACCAGCACCAGATGGCTTGAAGATGATGGCGGGGCCCCCGCCGGGATGCCGAACAGGGGAAGGGGACCCATGGTTTGGAGAGGTATCTTCTCTTTCAATCACCACCCCTGATCCAGACGTGCTACTAGGGGATTTCTCGGACTCCTTCAAGGGCCCCAGGGCACCCCCGCTGGCATGTTCCTGCCCTTCCGAGGCAACAATCTTGGCGGCCTCCTCCGCGGTGTCCTTCCCTATGCTGGCCACCTCATCCAGCAAATCTGGCTCCTCACTTAATGGGGCTGCAAGCAGATCCAGTAATCAATGACAGAAATACCAGCTTGTTAACAAGTAAGGAGTACAAAGCAAGATAATGAAAAGGAATAGGGAAAGAAGAACGAATAAGTTACCCGGAGAGGTCTGCCAGGCGGAAGCTTCGGTCTCTCCAGCAAAATTAGTTGCCGGGCCAAGGCCGGATTCTTCCATGGAGACCCTTGGTGGGGATCCTTCAACCCGATCGAGGGGCAGAGTGGGCCCCTCCTGGAAAGGCTCATCTAGGGTGGTTCCTTCTCCTCCTTCGGCATCAGTAGTGGAGAGCTCTCCTCCGTCGCTTCTAGCGGGAGGAACCACCCCTGCACGTTTTAGCTGGGGGCTGGACTGGGGGCTTGGTGCCGGGGGACTCGCATCGTCTCCTGCCGAGCCCGTCCCTTCCAGCGTCCTCGGTGGCTCCATGCATCTGAGCCGCTTGGTCCGATGAATGAGTGGCTGTTCTTCTTCTTCTTCCTCCCTAACAAAGGCGGCAAGTAAAGATTCGTTAACAAGCAAGGAAACATGCGGAAATAACAGCAAGGAAGTGAGGATGTTCTTTCTTACTCCTCGTTGATGAGCATGGAGCTCAGCACAAAATCAACAGGCAGAGGAGATGCCATGCTTCTCTTCTCAGGCAGGGGAGCTGAGCTCACCGGCAACATTGAGCCTTGCTGAGACGCTGGGGGTTCCGACGAAGACTAGCTCTGCGAAGAGCTCGAATCCAACTAGGAGAAGGAGTCGTCTTCTGTGGCTGTTGGCTGCTTGGCAGGAGGGGCCTTGCCCCCAGAAAGCCGAGGAGAGTGGCGGCGCGCAGCTTCGGGGATGCTGCTCCTGGAGGTGGTCCCCTTCACCTTCTTGGTGGCGGGCGCATGATCGGAGACTGCCGCTCCTCGGTTGGCTGCCCTCCTACGATGGCGTTGATCCAAGACAGGCTCGGGGGCTTGAGGGCCTTCCGCGAGCCACTCCTCTCCAGGTTGCTCCGCCTCCTCAACCTCTTCTCCCCTCTAGATCCTTTGCCACCATGGTGTATAGGGCCTCGATCCCGGAAGGCTCGCCCCCAGCAAGCTCATCCCCGGCAACCACTTTCGAGACTTGCACCTCGTCCCTGCCGCAGGAAGAACTTTCGTCTCTGGCCTTTTCCTTTCCCCTTGATGCCTTCCCGGCCTTCGCCGCTGCTGCAGCTCAGGATGCCCTGTCCTCCTCAAGCCGCTTCCTGATGTATGCCTCCTCCACCCTGGAGGTGCGCTTGTACATATTGGCTCCACCCTGGTAGCTCTTTCCACTAGGGCGGAGGACCACGTCAGCTCTTCGTCGAGCGAGGGTAACTGCCAGTCACTTGCAACTCCTTGAGCATCGCAATGCGGCATCCAATTCAAGATTTGGTCCCTGGCGGAGTTGATGTTCAGAGGGATGATGTTGGCGGGCAATTTGAAAAGTTCAAAGCTGCCAAACAGCTGGTCGCACAACCAGGCATGGCCGTAGACTGACAAGTTGTTGGCCAGGCGAGGAAGTAACCTCATCCTATCTGCGGCATCCCCATAGAGCCAGGTAAACCTGTCCCTCTTCTGCAATAGCGCGATACGACGGAGAAGGAAGTCGGCCCCCACATGCTCAACGGTTAGCTCGGCAGCCTTCAGACTGGTGATCCTGTTTATTGCCGGGCGGAGCCTATCATCGGTGAGGCCAAGCTCCCTCCAGTCATTGCCGCGCTCAATGCATTCTGTCCGCACCTAACAGAACTCTGGGGCCTCCTCGTCCTGGATCCAACACCAATCTCATCTCCACTCCTCCCATCTGCTGCGCTGTTGGCCACAGATGTAATCCCATTTCTCCCTTGGCACTACCCGTGGCATCCAACTTATGTCTCGGAGCGGTGGTTTTTGTTCTCCACCCGCGGAGTGAAATAGTGCCTGAACAGATCAACGTTGGCGGTGACTCCAACAAAGTTCTCGCACAAATGAGCAAAGATCGCCATGCACGCCATTGCGTTTGGCGTGAAATCCAAGAGATGGAAGCCATAAATCACCATCATTGCTTCCAAGAAATCCGAGAAAGGGGAACAGAGGCCGCAGATGAAGTACGCGCAAAAGAACCGGTACGAATCTGGCGGGTCCTGTTTCCCCTCCGCCAGAACTTTGGGTGCGCCGTGCCCTTTCGGGACTTCCCTCCCCCACAGATAACCGTACCATGCCTCAAGCACTTCACCGTCCAGGTTCGCAGGAAAGAAGACGATATCTACCCTCCAGTTCCTGTCCTGCTCCGACGCCCTCTTGCTCCCCTCAGCGGCCGCCTCCTTCACCACGGTCGCCCGCTTCCCCCTGGCGGCAATCTTCTTCCCCATGTCTCCAAGATGCTGCAGGGATGTGGGAAGGGAATGGAGAGGGGATTGGCGGCGGGTGCGGGCGAGGAAGAAGAGCGGTTGCTTGGCTTGCGGAGGAAGATAGTGGGGAGGCAAGGCAGACGATGAATGACCAGTACCCTTCCGCGTTTTCCTCTCTTAAGGGACAGGACACGGGGAAGGACGCGACTCTTCAAAAATTTACCATTTTACATTAACTGCAGCAAGTCCCACACCCCCACAACCCATGGTATTTGCGCGAAGTGGACGTTGGATTTACTGGTCATCATAACAGACCACCATGCGGGAGGCCTTCTTTCGCCACGTGTCCGTGCACTGTTCGGGGCCTAACCCAACATGCCCAGCGACACATATGGCTTAGGCCCGGGGGCTTCTGTCGGGGGTACACAAACAGGGGTGTATGTTTTCCCCTGACTTGTGCACGGACAGTGAGCCACGAACCCGGCAAGATTGCAACATCCAAGACAAGGCCAAGATGAAGACATAGGCTCTTTTGAGGAATCAAAGGGCAGGTTGAGATGACCAAGTCAAGCCAAGAAGCAATACACCGCTAAGGGAAAACCTCCCTTGCCGGGCAGGAGACCCTGGCGAGGTCAAGGTTGCCCCGGAAGCAAGCCTCAAGACCGCCCCGGTAGGCCTGCCGGGGCAAACGAAGGCAAAACACCCCGCCAAGGCTTCACCGCCCCACCTCACAGCGAAGCAAGTCACCGATCGGTGCGGTGTCAAGCCCCAAGATGACTCAGTGGCTGCCTTTTGCCACATGGCAGCCATTTCCTACAGGAATCACCTCCAGATGACACCCGTCCTGCGACGTGTCATGCAGACAGGAGAGAAGGTGGCCAAATAGCCTGGAAAGGCATGCCGGGCAGGCCATGATGTGACACTGAGCGGCGCATTTAATGCGTACTGCTCTATCTGCAGAGTAGATTTGATAGCACCGTTCGCTATCTAATCAGTACACAATGACTGATTTGCCACTGTGGTGACCCCTTGATCTGTAAAAGGAGGCCCATGGCAACCATAGAAAGGATTCGGACCCGTGTACACTCATACACGCGTAGCTGCTCTCCCCCCGAGGCAACCCTGCCGGGCAAGAGCGCTGCATTTCCACCACCATCCACCATCAATCCACCAAAGTAGGAGTAGGGTTTTACGCCTCGCGGCAGCCCGAACCTGGGTAAAACTGCCCGTGTGTTCTCTGCCACACTACGCTGCGCTCCTCTGCTCTTTGTGCAACATGCTCAGTCCCCCTGCCGAACCAAAAGGGGCCCTTGGCCCCATAGGTGGCCATGGTTTCCAATGACATTTACCCAAGTTCGGGCCACCTTGCGGTGTAAAACTCTACTCCTGCTTTGTGGTGGATTGGCCTCACGTGGGGCTGAGGATGAACAAGTACGGAGGATGAACAACCTCGCGAGGGCTCGGGGGTGAGAATGAGTCGACCCCTTCTATGGTGGTGGCTAACCTATATTTATAGTGGCCTCGGTCCTCTTCCCCCAAAATGTTGGCGGGAAGGGATCCCACAGTGGCCAATTTGAAAGGGGACAAGTAGTACATCTTAACATGATGAAAGGTGGTCTTCGCCTGCAAAGCTTCTGGTCGTGACGCAGCGGTGGGCTCGGCGATGACATTCATCATGCCGTGCTGGTGATCTTGGTGTCGTTGCACCGGAATGCTAACCTTTGGTAGATTCCTCGGGAACCCACGCCTGTCCTTGCCTCCTTAGCACCAAAGAGGAAACTGCCTTCTCTGCGCCCGCTGGCGCCCACCTGGCCTTGGTCGTCATGGCTTGCATCATCGTAGCCTCATGAGCTTGGGTACCTGGATAGAAATCTCTGCTCCTCGGGAGGCCGCCTGAGGAGGCTGATCCCTTTGGAGGTCTTGGTGTCGTCCGCCTCACGAGGCTTGGCCCCTCGTGAGGGTCTTGTCTTGATGGTCTTGGAGGTGGGCCGTACCAGGTCGTGGAGGGAGCCATGCCATGGGCTATAGGCTGGCAAGTCTGGGTACCCTGGTTTCCAGAACACCGACAGATTCCCACTAAAGAAAATCTAGGTGCCCAAAAGTGTTCTTCAAAATCTTGAGGTGAATGTCATCATGACACCTCCGAAGAAAAGCAACTACCCTAGGGCCAATTCTTCACCTGAACCAAAGTCGTCAAATGGACGCAGGCCAATTCATGCTCGTACTAACACTTCTATGCAGGGAAACAGACAACGATCTGATGAATATGTGCACTATTCCTCAAATCTCTATGTGCACAAAACTGCTAAGAATTTCTCTGCATATTCTTATACATACCACTCTCCTCCTGTGAAGAGAAATGCATATTCTTCAATGCCTAAGTTTTCTATCAATGCATTGTGGTACATTCCTTATCAGCCACCCATTCAGATGTGGGTGGTTAAGAAGAACAACTAATCTGTTCTGCAGGGTCAGGTCTTCAGACACAATGAATATCTGAGGAAATTGCTGAAGACCTGACATAATGCTTGTTGGGATGCAAGCTAATCATGATGATATGAATTCTTCATTTCACTCATCCCTATGCTACTTATTATATGCTTGCTGATGAAATTCACTGACGAAATTGACTATCATATTCTTCAACTAAAGTAATCACATGACTGGTGATAGGAATCTCCTCACCAATGCTCCCCTTGCTCCGTATCATGTGAAGCATATCACCTACGCTGAGAAAGGAAAAAGCAAGGTATTGGGTCAAGGTAAGGTTGCTATCTCAAAGAGTCGACACATGGAAAAGGTGATGCTTGTCGAGTCCCTAGGATACAACCTCATGTCCATCTCAATGCATTGTGATCTTGATATGATTGTCATCTTTGGCAAATATAGATGCATTGTGCTAATGGAATGTGACAAGTCCAAAGTCTTCGAAGGCTTTAGGAGAGGTGATTTGTAAATTGTTGATTTCTCTCTAGGTCCTCAACCGGCCATCTGTCTACCAACAAAAGCTTCAGAGTGCTTGCTATGGCATCGACGTCTTGGACATACTGGCATGAGGAATTTGAGCATACTCATCAAGAAGAAGCACATCATTGGAGACGAGGGCCTCAAATTCGTCAAACATCACCTTTGTGGTGCTTGTGAGGCTGGAAAGATGACCAGATCCAAGCACTCCGCGAAGACAATCATGACCACTACTCGTCCCTTTGAATTACTTCATATGGATCTCTTTGGTCCTACTCATTATGCTACACTAACCAAAGCAGCATCTCTCTACAAATTTGTCATAGTTGATGATTATTCTCGTTACACCTGGGTGCATATCATTACCTTCAAGACTGAAGTGCAGGGTGTCTTCAGATGATTCTCAAATCCGGCCATGATGAATTATGGTCTTAAGATCAAGCATATCAGAAGCGACAACGACACCAAGTTCAAGAACACCGGCCTTGATTACTATCTTGATGAACTTGGTATCACTCATGAGCTATCTGCTCCTTATACTCGTTAGCAGAATGGAGTTGCTGAACGCAAGAACAAGACTCTTATTGAGATGGCTCGCACAATGCTTGACGAAGACAAGAATCCTTCTCGATGGTGGCCTGAAGCAATTGATACTGCTTGTCACATCATCAATAGGTTATATCTTCCCAAATTCCTCAAGAAGACCTCATATGAGCTCTTCACTAACAAGAAGCCCAATGTAAGTTATTTCAAAGTCTTCGGTGCTAAATGCTAGATTAGAGATCAACATCACAATTCCAAATTTGCACCGAAAGCACATGAGGGTTTTATGCTTGGTTACGAAAAGGACTCGCACACCTACAGAGTCTTCAACACCTACCACAACAAGGTTGTTGAAACTATAGATGTGTGGATCGATGAAACTAACAGCTCGCAAAGAGAGCACCTGCCTCATGTGCTAGATGAAATGCCTCCTGAGGAATCTATCAAGCTAATGGGCATTGGTGAAATTGTGCCAAGTGAACAAATAGCTGAAGAAGAAGTGATCATTTCCCATCCTGAAGAAACTGCTACTCCTGAAGAAAATGGCCATGAGGAAAATGCTCAACCTCAACAAGGCCCTCGTCCAGTTCATCATCGAGTTGCGAATGAAGTGCAGATCGAGAAGATCATCGAACATCAATGCACCTGGTCCCCTCACTCGATCAAGAGCTTCACATCTAGCTAACTTTTGTGGGCATTTTGCATTTCTCCCTATCTCAGAGTCCACTAGAGTTGATGAAGCATTTCTGGAGCCTGAGTGGATTCAAGCCATGCAAGAACATTGCAACAACTCAAACTCAACAATGTGTGGGAGCTTGTGAATCGTCTTGATCCATGCAAGCATAATATCATCAGCACTAAGTGGATCTACCACAACAAGTAAGACGAAAATGGCCAAGTGGTTTGAAATATGGCCCGTCTTGTAGCACAAGGCTACACACAGGTTGAGGGTATTTGATTTCAGTGAAACATTTGCACCTGTTGCTAGGCTTGAAGCTATCCGTATATTGCTTGCATATGCTAACCATCAGAATATTCTCTTATATCAATTGGATGTGAAAAGTGCATTCCTCAATGGAAAGCTTGAGGAAGAAGTATATGTTGCTCAACCCCCAGGTTTTGAGGATCCAAAGCATCCTGACAAAGTCTTCAGATTGAACAAGGCACTGTATTGCCTGAAGCACGCCCCACGGGCTTGGTAGGATACTCTGAAGGAATTCCTGAAGAAAAAGGGTTTCAAACCCGGTTCACTTGACCGTACTCTTTTCACAAAATCTTATGATGGTGAACTGTTCATATGCCAAATATATGTTGATGATATTATCTTCGGTTTCACTAACAAGCATTTCGGTAGCAAATTTGCATATATGATGGGTGAAGAATATCAGATGTCTATGATGGGAAAATTAAAACTCTTCCTTGGTCTTCAAATTCATCAACAACAAAATGACATCTTCATTTCTCAAGAGAAATACCTCAAAGATTGCTTGAAGAAATTTGGCATGCAAGACTGCAAAAGCCTCAAAATTCCAATGCCTATTAATGGTCAACTCGGCACTGACAAAAATGGTAAAGATTTCGATCAGAAGGTATATCGCTCGATCAATGGTTTGCTTCTTTACCTATGTGCATCTAGGCCAGATATCATGCTTAGTGTTTGCATGTGTGCCCAATTTCAAGCAACACCGAAGGAATCACACCACCAGGCTGTGAAATGAATTCTTTGATATTTAGCTCACACACTAATGCTTGGATTATGGAATCCCAACGGCTCATCTTTTGATTTAGCTGGATTTTCTGATTCTGATTACACTAGAGATTGTGTGGATTGCAAGTCTACATCAGGCACATGCCATTTCCTTGGACGATCTCAAAGCATACTAGCGTGGCACTTTCCATAGTTGAGGATGAATATATTGCCGCTGGTGCCTGCTGCTCACAGTGTCTATGGATGAAGCAAACCCTCAAGGACTACGGCGTCAATGTGAAGAAAGTCCCTCTCTTCTTATCGGTGCACAAGAAACGGGGTCTCTACTACTCCTGACTTGTGCATGGACAGTTCCAGCTTTCCCGGCAGAATGCCTTGACGGGGACTGATGATGAACCTGAGAAACCACTCTTCGTGAGATCAAGGAGTGCATTAAGAAGACCAAGGTGACCAGAGAATATCCCCAGGAAGGCCTCCCTTGCCGGGCAGGCCAGCCCCGCAGGGTCGAGACTACGCCTAGGGCCAAGTCTAAACTGCCCCGGCCAGGTTCCCGGGGCCGCCAAGAACACAAGACAGAGTCCTGGCATGATCCGTGCCAGCAAGCCTCCGCCAAGACGCCACCGCTCCACCTCATCATACGCCAGTCGCTAATCGGTGTGGTGTCGAGCTCCCAAGTGGCTAGGTGGATCCCACCGGGCACGTGGCAACCTACTAGAGAAGAGATTAACTTTATTGACACCCGTCCTCATGGCGTGTCATGCTAATAAGAGGTAGATGGATAAGCGGCTCGGCAAGCTTGACGGGCTTCAATCTCAGCATGACACCTAGCAGTTACGTATGATAACACTGTTAGCTATCTAATCAAGCCATAATGACTGTTTTGCCACTGTGGTCGCCCCTTAAGCTATAAAAGGAGGCCCAAGGCAACCTAGCAAAGGGTTCGAATCTTTGATTCCTCAACACTTGTATGCGCATAGCTGCTCTCCCCGAGGCACACTTGCTGGGCTTGAGCGCTCCGCATCTTCGTGTTCCTCTAGATCAATCCACCATAGCAGGAGTTGGGTTTTACGATAAAAAGCGGCCCGAAACCGGCTAAAAGAGTGTAGTGCATCGCCGTGCTGCTCATGTTGTTTCTGCTCTTCGTGCAATGTGATCGTCCCCCCGCCAAACCACAAAGGGGCAACCCTGCCCCATAGGTGATCGTGCATTCCTCCATGACATCTTAGGCGCGCCAGGTAGGGGGTTCGCCTATGCGAATCTGAAGCAGCAATCTGCACGTTGATCGTCTTCATCACTCATGGCGCTGGAACACCATGACAACAAAACCATCCTAGTCCAAGTTCCGAACACGTTCGCCTGTGGATGGCGCAGGCGGCGCCACTCCGGCGAGTAGTGCGGTTGCCACGGAAGGTGTGGCCAGTACGAGAAGTGCTGTCGTCGTGCCCACCATGGCGGAGGCGGACGACAAGCATGCCAGAGTTGGTCAGATCCCTCAACCCTCTAGCGATGACCACAATAGTGATACGGGTCGAGCGGGTGTGTACTCTCTGTTCACCCTCGCACTATGGCGAGCACGACCGCCAGAGTGACATGCCCAATCTGGTGCGCGCCCAATTCCCTGAGCGGCAACAACAAAGTGGGTGTGGATGATTCAGTTGTCGATAAGTCGTGCCCGACGGCGCGAGCGTTCACCCTACTGTGTGAACATTCTGCAGGTCCGCGGGCCGCAGCAAGTCCATCGGATCTCCGTCCAACTCTTGCGAAGCAGCATTGTTGTAGAAGGGGACCACAACATGGCAAGTTTCATCCTTCTCAGAAAAGCCTCACCACGCGTCGCAGTATGTCGCACCCACAGTGCGTATGGATCAAAGATTGGTCTCCACATGCGAGGCTTCCACGGAAAGAAGGGGGTTCGCGTCCATCCGATAGCAACAAAGCGCAAATTAAGAAAAAGATAAGTGGTGAAACCTTTTTTGGTTCCGGAATCTTTGTTTGTTCTTTGCGACTCCTTTAGTTTGAGCCCTAGTATTCATATGGAGAACCCGCAACGCGAAGGGACTGTTTCGCGATCGCTTACGCCCTTGTCTATTTCGAGTCCGCTCAATAGTGTGGGTGGCCGCATCAAAAACGTCAAAGGGAAACTTGCCGGTGGCACCTGAGCTCGTAGGCTGCTAGGGGTCCGCCTCCAAAGCGCCGCAGCTAGTGTCAGCCTTGGCAAGCTCTCAGCATGCGTAGGGTGCACAATCATACGAGAACAACGGGCAAAGTAAACTAAAAGGATAGCACCAGCTCGTACACCTACTTAAAAGCACTATTACATCCCAAGAATAGCAAATACCTGATATAAGGTCGAATATGTTCTTTTTGTTCAGCAGAATTCACAGACGATGAGCTCAAGTGGTGCGGTTGCCTTGGACCCTAGGACCTTAAGAACCTTGTCGGAGACGAGCGCGACGGCTTTGTCGGCGGAGGAGGTATCAGTGTTCGGAGGCAACTTCTTGAAGGACTTGGAGACGTCGAGCCCTGGATTGCGGCAAACCAGACTGACTAGCGCAGTGTGAAGCACGTCACGGCAAAATTTCCGGGATTCATTGGTGAAGGCTGCATCCCTGTCATCATGCTACATCTTCAATGCTTCGATCAAGCCATTGAAGAACTTGGACAGTCTGGCGCTGGCAACCCCATGCTCTGAAGTAGGGAAACACAAGCTCTTCATCTCCATAACTGCAAG
This sequence comes from Thinopyrum elongatum, assembly GCA_011799875.1. Lineage (NCBI taxonomy): Eukaryota > Viridiplantae > Streptophyta > Magnoliopsida > Poales > Poaceae > Thinopyrum > Thinopyrum elongatum. The sequence continues at coordinate 345,157,536 of CM022300.1, forward strand.
CTGGGAAGAAATGCTCTCGGCTATATCGACCAACTCCTTTGTCCAGAGGGAGAGCATCTTCTGCAACTTGTCCAGCGCGTCTTCAGCATCCTTCTGATAGTCTCTGAGGCAGTGAGCTTCTCCGACAAAGTCTTTTCCCGCTCCTTGTAAGATTCGAGGTTTTGCTCTTGCCCAACATGTTTGGATTTTAGATCTTGGACCACACCGTCAGCAGTGGCCAGTTCCTGGCTCTTGGATGAGAGCTACATCTGCAGCTCTCCTAAAGCGTCGGCTGCTTTCTGTGCCTCAACCTTGAGAGCCTCAATGTCCTTACCGCTGGTGGCCAACTCCTCCTTCAGCTTTCCGACCTATGCCTCCGCTTCTGCCTTGGCAGTGGAAGCGACTGCAGCCTCGTCGACAGCCTCTTTGAGCTTGGCGGCATGCTCCGAAGCTTGTGCCTCCAAAGCCTTCTGATGATCATCCTCCAGCTTCTGGGTTTGCTGCTTCACGAGTTCCTCAATCTCATCATCCTTGCTATGGAGAGTGGCCGCCATAGCCTGTTCTTGAGCGGCAAGATCCTTTGCTTTGGCGTTGAGCTGCACCTCGCACTCCGTCAACGTGCCATCGCGAGCTCTTAGTTTCTCTGTAGTGGCTGCCATCCTCTCTTCCTAGTCCCTGATTTTGCAGGATCAATTGTTGTACAATGTGCGCAACTCTTCCGCCTTCTCCTTCAGTTGCCGGTCAGCCATGTCCTCGGCCCTGCGTTCTCCCTCGATTTTCTTCAACCTCTTGCCATACCTGTCCTGGGCATCTTTGAACCTGGCAGCCATAGTCTGCAGGAATGCATAATCCTCCTCCTCATTGGTGATGTCTTCCGCATCAGTGGACCTCTGAGCCAAGGGGAATATGATTCGTGCAACTTCCTCCTTGAAGTTCAATCCTGCAGTGCTGGACGAGCTGGGGTCTCCAAGATTGGCCTGGAAGGTCACCTTGTATGTGCTGGTGGGCAAAATTAGAGGGGCCACTAACACAGGTGGCTCGGCAAGAATGAGATGCGGGATTATGGATTGGGCTGTGTCCACATCCATCCTGGTGGGCTCGTACCGGATGTCAAGATGCTCCTTCATCACCGCCTCAGCCTCCTGGATATCACCATCAGTTTGTCCTAGGGTTTTCCACTGTGGCAATCTTGGTGGCCTCTTCAGCAGTAGCTTTGGAAATCCTTGCAACCTCCACGAGCTCATAACCCTCTACGGAAAGGGCTGGAGATGGAAAGCCAAGACAAGATAAAAAGAAAGGGATGAAGTCTCGATTACTGATAAAAACCAAAGGAAAATATTCTTGTGGAGGAAACTTTGCGGTAAGAGGATTACCTGGTTGTACTTGTTGGGAGGGTGCCTCCCCACGCTCGGCTACTTGCATTGCCGGCACATGTCCCTCGGCGATTTTCATCGTTGGAGAGGCGCTAATGTGAACAATGTCATCGGTGGAGGCCCTTGTCGCGGAATTGCTTCCGAGAATGGTGGTTGACGGGGAACCCTTGGTGGGAACTGCTTCTCAGTCCTCTATGCCTTTGTGCTCCCCTCCTGCCTCCTTGCCCTCACTGGAAGAATGGTCATTGGCAATTGTATCAGCTCGCTGAGGCGGGGGCATGTCTGTGCGTAGGGGGCTGGTCTGGGGGCTGGAGACCATGGGGTCGTCCACCAGTGCCTCCAGCCCAACCCCTGATGACGAGCTATGCACCGCCAATGCCTTGGCCCACTTTGCCTGCTGGGTGAGCGTCTCTTCCTCCCTGATGCAATCAAGAGCCAGATCAAGATCAACAAGTGAAACAAATTGATACATGACAAAGTAGGGGATTGCTTACTCTTCATCGGATTCGAGGAGCATATCCATCTTATACTGGGATGGTGGTGCAGACTCCCTGGCCCTCTTGATGGCTGGTGGTGGTGAACTTGGCGGGGGTGGAACCTCGTCTTCCTCAGGAAGTTCTTCCCGATAAGATGGAGGCTTGAGCTTGACCAGCCGAGAGGACTGCCGGCGTATTGTCTTTTGCTCCCCGTTCTTGGAGGAGGACTTCCTTACCACGGAGGTTGATCGGGGCTGTCGATTGCTCGTGCTCTCTTGGCTCCCCCTACTATGGAGGCGGTGAAGCGGCTCACCCACCTGGAATTCTTCTTCTTCCGGCTTCTCTGTTGTTTCCTCCCTGGCGGCCTCGTCCCGGATAGGCCCTTCCCGTCCCTCCTCAACAGGCTCTTCATCATCATCATCATCTTCATCATCTTCTTCCTCCTTTGCATCTTCTCCAGTGTCCTTGGCGGGGACCGCGGGCCTCGCAAGTGCTAATCTGCGGGCCTCTACAACTCTGCTAGCAATGTATGCCTACTCCTCTTCTGTCGTTTCCTTGACCAGGTCAAGCTCCTCTCGTTTAGCCTTCTCCACTAGCTCAGAAGCCCACCTCTTCTCATCCGACAAAGAGGGCAATTCCCAGCTTTCTTTGACCCTGGCAGCAGAGCAGTCTGGCATCCACGTCAAGATGTCGCTCCTCTCTATGTTTATGTGCAACCGCTGGCAGAGCCAGGAGTGGCCCAGCACCGTCAAGTTGCAACCGCAACCTGGGTATAACCGCATTATGTCCGCGACATTCTGGTACAACCAAGTTGGCTTGTCCCTCTGTTGTAGCGGCGCGATGCGGCACCGCAAGAAGTCAGCCCCAAGCATTTCTACGGTCAGGCCGGCATCCCATAGGCGGGCAACCCTGTTCAAGATCGGACGAAGCTTCTTCTTGCTAGCACCAAGCTTCTTCCAGTTTTCATCCCTGTCAATCTTCCTTGTCCGTGGCAAGTAGAACGCCGGGAAGTTCTCCTCCTAAATCTAGCACCAAATTCCTCTCCATTCCTCCCACTTGCCGTGGAGATGCCCGAGAATGTAGTCTCTCTGGTTCTTCTTTCCCCTCGGGAACCATGTTAAGCTTCTAGACAGCGCATCATTCTCAACCCGAGGGACGAAGAAGTGGCGGAATAGATCAACATTGCGCATGACTCCTACAAAGTTCTTGCAGAAATGGACAAAGACCGACATACACGTCATCGCATTGGAAGTGAAGTTAAGCAGCCAGAATCAATAAGTTGACATCAGCTCACGAAAGAAATCTGAATATGGTGGCACCAATTTGCAATAAAAATATGCACAGAAGAAGGGGTAAGAGTTGCTCGGGATCGTGGGGCTGAAAGGGAGAACCTTGGGGGCTCCATGGCCTTCACTCTCTTTCCCCCACATGTAGGCATACCTCTCGATCAAAGTGTTGGCGGTCAAGGTGGGCGGCGAGAAGACGAAGTTCTCATTCTGTCGTCTCTCTTGTTCCTCCAACTCCCTCTTCTGCTCTGCCTTGGGGTCGAGCATCTTAGCCGCCTTCTTCCCCTTCGCGGCGGCTGCCTTGGGCGCCATCCAGGGCTCAGGAAGAAGTAGAAGCTTTGAGGTGAAAGCAGATTGATACGGGCGGCGTCGGCGGCGGCGAAGGCAGTTTGTTCTTGGCGAAGGGAAGAATATGGAACAGGGGAGGGCAGAAGTGAATGAGCAACGCCCCTTTGCGGTTACCTTTTTATGGGGAAAATGCGAGGGACCTGGCTCTTCGCCGCCTCCCCTAGCCACGCCCGCCGTAGACGCGCCTTGTTGGGTAACTGCGACGACACCCATGCTCCCATGCCCCGCGATTAATGCACAGATTGGACGTGCAGTGACAGAACAGTCATGATTATGGATCACAACAAAGGATCATGTCAGTTTCCCTCCGCCACATGTGTCCGTGCACGATGTTGGGCCTAACCCAATGACACCTCGGATACGCGTATGGGCCAGGCCCGGGGGCTCCTGTCGGTGCACTAGAAACGGGGTCCCTAGTACTCCTGACTTGTGCACGGATAGTTGCAGCTTTACCGGCAGAATGCCTTGACGGGGACTGATGATGAACCAGAGAAACCGCTCTTCATAAGATCAATGAGTGCATTAAGAAGACCAAAGTGACCAGAGAATATCCCCAGGAAGGCCTCCCTTGCAGGTCAAGCGAGCCCGACAGGGTCGAGACTACGCCTGGGGCCAAGTCTAAACCGCCCCGACAAGGTTCCCGGGGCCGCCAAGACCACAAGACAGAGTCCCGGCAGGCTCTGTGCTGGCAAGCCTCCGCCAAGACGCCACCGCTCCACCTCATCGTACGCCAGTCGCTAATCAGTGCGGTGTTGAGCTCCCAAGTGGGTAGGTGGATCCTGCTAGGCACGTGGCAACCTGCTGGAGAAGAGTTAACTTTATTGACACCGGTCATGATGGTGTGTCCTGCTAATAAGACGTAGATGGATAAGCGGTGCGGCAAGCTTGTCGGGCTTCAACCTCAGCATGACACCTAGCAGAGCATTTAATGCACTTTGTCCTAACTACCACAGTTAGGTATGATAACACTGTTAGCTATCTAATCAAGCCATAATGACTATTTTGCCACTGTGGTCGCCCCTTAAGCTATAAAAGGAGGCCCAAGGCAACCTGGCAAAGGGTTCAAATCTTTGATCCCTCAACACTTTACACGCGTAGCTGCTCTCCCCGAGCCACACTTGCCAGGCTTGAGCGCTCCGCGTCTTCGTGTTCCTCCAGATCAATCCACCATAGCAGGAGTAGGTTTTACGCTGCAAAGCGGCCCGAACCTAGGTAAAAGAGTGTGGTCCATCGCCGTGCTGCCCCTGTTGTTTCGGCTCTTTGTGCAATGTGATCGTCCCCCCGCCAAACCACAAAGGGGCAACCCTACCCCATAGGTGATCGTGCATTCCCCCACGACATGTCTGTGACAATGAGAGTTCTATCAAGATCACCCACAACCTAGTGCAACATTCCAAGATGAAGCATATTTAGATTTGTCACCATTTTCTTCGTGATCATGTGCTGAAGGGAGTCATCGTCATCGACCATGTGAAGACTGAAGTGATCTGCAAGTTGCGGTATGATCTAAACATTCTAGAATCTTCGAATGTCCTCTGAAGTGGACACAAATCCTAACGCTTATGCATTTTTGATGACTTTGATGCACAACACACGAATTAACATTTTCCTTCAATCAATGAAGACTAACCCTCTAAGTGTGAAGAAATTAACGAAGAACTTGACTCTCAGAACCCTACGATAATTGTACGCGGTGTCTGTAGTCATCATAGTTCTTATACGGTGGGTAACGCCACCACGTCTATATGACATTCTTCCAATTTTAGTTTTTCGTCATTTGCAATTTCGTCAAACTTTTCAAATGCTGAATATATGTTTTTTATGTTTTTCCTGTCCTCAATAGCATCCACATATTGCTAATTCTTCAATTTGATTTCTTCATCTATGTGGATGTGATCGGACCCGCTCCCCTCTATGCTAAGCTCAACCCACTCTGTTCACAATTTCTTCATATGCGTTCTAGTTGACACTGTTCAAAGTCTTCATTGTGTTCTTGACAGCTAAAGAATTTGCGAACACTCTTTAAGTATTCTAAAAAGTTTTATTTCTGGCGGTTGCCACTGTAACTTCATCCTGCGCTTTTAGTTAGACGGATAAGGATGAAAATGCATGCGTGACGAGTGTCACGAAGATGCGAATAGTCAGGGGCTTATCCATCCAAAAGTTTTGGACCCCTCAATTTTCACTGTGGCTATCAATAGCCTTGACCTCGTCAACTCTATTTCACTTCGCCTCCTAGCTCCTGTCGCTCTCAAGCCTCAAACCCTAGTGTCGCCGCTGGATTTCATCGCCGCCAAAGAAGAAGAGCTTCACTGTGTCGACTTCTTCGCCAACGTACTCACGTCGGACGTGGATTTCTTAACCTCCGTCACCGTTGTAGACGTCTTTCATTGCCGAGTTAGGGCACAGGAGATCTGAGTTGACGATTTCCATCGCCTCATCATCCAGTTCTTTGAGTTCATCACTGGGGTAATTAAATGCTGATTTTATTGCCCAGTTTGATCTTCACTCTACTAAAAAAATCTTCAAGTGCTGTTTCTTTTCACTCTTTCAATTCTTCAGTACTTCCTTTTGGCCAGTCTTGAGTATTTTCATCTAAGTTATGCTTAACTACTAGATTCCTCAATTCTGCAATTGCTTCAATCTGTACAACTCTGGAACCTTGGTCAAGAACACTTAGTGAATTGCATCAAGATGATAAGGGTCAATTTCCTCAACTGGTTTTTTTTTAATCTCTGAGAACGCATGTGACTCTTTCCAATTTCCTCAGAACTATACTCTGTTCACATGTACAATGTCTGTCGATGAATCACTTGGTTCTCATCAGCTTAATTCATTTGTAGCATTACTTGAGGAAAATCTTCAAACTTCTGTAGAGTCCTCACAAGTTCAAAAACCTCAGTTGAAGAAAATGGCTGTAGGAAAAAGGCCTCAGAAAGGAGGTAAGAGGAAAGAGGAACACAGTGCTTTTGAGATCCCTAAGGATATTTACTCAGCATACTGTATGCCAGATGAAGCAACTCATGGCAAGGAAACTAAAGAGCAGCGTACAACGCGACTGCAAAAGATCAAACGGTACTAGATGTATGAATGGAGAGATTACAGATACGTCACCTCCAAATACATGAAGGACTTTGCTGTGACACCTCCATGCAATAGGCCATGGCTTACTCCTGGACAAAAAGTTGACCCCATAAGCATCCGCCGTGGTGAAGAATTCCCCAAAGAATGGGAAAAGCGTCAAGCTAAACTGGCGAAGCAGGCCAAGAAAGTCGTTAATGAATTCAATAGAGCCACAAAGGCTTCAAATGAAGCTGGTGCAAGTGGCAATAGTAGTGCAAGCGCTCCAAAGAAGGCTATGCAGAAAAAGCCTACCAACAAGCCCAAGCCGTCTGTCCCAATGCTCTCAGGGGCCCAGCCGACTGCTTCAAAGGCTTCAGCACCTAAGATTTCAAAATCTTCAGTGCCTCCTCCTACCTCAAGTTCCTCAATGGTAGCAGCTAAAACATCAAGACCTGTCGTGCTCGCATCTTGCCAGCATACCGAGGGCTTTCCAATTGCCTAAATTGCTGCATCAAGTGCCTCAGCTTGTGGGCAACCATCTTGTTCACTGCCCAAGCCAAAGCAGAAAGCAACTGCTGGCTATGGAACTAGGCCAAGTTCGAAGAACAAGGCCGTAGTGCCTCAAGTTGACGAACATGGGCTGGCTGACGAAGATGAGCTCGCAGAGTTCCTCAGAAGAAAGCAAGAGCAAGCTGCTATTGCTAAAAATTCTGTTGTCCCAATGTTGCTATACCCGAAGAAACTACTTGACTTCATTGACATCTGGTGCACGAACCCTGACACGCCACTTGACGACCTCAACTTACCACCTGGTCCAAGCCACTTGATTTCATCATTCATCTTGAATGAGAAGTACAAGATTGCACAGGCAAAGCTAGTGCGTAAACAGAAAATGCAAAAGGAGCAGGAATTGAGGAAGAATATGCTGTCTATATCTCCTCAGCAGCCTGTGACATTGCAGTCTGAAATACATCAACTGTCTGAAGAATATGAGAGACATGCTAGTCATTGTTGTGGTGTCAAAGAGAGATTCATCACTACCTCAACCAAAGGTTGTTGAAGACCACAGCAAGCGAGAAGCCGCCAAGTATGGTATGGCTCCCCCAACAAGTTCCTCAACTTCACTAACTACTGCTCAGGCCAGTGAGGCTGCGCCTTCATCTCCTCCATAAGAGATAACCAGGGCAACTGACAAAGTTGTTCCTGAAGAACCAGCCAGGGTGACTGCATTAGTCACACCTGATGAAAATTCACCAACCAGTTCCTTAGCAGCACCACCAACAACGAGTTCATCTTTGAAGCTTATCACTCTTCCTTCTTTATCAGAAGTGAAGAATACCAAGACTGCTGAGAGAGAAGCAAAGAAGAGAAAGGTGTCAGCTTCACATGCGCCTGAATATGTGAAGAAATTGAAGATGGCAACATTGTCTTCAATTGTCATTCCAATTGATGCTATACCTATCTCATCATCGCCCCCTTCACGTAATTTGGAAAACCTTCAAATAGTTCCCTATGGGGTGGAATACCAAGTTCCTCAAGCTGATGATGAAGAAGATTCCTATTCTGCTGCTACCACACAGCAAATGGATGAAGAGATTGAGTTTGATGCTGATGTTTCAATGCCTCAAGAAACCGCACAGACTCTTCAGCAAGTCTTGCTGAGTGAAGAACATGAGGAGGATGTGGATATTAACGGAGCCACAACACTAGTTCTCCATGAGGAATTTTGGGAAACAACTCACCCAAATTTACCCATCACCACTCCCCGCACTCGAGAGCCTCAGTAGCCTGCGCACACTGAAGAAATTCATACAGGCTCTGAGGAAAGGCAACCATTACTTCAAACCATCCATGAAGAAATTCCAGCTGCAACAGCTGATGAAATCACCCAAGCTGACCCTAATGTTGATGTCATCAATTCATCTCCTCTACATGTAGATTCAATTCCCTCAGCTGTCACAGATAAAGTTCCAACAGCCACAGCTGAGGAGGTTGCAAAATAACTTGCTATCACTGCTCCGAATGATACAACTAGGTCTCCATGACTAGTGTTTGATGTGCGAACAAAAAGGCATAATCTTCAACCCGTTCCTACGATGCCCAAGATCGGCAAAGGACTCAAGCAGCCAAAGTTTGATAGTGCCAAATTCTTCGAAGAGAAGAATTTGTTCATTGGCGAGTCACCCTATGACTCAACCAAACCCAGGAGTTTGAGGTTATCAACAAGAACGCAGATGAATTTCTATGCTTCACTATTGTGTGACAAGAACAAAGTATTCCCGCATGGCCATATTCTTCATGTGGATATGGAGTCAATCCCCTGCTTACAGCCAGTTCTGGCTATTTTTCATGATGCTGGTCTACTCAACTTCTGTACTGACGTCTACGATTGGGATGAAGAACTAATTCTTCAGTTTTATGCTACTATGCATTTTTCTGGCAACGCTGACGACACTGCAACTTGGGCTCTGGACTGGATGAGTGAAGACACTCACTACAAAGTACCAACTGATGAACTTCTTCATGCTCTACCAGTTGATCCACCCCAAGAAGAAGCAAGGAAAATTTATGAAGAACTTGAGCTGCCAAATAATCTGATGCAAGTTCTCATGAAGCCTATGGCTGAAGGAAATGTTCCAGGGACAACCTTCCTTGTGAAGGATTTTCTATATGTGCCAAAGACAGTATACCGCATTCTGGCTAAAACCCTTAGTCCAATCAAAGGACACAACTTAGATATTGAAGAAGTTGTGGGAGTTATGAAGAACTTGTTGTTCCACATCATTCATGGGACTCCCATCAACATTCATGATTTCTTCCTGAGGACTTTGGTCACTATGGCACAGTCTCCTTTTGAGTTGAAGCCTTATGCTCCATGGATCATGAAATTTATCAGATCCTGGTCTGCAATTCACTATGTGGCTTATCGTCAGAATCACTTGAGCTATTTGCCTGAAGTTGAAATTCTTCAAAGCACTCTCTCCAATATACCCGGCAAAGGTAAGAGCGTCATTGATGAAGGAATTCATCCCCTTGATGGACAATTTTGTCAGCCTATCTCCATCTTCATAGCTGATCAATCTGCCAGCCAGGATACTACAGCAAAAGCCTCAAAGCCATCCTCTGAAGCACCACGTGTCATGACTGACCGTCAATTCACTGTTGTTCAAGCCAATATGACAGTGACGCATAACGCTGTCCACAAAAACAGATATTATCTCCATGAGATATTTTGTCGCACTTGGGCCAACCTTTCACATTTCAAATCAGATGAAGAACTTGCTTCTATGGATTTCCATATGAACTTTGACTGGGATGAACCGCCAAGTCAGAAGTTCAAGGAAACCCAAGTTCCTCCTCTGACGCCAAGTTCAGAGTCTTCATCACGCACAACTGACGAAAATGAAGCTGTTGAAGACACTGCGGCTGGTCCTTCCGCACCGCACGAAACCAGCAATGCTGGCGCTCCCTCGACTTCTCCTTGATATTCTTCAGGGGCGTTAGTCCTCAACTTTGTCTCCTTTTGGTCATTTGATGACAAAGGGGGAGAAGTTTGAGTTAGTCTTCAAGCGGGTCATTATATGGGCTATTTTTGCTTAAGTTGCAACTCTTGAACTATTCTGGATGTGCTCTTTGATGAGTTGTAACTTAATAACTGTTGGTCATCTGACAATTTTGCTAGATTTGATATGCATCCTCTGATCATAAATATATCTTCTCATGCGTGTACAATTTCATCAGACACCAATTTTCATCATGCATGATTGGATTCCAAGATATAGGGAGAGATCTCCAGAATTTCAACCTGCCATGTGCATTTGAAATCCAAACAAAATTTCTCAATATGCACATCTTCAGTGGTAGTTCCTCTATATCTTGTAACCAAATTCTTTAAACTCTGTACTTACACTTCAATTATTGTTACTCCCGTTGAAACCTAACCAATTTGTCATCTATCACCAAAAAGGGGGAGATTGTAGTGCATCAAGTGCCCCCTTAGTGGTTTTGGAGTATTGAAGACAAATAGGATGAGCAACTAATGTGTTTGTGAGTATACATAGGTAATAGAGTCCCTGAAGATTTGGTTTAACACATGGAAGATGACCCGTAAAAATGAATTTCTTCAAGTGAAGAATTTGATGATGAAATTGGTATGGCCTTTGAAGAAATTGATGTGAAGACTTTTCTTTTTGTAGTGTCTTTTCTTCTTATTTGAGTCATAGGAAAAACCGTACTGGTAAAGGGGGTCAAGGTCAAGGTGAAACATATTTCACATTTCCAAAGTGATGCTCAAACTTACTCAAACCTATACACACAAAAGCCACTTCAAGTGAAGCCTTTGGAAATCTCCGAAATAGTTGACGCATTTGCTAGCGACGGTGACGAAGTTCATCTGGTCGTTGACGAATTTGGTCAGGCTGAGGAGTTATGAGTTCCCTAGTGCGATCGGCCTACCGTGAGGAAATTGAGTGGCCCGACGAATTTGAGAGTTCAAATTCCGACCATTGCTGTGTCGCGGGCCAGCTGTCGACTGGATCCTTATCCTAACAACGGTCGAATGAGAGAAGGTCATTTATGACAATTCATATCGGGTTGCCCCTAGCTATAAATAGCCGCCCCCACAACTACTTGTTGGTTGGCTACTCCGAGAGAACTTGACACTTGTCATAAGAGAGCAACCCATCCTCTAACGACTTTGATAGAATTGTAAGTGAGGAAAAACCCAGAGCCAAAGTGATTGAGAATCACTAAAGAGATTGATTTCTGTGATCTGACGCCTGTTAACTTTGAAGATTGTCATTCTTCCAGATGGTTAGGCATCAAGTTCTGAGTACACCAAGAGTCATTATGGTGTGCCTGTGAACAAGGTTGTGAAGGTTTTGGAAGTCTACCTTGAAGAATTACCACGAGTGATTGGGCGAGGTCTGCGGGCCATAGCTCAAGAGGAATATGGTGACGACTGTGTGTCCTTTGAGTTGCGAGTCAGCTGCCTCAACCAGACACACAGTTGATGCAGCAACTGGAACTGGTCTACCAAATTTCATTGTCTTCATCGAGCCAACCTGGTTTCAAATTCCTCAACCCTCTCTTACACTATTCCGCTTCTGAAGAATTTGTGATCTATCCTCTGACGAATTTGAACTAAAGATTTTCATCAAGCTATCTTTCATTTCCTTAGTTCATATTCGACATGCTTGTATTACTGTATGATTGCATGTTCTTCACTCTTACGTATCATGATTGCATGTACTTTGATTCTATGATGACTTGGTTTTCTTTGCGTTTCTATTTCTTCACTCTGACCCTTGTCAAAATCTATAGAGCTTGACGAATTTCTAAAAATCTCCCATTCACCCCCCCTCTGGGAGACAAGCTGCGCTTTCAAGGATATTTATCTTTACTGATCTTGAACGATTTAGGAAGTACACACGGCGCAGTGTGAGCTGTCGTCTACTTCCCCCACATGTACGTGTACCACTCGATCAAAGAGGTCTTGTCGAGCACTGGCGCAAAGATCATGTGATTTCTCCGCAGCTCCGCCATGGCTTCTTTCCTCGCCTCTACCTCTGGATCAACTGTCTTCTCCGGCTTGTCTTGGCCCTTTTTAGGAGCCATTACAGCTATTGGAGAGGAGGTTGAGGGTAAGTAAGGGTGTGGAAGCAGTAGCGGAAGAAGATGTGTTCTGCTTTTGCGTGAGGAAGAAGATGATGGCGGTCTGCTAGATTGGAAAGAAGGGGGTAAATGAGCAGCGCCCCTTACTGATTCCTTTTTATGGGGAAGGTGTGGGGGCTGGCTCTTTATTGTCCGATGTGGCTGCACTTTTTCAGGCGCACTACCTCTACGACCGTTTTGTTCCACCTCTCCCACTTTCTGCATTTAATGCGCATCATGGGGGTGTGGTAAAAGAGAATATTATGACAGTTATCCTCTGCCACGCATGCCTATGCACAATTTGGACCTAGCCTAATGACGCCTCACATGCGTGTGTGGCGCAGGCCCCGGGGCTTCTGTTGGTGTACTAAAGTTTGGGTCCTTTAGCACCCCAGACTTGTGCATAGGCAGCAGTAGCTTTCCCAACGATAGGGCTTGCCGAAGGGCAGCTGTGGACAAACTCAAAGGCCTAATATGCAAAACCATGGACAAGATCTCCAGGCAGGTGATCGAGAAGTACTAAGGTGGTACAGGAGATCAAGACTGGAGTTGCCGGCAAGCTGGCGAAGCCCCCGCAAGCTCCGTGCCGGCACGCTCTCACTACCTTGCCACCTCTCCACCTCAGCGACCAACCCATCGCTTGTCAAATAGGTGTCGAGCGGGCAGGTAGTTAGGTTAGTTCTATCTGGGCACGTGTCAGCTCGCTGCCGATGGCACAACTTTAATGACAACTATCCCAGGAGCGTGTTTAGCTAATACGAGGTAGCTAGGCGAACGACACAGAAGGAGAGAAGATTCTTGTCGGCAGGCTTCACCAGCATGACACCTCATGGAGCATTTAATGCCCTTGTCCTAACCCGTTAGAGTTAGGTATTTAGCACTGAAGCCACTATTTACGGTGTGTATTTACCATTTTGCCATTGTGGTGACCCATTGGTCTATAAAAGGAGGCCCATGGCTACCTTTAAAAAGGTGGACACTTTGCTCATTTGCACGCATAGTTGCACTTCTCGCGCACCTTGCCAGCAAGTTGTGCTCCTTGTAACTCAGCACAAACACATCCAATATAACAAAGCAGGAGTAGGGTTTTACGCTTCACAGCGGCCCGAACCTGGGTAAATCCTCGCGTTGATTGCTGGATCTACTCTTTGTGCTTGACGATCTCCCCAGTCAAACTGCAAAGGGGCCTTTTCTGGTCCCATAGATCATCCTACACATGACAAAGAGAGGTACAACAGACACTAGGAAAAGCTCGAGATGCGGCAACTTGTCATGGAGATGGGGGAGTAAAAGATCAAGGAGAAGATATAGGAGGCCCACATGTGGTATGAGGACAGAGTCCAAAACATTAAAGACCATCGAAAGAGAATCCTTCGTCCTGGAGAAGGCTGAAGCCGAAGTGAAATAGGAGGAAGCAAAGAGGAAAGCTGCAGATCTCGACGACAAGCTGATCCAACTTCAAACTCAACTTTACTCTCAGGAAGAAGATCATGCCGCTAGAGAAGAAGCATTGGCCGGCAAGCTGCACGCCAAGGATGATGAAATCCAAACCTTCCTCGCGTAGCTGAGCCAGGAGCTGGAGCAGAGTCATAAGCAGACCATTGAAGCCAAGGTGAAGAAGCTTGAAAAGGACCTTGCCGCCAGCAATAAGGAGATCTTGGCTCTCAAAGAATCAGCAAAGAAAGCAGCTCACCCACTAGGAGATCTTCAAACCTTGCTAGCATCCAAGAACCAAGAGCTTGATGTTGATGCCAATGCCAAAGCTGATCTGTAGTTGAAGCTGTCTACTTTGTAGGGGAATCTTGAAGCTGCTAAGGCCAAAGAGAAGATTTTGGCGACAGACCTGGAAAATGAGAAGGTCTTGCTAGCAGACGCCAAAGAGACGTGTGATGAACTTAAAGGCAGCAACTCTAGACCAACTGCCTTGTCGATATTGCAGTGTGCCTCAGTGCACAATTGGCGACCATGGGCACACAGAGTTGGAGCTTTGCCGTCAACTCCAAGGAAGTTGCAAGAATCACACTGACACTATTCTTCGAGAACCTCATCACTGCCTTGGAAACCCATCAAGAGGAGCGGGCTGCCAAGTTTGCACGTGAATCTCGTACACTTTTCCGCAACGTGTTCTTGAAGGTTCTTGTCAAGATTGTGCATCGCAATCCTGGCATCAAAGTCTCCAAAGCCTTCACGAGTCTACTGGAAGGAACGGACACCAGTGCCACCGAAGAGCTTGTGGGTCCAATCGCCGACAAGGTTGGTGGGATCTCCACGACCCAAGGCCAGCTCAGAAACTAGCCCCTTCCGTATTTCTTGCCGCAAGTGTAGTCCATGTACAAAAGACAATTTATCTTTAGTTAGAGTTGCACTACATTTTTTACGTAATACAACTTATGCTTGAATGAATGAATGCTTCCTTCCTTATGCGATTCTGGCTTTGTATATGTTTTTACCCTACACTTTCTGGAAACTTGCCGGTGCGCACACTCTAGCCAACAACGCTTGAGGAACGGGTCCTTAACACCTTGCCGAAAGTGCCACTTTTTGGCAAGATAACGCTTATCAGTATTGATGCAACTACTTATATTGCTGAGCAGACTCAAAACAAAATAGGAGTGCAACCAATTTCGACAAAGTTCCTTCACATGCAGGCTTTTCATACAAAGACAAAAATCATTCAAGGGAAAGTAGCAATCAACAAAGAAATTTGTTCCAAAGTTTTGCAACTTAGCTTTCTTTGTTGTACTTCTTGTCGTTAATTATACCTTGAACATCATTTGTTATCTACACCATCACTCCCCCTTAGGAAACTTGCACGCGAGGAACTGTTTGTCCTTGAGAAAAAGAAAGAAGAGAAAAGAGGAGGCTCGAAACCTTGACGGTTTGTCAATAATTTCAACCAAGATAGAATGTAACACAACATCACATCTGTCAGCGTTCTAGGAACCAGGGTACCCAGACTTGCCTGCCTGCGGCCCACGGCATGGTTCCATCGACGTCCTGGTACGGCCCAGTTTCGACACCAACAAGACAAGACCCTTGCGGGGTGCCAAGCCTCGCGAGGCAGACGGCGCCAAGACCTCCTGAGGGAGCGGCCACCCCTGGGCTGCTCCTGAGGAGCGGAGTTTCCTATGCAGGTGCCCAACCTCATGAGGTTGCGGTGACGTGAGCCATGATGACCGAGGCCAGGCGGGCGCCAGCGGGCGCAGAGGAGCAGGTTTCCTCTTTGGCGCTAAGGAGGCAAGCGCAGGTGCGGGGTCCCGAGGAATCAGCCAAAGGTTTCCATTCCCGTGCAATGAGACCAAGACCGCTGGGACGGCAGGACGGATGTCATCGCCGAGGCCACCGCAGCGTCACGATCAGAAGCTTTGTAGGCGAAGACCACCTTTCGTCGGGACAAGATGTACTACTTGTCCCCTTTCAAATTGGCCGTTGTGGAATCCCTTCCCGCCTCCATTTTCGGGGAAGAGGACCGAGGCCACTATAAGTATAAGCTAGCCACCACAGTAGAGGGGATCCGATCCGGGCTGATCCGACCATAGAGATCCTTTCCACCCACACCAGAGCAAGCCTCGCGAGCTTGTTCATCCTCTGTACTAGTTCATCCTCAGCCCCTCGTGAGGCCAGTCCACCACAAAGCAGGAGTAGGGTCTCACACCGCAAGGTGGCTCGAACCTGGGTAAATTGCCATGTTCATCTTCTTCCTTGTTCATCGAGCTAGGCTGTAGGGCGACGGGTTGGTTGGCTGGAGCGGTTGAGTTCTTCGCACATGCCCCAGAGTTCTAGCCTATCTTGGGTCTGCGGAGCCCTGAATCCGACAACATCATACACAAGTAAATATGTACTTTGACAAAGAGTTGTGGAACACTTAGCTTTACTTTACTACGGGTTCTGCCAGCGGCTTTGTACAAATGATTACATACCTTGCCGGCAAATTTGAAAAAAATAGGTTGCCGGGCATCCCGGCAACCGCACCTTATGGGTAGAAGTTGCGAAGATGCTAGATGTTCTATGAGTTTTGCACTGGAGTGCCATCTTCGATCTTTAGATGGACTGAGCTAGGTCTAGTGACTTGTACTGCCCAATAAGGGCCTTCCCACTTTGGTGTCAACTTGTTTGATCCTTTCGTGGATTGGATCCGACGAAGAACAAGGTCACCTTTCTCAAGCCCCCAGGCATGCACTTTGCGGCTATGGTAGCGGCACAAAGGTTGCTGGTAACATGCAGCACATACAGCAGCCCGGAGATGATATTCCTCGAGGAGCATAGCATCCTCTTGCCATGTCTCTTCTTGATCTACTTCGTCAATAGCTTGAACTCTAGGTGACCTGTATTTGAGTTCTCTGGGAAGCACCGCCTCCGCACCATATAAAAGGGATAAGGGTGTCTCGCCGGTAGCTCGATTTGGTGTCATCCTGAGTGACAAAGAACTGCCGACAACTCATCCACCCAGCGCCTTCCACACTTGCACAGCTTGTCAAATGTCCTGGTCTTGAGGCCCCGCAGCACTTCAGCATTTGCTCTTTCCGCTTAGCCATTGCTTCTCGGTTGAGCAACTGATGCAAAACAGATTTTGCTGCCAAGGTCTTAAAAGTACTGCATGAACGTGCGGCTCATGAACTGTGTGCCATTGTCAGTGATGATCCTGTTTGGAACACCAAAATGACAAAATAATTTTTTGAACAACTTGATGGCTGAATGTGTTGTCACCTTCCTAACTGGCTCTACCTCAGACCACTTTGTGAACTTGTTGATTGCTACATGTAAGAACTCAAAGCCCCCGGTTGCACCGGAAAAAGAGCTGAGGATATCGAGCCCCCGGGTCGAGAAGGGCCAGGAGAGAGGGATTGTTTGAAGGGCTTTAGCAGGTTGATGAATATTCTTAGAATGGAACTGACATTCTTCACATGAAGTTACTAGTGCAGTTGTATCTTGGAGGGCAGTGGGCCAATAGAAGCCTTGCCGAAAAGCTTTTCTGACAAGGGCGCGCAGGCCAATGTGGGAGCCGCACATGCCTTCATTAATTTTATACCAGCAGTGCTTGTCCATATACCCAGGATATACACATCAATTTCACACCATTTGGCCTCTATGTGCAGAATGTTGTCAACAAACAAAGACATACTCGATTGCCGTGCTAATTTTTCAGCTTCTTCTTGATCTTTGGGAAGTTCACCTGTTTGAAGGAAACGGAAAATCAGCTGCGCCCATGCCAGAGCTAGTGGCTCGATGACAAGGAGCAACGGCTCTTCTTCTATGGCAGTGCATGTCTCGACGACAAGGGCTTGCCTTGTCGGAAATTGCTGCTCACCGCAAAGTGGTGTCTTGTTGGCGGCATCAAACTTGTCGACGGCTATTGGCAACTCTGCCGGAAATTAGCTGCCAACATTCAGTTTTCTTCTCTTGGATGGACTTGTTGATGGTGTAACGGATGGTTGAGTCAAATGTAGCTCAAAAGTCCCTGGTTCCATAGGTAACCTATTGGCGACACCTTTTGACAAGTCATCGGCAATGCTATTCTCGACACGAGGGATGTGCTTTGTATGCTGACCGTCAAAGTGCTCTTCCAACTTCCTCACTTCATCAACATACGCCTCCGTCAATGGGCTTTGATAATCCTTATTTACTTGCTTCACAACAAGCTGCGAGCCACCTCGGATGATCAACTTTCTAATGCCAAGGTCAACAGCTATGCGAAGACCGGCAAGGAATCCTTCGTACTCAGTAGTGTTGTTAGTGGTCTTGTCCCTGGGAAAATGCATCTGACTACGTACTTGAGGTGCTCTCCGGTGGGTGCGATAAGCAGCACGCCGGCGCCAGCGCCTTGAAGCGAAAAGGCACCATCAAAATACATAAATCCAATCTTCTGTTGTTTCCTTGCCGGGGAGAGAAGTCTCTGGAATTTCTTCATCTTGCGTTGGTGTCCATTTTGCAATGACCTCTACCAAGGCTCTTCTCTGGATTGTTGAAGTACTTTCAAACTTTAAATCAAAGCTTGATAATTCCAACGACCACTCTACTGTCCTGCCGGTGGCTTATGCATTTCTCAAGATGCGTTGAAGTGGAAAGCGAGTGATAACAGTGATCTGATGTGCTTGGAAGTAATGGCGCAACTTCCTTTAGGCCATGAGGAGGCCAAAGAGCAATTTTTGCACACCAGTATATCTTGATCTAACCCCCTACAAAAGGGAGCTAACAAAATAAACTGGGCGCTGCACCATTTTCTTCTTCAGCACCACTTGATGTTCTGATTCATTTGCCTGCGTTGAACTTAACTTGTCGGCACCTGACATTGCTAGAGAAGATTCTATGTTATTGGTTTGTAGCTCTGTAGTTGCTGCCTCTTCACCGCCTGCTTCCCTCTTTGCCACTAGTGCAAAACTTACCACTTGATTTGTTGCTGCCAAGTATAGCAACAATGGCCTTGTGGTTTAGGCGCAACTAGTATTTGCGGGGAAGATAGGTACTTTTTCAAGTGTTGGAGTGCAGCCTCCGCTTCTGGAGTCCATTTCATAGGTCCTGCCTTTTTCAAGATTTTGAAAAATGGCAAGGCGCGCACAGCTGACTTGGAAAATGAACCTACTCAGTGCAGCAACACATCCGGCAAGACACCGCACGTCCTTGACGCGCTTCGGCGCTTCCAACTACTCAATTGCTTTGATCTTGTCGAGATTGGCTTCAATACCACATTGAGATACAAAGAATCCGAGAAGCTTGACGGATGGGGTTGAGCTTCAAGTTGATCCAGCACAAATGTGCAAATGTCTCTTCCAAATCTTGTATAATTGTCTCTTTGTGTAGCTAAGGACCAAAACCAATTTCTGTGTAAGCTTCCACATTTCTGTGTAGATGAGGAACAAAACCAATTTGCACTACTCTACCAAATGTTGCTACTACACTTTTCAATCTGAAAGGCATACGTATGAAGCAATACGTGCCACATGTAGTAATGAATGCAGTTTTCTCCTCATCTTCCTTGGCCATAAAAAATCTGTTGATAACTGGAGTAGACATCATGAAACGAGAGAAGATCGTAGCCGGCAATGGAGTCCACAATCTGATCAATCCACGTTAAAGGAAAATGATTTTTTGAGCATGCTTTGTTAATGTCAGTGAAATCAATACAAAGTCTCCACTTTCCATTTGCCTTGACCACTGGATTTGCTAACCAAGTTGGATGTAGCACTCCTTTGACCAGACCTGCTGCTTCAAGTTTTTGGATTTCTTGGGCAATGAACTCTTGCCATTCCAAATCTTGCTTTGTGACCTTCTGCTTGATGGGTCTTGAATTGGGGCAAACGGCAAGGTGATGCCTAATCACTTCCCTGAGAATGTCGAGGATGTCAGATGGTTGCCATGCAAACACATCAACATTCGTCCGCATGAATTTGACGAGAGTGCTTTCCTATTTGCTGCCAAGGGTGGCACTTATGGTTAAAGTGCCGCTCATGCCATCCTCCCTTGCGGAGACTCGCTTTGTTGCAGGATTAGGTGCTTTGGAGATCTTGCACTTGCCGGCAAAGCTCTTTGGTTCGTCCTCAACATGCGTGCTACACTTCACAGTGCGCTTCCCAAAGGACTTGCCGGACGTCTTGTCGGTCTTCTTCTTTGTCTCCCCCTGGAGCTTTGTCACCTGGAGCAAGTGCCTTGCCGGCAGATGCTGCAACTGCGTCCCGGTAGAGATTGTCGGCGCAGTTGAATGCGTCCTTCTTGTCGGAGTGGATGGTGATGACGCTCATTGGCCCTGGCATCTTTAGTGTGTTGCAGGCATAGTGGGATGCCGCCATAAATTTGGCCAGGGTAGGCGACCAAGAATTCCATTATATGGCAATGGAATCTTGAGGACATCGAAGACTATCTTCTCAGTTCTATACTTGAGCTCGCTGTCAAATGTCACCGGTGTTGGCGTTCTGGGAGCGGGGGTACTCAGACTTGCCTGCATGCGGCCCACAGTGTGGTTCCATCGACGGCCTGGTATGGCCCAGCTTCAGCAACAACAACTCAAGTCCCTCGCGAGGGGCCAAGCCTCTTGAGGCGGACGACACCAAGACCTCCACAAGGAGTGGCCTCCTCAGGCTGGCTCCTGAGGAGCGGAGAGTTCTATGCAAGCCTCACCTCATGAGGTCCGGATGACGTGAGCCATGACGACCAAGGCCAGGCGGGCGCCAGCGGGCGCAGTGTACTAGTTTCCTCTTTGGTGCTAAAGAGGCAAGCGCAGGCGCGGAGTCCCGAGGAATCAGTCAAAGGTTTCCATTCCCGTGCAACAAGACCAAGACCGCAAGGATGGTAGAACGGAGGTCATCAACGAGCCCACCATGGCGTCACAACAAGAGGCTTTCGCAGGCGAAGACTACTTTTGTCAGGATAGCATGTACTAGCTGTCCCCCTTTGAATTTGGCCGTTGTGGGATCCCTTCCTGCCTTTCATTTGGGAAGAGGTCCAAGGCCACTATAAATAGAACTTAGCCACCATCGTAGAGAGGGATCGGATCGGACCCCCGGACGGATCATTCAGATCACCCTCACCCCACTAGCTCACTCGAGCTCAAGAACGCCTCTCCTCCTGAGGCTGTTCGCCACTATACTAGTTCATCCTCAGCCCCCCGAGGCCAATCCACCACAAAGCAGGAGTAGGGTTTTACACCGCAAGGTGGCTCGAACCTGGGTAAACTGCTGTGTCTCTTTTCCTTACAGTTCGTCGAGCTAGGCTGTGAGATTAGCGAGTAGGCAGACTGGGGAGGACGAGTTCTTCGCATGCACCCCAGAGTTTGAACCTCTCAAGGGTTTACGGAAACAGAAATTTGACATTTGGCGCGCCAGGTAGGGGTGCGTCGGAGCCTCTCCCCCGCCGGTCGATCCACCACCGCTCCACCGCTTCCATGGCTGACGCTCGTCGAGCTCGCGCTGAGCGCCGGGCTGCCCTTGCCGCCTGCGTCGCTCAGACAACTCCTGCGGGAGACGGCTGCCCTCGCCGTCCCCCGTCTCCAGTGGCGAACGCCGCCACCGGCCCCGCGGGGCACGAGCTGCAAGCTTCGTCGCTTCACCATTCTGTGCGGCGGGATGGGCGCACCGCCACCCCGTCACCGACTCCGGGTGGTTTGTCGTCTCATGCTCGTCGCGGGCCAGCGAACGCGTAGGCTGCGTTGCTCATGGCGCGAGCTCCTGCGCTACCGCCCCGTCGATGACCTCTACGAAGACTGGCTGGACCGCATCGCCGAGCTTGTCAACGCCACCGGGGATTCTCCCGCACCGTCTCGCTCACTGCATCACTCGCCGCCTGCTGCGGGTGACGTAGCCCACGGAGCACCTCATCCACCTCTCCGTCAAGACGTCGCCCTCGAGCCAAGGCGCGAGGCCCCGCTGCGTGACCCACCTCGCAGGGCACCGGCGCGTGAAGAGGAAAGCTGCCAGGTGGTGCAGCGGCCGCAAGAAGATGCTCGTGCACTCCCAGCACCGCCACGTCAAGACCGCGCGCCGCCTACGGCGGTGGCGCGCGAGCGCCAAGACCAGGCTCCACCTCCACGATGGGCTCCCGTGACCACAGTGGGTTGCCGCGCATTCACTCCGGAGCTACGCAGCATCGTATGGCCGGGGAAGTTCAAGCCCGACCTGCCTCCGCGCTACGACGGCACCCCCGACCCTGTCGAGTTCCTGTAGCTCTACCAGCTGAGCATCGAAGCAGCCAACGGCGATGAGAAGGTTATGGAGAACTAGTTTCCCATGGCCCTCAAGGATGGTGCGCGCTCGTGGCTCCTGAACCTGCTCGCGGGGTCGATCTCCTCCTGGGATGAAATGCGAGAGCATTTCGTCGCCAACTTCCAGGGCACTCGCGACCGTCCATCGGCTGCGGCTGACCTGCGGCGCATCAAGCAGCAGCTAGGAGAGACCTTGCAGAAGTACATCTAGCGCTTCAACAGTGTCCGCCTCAAGATCCCCAGGGTGTCGGACGAGGCCATCATCTCGGCGTTCACAGATGGCATCCGCTACGTCAAGATGAAGGAGGAGCTCGCCATACATGAGGACCTGTGCACGGCTCTGGAGATGTTCAACATGGCAACCAAGTGTGCGAGAGCTGAGGAAGGTCGCCTCTCTCTCCTGGAGCTCCCAGGGGCTGACCCAGAAGACAAGAAGGCCAAAGCCAAGGACATGAAGCGCAAGGGACCGGCCGTGCTCGCGGCCGAACCAGAGATGAAGCGCGGCTGCGACCATCTAGAGTCATCCAAGGGCAGCCACCCGTTCTGCGTCTTCCACAACGTGCACAGCCACAACACCAACGACTGCCAGGAGCTCAGGGCCATCCGTGACGGGCGCCTCGGTCGACGCCCCGAGCGCAGCGACCGAGGCTACGGCCGCGGAGGAGGCAGAGGTGGAGGACGCTGGGACGGCCGCGACCCCCGCCAAGAATGGCGCGATCAGCCTCGTGAGGACCGTCCTCAGGGCAACGCTAGCCTTCCTCCGCTGCCGCCACCACCAAGAAGGAATGACGACCACCACCAGGACGAGGGGGCTGGGGGCTTCCAGGAGCCTCGTGCCATTGCCTGCATCCTGGGCGGCGCTCAGGCCCCTGCCTCTCATCGCACCTTCAAGCAGTTTGCCCGTGAGGTGAACGCGGCCCTCCCCAAGCTCGAGGCAACGCGTCCGCTCAGGTGGTCCAAGTGCCCCATCACCTTCAGCCCATCCGATCAGCTCAAGTGCGCGGAAACTGCCGGCGCTCTCCCGATGCTCTGCTCGCCTACCATCAGCAACGTGCTCATCACCAAGACTCTCATCGATGGCGGTGCGGGGCTCAATGTTCTCTCCATCGAGACATTCGACCGACTCCAGGTGCCCTATGACCAGCTGCAGCCTACCAAGCCTTTCTCAGGAGTGACCGACGGCTCCACCACCCCGATAGGGCAGATCCGCCTCCCTGTTACCTTCGGCAAGCACGATAACTACCGCACTCAGCTCATCGACTTCGACGTCGGCCACATTCGCCTTCCATACAACGCCATCCTTGGTTATCCGGCCCTGGCCAAGTTCATGGCACTGATCCATCATGGTTACAATGTCCTCAAGATGCCAGGGAGCTGCGGCATCATCACGGTCGCCTGCGAGGAGAAGGACGCGCTGTGCTCTCTCGAGCGAGCCTACCAGGCTGTGGCAGTCAAAAACCCAGACGATGAAGGCGCTGTCTACCCTCCTGAGGCAGTCCCCAAGAAGAAGAAGCAGCTGCTCTGCCAAGGACCTCAGGAGAGCGGTGTGTCTAGCGGCACCACCTCAGGCCCTGCGCCCACTGACGGGGCGCCTCCCTCTCTCGCATAGGAAGGCGCGCCCGGCGCCCCTCTTAGGCTGGGCTCGGGGGCTCTCCTCTGGAGGGCCTCTGACCTGGCCAACATCACGAGGGAGGCGCTCGGGCACCATGTGCAGGCGTGCTTCAGCGCGCGCTTCCGCCAGGAGGGTACAAGGCGCGAGGTGCCAGGTGCTCAGGAGTTCATTACCAAGACAATCGAAGAGCTTCAGGAGGCAAGAGCTATGCGAGGCAACCATCGCCCATCACCCGGCGCGGCTCCTTGTCCCGGTGAGTACAGCGAGCTGCGCATCTGCGTCAACATCCCAGGGCTCAACAGGGCCGCATCTCATGAGCACTTCTGGCCGTCCCGCGCTAGCCGGTGCGAGGGTCCCCCTCACAGCTATGTTCGCATGCCTTTGGGCTTGTCGAGCGCAGCTGCTGCACAACAGCGCCACATGCGGGGCGTCCTGGCAGCTCATGAGGCCAGAAGCCAGGCGATCCTGTCAAAGGAGGAGATGGATCCTCGCGAGCCCCCCGGGCCCCCAGAGCCTCCCAAGGTTCAGGGCCTGGGCGGCTCATGAGGAGCGACTTCTGCGGCACGCATCTTCAGCTACTCCAACATCTCTTCAGCAACGGTGCCAGGTGATATTTTCTGGTTTGTTCAGTTGGGGGCGCCCCTCGGGCTGCATTATCCCCAAGCCGCGTGGGTCCATCCCTGCGGCATGTATCATTTTGCATCTATCAGAACTAGCTCTACCTTGTCTATGGGTTGATTTATGTTATCACCTGCTTGCCTGGTGTTCTATCGCCTATGCGGCCTCCCGCATTGCTGACCAACCTCTTGCTCATCCTGCAATGGGGGCTACACATGCTGGCATGGCGCTTGTGCTCGGGTCCGCCCCTGCAACGCTGACAAATCTGAGAGATCGAGCTCTGGCTTGCTGCCTGCCCCGCGCACGTCACCTCACCAGATCCTCAGTGCCTTCATCTTCTTGCGGAAAGACCAGCGGTAGGATAGCAAGTGCGATTATGAGTTATACTCTCCTCTCGGACTAACCCGCAGGAATCCACGGAGTTTAGCCACGGGTGGCCCCACCGGCCGTCCCTTTTTCACGCAATTCGCTTGCATGTTAAAGGTGGGGCTCCTGAGCATCGCGCCTCAGGAGCTCTTATTGACTCTCCAGCCCTCACCCCCTGGCCTTGACCATGGCATCGCGGCCTGGCATACCAGCGGCGGCTGAGCCTCGCTCGAGGGTCGGGACCCGAGGACGTAGAGCACCTAGATGAGCGAGGAGAAGGGGAGTTCGGCATGAGCCCTACCTGGAAGCATCACTGCCAAGGCACAATCAGGCGCTACACAAAGGAATCACTTCAGGCCTACTAAGATAAGTCATCCATGCATATCAGAGTGAACCTCATCGTCCGGTATTTTGATTCTCGCAATCTCACTCCGGAAATGCCGCTTCCCTTTTTGGCCTCCAGGGAGCTGCATGCACACCAAAGGGGACCTCTTGAGCATCGCGCCTCAGGAGATCTTACCAGACCTCGGGACGCTCACCTCCTGGCCTTGACCACGGCATCGCGACCTGGCATACCAGCGATGGCTGAAGCCTGCCTAGGGACTGGGACCTGCCGGCGTAGAGCACTAAGCTACCGCGAGAACGAAAAGGGGGAACCATGCCGAAGCAAGATGCGCGGCTGCAACATCGTACTAGGAATAACAAACATTGGAGCAAAAGCATTACAGTTTTTTACATACCCCCACGGGGTTTGTCACAATTCCGCACAGGGAAACATAAGAAGGAAACGTCAAGGGACCCCGGCTGCTGGGCATCACAGACGACGCCGAGCGGACGCCGCTGCCGTGCTCCGGGCACGACGAGAGCTCGGCGGAACGTAGCTGTCGTCACTGGACTCCGGAGAATCGCTGGGCTCGGGAGAGTTATTGGATTCCCAGGAGTCATCGCTGCTGCTGGATGAGCTGCCGGCGAGGCCACAGGCGGGCTCGACGTCCGCGGCCGCGCCACACGGACTGCTTCCCCCGGGGCGGCACTCCAGACGCCGGCCCTCCTCATTGAAGACCTTGAAGACCAACGTAGAGGCGCCATCATACTCAAAGTGGATGGCGAGGGCCCCCTCTAGATGGCAGGCGCGGGCGACCTCGCCCCATCCTCGGGCCATGAAGATGTCGCCCGTGGGAACGACCTCGACCTCCACCCCCGTGGCAAGGCCGCGGCACCCGGCGTGCTGCAGCCACAGCTCAAGTGGCCCGCTCGGCGGCATCTCCTCGGCGAAGAACCTCGGGAGCCGGATCCACGTGCGTGGCGGCATTGCCGCCCACACCATGAACTCGCGCGAGGTCCCCTCGCCATGGGTTCGCCGGCCTGCTGGCCGCGCATCCTCGGTCAGTCCGCCGAGACCCCAGCACCCGCGGCGCTGGGCATTACCGCCCTGTCTGGAGCCCTGCGCGCGGGCGTACACAGGAAGCGGGAAGCCAGGCGGAGGCCACTCGTACCAAGGCCACGTCACATCTTGCCTTTCGCCGGCGCACTGCGCGCGAGCCCTCCGCGCGAGCCTCTTCTTCGGCAGAAGTGGCCCTGGCTCATCCCGAGGGGTTTTTCCCTTCTCCGCTGAAGAGAATCTCCTGATCGGCGCCATGGATGCTGCTGCAAGACGACGAGACAAAGAAGAAGAAGAAGGAGCGGGCAGCGAGAAGATGGAGATGAGTGAGGGGGGCTCTGCCCCTCCCCTCATTTATAGTCGGAGGGAGGCCAACCGCCGGCCTCCACGATCCCGCGCAATGATGGTTTTTCTCTGCATGCAGCAGAGTCTCATCAAGTCAAACGGTTGCCAAGGCAGCGTGGGGAAGCGGAGACGCCCACATCCCATAAATCGCCACGCGTCGACCAAGGCCGCAGGCGGTTAGGGCCCGCGGCGCTCCGCACTTGCCCCTTGGCTTCGCCTCGAAGCCAAGTTCGAGCGCGCCTTGGGCCCGGGGGCTACTGTCGGCGTTTTAGGAACAGGGGTACCCAGACTTGCCTGCCTGCGGCCCATGGCGTGGCTCCATCGATGGCCTGGTACGGCCCAGCTTCAGCAACAACAACTCAAGACCCTCGTGAGGGGCCAAGCCTCGTGAGGCGGACGACACCAAGACCTCCACGAGGAGCGGCCTCCTCAGGCTGGCTCCTGAGGAGCGGAGAGTTCTATGCAAGCCTCACCTCATGAGGTCCAGATGACGTGAGCCATGACGACCAAGGCCAGGCGGGCGCCAGCGGGCACAGTGTACCAGTTTCCTCTTTGGCGCTAAAGAGGCAAGCGCAGGCGCGGAGTCCCGAGGAATCAGCCAAAGGTTTCCATTCCCGTGCAACAAGACCAAGACCGCCAGGATGGCAGGATGGAGGTCATCACTGAGCCCACCATGGCGTCACGACCAGAGGCTTTCGCAGGCGAAGACTACTTTTGTCAGGTATAGCATGTACTAGCTGACCCCCTTTGAATTCGGCCGTTGTGGGATCCCTTCCCGCCTTTCATTTGGGAAGAGGACCAAGGCCACTATAAACAGGACTTAGCCACCACCGTAGAGAGGGATCGGATCGGACCCCCGGACGGATCATTCAGATCACCCTCACCCCACCAGCTCACTCGAGCTCAAGAACACCTCTCCTCCTGAGGCTGTTCGCCACTGTACTAGTTCATCCTCAGCCCCCCGAGGCCAATCCACCACAAAGCAGGAGTAGGGTTTTACACCGCAAGGTGGCCCGAACCTGGGTAAACTGCTGTGTCTCTTTTCCTTACAGTTCGTCGAGCTAGGCTGTGAGATTAGCGAGTAGGCAGACTGGGCAGGATGAGTTCTTCACACGCACCCCAAAGTTCGAACCTCTCAAGGGTTTGCGGAACGCAAAATCGGACAACCGGTAATGTTACTTGACCCTTGGGATTGGTCCTTCCCAGATTGACCCCCTGTGTTAGAGGCGAAGGTGTCCCATCTTTTTATGAGATGGTGGCTATCAATTTTGGTGGAGTGGACTTTTACGATCTAACTACGAACCCGCAAGGATGTCGCGCCTTAGCAATCGCTAAACTAACCCCGGGAGGTTAATGACCATGCCGGAGCATGATCAACCTAACCATGAGGGTCTATTTCCTGCACGCAACAGAAGAACAAGCAAGAAACTAAAATTGCCATCTGAATATTGTGAATATAAGAGGAAATCTTTATTAATGAAAGTGGGGTTCTGTGACTGGTTGGTGTGGGCGTAGAACACAAATGAAGAATGCGAAGTTGCAGCTAAGGTGAACTTTTAAGCTAAACAAAACCCGCCAGTCCAAATGGTGACTTAAGGGTAGTATTTATAGGGGAAAAGAGAGGGGATTTCGTCCACCGTTGGCAAGGTGGGACTAAAACAACTCCTAAGTCGTTTCCCCTACAACAAGGACTCTAAAACCAGCCTATGAAGTTGTATTTCGAAATTACATGGGCCTAGCCAAAACTAAGGTGACATAGCACCTAAAATAAGCATTGGATGAAATTTATGAAAGGGCATGTTGTATATTTCGTCCATGTCCTTGTATACCATCATGGAGGCTTCATAGTGCTGAAAACTCCATCAAAAACGCCGTTTAGGTTCCCTTCATGCGCGCCTTCATCTCGCCGCTTGATTTTGCTCTAGTGTTCATCCCTCTTGTCCATGCTAGGCCCTTCATTAGTAGTCCACACAAATGTATCTATTTTAGGCAGCATCATATTCTCATGAACATTAGAATTATTCCCAAGAACTGAAAGTACCCGATAATTTAACTGGCGTGCGCGGGCTCTAGTAATGGTACAGTATGTATAGTAGCAGGAGTTGTGGGTGTAACTATGGTATTGATGTCCTCATCATCCTCCCGTTCTTGAAATAAAGTCATCCTCGACAGAAGCTCATCTTCCTCACCCAAACACTATTAAGAAAGGGCTTATAGGTGAAGCCTAACTAGTGGCGGGCGTGGTGTGTCACCCACCACAACTAATTTGGAAAAGTGGGACTAACCCCAAAATCTGCAGGAATCTCAAGTTTATATGCATTATCATTTATTTTCTCTAACACCTTAAAAGGACCATCAGCTCGTGCCATTAGCTTTGACTTTCGCAAATCAGGAAACCTATCCTTGCTCAAATGTAACCAAACACGATCTCCAAGTGCAAAGACGACATGTTTCCTACCTTATCTCCAGCAAGTTTGTTGATGCGGAGCATCCTATAGTCATCCCCATGGACCAACCTCCATCTCCCCAAGTGCCAAGTGGACCGATGACAAGATCACGTGCAAGAGCTCTCGAGACCGAGGTGACATCTCTCCTTAGTGACATCCTATATGACCCACGTGAGACGTGTCTAGTGGCTACTACATCAATCCGGAATGCTATGTGTGCTTAGGTACCAAGAAGACCCTCTCGGAGATGCTCATGATGGTGGACAAGTGCACAAGTGCAAGTACGGCGACACGCAAGAAGGAGGACCGTCGAGATGCTACATGACCCGTACATCCGACCCCTGGCCTGGACATCCGGCCCCTGGAGACTTCAACCATTACAGCAGCCCAAACCGTGAACACCTACAGGCACCGTATAGATCATAGGCTTCGAGAGAGAGAGTTTTTGCTTTTGTCTGTTTTTCATTTGCCTTGCTACTTCGGTTGGTTGTTGCTACTTGATGTTATTTGTTTGTTATGCTCGTGGGATACCTTGTATGATCATGTGTTTGACCATACTATGCTTAATGTGTGCTTGTATGTCTATCTCTATGAATGTTTGTGTATGATCAATAACTTGTATCTTTGGTGGTGAGTGCATGTTATTTAACTCTTATCATTTTGTGTGCTCCACCAAGATGTATGTGACATGGAAGAGTGACCCATGATCCTAATTGATTGTCCATTTGCATTCAAACGCAAATTTTAAATAATGCACAAATTTAGGGGGAGCTCTTGCTTATCACATACTTCTCAAAGCGACAATGTATTTCATTCATTTTATCATTTGTCGAAGCTTTGATCTATATGTTGTCATCAATTACCAAAAAGGGGGAGAGTGAACGTGCAACTAATCCCTAGGTGGTTTTGGTAATTCACAACAACATATAGCTCACTGAACTAATATCCATTCAAGATTAATATTTCAGGAAGTTCAATGAATGGCATGGCATGGACCAGAGATGTGGACCCCTCAAAATGCTAAGGACACATATTGGCAAAAGCTCAAGACTCTTCATTTCATTTTAAGTGATCCAAGATCACATTGAGTCCATAGGAAAGCCAATACTATTAAAAGGGGATGAGGTGTTGCTTAATGGCTTGCTTGCTGAAATGCTTAGTGATATTGCTCCAAATACCCTCAACCACTTTCTCCATCCAAATATGTCTAAACCCTAAACTCCAACTCGGCCCCAGCAATTCTTTCTATCCAGCGCCACCGAGTTCATATGACTTACCCAGAGCCAGAAACCCTAACAGTTCGGTCACACCGATACGAATCTCGGTCTCACCGAGATGGCCTTGCCAACCCTCTGTTACCCTATTGCTTCACTTCTCTCTCACCAAGTTGATGCAATCAGGGCCACCGAGATGAGGTTTGCCCTAAGCACTAGCACAGCAGTTCCACCGAGTTGTTCCAGTCTGCCCCACAGAGATTCCTAACGTTCACATTTTGAACTAAATCGGTCTCACCGAGTTCATCTATTCGGTCTGACCAAGTAGGGTCAAATGTGTGTAACTGTTGGATTTTGTGTGGAGGCTATATATACCCCTCCACGCCTTTGTCCATACGTGATAGAGCCATCAGAACGTGCCTACACTTCCAGCATACATTTTCTGAGAGAGAACCACCTACTCATGTGTTGAGATCAAGATATTCCAATCCTACCACAAGAATCTTGATTTCTAGCCTTCCCCAAGTTGCTTTACACTCAAATCATCTTTCCACCATATCCAAATCTGTGTGAGAGGGTTGAGTGTTGGGGAGACTATCATTTGAAGCACCAGAGCAAGGAGTTCATCATCAACACAACATCTATTACCTTTTGGAGAGTTGTGTCTCCTAGATTGGTTTGGTGTCGCTTGGGAGCCTCCGTCAAGTTGTGGAGTTGAACCAAGAAGTTTGTAAGGGCAAGGAGGTCACCTACTTCACGAAGATCTACCTGAGTGAGGCAAGTACTTCATGGGCGATGGCCATGGTGGGATAGACAAGGTTGCTTCTTCATGGACCCTTCGTGGGTGGAGCCCTCTGTGGACTCGCGCAACCGTTACCCTTCATGGGTTGAAGTCTCCATTAATGTGGATGTATGATAGCACCACCTATCGGAACCATGCCAAAAATCTCCGTGTCTTCATTGCGTTTGCACTCTCCAAACCCTTCCCTTTACCTTCATATGCAATGTTCTACTTTCCGCTGCTACACTCTTAGGATTGCATGTGTAGGTTGATTGCTTGACTTGTGCTAATTGCTAAAATCTGCCCACAACTAAAATTGGGAAAAGGTTAGATTTTTATTTGGTCAAGTAGTCTAATCACCCCCCTCTAGACATACTTTTGATCCTACAGTAGTCTTTATAGACCATCTCCTTAGAGGCTTCTCCCCGCCCAGGTTAAAATTCTTCCGGGATGTCTTAAGCTACTTTAATCTTCATCCTCAAGACCTTGCTCCAAATTCCATCTCCAATCTGTGCCAGTTCCAAGTTCTGTGTGAGGTGTACCTTCATGTAGAGCCCACTATTCCCCTCTTCAAAGAATTCTTCTACATCAACCACCAGACAGAGTTTACCGATGGCCCCTATCTAGAACTTGGTGGAATCTCAATTCAAAGGCGGAGAGATGGCTGCTTTCCTCCAGTCACTCTTCCATGTCACCCCGAAGGATGGTAAAAACTTGGTTCTACTGCAGAAACATAGCTCCAGTTGGTGAGAATCCCTTGCCGGGTTACAGACCTGAGCTTCTTCCTATGGATTTTGACATTCCAAGCCGGATTATTCTAGAAGAGCATGCTCAAACCGCCCCTGCATATACAAAGCTCAGAGCCTTGCCAGTTAATGGTTTGACCGGGGTTGATCTAACCCGGTGTTTGGTGGCCTGGAGGATTCTACCGCTGAGTCGCCACAATGACTTGATGTGCAACTACTCTAGCGGCTTAGACAGCCCCCAGAGATATAGCAACACTGATCTTCATGCTGATGAGATACCTAAGATCATGAAGAAGTTACTTGGAGAGTCTCAAGATGCCTGCAACAGAGTAGGGCTGAAACCTTTCTGCAAACTCAATCCGACACCTACAGTAAGTGTACATATAATTATTTGTCTGGCTTACCAATTGTTATCTATCCAATGTTTTCACTTGCTCGCCTTATTCAACTGTATAGGGCGACTCTCCCTTTTGGAAAAGGAACAAAACGGCTCAGAAAAAGAAAAAAACTGCTGTTGAGGATGAGCCGGCAGCCAGGGGCGAGTCACCACAAGTCGACAATGAGTCAGAGGTAGATCTTGACTCACTTGCACAGCTCTTTATTGAACTTGCTGATGTCTCTTATTCTCAGGATGAAGTCGCCACAAGCCGGGCTGAGGATATTGAGGTAATTTCCGTCTCTTCTGGCTCAGACTCCTTGCCTCCAGAGAAAACAAGGTGGGTTGTTCGCAAAGTAAGCTTTTGTCATCCCGATGCTCATTTTGATCCAAAATTTATTTTGAAGAAAATTCAGCATGAGTCAAGGCGCCAAACTCGGAGTGGCAGCTCTGGAGATCTGGTGGCCGGGTTGACTCATGAATCATCTGCCCACAAGCGATGTAATGAGGTGCCACATAGTCCAACTCTTTCTCTTCCAAAAGCCAGTCTTATTAGGCAACCTCTTAATCCCTCTGATTCCAATTATCAGGAGACGTCCCCGTCTTCAGGAGATTCTTCCTCTACTCAGCTACCGGCTTTGGTTGTAAATCCAGGGTAATTCTCTTTTTGATTGAACTTTGTAGTCATTGGCGCATATAACTTTAACATGCTATCTTCTTTGCAGGGCCAAGGCTAAGAAAAGGAAAGTGGGCGACTCGTCAACAACTCCTGACATTCGTGAGTCAGATGAAAAAATCTTGGTAACCCCTGAGTTGGACGCTGAGAAACTCAAAGACTAGCATGATAATCAGTGTGACCCACTCCCTCAGTCTGACCCGGCGGCTACTGAAGCTGTGGATGCCAATGCTAACCCGGTGGATGGGCTTAATCCGCCAAGTCCCACTCTTGCTTCTAGCCGTGCTAAGGAAACTGAAGATGTTCCCTCTCAAGAAAGGAACAATTAAGAGATTGTTATCTCTAGGGCGGGTCATAAGACCCCAGACACCTCCAATGTGCTGACCAAGCACATAGCTAAAGACGAGATGGCCTTATTTGAAAAGGTGAAAGCCAAACTTGAGCTGCCTAATTATGAGGAGTTCAGCACAGAAGAGCTACACGCTGGATATTAAACCGCCTTTCTACCAGCTGTGAAATGGAAGCCGGCTTGGTGAAAGTGATGAAACGCAAATATGAGGTATGAACAGATTGCTCACTCCTCTATATTATATACACATACGTAGCCCCCAATGGCCGGGTTATCAGACTAATGATAGGCCGGGTCTTCAATGAGAACCTTTAAGATAGGAAGCCTGATAGAGCGCCCAAGGGCCGGCTCATCAGCATGAGATGAACTGGGTCTTCCAATTGAATCGACTTGAAAGAATCATCATGTAGCCCCAAGTCTTAATCATAGGCATTCTTGAGTTTGTTAAAGACTATAAAGTCTAAAAATCTTGGCATTTAACCCTTCAAGGGCCAGCTCATCTTTGTGAGATGGGCCGGGTCTTCCAAATCAATAAGGTTGAAAGAAACTACCTGTAGCCCCCAAGGGCCGACTCATTTTTATGAACTGAGTCGGGTCTTCTGTATTATGTAGTTAAAGAAAAATGACATGCATTAGCCCCCAAGTGCTAAGTATATTGCTTACAATCTGCTTGGGAATTGAATAGATTTATCATGCCTTGTTTTTGCAGGAGGCTTTAAGCATGGGCAAGTCAAACTTAGCCGGCTTGAAGAAAAACTTGGAATCACAACAAACTGGACGCGCCAAGGCTGAATCAAGCATGAAGTCTCCTTTAGAAGAACTGGAGAAGATCAAGGCGGATTTTGACGCAGAGAAATCCGCCTTTGAGATCAAAAAGCCGCTCTTTTGAAACGAGCGCAAGACGCCGAGAATAATCTTAAGCCGGTGGGTGAAGATTTGGCTAGCTTAAAACATCATATTTCTCCGATGACCGAAGCCATTTTTGGTAAGCAAAACTTTGAATCAATAGAAATGACCAGCCTGGTGTCTTGAATGTTTGAGTATAACTCACCTAGCGACTCTTGTTCTGAACATGTTGCAAGTGCAAGAGGCGCCGATCTTGGGAAAAACATGCTTATGAAGCTGAAAGCTTTGTATTCTTTAGTAGAAAAAATATATGCTGGAAGTCTTCGCACTATTGTGACTATATCAGGTGGTAAAAAGCCGCCACAGCTCATAAAAGATGTGCTGGATCAATTGTCCACCATGCCCAAAAAAAATGAAGAACTGAAGATGTCAGTCGCTCGAGCAGGAGCGATAACGTCGCTAAGCCGGGCGAAAGCTTATTCAGCACAGTTGGACCCTGAAGAGATGGTCGGCGGGTTCCCTCAATACAAAGATGACGTGTCTGAATTTACCCCGGCGGTTTATACTCGGTGTATCAAAGAAATGCGAGTACTGGCATGTAAGCTTGTGCAAAACATTGACCTAAAGAAGTATCAGCCGCCTTACGATAGGAACAACACGCGAATCAAGGCACCTACATTTGACGTGTTGGACTTGACTCCGCAACGGCGTAAGCACATGTTTGCCCCTGATATCGACCCTTCTTCTATCATCAATGATGAAGCCATATGTGAAGCCTTAACCGGTGTCAACTGGGATCTGGACAATCTTCAGATCGGAAGCGTGGAAGAACCAGCACAGGATGACCCAGGGACTTCAATTACAGTGATTCAGCATGAGGCTAACCCGGAGGACCATAACCCGGACGGCACAGGGGCCGGCTGATAGGAGTATTGGATCTCTTAAAAAACTTTGCTGAAATTTTGGGCTCAACCGAAGCCTTGTAATAGACTTAAGAAACACTAGGTTGCTCTGTCATGCCTTCGTGCATGTTTATTTGACGTATGATCCGACAGCAGTATTAGTAACCCACCTTGGATGTCACTATGATGTTGGATGTGTTGTCATCTCTGATAGACAGCTTTTCCAGCACTATCCTTTGAATAAGCAATAGGCTCTTGGGGGTAAAAGTAACCCAGCAATTCACCAATTGGTGACTTATATTCATGGTACTTGGCTTCAGCTTAGCCACTGTGGGTTGATAACCCGGTACTTCATGGCCAAAAAGAAGCTCAAAATTGATCAATGCGAACCCGGAGTTCTTTTGACCCGGCGACTTAAAGTCTTCGCAATAATATGATCAAGAGGAAAAAATTCCTGGAAACACAGAAATAAAGAGCACAAATATATATATCAAAGTAATTATAAGTCGGCTTTCGAGGCTCGACAAAAAAGACCGACTTTCGAGGCTCGAGTCTTGCTTCAATGAAGCTTGGCATGATAGCCTTGGTTTATCCTCGCTTTCCGTAAGCCGGCTCTCACGTGACATAAGCTGCCGTTTTAACATTGACCAGTTCAGGGTCATAAAGATTGACTGTCAAGAGTACGGTGGGTCACCTTTTTGGAGTAGCATCAAGCAGACAGGTAGGTTTAACCAATATTGTGGTGTTATTTGCCGGTTCAAGAGGGTGAGATAGCTAAACTCGGTGAGTTGGAAGCCCCCAAGTGACCTTATGATCAATTAATGAACGACTCATGCACAATATATGAGATGAAACGACAGAGGCCCAAGTTTCAGGGATGTCGGCTTTATTATGTTGATCATAAAAGATATATACATGATGTAGGTATGTACAATGATGAGAGCCGGTGGCTCAAGTTTAATAAGGCCGAAGATGAGCAATGTTCCAGGGCCTGTTTGTCTCTTCTTCAGAGGTACATGATTGTTTGTGTTCTTATATGTCGATGAGATAGTATGACCCATTGTTGAGGTTTTTGCTAACCACAAAGGGTCCTTCCGAAGGAGGTGAAAGCGTATGCATGCCTATCTGATCTTGAATCAAATGGAGCAATAAGTCGCCCTCCTGGAAAGTCCGGCTTCAAATCCAACAGGTATGATGGCGACGTAGGTCTTGTTGATAAATTGCAGATCGAGCCACCGCGAGATCACGCTCCTCCTATAAAGCATCCAAAGCATTTTGACATGCCAGTTCATTGTCTGCTTCGACGTAAGCCGCCACTCGGGGTGAGTCATGACGGATGTCACTTGGAAGAACTGCCTCTGCACAATAAACCATGAAGAATGTCGTGTAGCCAGTTGATCTATTGGGGGTAGTCCTTATGCTCCAAAGAACGGAAGGCAACTCTTCGACCCAACAACCCGGCGTGCGTTCCAAAAGAACCATGACCCGGGGCTTAATCTCGCGTAATATCTACTGGTTAGCATGTTCTGCCTAACCATTGGACTGTGGATGAGCCACTGAAGATACATCAAGCTGGATGAGTTCCCTTTGACAGAACTCTTTCATAGCACCTTTAGACAGATTTGTCCCATTATTAATGATAATACTATGAGGATAACCCGAAGCAGAAGATCCACTTTTTCACAAACTAAACTACAGTTGCCGCTTCACAATTGCTGACTGGCTCTGCTTCAACCGATTTGGTAAATATATCAACTGCAACCAAAAGGTGAGTTTTCTTGTCCTTAGACCTATTGAACGGCCCGACCATATCATGCCCCAAGTCTGCAAATGGCCAAGTTATTGGGATCATCCGCAATTCTTGAGCCGGCACATGAGCCTGTCGGGCAAATTTCTGACAACCATCACACTTACAGACTATGTCCTCTACATCAGCATGAGCCGTCAACCAGTAAAAACCATGACAAAAAGCCTTAGCCACTAAAGATCTTGACCCGGCATGATGACCACAATCACCTGCATGAATTTCTTGTAGGATTTCACGGCCTTCTTCAGGGGCAACACATCGTTGAAACACGCCAGTCACACTACATCTGTGTGACTCGCCATTGACAATTGTCATGGATTAGACCAGAGGATGACTGGTCAAGCAATGATTTCCTCCTCTAGAAGCTCACCCCGGGTAAAATAAGCCAGGTAAGGCACTGTCCAATCCTGAATAGCACGTAGAGCCACCACCAACTGTCCTTCTGGGTCAGGGATAGCCAGGTCTTGCTCTGATGGCAACTTGACAGAAGGGTTATGTAGCACATCAAGGAACACATTAGGAGGGACCGCCGCTGAGAACCCAGTCGGGCCAAAGCATCAACCGCCTCATTAAGCCTCCGATCTATGTGATCCAGTTGATAACCTTCGAAGTGACCAGCGATGTTAGTCACTGCTTGACGGTAAGCCGCCGTGAGCGGGTCTTTAGAGTCCCACTTTCCTGAAACTTGTTGTGCCACCAGGTCTGAGTCGCTAGGACATCTAACTGGGCTTAAGTTCATATCCTTAGCCATACGAAGCCCATGGAGCAAAGCTTCATACTCAGCTGCATTGTTAGTATAGGGAAACATGAGCCTTAAGACATAACCAAATTTGTCACCGCGCGGAGATTCTAAAATAACTCCAGCCCCCGAGCCTTCGAATTTCCTGGACCCATCAAAGTGTATCGTCGAGTAGGTATTGTCTGTCTTCTCCTTTGGTGTTTGCAACTCTGTCCAATCATTAATAAAATCTACCAATGCTTGAGACTTGATGGCAGTTCTGGGCACATATTTCAAATGATGTGGCCCCAGCTCAATTGCCCACTTAGCAACCTTGCCAGTGGCTTCCTTGTTTTGAATGATATCCTCCCAGCGGAGCAGAACTGACCACTGTGATTGGATGCCCAAGGAAATAATGCTTCAACTTGCGGCTAGCCATGAACACCCCAAACACCATTTTTTGCCAATGTGGGTATCTTTGATTGGACTCTGTCAAAACTTCACTAACATAATAAACTGGCCGCTAGATTGGATACTTTTTGCCGGACTCCTTGCGATCCACTACCACTACTATGCTCATGGCTCAAAGTGTGTTATATCGACTAGAGGGGGGTGAATATGCCATTTTTACAAATTTTTCACTGAGGAAATACTACTTGAGGAATTTGCTAAGTGACAAAATACAAGGAGCGGATAAAGTACTCAGGTGCATGCATAACAAGACAGTAGTATAGTCATCATGATGAAATGAAACATGCACAGAGCACACGTAGCGTGTAAACAAGATAAGTAGGCAGAAGACAAGATGACTGAAGAAATAGGATTGAGTAAATTGAGAAAGTCTTCAGTTAAAGTCTTTAAATAGTAACGATCAATTTCATCAACACATAAGCAAGGAAATGAAAGGGTTGAGGAAATAGAACCAGTAGCTCAGTGAAGACAGTGATTTGGTAGACCAGTTCCAACTGCTGTGACAGTTGTACGTCTGGTTGGAGCGGCTTGGTATTTAAACCAAAGGACACATAGTCCCAGGACACACAGTCCTTACTGTATTCTCCTTGAGCTAAGGTCACACAGACCTCACCCAATCACTCGTGGTAAGTCTTCAAGGTGACTTCCAAACCTTCACAGACTTGGTCACTCGGCGATCCACAATTCCTCTTAGATGCTCTAGACCATGACGCCTAACCATCTGGAAGATGCACAGTCTTCAAAGGTAACAAGCATCGGTTCCACACAAGAACAGTCTCTTCAGTGATGCTCAACCACTTTGGGTTTTAGGTGTTGGGGTTTCGGGTTTTTCCTCACTGATGATTTTCTCTCAAAGTCCTCGAAGGATGGGATGCTCTAAATGACAAGTGTCCGTTTCTCTTGGAGCAGCCAACCAGCTAGTGGTTGAAGAGGGTGGCTATTTATAGCCGGAGAGCAGCCCGAAATTATAAGACATAAATGCTCCTAATGATATGACTATTATGTGGATAAGATATTTGGGACAACTGGCGCGAAGCACAGCAATGGTCAGAAAATTGAGCTCTCAAATTCCTCAGGGCTATCATGTTCTTCACTGTAGGCAATTCGCACTGGCGAATTCCTAACTCCTCAGTCAGAACAAATTCCTCAGAGACCAGATGATCTTCGTCCCTGTCACTGAAGAAATTGACTGAACTGTATGAGATTTCCAAAGGCTTCACTCGAAGGATTGGGTATGTGTAGTCTTTGAGATGAGCATCACTTGGATACTTTTCCTTAGTATTACCCTGACCCCCTTTAACAGTACATTGTTTCCTATGACTCAAGAAAGGAAAATGAAACTACGAAAACAAAAGTCTTCACGCTTCATAGTCCTCGCATCAATATCAATATCTTCAAGGTCACACCAATTTCCTCGTTTTCAAAGTCTTCAAGAAAACCAAAGTCTTCAGATGAAGACATTCATTTCTAGGGGTCGACTTTCATCGGATATATCAAACTCCTCAGAGACTTATTAGACCTGTGTACACTCACAAACACATTAGTCCCTTAACCTATAAGTCTTCAATACACCAAAATCACTAAGGGTCACTAGATGCACTTACAATCTCCCACTTTTTGGTGATTGATGACAAATAGGTTAAGTTTTCAACGGGGATAAACATATGAAGTGTAAATACTGATATTGAGGAATTTGATTGCAAGATATACAAGAACTCCCCCTGAAGATGTGCATATTTAAGGAATTTGCTTTGAACTGCAAATGCACATGTTAGGATAGAATCATGGAGATCTCCCCCTATATCCTGTAATCCATTCACGCATTTAACATATAGTAAGAAGAATTTGAAATATGTGATGGAAAATGGTGTCTGACGAAATTCAGCATGCGTGCATTAAGGTATTTGGCGAAATAAGCATGCAGAAAGCAGTTCAAAAGTATTAGACTACCATCGGACTTAAGTTTACAACCCGACCAACAAACACTTCAGAAGAGCGAGAATTGTAACTTAAAAAAAGCCCATATATAGAGACCCGCTTGAAGACTAACTCAAATTTCTCCCCCTTTTGTCATCGAATGACCAAAAGGGACAAAAAATGAGGACTACCGCCCTTGAAGAATATCAGCTTGAGGTCGGTGGAGGAGCGCCAGTGTTGTCAGGGTCGTTTGTCGATGTGGGGCCTGCCGCAGTGTCGTCGAGATCCTCAGCTTTGTCCGTCTCACGCGATGAAGAATATGAACTAGTAACCAACTGAGGAACTTTGACCTTCTTGAAATCTTTGAAGGAGGATGAGACCAATCAAAGTTCTGCTGAAAGTCCATCTGTTTGAGGTCTTCATCACTGTAGAGATGAGAAAGTATGGCCCAAGTGCGATCGAAGATTTCATGTGCATAGTAGTGATTCTTCTTCACAGTGTTCTGATTAGCAGTCAGGTTCTGAAGAATTGAGCCAAATTGACGCTTGATCCACTTGTGATTGCGATCGACTTTCTGGTGAAGATTTAGGAAAAGCTCACGATCAGTTGTCGGTGCAACAAACATTTGCATGTGTTGCCTGGACTTACACACATGCACACCAGCATCGTTTGTTCAAAATCAACATCCGAGCCAGAGAAGCAGCTTTTACTGAGATCAAAGAGCGGATCAAGAAGACCAAGGCAACAAAGATGGAAGAATATCACCTTTGGGAGGGCTTCCCTTGCCAGGCAGGAGAGCCTGGCTCGATCGAGACCGTCCCAGGGGCAAGTCCAAGACATCCCCGGCAAGCTTGTCGGGTCCGCCAAGGGCAAAATCCCTGCCAAGACACCACCACTCCAACGCACAGCGACTCAAGTCACTTATGAGTGCAGTGTCGAGCCCCCGAGCTATTAAGTGGCCTCTACTAAGCACGTGGTGGCCCATTGGAAGACAAGATTTATCCAAGAGACACCCGTCCAGAAGCGTGTCAAGATGATAAGGAAGAGATGGTTAAGTGGCTCAGCAGGCCCGCCGGGCTTCATCCTCAGCGTGACACCTAGCAGTGCATTTAATGCACTTTGTCCTGACTGCCAGAGTTAGGTATGATAGCACTGTTAGCTATCTAATCACTAGATAATGACTATTTTGCCATTGTGGTTACCCCTTAGCCTATAAAGGAGGGCCATGGCAAACTAGAAAGGGATTCGGACCCCCTCACACTTGTACACGCGTAGCTGCTCTCCCTGAGTCACCCTTGCCGTGCTTGAGCTTCGCGTGTTCTTTCTGTCCTTCCACTCAATCCACCAAAGTGGGAGTAGGGTTTACGCTATGAAGCGGCCCGAACCTGGGTAAAAACAACCAGTGTCACCGCCGTCATGCTGTTCCATGGCTTTTGCTCTTTGTGCAACGTGATCTCCCCCTTGCCGAACCAGAAAGGGGCTCATAGCCCCATAGGTGATCGTGATACCCCACGACATCTTTGGCCCACCAGGTAGGGGCACCTACAGGGCGGACAAAGCCGGTGCCCACGAGGGTGCCTGCCGAGGACCCAGCTGGAAGACTGCTGGAGGAGGCGGAGGCATCCACACCCAGCACCCCCGGCAAATCGCTCTGCCGAGGGAAGAAGACCCAGGTGTAGATGATGGTGTCGCCGCCCTCCTGACGGTGACGGTGCGGCTTGCGCTCAGCTAGAGATTGAGTTGTCGTCCTCCTGCTCGGAGCCGTCGCCTTCGCCGCCTCTGTCCTCGTCATCGCTATCGCTTGAGGAGGAGCTTTCGTCGTCGGTTGAGCTCTCTGCGCGGCACCCTAAGTGAGCACCCGAATGCCCGAAGACCTTGATGGAGAGCAGATTAGCCTCCATTAGCTTGAAATGGAGAACGTGCCCCTCCGCCAAGCTGTGGGCATGAGCGAAGGTTTTCCAACCACGCCGAAGAAGCATTACATGAGGAGCGGGGAACTCCACGTTCTCCCGTATACTCCCGCTGCAGCAGCCCCTCATGTGCAGCCTCAGTCCGGGTGGCTGTTCCTCCTCCATCACCCTTGCGAAGGGAGTTGGGAGCCGAAGACGGCTGCGCGGAGGCCCGCACAACTGAACGATGAACTCCAATGGCTTGTCCCCAATGTGGCCTTCGTCCAGGACAGGGACGGCTGGAGGAGGGGCTATCAGGGCCCCACCAGGGCCTCCTCGACCCCGCGCACCATGGCGGCCGCGCCCACGACCAACAACACTGCCTTGCATGCTGGACTCTGCTCTTGCGTCCCCAGCAGGAGGAGCGAGGCGCTGTCGGGAAGAAACCCTCATCGCCACCATTGGAGGTCGACCACGTCCTCTTCCCCGTGCCATGGTGGAAGGAGGGTATCAGGCAAGAAGGGAGGAGAAGTGTGTGGGTGAGCCCCTCATCCACGTCCCTTTTTATAGGGCAACATGGCCGGGGGCTGGCTCCTCACCACCTCGGAGGGAGCCGCCCCGTTCCACCAATCTTGCCTCCCTGTGCTACTGACGAGGCCAATAATCAATGGTCGTCTGCTTGCGCCTATCCATGGCGCCTGGCTTTGTGCCATGGCACTCCTTCCCGCGCCCTTCCCATCCAGCACCAACCCTGTGCAATGCATGCAGCGTACGTGGTGGAAACAGTAGGCGTAATGGGTGAGTAAAATGGCAGTTACCCCTCCCTCCGTGAATGTGGGCAGCTCGTGAGCCACTACGTGGGTACTCCCACGTCATTCTGCCCGACTCGCGGGGAAGGCCGTAACTGACTCAATCACAGGTTAATGAAGAAGCAAGGAAAACGTCTGGAGAGACTTAAAACCCATAGTGGCATGACCCCAATGCTCGCCTGTGTGATTGTTGGGGCCTACCCCAACGATGCTCAGCAGCACGTATGGGCCAGGCCCGGGGGCTCCTCTCGATGCAACAAACATTTACATTTGTTGCCCGGACTTACACACAGGCACACTAGCATCCTTCGTTCAACATCAACATCTAAGCCAGAGAAGCAGCTTTTACTAAGATCAAAGAGCGGATCAAGAAGACAAAGACAACCAACACGGAAGAATATCACCTTTGGGAGGGCCTCCCTTGCCGGGCACGAGAGCCTGGCTCGGTCGAGACCGTCCCAGGGGCAAGTCCAAGACTTCCCCGGCAAGCTTGCCAGGTCCGCCAAGGGCGAAATCCTCGCCAAGACACCACCGCTCCACCGCACGGTGACCCAAGTCACTTATCAGTGCGGTGTTGAGCCCCCAAGCGATCAAGTGGCCTCTGCTAAGCACGTGGCGGCCCATTGGAAGACAAGATTTATCCAAGCGACACCTGTCCAGAAGCATATCAATATGATAAGCAAGAGATGGTTAAGCGGCTCGACAGGCCTGCCGGGCTTCATCCTCAGCATGACACCTAGCAGTGCATTTAATGCACTTTGTGCTAACTGCTAGAGTTAGGTATGATAGCACTGTTAGCTATCTAATCACTAGATTATAACTATTTTGCCACTGTGGTTACCCCTTAGCCTATAAAAGGGATTCGGACCCGCTCACACTTGTACGCGCGTAGCTGCTCTCCCCGAGGCACCGTTGCCAGGCTTGAGCATCGTGTGTTCTTTGTGTCCTTCCACTCAATCCACCAAAGCAGGTGTAGGGTTTTACGCTATCCAGCGGCCCGAACCTGGGTAAAAACCACCAGTTCACCGCCGTCGTGTTGTTCCATGGTTTCTGCTCTTTGTGCAACATGATCTCCCCCTTGCCGAAACACAAAGGGGCTCATAGCCCCATAGGTAATCATGATCCCCCACGACATCATTGGCGCGCCAGGTAGGGGACATCGCTGGTGCGAACCTGAAGCCGTAGACAGCGCATCGAGCTCCATCGTCGATTGTCATCATCAGCATCCTCATTAATGGCGCCTAAGAAGAAGTCCGGCGCAACCACGCATCCTTCCACTTTGAAGGCCCCCTCTCACGCGGCCGCAGACGCCACTGGTGCCACGACAGCGTTGGGCGAGGCGTGTACTATGGGAGGCACGCCAAGCGCGGGCGACGTTGTCGTTGTGTCCCCCGTGGACGAAGCTAGAGCAGGAGGCGTCGGTGAAGGACTGCGTCAACCAAACCCAGATGGGCCCAACCCACAAGCTGCGGATGGAGGAGGAGTCCAGTCTCCACCTTCCCGCCGCCCCAGCGGGCGCAGCCGCAGCAACGACACCCTGATGTCTACTACGCAACCTGCTTCTTGTAGACTCGTGTTGGGCCTCCAAGCACAGAGTTTTGTAGGACAGTAGCAAATTTCCCTCAAGTGGATGACCTAAGGTTTATCAATCCGTGGGAGGCGTAGGATGAAGATGGTCTCTCTCAAACAACCCTGCAACCAAATAACAAAGAGTCTCTTGTGTCCCCAACACACCCAATACAATGGTAAATTGTATAGGTGCACTAGTTCGGCAAAGAGATGGTGATACAAGTGCAATATGGATAGTAGATATAGGTTTTTTTAATCTGAAAATATAAAACAGCAAGGTAGCAAGTAACAAAAGTGAGCGAAAACGGTATTGCAATGCTTCGAAACAAGGCCTAGGGTTCATACTTTCACTAGTGCAAGTTCTCTCAACAATGATAACATAATTAGATCACATAACAATCCCTCAACGTGCAACAAAGAATCACTCCAAAGTCACTAATAGCAAAGAACAAACGAAGAGATTATTGTAGGGTACGAAACCACCTCAAAGTTATTCTTTCTGATCGATCTATTGGGCTATTCCTATAAGTGTCACAAACAGCCCTAGAGTTCGTACTAAAATAACACCTTAAGACACACATCAACCAAAACCCTAATGTCACCTAGATACTTCAATGTCACCACAAGTATCCACGGGTTTGATTATACGATATGCATCACACAATCTCAGATTCATCTATTCAAACCAACACAAAGAACTTCAAAGAGTGCCCCAAAGTTTCTACTAGAGAGTCAAGACGAAAACGTGTGCCAACCCCTATGCATAAGCTCACAAGGTCACAGAACCCGCAAGTTGATCACGAAAACATACATCAAGTGGATCACGTGAATATCCCATTGTCACCACAGATAAACAC
Organism: Thinopyrum elongatum; assembly: GCA_011799875.1. Lineage (NCBI taxonomy): Eukaryota > Viridiplantae > Streptophyta > Magnoliopsida > Poales > Poaceae > Thinopyrum > Thinopyrum elongatum. The sequence goes on from CM022300.1 coordinate 345,202,100, forward strand.
ATGCAAGACATACATGAAGTGTTCTCAAATCCTTAGAGACTCAATCCGATAAGATAACTTCAAAGGGAAAACTCAATTCATTACAAGAAGGTAGAGGGGGTGAAACATCATAAGATCCAACTATAATAGCAAAGCTCGCAGTACATCAAGATCGTGCCAAATCAAGAGCACGAGAGAGAGAGATCAAACACATAGCTACTGGTACATACCCTCAGCCCCGAGGGTGAACTACTCCCTCCTCGTCATAGAGAGCGTCGGGATGATGAAGATGGCCACCGGTGATGATTTCCACCTCCGGCAGGGTGCCAGAACAGGGTCCCGAATGGTTTTTGGTGGCTACAGAGGCTTGTAGTGGCGGAACTCCCGATCTAGGTTTCTTTTCGGGGTTTTCCCTATTTATAAGAATTTTTGGCGTCGAGAACAAGTCAGGGGGGGTCCACGAGGAGCCCACAAGACCGGAGGGCACGCCCTCCGCCCTTGTGGAGGCCTCGTGGCTCTTCTGGCCCAACTCTTTTGCTTCGGGGGCTTCTTCTGGTCCATAAAAAATCTCCGTAAATTTTCAGCTCATTTGGACTCCGTTTGATATTCCTTTTCTGCGAAACTCAAAAACAAGGAAAAAACAGAAACTGGCACTGGGCTCTAGGCTAATAGGTTTGTCCCAAAAATAATATAAAATAGCATATAAATGCATATAAAACATCCAAGATGGATAATATAATAGCATGGAACAATAAAAAATTATAGATACGTTGGAGACGTATCAAGCATCCCCAAGCTTAATTCCTGCTCGTCCTCGAGTAGGTAAATGATAAAAACAGAATTTTTGATGTGGAATGCTAGCAATTGCACAAGTTTGATCAATGATAATTTCAATCACTTTTTCTAGCATCATTATATATCATAAACAGTAGCTCATCTCATAAAACTTCTCATGATCAAGTAGCAAACTATTCACATGTTAAAGCATAGATCATAAACTTTCTTGAAAACTAACAAACTAGGTTCTCAGTCATCAAACAATTGCAATTCATCTTATTTTCAGGAAGGGTCTATGTAAGAGCTTTGATTTAGCAAATCCCACATACTCAACTATCATATAGTCTTCCATGATTGCTACCACTCAAAGCATATTTTTAGAACAAATAGCATCCATTGAACACAGAGAAAGATAGGGGCTTAATGTTTCGCCTCCCAACTTATTTATCATATAGATAATTATCAACAATAATAATTCATGATCAAATATATTTGAATGGCCATATATGCTTAGATCTTTCCCCATCACATGATGCTTGCCAACTAAAGAGTAGGTTGGAATGAGAAGGAATACTACTGACTCTTGCATAAAAGTAAAAGATAGGCCCTTCGCAGAGGGAAGCAGGGATTTGCGGAGGTGCCAGAGCTCGAAGCTTTTAAAACAGAGATGAAAATAGTTTTGAGAGGTATGCTTTCATTGTCAACATAACAACCAAGAGTTCCCAATATCTTCTATACAAGATACATTATAGGCGGTTCCCAAACAGAAAGGTAAAGTTTTTACTCCCCCTCCACCAACAATCAGACTCCACGGCTTGTCCAAAACAAAGGGTACCGTCCAACTATCAACAATCCTGGGGGAGTTTTGTTTGCAATTATAATTTGATTTGATTTGAGCATGGAACTGGGCATCCCGGTTACCAGACATTTTCTCGTGAATGATGAGCGGAGTCCACTCATCGTGAGAATAACCCACCTAGCATGGAAGATACTGACAGCCCCTAGTTGCTACATGAGTGATTCGGGCATACAAAATAGATTATTATTTGAAGGTTTAGAGTTTGGCACATGCAAATTTACTTGGAACGGCAGGTAAATACCGCATATAGGTAGGTATGGTGGACACTCATGGAAAAAACTTGGTTCAATGATTTTGGATGCAAAAGCAGTATTCCCGCTTAGTACAGAAATTTTGGATAGCAAAAGATTCTAAATAGCAAGCACCACATGTTGGAGGATCCATAACAATATAACTTCTATACAAATATACCCAAGCATAAATCATTACGTTGTCTTCCTTGTCCAACTTCAACTAATTTGCTCAAGTTTGAAAATAATTAATGGGGCTCACAATCATAGAAGATGTCCAAGATAGTATATTTATATGTGAAATCTCTCTTCCTTCAATATTCTTTCATGAATTGTTCAAGTGACCAATACTATGTTTGCTAACTTTCAATAAATTTACCACCTCTACTTCTTATATGTGAAGTAACTACTCCCCATGGTATAAGCATATGAAGCATATATAATTTCAGATTTATTATATTCAATTCATTCAACCATTTACTCATAGGATATAAGTGAAGCACGTGAGTAAATGACAAACTACTCCAAAAAAAAGTGAAGATCAATGAGTAGTTGAATAATTATGTAACTATGTGAAGACTCTCTCTCATAAATAAAATTTCAGATCTTAAGTACTTTATTAAAACAGAAAGGAAAACAAAATAAAATGACATTCTAAAAATAGCACACATCATGTGAAGAAGCAAAAACATAGACTCAACCGATACTAACCGATAATTCTTGATGAAGAAAGGTGGGATGCCTACCGGGGCATCCCCAAGCTTAGATGCTTGAGACTTCTTGAAATATTAACTAGGGATGCCTTGGGCATCCCCAAGTTTGAGCTTTTGTGTCTCCTTAATTCCTTTTATATCACGATTTCCCTAAATCTTAAAAACTTCATCCACACAAAACTCAAAACGAACTCGTGAGAAAAGTTAGTATAAATCAAATGCAAAACCTTATCATTCTCTACTGTAGAAAATCACTAAAATTATTATTTAGCATTGCATACTAAATGCCTCTGCATATTTAATACTCCTATCTTCGAATAGAATCATTAAACAAGCAACCATACGCAAACAATGCAAACATAACAGCAATCTGTCTAAACAGGACAGTCTGTAAAGAGTGCAATTATACTCATACTTACCTAACTCCAAAAATTCTCAAAATTTACCACACTGTATAAAATTTGTTATTGCTGAACGTGTAAAAATTTCAAGATTTTACCATGTCCTTGCTTTCCATAAGAATTCAGACAACAATAGAAAACTTTCTGTTTTCAATACAGCAACATGTAGACTTGCAAAATAAGCATGGTAAAGGCTACACTTGACCTTTTTATTGAACTAAAAGATGAAAAACATTACTATAAATAACAGAAAGCAAATACTAATAAAATAAAATGATGCTCCAAGCAAAACACATATCATGTGGTGAATAAAAATATAGCCTCAAGTAAATTTACCGATGATGTTGGAGACGAAAGAGGGGATGCCTTCCGGGGCATCCCCAAGCTTAGTTGCTTGGATATTCCTTGAATATTACCTTGGGGTGCCTTGGGCATCCCAAAGCTTAGGGTCTTGTCACTCCTTATTCTCCTCATATCGATATCTCACCCAAAACTTGAAAACTTCAATCACACAAAACTTAACGAAACCTTCGTGAGATCCGTTAGTATAATAAAACAAATCATTCACTTTGGTACTGTCAAGACAAGATTCATAACTTTTCTCACATGATGCCTACTGTGTCCTATCATTTCTACAATTTATATTAAGCAATATAAGCCATAGAAACTAGAAAACAAGCAAACTATGCATCGAAAACAGAATCTGTCAAAAACAGAACAGTCTGTAAAGATCTGAATTAAGGTCATAGTTATGTAACACCAAATATTCTAAGAAATTAGAAAAACGTAGGAAATTTGTATACCAACCAACTGAAAAAAATTCAGAAGTTTTCCACGTTCCAGTCAAAGATAGGAATTTCTGTACTGGACGCAAAAGTTTCTGTTTTTGCATAGAATCAAGTCAACTATCATCCACACTATCCCAAAGGCTTTACTTGGCACTTTATTGAAACAAAAGCTTTAAAACATGATTAATTCAGTAGCCTAATCATGTGAACACACAAAAACAGTAGGTAGAAACATTGGGTTGTTTCCCAACAAGTGCTTTTCTTTAATGCCTTTTAGCTAGGCATGATGATTTCAATGATGCTCACATAAAAGATAAGAATTGAAACATAACGGGAGCATCATGAAGCATATAACTAGCACATTTAAGTCTAATCCACTTCCTATGCATAGGGATTTTGTGAGCAAACAATTTATGGGAGCAAGAATCAACTAGCATAGGAAGGCAAAATAAGCATGACTTCAAGATTTTCAACACATAGAGAGGAAACTTGATATTATTGCAATACCTACAAGCATATGTTTCCCCCTCATAATAATTTTCAGTAGCATCATGAATGAATTCAACAATATAACTATCACATAAAGCATTCTTTTCATGATCCACAAACATAGAAATTTTATTATTCTCTACATAAGCAAATTTATTCTCATGAATAGTAGTGGGAGCAAACTCAACAAAATAACTATCATGTGAGGCATAATCCAATTGAAAATTAAAATCATGATGAAAAGTTTCATGGTTATGATTATTCTTTATAGTATACATGTCATCACAATAATCATCATAAATAGCAACTTTGTTCTCATAATCAATTGGAACCTCTTCCGAAATAGTGGATTCATCACTAAATAAAGTCATGACCTCTCCAAATCCACTTTTATCAATATTGTGAAAAGATTCAACAACCTCCAAAATAGTGGATCAATACTACCTAGAGTTGACACTCTTCCAAACCCACTTTCATCAATATAATCATCATAAACAGGAGGCATGCTATCATCATAATAAATATTCTCATCAAAACTTGGGGGACTAAAAATATCATCTTCATCAAACATATCATCCCCAAGCTTATGGCTTTGCATATCATTAGCATCATGAATATTCAAAGAATTCATACTAACAACATTGCAATCATGCTCATCATTCAAAAATTTAGTGCCAAACATTTTATAGACTTCTTCTTCTAACACTTGAGCACAATTTTCCGATCCATCATTTTCAAGAAACACATTATAAAGATGAATAATATGAGGCAACCTTAATTCCATTTTTTTTGAAGTTTTCTTTTATAGACTAAACTAGGGATAAAACAAGAAACTAAAAGAATCGATTGCAAGATCTAAAGATATACTTTCAAGCACTAACCTCCCCGGCAACGGCGCCAGAAAAGAGCTTGATGTCTACTACGCAACCTTCTTCTTGTAGACTCGTGTTGGGCCTCCAAGCGCAGAGTTTTGTAGGACAGTAGCAAATTTCCCTCAAGTGGATGACCTAAGGTTTATCAATCTGTGGGAGGCGTAGGATGAAGATGGTCTCTCTCAAACAACCCTGCAACCAAATAACAAAGAGTCTCTTGTGTCCCCAACACACCCAATACAATGGTAAATTGTATAGGTGCACTAGTTCGGCGAAGAGATGGTGATACAAGTGCAATATGGATAGTAGATATAGGTTTTTGTAATGTGAAAATATAAAAACAGCAAGGTAGCAATTAACAAAAGTGAGCAAAAATGGTATTGCAATGCTTCGAAAAGGCCTAGGGTTCATACTTTCACTAGTGCAAGTTCTCTCAACAATGATAACATAATTAGATCATATAACAATCCCTCAACATGCAACAAAGAGTCACTCCAAAGTCACTAATAGCAAAGAACAAACGAAGAGATTATTGTAGGGTACGAAACCACCTCAAAGTTATTCTTTCTGATCGATCTATTGGGCTATTCCTATAAGTGTCATAAACAGCCCTAGAGTTCGTACTAAAATAACACCTTAAGACACACATCAACCAAAACCCTAATGTCACCTAGATACTCCAATGTCACCACAAGTATCCGCGGGTTTGATTATACGATATGCATCACACAATCTCAGATTCATCTATTCAAACCAACACAAAGAACTTCAAAGAGTGCCCCAAAGTTTCTATCAGAGAGTCAAGACGAAAACGTGTGCCAACCCCTATGCATAAGTTCACAAGGTCACAGAACCCGCAAGTTGATCACCAAATCATACATCAAGTGGATCACGTGAATATCCCATTGTCACCACTGATAAACACATGCAAGACATACATCAAGTGTTCTCAAATCCTTAGAGACTCAATCCGATAAGATAACTTCAAAGGGAAAACTCAATTCATTACAAGAAGGTAGAGGGGGAGAGACATCATAAGATCCAACTATAATAGCAAAGCTCGCGGTATATCAAGAACGTGCCAAATCAAGAACATGAGAGAGAGAGAGATCAAACTCATAGCTACTGGTACATACCCTCAGCCCCGAGGGTGAACTACTCCCTCCTCGTCATGGAGAGTGCCGGGATGATGAAGATGACCACCGGTGATGATTTCCCCCTCCGGCAGGGTGCCAGAACTGGCTCCCGATTGGTTTTTGGTGGCTACACAGGCTTGCGGCGGCGGAACTCCTGATCTAGGTTTCTTTTCGTGGTTTTCCCTATTTATAAGAATTTTTGGCGTCGAGAACAAGTCAGGGGGGTCCACGAGGAGCCCACAAGACCGGAGGGCGCACCCAGGGGGGTAGGGCACGCCCTCCACCCTTGTGGAGGCCTCGTGGCTCTTCTGGCCCAACTCTTTTGTTCGGGGGCTTCTTCTGGTCCATAAAAAATCTCCGTAAATTTTTAGCTCATTTGGACTCCGTTTGATATTCCTTTCCTGTGAAACTCAACAACAAGAAAAAAAACAGAAACTAGCACTGGGCTCTAGGTTAATAGGTTAGTCCCAAAAATAATATAAAATAGCATATAAATGCATATAAAACATCCAAGATGGATAATATAATAGCATGGAACAATCAAAAATTATAGATACGTTGGAGACGTATCACACCCGCTCTGGCGCGAGTTGCGACCCTCTGGCTGTGCCTGCTATGGGCGCGGCCACTGGGCACGGACCTCGCCTAGAGCAAGGCGAGCAAACCGAAGCGCCGAACGGGGCCACAGGTCCCCGAGTGCAGCCCACGCATCATCAGACCACCTTGGCTACCGAGCCGCAATGGCATGGGCACGGCGACGCCCCTGCTGGTACTACCAGGAATTGAGCAACGTCATGATGTCCCTCGTCAGCTATGCCGAGCACAGCTACCGAAGCCATGGTGCGGGCCCAACTCCTACTAAGATTTCCGCCAGCAGCCGATCAGATGGATGAGTGGAGGGCCACCATCCAGAGCTTGATCGGCTTTGCTGAGGCTGGAGGTTCATGGCGGGCGGAGCCATCACGGCGCCCGCAAGCGACGACAGCGGCTCGAGCTGCTGGCCGCATCAAGGGGACCGCACTAACGGTCCAGTCACCTTCGCGACAGCAAACCCAGAGGCGGCAACCAGAGCAACGCGACCCCGAGCTCGACAAAGCTTCGATGGCCTCGTCTGATCCACGAGCCCATCGAGATCAGCGGCAGGTCTTGGATGATCGACAGAGGGAAGACGCGCGCGTCACTATAGAGCGGCGCCGGGAGACCCGCCATCAATCGGACAGGCGCAATGGCCCAGACATCGACGAAACCGTGCCCATTGAGGGTGGGTATTTACTTTTCGAGGTTGGGTGCCCTGCCTTCACTCGTGAGCTACGGCAAGTCCGTAGGCTATCTGCCCGAATTTTGAAGCCAAAATTACCAGAGAAGTATGATGGAAAGCTGAACCCGGCAGAGTTCTTGAGCATCTACATGATTGCTGTTCAAGCCGCTTGGGGCAGGGACGAGAAAGTGTTTGCCAAATACTTCCCTTTGGCGCTCAAGTCAAATGTGAGGTCGTGGCTGATGCACCTGCCGGAGAACTCCATCTCATCATGGACTGACCTGTGCAACGAGTTCGTTGGCGCCTTCACGGGCGCCCATCAAGAGCCAGGACGTCCCAGTGATTTGCAAACCCTTCCTCAGAAGGAAGGGGAGAGCTTGCGGAAGCACATGCAGAGGTTCAGTCGAGTGCACCGCAACATTCCAGAGATACACTCGGCAGCTGTGTTTGCCGCGTTCCAATCAAACATGCGGAACAAGAGGATCCGTTCTAAGATGAATGTCCGGATACCCAAGACTATCAATGAGTTATACACCTTGGCGAACAAATGCACTCGGGCTGAAGAAGGAAGACGACTCCCCGGAGAAGAGGATGGGATCGAGGTCGATTCAGACGACGATGACGAGGCCACTGGCTCAAAGAAGAAGGGGCGGAAGCGCAATAAGAAGCACAAGGAAAAGATAGTACTGGACGTTGAGGGTTCTGGCAACCCTAGTACCGGCAAGAAAGCCAAAACCTAAGCCCCCGGCAAGGAAGCTGCCGTGTGTGCTGATTACCGGGAGGCTACAGTAGGAGAGAATGCTGGGAAATCCGATGGGCCATACTGCCAAATCCACCGCACCAAAGGTCATGATCTCCAAGAATGCCATCAAGTCGAGCAGGTTGTTAAGAGGCAGAATGCGGAGTATGAGAAGCGTGACAAGGAGAGAGACCAAGAAGGTGCTGGCGGGAAGGGCCAAGGCGGCAGAGGGGGCCGTCGCGGCTAGACCCCTCAGCAAAAAGAGAAACCTGCTAGAGGCCGTGAAAAGAAGCAAGGTGATGACGAAAGTGATGAAGGGGATGAAGAGGAAACCAGTGAGCAAGAATTCCAGAAAGCGACTGAGGCCTTGTGCATTAACGGAGGCGCTTCTTTGCACTCCTCTCACTGCCAGCTCAAACGGTGGGCGCATGAAGTCAATGCCGTGGAACCAGCAGCAGATTCTCGGAAGCCACTCAAATGGTCCCGCATGCCTATCATCTTTGATGAAGAGGATCACCCTGACCGCAGCACCGCGGTAGGATGTTTGCCATTGTTGGTTTCGCCAACAATCTGCAACCTCAAAGTCACAAAGATGCTAGTTGACGGCGGGGCAGGGTTGAATCTGATTTCCCCCAAGGTGATTAGCAAACTACAGATATCAGATGAGGAGCTCAAGATTACTGGCACGTTTCAAGGAATCAACCCCGACAGGAGTCGTCCTAAGGGGAATATTACACTGCCAGTAATGTTTGGCAGAGAACTAAACTACCGGACCGAGAGGGTTGTGTTTGACGTGGTCGAACTTCCCATGCCATACAATGGGATTCTTGGTCGTCCAGCTCTGGCAAAATTCATGGCGGCATCCCACTATGCCTACAATACTTTGAAGATGCCAGGGCCGATGGGCGTCATTTCCATTCCGTCAGACAAGAAAGATGCAATCATATGTGTGGACAAGATGTATCGAGATGCGGTAGCAGCTGAGGCTGCGGAAGCTAAGGCTCCCACCAAGGAAACAAAGAAGGAAAAGAAAGTTGGTAAGAGAGCCGACGAGGAATCCGGGAAGCGCGCCTCTCCAGAGTGCGTTGCACCTGTTGATGATCTGCCAAAGAGTTCCACTAGCAAGAGATCCAAAGTCACTTCACCTACTGTAAAGAAGGTCCCGGCAAGGCTGGATGGTGCTAATGGTATGTTCACCATCAGCTCCACCCTTGACGACAAGAGAGGAAAGCGCGCTCGTTGCCTTCCTGCGGGCAAATGTCGATGTGGTTTCTTGGCAACCATCTGACATCCCCGGCGTTCCCAGGGAGGTAATCGAGCACCACCTTGCTGTCTGCCCTCATGTCTAGCCCGTCAAGTAGAAGGTCGGAAAGCAAGCTTTGGAGCGGTAACAGTTTATTGCTGAGGAGATCAAGAAGCTTGGAGCAACTGGTTTAGTCAGGGGAGTTTTGCATCCAACGTCGTTAACAAACCCAGTGGTGGTGCGCAAGGCGAATGGAAAATGGAGGCTTTGCATAGACTTCACAGATCTGAACAAGGCATGCCCCTAGGATCCTTTTCCCTTGCCGCGCATCGATAAGATCATGGATTCCACTTCCGGGTGTGATTTGCTTACCTTTTTGGATGCATACTCCGGATACCATCAGATATTCATGTCCAAGGAAGACAAGGAGAAGACCGCCTTCATAACCCCATGTGGCATGTACTGCTTCGTATGGATGCCCTTCGGGTTAAAAAGTGCTGGGTCCACTTTTGCGAGGGCAGTGCAAATTGGGTTTGAGCCTTAGCTGCACAGGAATATAGAAGCTTACATGGATGATATGGTGGTCAAGACGAAGGACAGATCAACGCTCATTCAGGATTTGGAAGAGTCCTTTGCGAACCTGCGCAAGGTCAACTTGAAGTTGAACCTTGAGAAATGTGTGTTTGGCATTCTCTCCGGCAAGCTACTTGGCTTCTTTGTGTCTCACCGAGGGATAGAGGGCAATCCCGACAAGATCCAAGCAATCGAGAAGATACAAGCACCCAAGACCGTTAAGGATGTGAGGCGTTTAACTCGATGTGTTGCCGCACTGAGTAGGTTCATTTCTAAGTCTGACGAGCATGCCCTGTTGTTCTTCAAGATTTGGAAGAATGCAGGGCCAATGAAGTGGACCCCGGAGGCAGAAGCAGCGCTGCGGGACTTGAAAGCCTATCTTTCCTCTGCCCCCACCCTGGTTGCTCCTAAACCACAAGAGCCGTTGCTGCTATACCTAGCGGCGACTAATCAAGTGGTTAGTGCAGCACTCATGGCGCAGCGGGGAGTAGAGTAGACAAAGAAGCAGCTACAGCTATGGTCCTCCCGGGAAAAGAAGTTGAACCGGTCACTGCAGGATTGGGCACAGACCATGTTGAGGAAGAGCAGGTTGGCAGGATCAGTTCTGAAGTCGCGACAAGGAAGAAAGTGGTGCAGCAGTCAGTGTACTTTGTCAGATCCCTGTTGTAGGGGGCTAGGTCAAGGTACTCTGGAGTGCAAAAGTTGATCTACAGCCTCATCATGGCCTCGAGGAAACTGCGCCACTATTTGCAAGCCCATGAGATCACAATTGTCACTCGTTTCCCTTTGCAACGCATACTGAGGAACCCTGAGGCCACCGGCAGAATAGTTCAATGAGCATTAGAGTTGTCAAGTTTTGGTCTGAAGTATGAGAGTACCTCAACCATTCAGAGTAGGGCACTGGCAGAGTTCATTGCAGAATGGACACCCACTCCAGATGAAGAGACAACAAAAACAGTTATCCCCGGCAAGGAGGCGCCTCAACAATGGATCATGTATTTTGACGGTGCCTTCTCATTACAAGGCGCAGGAGCTGGTGTGCTCCTTGTCACGCCCACTGGAGAACACCTCAAATATGTGGTCCAAATGCATTTTCCTAGGGAGAAAGTCACCAATAACACTGCAGAATATGAGGGGCTCCTTGCCGGGCTCAGAATTGCAATAGAATTGGGAATCAAGAAGTTGATCATTTGTGGAGACTCACAGCTCGTAGTGAGACAAGTGAACAAGGATTACCAAAGCCCGTTAATGGAAGCGTATGTTGAGGAAGTGAGGAAGCTGGAGGAGCATTTTGATGGATTGCAAACAGAGCACGTGCCGCGTGCGGAAAACACAATTGCTGATCTTCTGTCAAAAATGCACTGCACAGAAGCTTCCTGTGGAACCAGGGACTTTTGTTCTCCACCTGACTCAACCCTCAGTATCCTCAACAACGATGGCCAGAAAAAGGAGGAAGTTGGACACCGGCAAGCCTTTCCCAGTAGGGCTCCCAGAGGTCCCCGGTAGAGAAGCTGTCGGGAATAACTCTACTTCGCTTGGTGAGCAGCACCCTCCCACCGAACTGCAAGTTCTTGCAGTCGAGATATGCGCTCCCATGAATGAGGAGGTGCCGCTTGTCCTTGTTGCCAAGCCTCAGGCTCCAACTTGGGCACGACACATAGTTCACTATCTCCAAACAGGAGAACTTCCTGAAGAGCAAGTAGAAACTGAAAGAGTATCCCGAAGGGCCAGTATGTATCAGTTTGTCGATGATACATTATACAGAGAAGGCCCAATGATGTGAAATTGAGGTGCATTTGCCGAGAAGAGGGGTAGGAAGTCTTGACAGAAATACACTAAGGCATGTGCGGCTAGCATATTGGTTCACTGGCCTTGGTTGGGAAAGCTTTCCAGCAAGGTTTCTACTAGCCCACGACCCTCCAAGATGCGATTGAGCTAGTCACCAGATGTGAAGCCTGCCAGTTCCACTCCAAGAACATCCATCAACCAGCTCAAGCTCTCCAGGCAATTCCCTTATCATGGTCGTTTTCGGTCTGGGGGCTCGACATCTTGGGCCCCTTCCCCCGTGCTACCGGGGTCTTTGAATTCTTGTACGTTGCAATAAACAAGTGGCCGGAAGTGGAGCCTATGAGGAAGATGACCGCACAGTCAGCTATCAAATTCTTGAAAGGGTTGGTGTGCCATTTTGGAGTGCCCGCCAGAGTGATCACTGACAACGGCACCCAATTCACAAGCCACGCCTTCATGCAATATGTTCAGACCCTCGGAAGCAAGGTTTCATTTACCTCTGTTGCTCATCCCAGGAGCAATGGACAAGCTGAGAGGATGAATGCTGAAGTGTTGGGTGGGCTCAAGACAAGGACTTTTCATAAGTTGCAAAAGTGCGGCAGATGCTGGATCGACGAGCTGCCATTGGTTCTTTGGTCCCTCCGTACGACACCAAATCGAGCTATCGGCCAGAGTCCCTTCTCCCTAGTTTATGGGGCAGAAGTAGTGCTCCCCACGGAACTCATATACGGGTCACCTCGAGTACTTGCCGACGACGAAGTAGAGCAAGAGCAGCACCAGCATGACGATGCCGTGCTCCTTGAGGAAGATCGTCTCCGGACGGGTGTGCGTGCTTCATGCTACCAGCAAGCCTTGCACCGCTATCATAGTCGCAGGGTCCATGCCCGGAGCCTTGAGGAAGGAGACCTTGTCCTTAGGCGTGTTCAATCCGCCAAGGGTTCCAACAAGTTGACGCCGAAGTGGCAAGACCCTTACCGGGTAGTACGAGCCACCAGGCCTAGCGCAGTCCGTCTGGAGACCGAAGATGGCATCAACTTTTGTACAAGCCTTGGCGATGTGCATGTAACCCTTTGTACAAAGCCAGGTGCAGAACCTGTGCAAAGATAATAAAACGAAGTGTTGGCGCCCTAAAAACTTGCATGCATGTTTAGTCTAGCATAAATTTGCCATGACCATTTAGATGAGATCGTATGCTGCTATGTTTTCCTCTGTACTAACTACAGGATTCTTGCCGCGGACACGATCCCAAAAAGGAGAAGTGGAAACAGGCCTACATATCGATCCCCGATAGGCCAAATAGATAAGTTTCCTCCAAGACATCCATAGCATGCCTCTGTAAGGGAAAAACTTGTGCGTAGAAAAACCTTGTCACTTTCAAGACATTTGTGCTCCCATCCTTTGATTCGAACATTATTTCGGTCAAGCTGGTTGTAGTGGCATTTGATGGACAAGGTTTGACAAGGGGGCGGTTCCCTTCCATAGTTTTAAGCCCGGTAGGCCAAGCCTCGCGGCAACGACGAAAGGTACCGACAAGATAGCTTGCCGGAGAAACTTGTTTACTTGAAAGTATAGAGGCGTTCCTCCTCTGCATGGATGCAGTACAAGCACAAGTGCTCGGCAAATATGTCTTTTTTCATTCATACGCAGATAAACAAGTACAAATCTTACAGAGTACAAATATGGATAGAAGAGATTACATATTCAAGACTAAAATTTGGCAAATGCCTACATGGTTTAGATTGAAAAAAGATAAGTGCCCCATAATCCCTTTCTTATCCCTCTCCTCTTAAGGACTGCAAATGCACATGTTAGGATAGAATCATGGAGATCTCCCCCTATATCTTGTAATCCATTCACGCATTTAACATATAGTATGAAGAATTTGAAATGCATGATGGAAAATGGTGTCTGATGAAATTCAGCATGCGTGCATTAAGGTATTTGGGGAAATAAGCATGCAGAAAGCAGTTCAAAAGTATCAGACCACCATGGGACTTAAGTTTACAACTCAACCAACAAACACTTTAGAAGAGCGAGAGTTGTAACTTAAAAAAAGCCCATATATAGAAACCCGCTTGAAGACTAACTCAAATTTCTCCCCCTTTTTTCATCGAATGACCAAAAGGGACAAAAAATGAGGACTAACACCCTTGAAGAATATCAGCTTGAGGTCGGTGGAGGAGCGCCAGCATTGTCGGGGTTGTTTGTCAATGTAGGGCCTGCCGCAGTGTCGTCGAGATCCTCAGCTTCGTCTGTCTCACGCGATGAAGAATATGAGGTTGTAACCAACTGAGGAACTTTAACCTTCTTGAATTTCTTCGAAGGAGGATGAGACCAGTCAAAGTTCTGCTGAAAGTTCATCTGCTTGAGGTCTTCATCACTGTAGAGATGAGAAAGTATGGCCCAAGTGCGATCGAAGATTGCATGTGCATAGTAGTGATTCTTCATCACAATATTCTGAGTAACAGTCATGTTCTAAAGAATTGAGCCAAATTGACGCTTGACCCACTTGTGATTGCGATCGACTTTCTGGTGAAGATTTAGGAGAAGCTCACGATCAGTTGTCGGTGCAACAAATATTTGCAATTGTTGCCCGGACTTACACACAGGCACACTAGCATCGTTTGTTCAACATCAACATCCGAGCCGGAGAAGCAGCTTTTACTGAGATCAAAGAGCGGATCAAGAAGATCAAGGCAACCAAGACAGAAGAATATCACCTTTGGGAGGGCCTCCCTTGCCGGGCAGGAGAGCCTGGCTCGGTCGAGACCGTCCCAGGGGCAAGTCCAAGACATCCCCGACAAGCTTGTCCTGTCCGCCAAGGGCGAAATCCCCGCCAAGACACCACCGCTCCACCGCACGGCAACGCAAGTCACTTATCAGTGCAGTGTCGAGCCCCCGAGCGATTAAGTGGCCTCTGCTAAGCACGTGGCGGCCCATTGGAAGACAAGACTTATCCAAGCAACACCCGTCCAGAAGCGTGTCAAGATGATAAGCAAGAGATGGTTAAGCGGCTCGGCAGGCCTGCCATGCTTCATCCTCAGCATGACACCTAGCAATGCATTTAATGCACTTTGTCCTAACTGCCAGAGTTAGGTATGATAGCACTGTTAGCTATCTAATCATTAGATAATGACTATTTTGCCACTATGGTTACCCCTTAGCCTATAAAAGGAGGGCAATGGCAAACTAGAAAGGGATTCAGACCACCTCACACTTGTATGCGTGTAGCTGCTCTCCCAGAGGCACCCTTGGCCTGCTTGAGCATCGCGTGTTGTTTGTGTCCTTTGACTCAATCCACCAAAGCAAGAGTATGGTTTTACGCTATCCGCCGGCCCAAACCTATGTAAAAACCACCAGTGTCACCACCGTCGTGTTGTTCCATGGCTTCTGCTCTTTGTGCAACGTGATCTCCCCCTTGCCGAACCACAAAGGGGCTCATAGCCCCATAGTTGATCGTGATCCCCCACGACATCAGTCATCACAAGAGGGGCAGTGGCTTGATGATTTTGATCGGTGGCTTTAGCAGCAGAGTCTTGTGTTGCAGAGTCATCATTGGTGGGGTAAGATGTAGCCTTACGAAATTGACCATCCAATGGACGAGTGCCTTCATCAATAACAGCAGCTTTTCCTTTTTCATAAACTGAGGAAATAGACCTTTTGAGGACTTCAATAGGAGGCAGAAAGCTGAGGTGATTCTGAAAATCAGCCTTGTATGGAATTGATGACCTAGTTCTGATGGATTTCATTATCGAAGGAGCATAGGGCTTCAATTCAAATGGCGACTGCGCATCATTGGCCAAAGTCCTCATGAAGAAATCGTGATAGTTAATGGGAATCCCATGAATGATGTTGACCAACAGATTCTTCATGATGCCAACAACTTCTTCTTCTTCAGAGTTGTGGCCTTTTATTGGGCTGAGTGTTTTGGTCAATATGCGGTTGATGGTCCTTGGCACATACAACAAATCCTTCACGAGGAAAGTGGTTCTTGGAGATTGGCCTGGACGCAAAGGCTTCATGAACACTGGCATGAGATGATTTTGAAGTTCAGGTTCTTCATAGATAAGCCTTGCACCTTCTATAGGAGGGTTGACTGGGATGACATGAAGCAATTCAGTTGCTGGAGCTTTGTAGTGAGTGTTTTCAGTCATTCAGTCCAGAACCCATGAATTGACATCAGTAACATTACCAGTGAGCTGCAGAGTTGCATAGAACTGAAGAATTAGCTCTTCATTCCAATCACAAATGTCAGCATAGAAATTGAGGAGTCCAGCTTCCTGAAGAACATTCAGAACTGGTTGAAAGCATGGAATGGACTCCATATCCACATGAGGAATTTGGCGGTGTTGGGAGACTTTGTCCTTGTTAAACAGAACAGAGGCATAAAAGTTCATCTAACTTGCAGTCCAGAACCTCTTGGGCCTTAGTCTTTCTAAGTCATAAGGATTTTCATCAGTGAAGAAATGATACTCAGCCAAGAAATCAGCATTCTTGAATTTTCTCTTTGTGCCAGACTGAGGATTTTGAGGCTTGGGCTGAAGATTTGTAGTGGTAGGCCTCACAATCTCTTTAGTCACAATTTCTGGTGCAGCAGACTGAGGAATTGAAGTGGTTGTTTCATCAGCAGCAGTCTGGTTCTCCATTTCTTCAACTAGTGCAGCTGGAATTTCTTTAGGAATAGATTGGAGAGAGGTTTGACGTCCTTCAAGCCCTGTCAATATTTCTTCAGTCTGCACAGGGGACTGAGGAATTTGATGTAGAGGTGTGGCGATTGGAGAATTGGGGTGAAGATTTTCCCAATAGTCATCATTCAGGACAGGAGTGGTTGAGCCAATATCGACATCTTCATCAATTTCTTCGACGCCCGCCTCTTCAGCAGTGAACTGAGGCATAGGTGATGATACCAGTGGGGTTGAAACAACAACTTCCATTTCCATTTCTTCATCAAACTGCTCTGAAGAAGTAGCATAACGATTTTCTTCATCATCTCCGTCATCTGGAATGCCATATTCCTCACCAGAAGGAACTATTTCCTTTGATGGCACAATAGAGATGGGAACAACATCAATTGGTTCATTGAACGAGCTCATCAAAGTCCTCACTTTCTTGGAAGCTGAGGATTCGGTAGAGGTTGATGCTTTCCTTTTCTTTGCGGCTTCCTTCTCCGTAGCTTTTGTTTTCTTCACTTCTGATGCAGAAGGAACTGTTGTTTACTTCTCCTTTGAAGATTTTGCAGGAGGAGCTGAGGACGAAGTAGGTGCAATTTCTTCAGGCACGACTGATACAGTCGCCCTGGCATTCTCTATTTCTTCAAGTGCAGCAGATTCTTCAGCTGGCCTGGGTTGTTCTTCAGGCGCAACATTGATGGTTGCCGTGTTAGTGTCTTTAGGAGCAGGAATTTCTTCAGCTGCCCTGGTATTCTCTTCAGCAGCATGAATTTCTTTAGCTGCTTTTTCATTTTCTTTAGTAGGCTGAACAGATGCTTCAGCCTGAGGATTTTGTTGTTGCGATGGAGTTGCAACATTTACCTTGAGATTCTTGGAGAGGTTGACAAATCTGACCTTGGCACCGAGCCAATCCGCATGGTATCGGTCAAATTCATCACTGAGAACTTTGATTTCCTTCTGAACTCCAACAAGTTCTTCAGGAGACAAAGTGAGAACGTTGTTCCTCAGAAAGTGCTCTTTCTTGTACTGGTCCTTCTTGACTCGCCTAGCCTTCTCAAACTTCTATTTTTCTTCGCCTATGAAGGCAGTCAGCATATGACTCTGTCCAGGATTCAAGTTCAGGTCAGGGAGTGGGGTATTTGGATCCTTATGACAAATATGTATGAAGTCAAGGATCTTCTTCGGATACAGCATAAGAGGAACAGAGCTGCCTTTGGCTCTTGCAGCCCTTTTGTTGTCTATCTCTGCTGATTTCTGCAAGTTCTTCATCATCAGATGGAACA
Organism: Thinopyrum elongatum; assembly: GCA_011799875.1. Classification (NCBI taxonomy): domain Eukaryota; kingdom Viridiplantae; phylum Streptophyta; class Magnoliopsida; order Poales; family Poaceae; genus Thinopyrum; species Thinopyrum elongatum. The sequence continues at coordinate 345,219,898 of CM022300.1, forward strand.
TGGAACACCAATTGCTTCTTATGAGGACTTGGCCTCTTGCCACGTCCAGTAGTGGACTTCACCTTCAGCAATGTTTGACTACTTGAGGATTGTGGTTGAGCTGAGGAACTTGCAGATGCCCTTGAGGCAATTGAAAATCCAATAGTTCGCTGACACGTTGCAAGGTGCACAGGTGTTGAGGACTTTGTGGCAGCAATTGAGGATTTTGCAGCAACTGAGGGAATTTGCGCTGCCCTTGAGAAGTTGCTTAAGGTATTTGCCTTGAGGGCTTTACTATTGAGGAACTTGGTCGTGAGGGCATTGAGCTTGAAGACTTTGGCTTCAAAGTTGGTTTCTTCTGCATTGCCTTCTTGGGTGTGGCTTTGCTTGCAGAGGCCTAAGCAGCAGCAGCTTGAGAGTCCTCGTTGAATTTACTCACAGCCTTAGCAGCCATCTTTTGAAGCTTTGCTTGGCGCTTGGCCCATTCCTTCAGAAATTCCTCACCACGCTTGATGCTGGTGGGATCAGCTATGTGGCCAGCTGCCAATGGTGGTCTTGGACATGGAGGAATAACAGCAAATTTTTCATGTATTTGGGAGTAACATAGCAGTATTCCTTCCATTCCTTAGCCCATCTCCTCTCAATCCTCTGAATGTGTATTTTGTGCAAATTCTTGGTCTCCTTCCCATGAGTATCTTCATCAGGTGTGCAGTACTTATCAAAAATATCCTCTGGAATTTCAAATGCAGTGTTTGTCTTAGGCCTTTTTGCTCCTTTCTAAGGTCTTTTCCCATCTGCCATTTTCTTCACTTGAGGATTTTGAACTTTTGAGGATTCTGAGGAAGTATGCAATTTTTCTTCGAGGTATGCTGCAAATTAGTTAAGCTGATGAGAACCTAGAGATTCATCAGCAGACTTTTTGTATCTGTGTACAGAGTATAGGTGTGAAGAATTTAAAGAGGTCATATGCCTTCTCGGAAATGTTTCAAAAAGTATAAGTGTAAGTGCATCTAGTGCCCCTTAGTGATTTTGGTGTATTGAAGACTTATAGGTTAAGGGTCTAATGTGTTTGTGAGTGTACACAGGTCTATAAGTCTATGAGGAGTTTGTTAATTACGATGAATGTCGACCCCTAAAAATGAATGTCTTCAACTGAAGACTTTGGTTTTCTTGAAGACTTTGAAAGTGAAGAAATTGGTGTGACCCTGAAGACTTGATATTCATGCGAGGATTATGAAGCGTGAAGACTTTTGTTTTCGGAGTTTCATTTTCTTCTTCTTGAGTCATAGGAAACACCGTACTGTTAAAGGGGGTTGAGGTAAAACTAAGGAAAAATTTCCAAGTGATGCTCAACTCAAAATCCTACACCTACCCAATCCTTTCGAGTGAAGCCATTGGAAATCTCATACAGTTTAGTCAAGTTCTTCAGTGACAGAGACGAAGTTCTTCTGTTCTCTGAGGAATTTGTTCTGACTGAGGAGTTAGGAATTCGCCAGTGCGGATTGCCTACAAGTGAGGAATATGATAGCCCTGAGGAATTTGATACTCAAATTTCCGACCGTTGCTGTGCTACGTGCCAGCTGTCCCAAAATATCTACCCACCTAACGGTCATATCATTGAAGGGCATTTATGTCTTATCATGTCGGGCTGCTCCCTAGGCTATAAATAGCCGCCCTCTACAACCACTAGCTCGTCGGCTGCTCCAAGAAATAGATTGACACTTGTCATTTAGAGCATCCCATCCTCCGAGGACTTTGAGCGAAAATCATCAAGTGAGGAAAAACCCAAAAACCCAAACACCTACAAACCCAAAGTGATTGAGCATCACTGAAGAGATTGTTCCTGTGTGGAACCGACGCTTGTTACCTTTGAGGACTGTGCGTCCTCCAGACGGTTAGGCGTCATGGTCTAGAGCATCCAAGAGGAAATTGTGGATTGCTGAGTGACCGAGTATGTGAAGGTTTGGAAGTCACCTGAAGACTTACCACGAGTGGTTGGGCGAGGTCTGTGTGACCTTAGCTCAAGGAGAATACGGTGAGGACTAGGTGTCCTGGACTGTGTGTTCAGGACTGGGTGTCCGGGACTGTGTGTCCTCAGGTTTAAATACCTAGCCGCTCCAACCAGACGTACAACTGTCACAGCAGTTGGAACTGGTCTACCAAATCAGTGTCTTCACCGAGCTACTGGTTCTATTTCCTCAACCCTTTCATTTCCTCGCATACTTGCTATGTATTTGATCATTACTGTTTGAAGACTTTCTCTGAAGACTTTCTCAATTTCCTCAGTTCAAATTCTTCAGTCAGTTTGTCTTCAGCCTGCTTATCCTGTGTTTACGCTACTCGTACTCTGTGCTTGTTTTCATTTCATCATGATGACTGTGCTACTGCTCTGTTATGCTTGCATCTGAGTACTCATTCCGCTGCTAAGTAGTTCGTCGCTTAGGAATTTCCTCACCTTGAAATTCCTCAGTGAGGAATTTGTAAAAATCGCCTATTCACCCCCCTCTAGTCGATATAACGCACTTTCAATTGGTATCAGAGCTAGGTACTCCCTTGTTCTGTGTGATTTTGGTTTAACCACCTGGAGTTTTAGTTATGTCGACTGCAGGCATGATCAAGGTCTCAGCTGGGTGTCCTACCTTCGATGGGACGGACTACCCCTACTGGAAGAACAAGATGCGCATGCATCTTGAGGCAATTGACAACGATCTCTGGTATGTTGTGGAAAAGGGTGTTCCCTCTGTCACTCCTTCCGTAAACGCTGCTGATGTGAAGAGATTCAAGCAACTCGACTCTCAAGCGAAGAATATCATATGTGGCCATCTGAGCAAAGGGCAGTATGGCAGAGTGAGTGCTTTGGAGACAGCTAAGCTTATCTGGGATAGGCTGTCCAAGGTCAACGAAGGAGTCTCAACTCAACGTGACTCTCGAGTTGACGTTCTTCGCAATTTCTTCAACCGCTTCAAAAGACTCGACAACGAAAATGTTCAGCAAACCTTTGATCGCCTCACTGACATTTCAAACGAGCTTCAAGCACTGGGTGCCACTGACATCACCGACCATGAGGTGGTGAAGAAATTGCTGAGGTCACTCGATTCTTCATTCGATACACTGGCACTAATGATTCAAGAACGTGGTGACTACAAGTCACTTGATCCTGCTGATATCCTCGAGAGGCTAAATACTGATGAATTCCAACTAGCTGAGAAGAGAGATCTCTACGGACCGAGCTATGGTAGATCTCGTGCACTGAAAGCCAAGGCAGTCTCTGAATCTGAAGATGAAGATTCTGGTAGCAGCCTTGGTGATCCTGAAGAACTGAGTCAGGAGCTAGCAATGCTCGTGAGGAAATTCCAGAAGTTCTCTAGACGTGGCCGATTTGGAAAATCCTCAAGAGGTGATGACATGAAATCAGATTCCTCATCCCGTGATTACAAGAAGAGAACTTGCCATAAATGCAAGAAACCTGGTCACTACATTACTGATTGTCCTCAGTGGGAGAAGGAATCAAAGAAGAAGAAATACAAGGATGATAGTTCAGATGACTCTAAGAGGAAGAAGAAATCTTCAAAGTCCTCATCGTCAAGATCTTCAAAGTCTTCATCTCACAAGAAGAGCAGCTCCAAGAAAGCTCGGGCATTCATTAGCAAGGAAATGGACTCTGAAGCTGAATCTGAGGAACATGAGGAAGAGGAGGCATCTGAGGAGTCAGACTCTGGTGTGGCGAGCCTAGCCCTCGCTACTGCTTACGTTAGCAAGTCCATCTTCAACACTGAGGAAAATGGCTTCCCCAACACTGCTGATGACGGCAACGATGACTACGCTCCCACCTATTGCTTCATGGCAAAGGGTGCCAAGGATGATTTACCCAAAGCTACTGAGTGGGTCCTCGATAGTGGATGTACAAATCACATGACCGGTGACAAGAGCTTACTGATGAACACTCCTTTATCTCCATCACACTTGAAGCATATCACCTACGCTGACAAAGGCAAAAGCAAGGTATTGGGTCTAGGTAGGTTTGCAATCTCAAAGGATCGACACATGGATAAAGTCATGCTTGTCGAGTCCCTCGGATTCAACCTCATGTCTGTCTCAATGCTTTGTGATCTTGATATGGTTGTTGTCTTTGGCAAATATCGTTTCTTGGTGCTCATGGAATCTGACAATTCCAAAGTCTTCGAAGGCTTTAGGAGAGGAGACTTGTATATTGTTGATTTCTCTGCAGGACCACAGCCTGCCACTTGTCTACTTGCTAAAGCTTCAGAAGGCTGGCTATGGCATCGACGACTGGGTCATGCTGGCATGAGGAACTTACACACGCTCGTGAAGAAAAAGCACGTCATTGGCATCGAGGGAGTCAAATTCCTCAAAGATCATCTTTGTGGGGCTTGTGAGGCTGGAAAGATGACCAGAGCCAAGCACCCCTCGAAGACTATCATGACTACTTCTCGTCCTTTTGAATTGCTTCATATGGATCTCTTTGGCCCTACTCATTATGCCACACTAACAAATGCAGCATCTCTATATGGCTTTGTCATTGTTGATGACTATTCTCGTTACACATGGGTGCATGTCATTACTTACAAGACTGAAGTGCAGGAAGTCTTCAGACGATTTTCCTCAAGGGCTTCGACGAATTTCGGCGTGAAGATAAAGCATATACGTAGTGACAATGGGACTGAGTTCAAGAATACTGGTCTTGATGACTATCTCGATGAACTTGGTATTACTCATGAGCTATCTGCCCCATACACTCCTCAGCAGAATGGCGTTGTGGAGCGCAAGAACAGGACTCTTGTTGAGATGGCTCGCACCATGCTTGATGAATACAAGACACCTCGTCACTTCTAGCCTGAGGCAATTGATACTGCATGCCACATCATCAACAGGGTATATCTTCACAAATTCTTCAAGAAGACCTCATATGAACTCCTCACTGACAAGAAACCCAATGTGAGTTATTTCAAAGTCTTCGGTGCTAAATGCTGGATTAGAGATCCACATCACAATTCTAAATTTGCACCGAAAGCACATGAAGGTTTTATGCTTGGTTACGGAAAGGACTCGCACACCTACAGGGTCTTCAATGCCTATCACAACAAGGTTGTTGAAACTGTAGATGTGCGGTTCGATGAAACTAATGGCTCACAAAGAGAGCACCTACCTCCTGTGCTAGATGAAAAGACGCCTGAGGAAACCATCAAGTTCAAAGCTACTGAGGATGTCATTCCTACCGAAGAATCTGCTGAAGAAATCATTCCAGAACATGAAGAACAGCATGCTGGCGCATCTGAAGAAAATGGCTCTGAAGAAAATGCTGAGCCAAATCAAAGTCGTCAACCTGCTCATCCCCGGGTTGCAAATGAAGTACAGATTGGGAGAATCATCAACGACATCAACGCACCAGGTCCTCTGACTCGCTCAAAAGCTTCACATTTATCTAACTTTTGTGGGCATTTTGCTTTCGTCTCTATCACAGAGCCCACCAAAGTTGATGAGGCATTTCTGGAGCCTGAATGGATTCAAGCAATGCAAGAGGAATTACATCAATTCAAGCTGAACAATGTGTGGGAGCTTGTCAAGCGACCGGACCCATGCAAGCACAATATCATCGGTACCAAATGGATCTACCGCAACAAGCAAGATGAAAATGGCCTAGTGGTGAGGAACAAGGCTCGTCTTGTAGCTCAAGGCTACACACAAGTTGAAGGAATTGATTTCGATGAGACTTTTGCACCTGTTGCTAGACTTGAGGCTATTCGCATATTGCTTGCTTATGCTAACCATCATAATATCATCTTATATCCAATGGATGTGAAAAGTGCATTCCTCAATGGTAAGCTTGAGGAAGAAGTATATGTTGCTCAACCCCCAGGTTTTGAAGATCCTAAACATCCTGACAAAGTCTTCAGACTCAATAAGGCCCTCTATGGCCTCAAGCAGGCCCCTCGGGCGTGGTATGATACTCTGAAGGAATTCCTCATGAAGAAAGGCTTCAAACCCGGTTCACTCGACCCAACTCTTTTCACCAAAACCTATGATGATGAATTATTCGTGTGCCAAATATATGTTTATGATATTATCTTTGGCTGTACTAACCAACATTACAGTGACGAATTTGCTTACATGATGAGTGAGGAATATCAAATGTCCATGATGGGAGAATTGAAATTCTTCTTAGGTCTTCAAATTCGTCAACAACATAATGGCATTTTCATTTCTCAAGAGAAATACCTCAAGGACGTTCTGAGGAAATTTGGTATGCAAGAATGCAGAGGCGTCAAAATCCCTATGCCCACAAATGGCCATCTATGCACTGATGAAAATGGAATAGACTTCGATCAAAAGGTATACCGCTCCATGATTGGTTCTTTATTGTACCTATGTGCATCTAGGCCGGATATTATGCTTAGTGTTTGCATGTGTGCCCGTTTTCAAGCTACACCGAAGGAATCACACCATAAGGCTGTGAAACATATTCTTCGATATCTAGCTCACACTCCAACACTTGGATTATGGTATCCCAAGGGCTCGGTTTTTGATCTCATTGGATATTCTGACTCTGACTATGCCGGTGATCGTGTGGACCGCAAGTCAACTTCAGGCACATGCCATTTCCTCGGACGATCCTTAGTATGTTGGTCCTCGAAGAAGCAGAACTGCGTATCACTCTCTACTGCTGAAGCTGAGTATATTGCTGCTGGTTCTTGCTGTGCTCAATTGCTATGGATGAAGCAAACCCTCAAGGACTACGGCATCAATGTGAAGAATGTGCCACTCTACTGCGACAACGAGAGTGCCATCAAAATTGCTCATAACCCAGTTCAGCACTCGAAGACAAAGCACATCGAGATTCGTCATCATTTTCTTCGAGATCATGTGTTGAAGGGTGACATCTCTATTGATCCCGTGAAGTCTGAAGAACAGCTAGCGGATATCTTCACAAAGCCCTTGGATGAGAAGAGATTTAACAAGTTGCGGTGTGAGCTAAATATCTTAGAATCTTCGAATGTCCTTTGAAAAGGACACACATCCTAACACTTATGCAAATTGATGACTTAGATGTGCAACACACGAAGAAACGTTTTTCTTCAATCAATGAAGACTAACCCTCTAAGTGTGAAGAAATTAATGAAGAATTTGATTCTCAGAGCCCTACGACAATTGTACGCGGTGTCTGAAATCATCATTCTTACACGGTGGGTCACGCCACCACAAAAAGTTGAAAATCTTCAAAATTTGAGTTTTTCATCATTGTGCAAATTCTTCAAATTTTCAAATTCTTCAACTTTGCAAAATCTTCACTCTTTCCGTCTATGTTCTTCATTGACTATATATATATATTTGAGTTTTCTGTCCTCTACAGCATTCACTTATTGCTAATTCTTCAAGTTGTGTTTCTTCTAAGTGAATGTGATCGGACCCATTCCGCCTCAATGCTAAACTCAATCCAGTCCGTTCACAAATTCTTCATGTGCATTCTATTTGAAACCCGTTCAAAGTCTTCACTGTGTCCTTGACAGCTGAAGAATTTGCGAATGAAACATTAAAATATTCTTATCTGAATTTTCGGCTTTTGCCGTTCAAACCGTTCCTTATCCCTCGATAAGATTTATCTATTCACCCTCGATCTAACACGATCTCCACTTCATAGTTCGTGGGTGACACATGTCGCTAGGATGAGAAGGGTCAGGGGCACGTTTGTCCATTTTCTTCGAACGAGCGGTTTTTCACCTCTGCTATAAATACCCCTCACCCTCCTCAGAGCTAATTTACCCCGCTCGATCTTACTCCCTCGCTCGAGCCCTCAGACCTAGCGCCGCCGCTACACTCCATCGTCGCCGGTGAGGAAGAGCTTCACTGCCTCGACCTCGTCGCCGTCGTACTCACGCCGGCCGCGGAAATCCTCACTCCGCCGCCGCCGTAGCTGTTTTCCATCGCCAAGTTAGGGCGTCGAAGATCTGAATGGACGAACATCTCCACTGCCACTCTCAGTTCGTCGTGTTCTTCGTCAAGGGTAAATAAAATTTATTTTTACTGCCCTTGTTGATTCTGATGATTTCCACAAAATCTTCAGAAGGTGTTTATTCTTCAACTTTCATGTTCTTAAACACCAACTTGCTTCTGTCCTTGATCAGTTTCTCTAAGCAACATTTTTCTTCAAGATTCCTCAATTGTGTGGATTTTCAATCTACACAACTCTGGAACCTAAGTCAAAAATGCTTAGTGAAATTCCTCAAGACACCCCTGGTCATCTTCCTCAAACTTGATACTTTTGAAAATCTTCTGAGAACGCATATGACCTCTCCAAAACTCTTCGCACCTATATTCTGTTCACAGGTACACATGTCCGCTGCTGAATCTCTAGGTTCTCATCAACTTAACTCATTTGCAGCGTTCCTTGAAGAAAAATTGCACACCTCATCAGAAAATTCGATTGTTCAAAACCCTCAAGTGAAGAAAATGGCTGATGGTAAAAGACCTCAGAAGGAAGGAAAGAGGCCAGAAACAAATACTGCTTTTGAGATCCCTGATGACATCTATGATGAATATTGTACTCCTGATGAAGCAACTCATGGCAAGGAGAACAAAAATCAGCGCAAAGTGCGCATTCAGAAGATTGAGAGGAGATGGGCAAGATAATGGAGGGAATATCGCTATGTCACTCCCAAGTACATGAAGAAATTTTCTGTTAACCCTCCATGTCCAAGACCTCCATTGGCTCCTGGCCAAGAAGCTGATCCCACTAGCATCAGAAGAGGTGAGGAATTTCCTCAGGAGTGGGCTAAGCGTCAAGCCAAGCTGGCCAAAGTGGCTAAAGAGGCAGTAAAGAAATTCAATGAAGATTCTGTTGCTGCCGCCGCTGAGGCCTCTGCTATCAAGCCTAAGAAGGCTATGCTGAAGAAATCAGCTGTTAAGACAAGTTCCTCAGCTGCAATGCCCTCACGGCCTGTTCCTCAAGCAAATTCCTCAAAAGCAGCTCCAACTCCCTCGGCTGCAAAGTCCTCAGCACCTGTGCATCTTGCCACATGCCAAAGGACTACTGGAATCTCAATTGCTTCAGGAGTCTCTGTAAGTTCTTCAGCTCCACCTCAGTCTTCAACAACTCCGACCTTGCTGAAGAAAAAGGCCACTGCTGGACGAGGCACAAGGCCAAGTCCTCACAAGAAGCAAGTCGCCTTTTAGGTTCCGTCAAGCGAAGACGAAGCTGATGATGAAGAATTAGCTGAGCTCATCAGAGATCGACAACAAAGGGCCGCTAGAGCCAAAGGCAGTGTTGTGCCCCTCATGCTGGATCCAAGGAAGATCCTTGATTTTATTGATCTATGGCACAAGAACCCTAACACACCTTTGCCTGAATTAAACCTCACTCCTGGTCAAAGTCACATGTTGACGGCCTTCATAAATGAAGAAAAATGGAAATTTGAAAAGGCCAGGCAGGTGAAGAAGGCTCAGTACAAGAAGGAGCGTTTTCTGAAGAACAATGTTGTGAAAATGCCTCCTGAAGAACTTGTGACTATGCAGGCTGAGATCAAAGCACTCAGTGATGAATTTCATGCATTCCATGCAGATTGGCTAGGTGCCAAAGTCAGATTCGTCAGAATGGCAAAAGGATTTACTCCAAGTGTTGCAGCTTCATCGCAACCCAAATTTCCTCAGACTGGAACATCTGTTCAGTCTGCTGAAGAAAATGAAAGCGCCAGAGCTGATGAAGAAATTCCAGTCTCTGAAGAAAATGCCAGGGCAACCTCCAATATTGTGCCTGAAGAGCAATCCAGGCCAGTTGAAGCATCTGCTACTGTGCCTGAGGAATCTGAACAAGCCAGGGCAACTGCATCAGTTGTGCCTGAAGAAATTCAACCAATTTCCTCTGCTCCTCCTGCACCGATGACAAGCATCAACCTTCCTTCTGCATCAGAAGCGAAGAAAACCAAGGCTGCGGAGCGAGCAGCTGTGAAGAAAAGGAAAGCATCTGCATCTTCAGAGTCTTCAGCCCCCAAGAAATTGAAGACTTTGAGGAGTTCATCTGAAAACCCAATTGATGCTATTCCAATATCAAGCATGCCATCAAAGGAGATCATTCCCTTTGGTGAGGAATATGAAATTCCAAGTAAATCTGATGAAGAAATTCCTTCTGCTACTTCGACAGAGCAGATGGATGAAGAAATTGAAGTGGATACTTTCCCTTCAACCCCACTGGTATCATCGCCCATGCCTCAGTTCACAGCTGAAGAGGCAGGCGTCGAAGGAACTGAAGAAGATGAGGACGTGGATATTGGGCCTACAACACCTATTCTGAATGATGACTTTTGGGAAAGTCATCACCCCAATTCACCTCTGACAACCCCTCTACATCATGTTCCTCAGTCTCCTGTGCAAACTGAAGAAATTCATACGGGCTCTGATGAACGTCAAGCTTCACTTCACTCTATACCTGAAGAAGTTCCAGTCACTAGCGCTGATGTACATATGTCTGAAGAAATGAAGGCCAAGGCTGCTGCTGAAATTCCTCAGCCAGTGGCTCTAGTGGCTACACCTCAAGAGGCTGTAAATTCTTCAACTATTAATCTTCAGCCCAAGCCACAGAACCCTCACTCCAAGAAGCAGAAGTTTAATGCTGAGGATTTCTTCAACGAGCACATATTCTTCACTGACTACAATCCCTATGACTCTGCTCGTCTTCGTCGCAAGCGTTTCTGGACTGCAAGCCAGATGAACTTCTACTCCTCATTGTTGGTTGATAAGGATAAGATCTTTGAACATGAGCAAATTCCTCATGTAGATATGGAATCGCTGCCCTGCTTCACACCAGTCCTCAGTGTTCTTCATGACGCTGGGTTACTCCATTTCTGCACCGACATCTGCGATTGGAATGAAGAACTCATTTTCAATTCTTCGCCACGCTGCACATTACTGGAAATGTTGATGATGTCAATTCATGGGTATTGGACTGGATGACCGATAATACTCATTTCAAAGCACCGGCCTCTGAATTGCTTCATGCCGTCCCAGTCAGTCCTCCCACTGAAGGTGCTAGGCTTCTCTATGTTGAACCTGAACTGTCTGATCATCTGATGCAAGTGCTGATGAAGCCTTTGAAGCCAGGCCAAGCTCCAAGGACCAAATTCCTCGTCAAGGAATTGCTCTATGTGCCAAGGACAGTCTATTGCATATTGACCAAAACCCTCAGTCCAATCAAGGGCCACAACTCTGATGATGAAGAAGTTGTTGGCATTATGAAGAATCTGCTGTTCAATATCATTCACGGTATTCCTATCAACTACCACGATTTCTTCATGAGGACTTTGGCCAATGCTGCACTGTCACCTTTTGAGTTGAACCCTTATGCTCCCTGGATCATGAGATTCATCAGATCAAGGTCTTCAATTCATTACATTGCTGACTTTCAAAATCATCTAAGCTATTTGCCCCCTATTGAAGTCTTCATCAGAAAGTTGATCGAAATCACAAGTGGGTCAAGCGTCAGTTTGGTGCAATTCTTCAGAACATGACAGTCACTCAAAATACTGTGAAGAAGAATCACTACTACTTGCATGAAGTCTTTGACCGCACTTGGGCGATTCTGTCTAATCTTCATAGTGCTGAAGAACTCAAGGAGATGGGCTTCCAACAGGACTTTGACTGGTCCCAGCCACCTTCGAAGAAATTCAAGAAAGTCAAAGTTCCTCAGCTTGTTGCCAGTTCATATTCTTCATCGCGCGAGATGGATGAAGCTGAAGACTTGAACGACACTGCGGCAGGCCCTACCTCAACAATCGTCCCCAACAATGCTGGCGCACCTCCATCGACATGATGATGATATTCTTCAGGGGCGTTAGTCCTCATTTTTTGTCCCTTTTGGTCATTCGATGACAAAGGGGGAGAAATTTGAGTTTAGTCTTCAAGCGGGTCTTATATATGGGCTATATTTGTGTTAAGTTTCAACTCTTGCTCTTCTGAGGTGTTTGCTCTGATGAGTTGTAAACTTAAGTCCTATGGTGGTCTGATACTTTTGAACTGCTTTCTGCATGCTTATTTCCTCAAGTACCTTAATGCACGCATGCTGAATTCCGTCAGACACCATATTTCATCATGCATTTCAAATTCTTCATATCATATGATAAATGCGTGTATGAATTTCAAGATATAGGAGGAGATCTCCATGATATTATTCAACAATGTGCATTTGCTATTTCAAAGCAAATTCTTCAAATATGCACATCTTCAGGGGGAGTTCTTCTATATCTTGCAGTCAAATTCCTCAATATTAGTATTTACACTTCATATGTTTATCCCCGTTGAAAACTTAACCTATATTGTCATCAATCACCAAAAAGGGGGAGATTGTAAGTGCATCTAGTGCCCCTTAGTGATTTTGGTGTATTGAAGACTTATAGGTTAAGGGTCTAATGTGTTTGTGAGTGTACACAGGTCTATAAGTCTATGAGGAGTTTGTTAATTACGACGAATGTCGACCCCTAAAAATGAATGTCTTCAACTGAAGACTTTGGTTTTCTTGAAGACTTTGAAAGTGAAGAAATTGGTGTGACCCTGAAGACTTGATATTCATGCGAGGATTATTAAGCGTGAAGACTTTTGTTTTCGGAGTTTCATTTTCTTCTTCTTGAGTCATAGGAAACACCGTACTGTTAAAGGGGGTCGAGGTAAAACTAAGGAAAAATTTCCATGTGATGCTCAACTCAAAATCCTACACCTACCCAATCCTTTCGAGTGAAGCCATTGGAAAACTCATACAGTTTAGTCAAGTTCTTCAGTGACAGAGACGAAGTTCTTCTGTTCTCTGAGGAATTTGTTCTGACTGAGGAGTTAGGAATTCGCCAGTGCGGATTGCCTACAAGTGAGGAATATGATAGCCCCGAGGAATTTGATACTCAAATTTCCGACCGTTGCTGTGCTACGTGCCAGCTGTCCCAAAATATCTACCCACCTAACGGTCATATCATTGAAGGGCATTTATGTCTTATCATGTTGGGGGTCTCCCTAGGCTATAAATAGCCGCCCTCTACAACCACTAGCTGGTCGGCTGCTCCAAGAAATAGATTGACACTTGTCATTTAGAGCATCCCATCCTCCGAGGACTTTGAGCGAAAATCATCAAGTGAGGAAAAACCCAAACACCTACAAACCCAAAGTGATTGAGCATCACTGAAGAGATTGTTCCTGTGTGGAACCGACGCTTGTTACCTTTGAGGACTTTGCATCCTCCAGACGGTTAGGCGTCATGGTCTAGAGCATCCAAGAGGAAATTGTGGATTGCCGAGTGACCGAGTATGTGAAGGTTTGGAAGTCACCTGAAGACTTACCACGAGTGGTTGGGCGAGGTCTGTGTGACCTTAGCTCAAGGAGAATACGGTGAGGACTAGGTGTCCTGGACTGTGTGTTCAGGACTGGGTGTCCGGGACTGTGTGTCCTCAGGTTTAAATACCTAGCCGCTCCAACCAGACGTACAACTGTCACAGCAGTTGGAACTGGTCTACCAAATCAGTGTCTTCACCGAGCTACTGGTTCTATTTCCTCAACCCTATCATTTCCTCGCATACTTGCTATGTATTTGATCATTACTGTTTGAAGACTTTGTCTGAAGACTTTCTCAATTTCCTCAGTTCAAATTCTTCAGTCAGTTTGTCTTCAGCCTGCTTATCCTGTGATGACTGTGCTACTGCTCTGTTATGCTTGCATCTGAGTACTCATTCCGTTGCTAAGTAGTTCGTCGCTTAGGAATTTCCTCACCTTGAAATTCCTCAGTGACGAATTTGTAAAAATCGCCTATTCACCCCCCCTCTAGTCGATATAACGCACTTTCAATAAGTTAAGGAATTTGACCATAGATGTCTTGAGGAATTTCACTAAGCATTCTTGACTCAGGTTCCAGAGTTGTACAGATTAGAAAACCAACAAAATTGAGGAATCTTGGGGAAAATCATAGCTTGGAGAAATAAATCAAGGAAAGGAAGCATTGCAGTGTTTAAGGAGTGGATTGTTGAAGAGTAAACACCTTTTGAGGATTTGGTGAAAATCATGCGAATCAAAGTAGGGTAGTAAAATCATATTTTAATTACCCTTGACGAAGAACACGACGAACTGGGAGTGGAGATGGAGAAGTTCGTCAGTTCAGATCTCCCACGCCCTAACTTGATGGCGGGAGACAGCTAAGGCAGCGGCGGAGTGAAGATTTCCATGGCCGGCACGAGTATGACGGCGACGAGGTTGAGGCAGTGAAGCTCTTCCTCACCGGCGATAATGGAGGTTAGCGGCGGTGCTAGGTCTGAGCTCGAGCGAGGAGAGTTGCAGTCGAGCGGAGTAAATGAGGTCTAAGTAGGGTAAGGGGTAGTTATAGCCGCAGTGAAAAACGGTTTGCCCGAAGATTTTGGACGAACATGCCCCTGACCCTTGCTATCCTATCGACATGGGTCTCCCATGTACTGAGAGGTGGAGATCGTGGGGGATCGTGGGTGAGTATTATATTCCGTCGTGGGAAGTGGAATGGTTTGAGCGGCAACAGCCAAAATTTGATATGAAATTTTTAATATTTCGTTCGCAAATTCTTCAGCTATCAAGGACACAGTGAAGACTTTGAACGGGTTTCAAATAGAACACACATGAAGAATTTGTTAACAGACTAGTTTGAGTTTAGCATAGAGGGGGAACGGGTCCTATCACATTCACTTAGAGGAAAAATCAACTTGAAGAATTAGCAATAAGTGAATGCTGTTGAGGACAATGAAAACTCAAATATATATATATATATATATATATATATATATATATATATATATATATATATATATATATATAGTCAATGAAGAACACCAGTCGAAATATAGAAGAAATTGCAAACTTGAGGAATTTGAAAATTTGAAGAATTTGCAAAATGACGAAAAACTCAAATTTGAAGATTTTCAACTTTGGTTGGTGGCGAGACCCACCGTATAATAGTGATGATTTCCGACACCGTGTACAATTGTCGTAGGGCTCTGAGAATAAAATTCTTTATTAATTTCTTCACACTTAGAGGGTTAGTCATCATTGATTGAAGAAAAACGTTACTTCGTCTATTGCACATCTAAGTCATCAATTTGCATAAGTGTTAGGATGTGTGTCCTTTCAAAGAACATTCGAAGATTCTAAGATATTTAGCTCACACCGCAAATTGCTAAATCTCTTTTCATCCAAGGGCTTTGTGAAGATATCGGCCAGTTGTTCTTCAGTCTTCTCATGGTCGATGGAGATGTCGCCCTTCAACACATGATCTCGAAGAAAATGATGACGAATCTGGATGTGCTTAGTCTTCGAGTGTTGAACTGGGTTGTGAGCAATCTTGATGGCACTCTCATTGTCGCAGTAGAGAGGCACATTCTTCAAATTGATGCCATAGTCCTTGAGGGTTTGCTTCATCCACAGCAATTGAGCACAGCAAGAACCAGCAGCAATATACTCAGCTTCAGTAGTAGACAGTGATACATAGTTCTGCTTCTTCCAGGACTGACATACTAAGGATCGTCCGAGGAAATGGCATGTGCCCGATGTTGACTTGTAATCCACCCGATCACCAGCATAGTCAGAGTCAGAATATCCAATGAGATCAAAAGCCGAGCCCTTGGGATACCATAATCCAAGTGTTTGAGTGTGACCTAGATATCGAAGAATATGTTTCATAGCCTTATGGTGTGATTCCTTCGGTGTAGCTTGAAAACAGGCACACATGAAAACACTAAGCATAATATCTGGCCTAGATGCACAAAGATACAATAAAGAACCACTCATGGAGCGGTAAACCTTTTGATCGAAGTCTTTACCATTTTCATCGGTGCATAGATGGCCATTTGTGGGCATAGGGATTTTGACGCCTTTGCAATCTTGCATGCCGAATTTCCTCAGTACATCTTTGAGGTATTTCTCTTGAGATATGAAGATGCCATTGCATTGTTGACGAATTTGGAGGCCTAGGAAGAATTTCAATTCTCCCATCATGGACATTTGATATTCCTCACGCATGATGTATCCAAATTCATCATTGTAACGTTCGTCAGTACAGCCAAAAATAATATCATCCACATATATTTGGCACACGAATAATTCATCATCATAAGTTTTGGTGAAAATAGTAGGATCAAGTGAACCGGGTTTGAAGCCTTTATTCATGAGGAATTCCTTCAGTGTATCATACCATGCTCGAGGGGCCTGCTTGAGGCTATAGAGAGCCTTGTTGAGTCTGAGGACTTTGTCAGGATGCTTAGGATCTTCAAAACCTGGGGGTTGAGCAACATATACTTCTTCCTCAATCTTACCATTGAGGAATGCACTTTTCACATCCATTTGATATAAGATGATATTATGATGGTTAGCATAAGCAAGCAATATGCGAATAGCTTCAAGTCTAGCAACAGGTGCAAAAGTATCATCGAAGTTAATTCCTTCAACCTGTGTGTAGCCCTGAGCTACAAGACGAGCCTTATTCCTCACCACTAGGTTGTTTTTGTCTTGCTTGTTGCGGTAGATCCACTTGGTACCTATGATGTTGTGCTTGCGAGGATCTGGTCACTTGACAAGTTCCCACACATTGTTGAGCTCGAATTGGTGCAATTCCTCTTGCATAGCTTGAATCCACTCAGGCTCTAGAAATGCCTCAACAACTTTGGTGGGCTCTGTGATAGAGACAAAAGCGAAGTGCCGACAAAAGTTAGACAAATGTGAAGCTTTTGAGCGTGTGAGAGGACCTGGTGCATTGATGTCGTCGAGGATTTTCTCAATCTGCACTTCATTTCCCACATGAGGATGAGTAGGTTGACGACTTTGATTGGGCTGAGCATTTTCTTCAGCGCCATTTTCCTCACGAGCACCAGCATGATTGTCCTCATTGTCTGGAATGAGTTCTTCAGCAGGTTCTTCGGTGGGTATGATATCCTCAGTAGCCTTGAGCTTAATGGATTCCTCAGGAGGTACTTCATCTTGCACAGGAGGTATGTGCTCTCTTTGCGAGCCGTTAGTCTCATCGAACTGCACATCTATAGTTTCAACAACCTTGTGGTGATAGGTGTTGAATACTCTGTAGGTGTGCGAGTCCTTTCCGTAACCAAGCATAAAACCTTCATGTGCTTTCGGTGCAAATTTAGAATTGCGATGAGGATCTCTAATCCAACATTTAGCACCGAAGACTTTGAAATAACTCACATTTGGTTTCTTGTCAATGAGGAGCTCAAATGAGGTCTTCTTGAAGAATTTGTGAAGATATACCCTGTTGATGATGTGGCACGCAGTATCAATAGCCTCAGGCCAGAAGTGGTGAGGTGTCTTTTGTTCATCAAGCTTGGTGCGATCCATCTCAACAAGAGTCCTGTTCTTGCGCTCCACGACGCCATTCTGCTGAGGAGTGTATGTGGCAGATAACTCATGAGTAATACCAAGTTCATCAAGATAGTCACCAAAGCCAGTGTTCTTGAACTCGGTCCCATTGTCACTCCGGATATGCTTGATCTTCACACCAAAATTCGTCGAGGCCCTTGAGGAAAATCGTTTGAAGACTTCCTACACTTCAGTTTTGTAAGTGATGATATGCACCCAGGTGTATGATACGTCTCCAACGTATCTATAATTTATGAAGTATTCATGCTGTTATATTATCATTCTTGGATATTTTGCAATCATTTTATAGCAACTTTATATCATTTTTTGGGACTAACCTATTGACCCAGTGCCTAGTGCCTAGTGCCAGTTGCTGTTTTTTGCTTGTTTTTTACATCGCAGGAAATCAATATCAAGCGGAGTCCAAACACCACGAAACTTTTTTTGGATTTTTATGGACCAGAAGACATCCAATGGGCCAGAGCAGCACCTGGGGGGGTGCCCCGAGGGGGGCACAACCCACCAGGGAGCGCCTGGGCCCCCAGGCGCGCCCCGATGGGTTGTGCCCACCTCGGTGGCCTCCCGCACCGCCTCTTCACCCAATAAATTCCCAAATATTCCAAAAACCCTTGGGGTAGCCCTAGATCAGAAGTTCCACCACCACAAGGCCTCTGTATCCACGAGATCCAATCTAGACCTCGTTCCGGCACCCTGCTGGAGGGGGAGATCATCACCGGTGGCCATCTTCATCATCCCGGCAGCCACCACGATGAGGAGGGAGTAGTCCACCCTCGGGGCTGAGGGTTTGTACCAGTAGCTATGTGTTTAATCTCTCTCTCTCTCTCTCGTGTTCTTGAGATGTCACGATCTTGATGTATCGCGGGCTTTGTTAATATAGTTGGATCATATGGTGTTTTCCCCTCTCTATCTTGTTGTGAATTGAGTTTTCCCTTTGAGATTTTGTTTTATCGGATTGAATGCTTTTATGGATTGGCACTCAACTCGCGGATCTATGTCTTGGCACTCAACTCGCGGATTCCCGAGGTGACATTGGGGTAATCTACACATAGCGGTTGATGCACGTTCTTGTCTTTGTTTCTCCGGTAGAAATCTTTGGGCACTCTTTGAGGTTCTTTGTGTTGGATCGAGTATTATGAATCTGAAATTGTTTGATGCATATCGCATTATCAACTCACGGATACTCATGGTGACATTGGAGTATCTAGGTGACATTAGAGTTGGTTGATGTGTATCATATGGTGTTATTTTAGTACGAACTCTTGGTTAGATCGATCGGAAAGAATAGCTTGGTGTTATTTTAGTACGAACTCTAGGATAGATTGATCGGAAAGAATAGCTTTGAGGTTGTTTCGTACCCTACAAACAATTTCTTCTTATGTTCTCCGCTAGATAAGAACTCTGGAGTGATTCTTCATCGCACGTTGAGGGATGGTTATATGATCCAATTATATTAGCATTGTTGAGATATTGCACTAGCAAAAGTACGGACCCTAGGCCTTGTTTTCAAGCATTGCAATACCATTTGTGCTCCGTTTTATCACTTGCTACCTTGCTATTTTTTATCTATTCAAATTATAAAAATATATTTCTACCAATTACACTTTTATCACCATCTCTTCGCCGAACTAGTGCACCTATACAATTTGCCATTGTATTGGGTGTGTTGGGGACAGAAGAGACTTTTTGTTATTTGGTTGCAGGGTTGTTTGAGAGAGATCATCTTCATCCTACGCCTCCCACGGATTGATAAACCTTAGGTCATCCACTTGAGGGAAAATTGCTACTGTCCTACAAAACTCTACGCTTGGAGGCCCAACACGAGTCTACAAGAATAAAGTTGCGTAGTAGACATCAAGCTCTTTTCTGGCGCCGTTGCCGGGGAGGCTAGGTAAGCGGCACTCACATCCTGTCAACGAAGCTCTTTTCTGGCGCCGTTGCCGGGGAGGTGAGTGCTTGAAGGTATATCTTTAGATCTTGCACTTGAATCTTTTAGTTTCTTGTTTTGTCACTAGTTTGGTTTATAAACAGAAAACTACAAAAAATGGAATTGAGATTGCATCCTATTATTCATCTTTATAATGTCTTTCGTGAAACTGATGGAAAGGAAAATTGTGCTCAATTGATAGAAGAGGAATTCAATAAAATGTTTGGCATAAGTGATGAGCATGATTGCAAAATTGTTGGTATGAACTCTATGAATATCCATGGTGCTAATGATATGCAAAGTTACAAGCTTGGGGATGCTATGTTTGATGAAGATGATATTTTTAGTCCCCCAAGTTTTGATGTGCAAATTTGTTATAATGGTAGCATGCCTCCTATTTATGATGATTATATTGATGAAAGTGGGTTTGGAAGAGTGTCAACTTTAGATAAGAATGATCCCACTATTTTGGAGGGTGTTGAATCTTTTCACAATTTTGATAAAAGTGGATTTGGAGAGGTCATGACTTTATTTAGTGATGAATCCACTATTTTGGAAGAGGTTCCAATTGATTATGACAACAAAATTGCTACCTATGATGATTATGGTGATGACATGTATGCTATATTGAATAATGATAACCATGAAACTTGTCATCATGATTTTAATTTCCAATCACATGATAGTTATCTTGTTGAGTTTGCTCCCACCACTATTCATGAGAATAAATTTGCTTATGTGGAGAGTAATAAAATTTCTATGCTTGTGGATCATGAAAAGAAAGCTTTATGTGATAGTTATATTGTTGAATTCATTCATGATGCTACTAAAAATTATTATGAGAGAGGAACATATGCATCTACATATCTCAATAATATCAAGTTTCCTCTCTATGTGTTGAAATTTTCGAAGTTATGCATGTTTTGCCTTCCTATGCTAGTTGATTCTTGTTCCCGTAATTTGTTTGCTCATAAAATCCCTATGCATAGGAAGTGGGTTAGACTTAAATGTGCTAGTCATATGCTTCATGATGCTCTTGTTATGTTTCAATCCTTACCTTTTATGCGAGCATCATTGAAATCATCATGCCTAGCTAAAAGGCATTAAAGAAGAGCGCTTGTTGGGAGACAACCCAACACATTTACCTACTGTTTTTGTGTGTTCACATGGTTAGGCTACTGTAGTGATCTTGTTTTATAGCTTTTGTTTTAATAAAGTGCCAAGTAAAGACTTTGGGATAGTGTGGATGATAGCTGACTTGATTCTGTACAAGAAAAGAAACTTTTGCGCTCAGTCCAGGAATTTTGAAACTTAACTGGAACGTGATTTTGATCTGAATTTTTTACAGGTGATATATATACAAATTCTCTATGTTGTCCTAATTTTTCAGAAGTTTTGGAGTAGTAGAAGTATGGTTGGAGTACATATTATTACAGACAGTTCTGTTTTTGACAGATTCTGTTTTCAAAGCATAGTTTGCTTGTTTTCTAGTATCTATGGCTTATATTGCTCAATATAAATTGTGGAAATGATATGATACAGTAGCCATTGTGTGGAAACAATTATGAATCTTGTCTTTGACAGTACCAAAGTGAAATGGTTTGCTCTTTACCATACTAACTTATCTCACGAAGTTCCGTTAAGTTTTGTGTGATTGAAGTTTTCAAGTTTTGGGTGAGATGTCGATACGAGAAGAATAAGGAGTGACAAGACCCTAAGCTTGGGTATGACCAAGGCACCCCAAGGTAATATTCAAGGAAGATCCAAGCAACTAAGCTTGGGGATGCCCCGGAAGGCATCCTCTCTTTCGTCTCCAACATTATCGGTAACCTCACTTGGAGCTACATTTTTATTCGTCACATGATATGTGTTTTGCTTGGAGCGTCATTTTCTTGTTAGGATTTGCTTGCTGTTATTTAGAATAATGTTTTACATCTTTCTTTTCAATAAAAATGTCAAGGATAGCCTTTACCATGCTTATTTTGCAAGTATATGAGTTGCTGTTTCAAAACAGAAAGTTTATCGCTGTTGCAAAAATTCTCTAGAAAAGTCAGTATGTGATATTATGTTGAAACTTTTTTTATAATAAGCTCTGTTAAATTTTCTACAGTGTGGTAAATATTCATAATTTTTGGAGTTAAAGAAGTATTGATACTCTTGCATTCTTTACAGACTATACTGTTTTGGCAGATTGCTATTATGTTTGCATTGTTTGCATATGTTTGCTTGTTTAATGATTCTATTTGAGGAGAGTATTAAATATGCAGAGGCATTTACTATGCAATGTTGAAAAATATTTTTTGTTATTTGCTACAGTAGAGAATGATAAGGTTTTTGCATTGGTTTATACTAACTTATCTCACGAGTTCTTGTTGAGTTTTGTGTGTATGAAGTTTTTAAGATTTAGGGAAACCGTGATATAAAAGGAATTAAGGAGATGCAAAAGCTCAAGCTTGGGGATGCCCAAGGCATCCCAAGATAATATTTCAAGAAGTCTCAAGCATCAAAGCTTAGGGATGCCCCGGTAGGCATCCCACCTTTCTTCATCAATAATTATCGGTTAGTATCGGTTGAGCCTAAGTTTTTGCTTCTTCACATGAGTTGTGCTATTCTTGGAATATCATTTTGTTTTGTTTTGTTTTGCTTGCTGTTTTAATAAAATACTTAGATCTGAAAGTTTTTTTAAATAAGAGAGAGTCCACAATTAGCTACCTATTTACTTAACTACTCGCTTGATCTTCACTTATATCTTTTTGGAGTAGCTTGTCATTCACTCTTGTGCTTCACTTATATCCTATGAGTAAATTGTTGAATGAATTGAATATCATGAAGTTGAAATTATATGTTCATATCATGCCTAGTGGTAGCTTCACATTGGGTTTAGAAAGGGAAATCTTTTGAGGCTTGACAATCACAATATTGGTCATACAAGCAATTCATGAATGATTAGTAGAAGGAAGAGAACTTTCACATGCAATTACACTATCTTGGAAATCTTTTGTGATTGTGAGCCCCCATCAAAATATTATATGCCAAAATTGTTAACGTTGGACAAGTAAGACAACATAATGATTTATGTTTGTTCATATTCACATAGAAGTTATATTGTCATAGATCCTTCAACATGTGGTGCTTGCCCCCCATCTTTGCTAGCCAAAAATTCCACACTAAGTAGAGATACTACTTGTGCATCCAAAAACCCTTAAACCCAAATCTTATTTTCAAGAGTCCACCATACCTACCTATGGATTAAGTAAGATCCTTCAAGTAAGTTGTCATCGGTGCAATAAGGCAATAAAAATTGCTTCTAAAAGTGTAAGATCATTTAGTGTAAGAGAAAATTGAGCGTTGTACGAACTTGTGATGGTAAAGAAATAAAAGCGACAGACTGCATAATAAAGGTTGCCATCACAAGGGGCAATATAACGTGACATTCTTTTGCACTAAGGGGTTGAGCATACAAATAAATAAGTGCATGGCAACCTCTGCTTCCCTCTGCGAAGGGCCTATCTTTTACTTTTATGTATTTACTTTTATGCAAGAGTCAAAGTTTTTCTCTCTATTCCTTTTTATTTTTCTCCTTTGGCAAGCATCATGTGGTGAGGAAAGATCTAGGCACATATGTCCAGTTGGATATGGGTGGCATGAGTTATAATTGTTGACATCACCCTTGAGGTGAATACGTTGGGAGGCGAAATTATAAGCCCCTATCTTTCTATGTGTCTGGTTGAAACGTTTTGCTCATGTGTATGCAGTGAGTGTTAGCAATCATAGAAGACTATATGATGGTTGAGTATGTGGAGCTCTTACTTAGAGTCTGTTGAATAAGTTGAATTGCAATTGTTTGGTGACTGAGAACATAGGTTGTTGAGTTTCAAGAGAATTCATTGTTTGAACCTTAACATGTGAATTGGTTGCTACTTTAACATGAGAAGTTTTATAAGAAAGAATTGCTGTTATGATGCAAGGAAAAGTGATTGAAATTATCATTGATCAAACTTATGCACTTTGCTAGCATTCACAATTCATAAATTATTTCTTTTATCATTTACCTACTCGAGGACGAGTAGGAATTAAGCTTGGGGATGCTGATATGTCTCCAACGTATCTATAATTTATGAAGTATTCATGCTGTTATATTATCATTCATGGATGTTTTACAATCATTTTATAGCAACTTTATATCATTTTTTGGGACTAACCTATTGACCCAGTGCCAGTTGCTGTTTTTTGGTTATTTTTTACATCGCAGGAAATCAATATCAAACGGAGTCCAAACACCGCGAAACTTTTTGTGGATTTTTATGGACCAGAAGACATCCAATGGGCCAGAGCAGCACCTGGGGGGTGCGCAGAGGGTGGCACAACCCACCAGGGCACGCCTGGGCCCCCAGGCGTGCCCCGGTGGGTTGTGCCCACCTCTGTGGCCTCCCGCACCGCCTCTTCGCCCTATAAATTCCCAAATATTCCAAAAACCCTCGGGGTAGCCCTAGATCACAAGTTCTGCCGCCGCAAGGCCTCTGTATCCACGAGATCCAATCTAGACCCCATTCCGGCACCCTGCCAGAGGGGGAGATCAACACCGCTGGCCATCTTCATCATCCCGGCGGCCACCCTGATGAGGAGGGAGTAGTCCACCCTCGGGGCTGAGGGTTTGTACCAGTAGCTATGTGTTTAATCTCTCTCTCTCTCATGTTCTTGAGATGTCACGATCTTGATGTATCGCGGGCTTTGTTAATATAGTTGGATCATATGGTGTTTTCCCCTCTCTATCTTGTTGTGAATTGAGTTTTCCCTTTGAGATTTCGTTTTATCGTATTGAATTCCTTTATGGATTTGAGAGCACTTGATCTATGTCTTGGCACTCAACTCGCGGATTCCTGAGGTGACATTGGGGTAATCTATGCATAGGGGTTGATGCACATTCATGTCTTTCTTTCTCCGGTAGAAATCTTTGGGCACTCTTTGAGGTTCTTTGTGTTGGATCGAGTATTATGAATCTGAAATTGTTTGATGCATATCGCATTATCAACTCACGGATACTCGTGGTGACATTGGAGTATCTAGGTGACATTAGAGTTGGTTGATGTGTATCATATGGTGTTATTTTAGTACAAACTTTTGGTTAGATCGATCAGAAAGAATAGCTTGGTGTTATTTTAGTACGAACTCTAGGATAGATTGATCGGAAAGAATAGCTTTGAGGTGGTTTCGTACCCTACAAACAATTTCTTCTTATGTTCTCCGCTAGATAAGAACTTTGGAGTGATTCTTCATCGCACGTTGAGGGATGGTTATATGAACCAATTTTATTAGCATTGTTGAGAGATTGCACTAGCGAAAGTACGGACCCTAGGCCTTGTTTTCAAGCATTGCAATACCATTTGTGCTCTGTTTTATCACTTGCTACCTTGCTGTTTTTTATTTATTCAGATTATAAAAATATATTTCTACCACCCATATTACACTTTTATCACCATCTCTTCGCCGAACTAGTGCACCTATACAATTTGCCATTGTATTGGGTATGTTGGGGACACAAGAGACTTTTTGTTATTTGGTTGCAGGGTTGTTTGAGAGAGATCATCTTCATCCTACGCCTCCCACGGTGATAAACCTTAGGTCATCCACTTGAGGGAAAATTGCTACTGTCCTACAAAACTCTGCGCTTGGAAGCCCAACACGAGTCTACAAGAATAAAGTTGCGGAGTAGACATCAGTGTAACGAGAATAATCATCAACAATAACAAAGGCATATAGAGATGCTGCATTTGTTAGTGTGACATAATGAGTGGGGCCAAAGACGTCCATGTGAAGCAATTCAAAGGGACGAGTGGTAGTCATGATAGTCTTCGAGGGATGCTTGGATCTGGTCATCTTTCCAGACTCACAAGCCCCACAAAGATGATCTTTGAGGAATTTGACACCCTCGATGCCGATGACGTGCTTCTTATTCACAAGTGTGTACAAGTTCCTCATGCCAGCATGGCCAAGTCGTCGATGTCATAGCCAGCCTTCTCAAACTTTTCTATGTAGACATGTGGTAGGCTGTGGTCCTGTAGAGAAATCAACAATGTACAAGTCTCCTCTCCTAAAGCCTTTGAAGACTTTGGATTTGTCAGATTCCATGAGTAGTATGCTATGATATTTGCCAAAGATGCCAACCATATCAAGATCACAAAGCATTAAGACAGACATGAGGTTGAATCTGAGGGACTCGACAAGCATGACTATGTCCATGTGTCGATCCTTTGAGATTGCAACCCTACCTAGACCCAATACCTAGCTTTTTCCTTTATCAGCGTAGGTAATATGCTTCAGATGTGATGGAGATAGTGCAGAGTCAATCAGTAAGTTCTTGTCACCAGTCATGTGATTTGTACATCCACTTTCAACGACCCACTCAGTAGCGTTGAGAGATTCATCCTGCAGACGAATTAGTGCATCTTACGAACTCATATACTTCAGAGTGAAGAATATGACATCAAATTCGTCAGATTGAATTTCATCAAGCAGTATAATAGATACAACAATATAAGGACGTGAGAAATGCGTAATTCATTTTTTCATGATTAGCTTGCGTCCTTTCAATCATTCTCAGGTATCCAGCAAATTCTTCAGACATTCAAGTTCGTATGGAGACCTGATCCTGCATAAGAGATTAGTTCTTTTTCTTCACCACCCACATCTGGAGGGGTGGCAAAGAGTTCATCATTCTGCGAGCTCCATATGAGCAAGGTGGCATTGAAGCCAGTGCACTTTGTTTCACAGAAGAGGGATTAGAGTATGCATATGAATAAGCAGAGAAATTCTTCGAGGACTTATGACCATAATGATTTGAAGAATAATGCAAATATTCATGACTCTTAGATTTTCCCTGCGAAACAGATGCATTAGCAGGATGATGATCATATGAGCAATTTGATCCATATGAGGACTTGGATCCATATGAAGAATTTTCTCTGGGTTCCTGTTCTTCACAGGTGGTGTCATGAGGACATTCACCTGAAGACTTTCAAGGCGCCGTTTGGAAACCCAGATTTTCTTCATAGGGGGACCGTTCCTGCAGTTAGTTCCAACATATCTGGCAAATACTTAACCATTCTAATTCCTGAACAGTTTATAGTTGGAGGCAAATGACTCATCAGATGAATATGAAGATTCACATGTAAAGCCAAATAAAGTAGATGGATCTACGGGAGGTCCTTTTGTAGCAACCCATGTGGTTTTGGGATACTGCTCAGGTTTCCAGTAGGTTCCATCAGCATTGAGTTTCCTCTCAAATGCAATACCCTCTTTCCTAGGGTTCCTGTTGAGGATATGCTTTTTAAGCACATCAAAAAGAGCCTAATGCCCTTTGAGGCTTTTGTACATGCCTGTCACATACAATTCCTTCAACCCTGCATTTTCGTCAGTGATAGTTGTGGTATCCTCAGATGAGGAATTTGTGACCACAAAAATAGTTGAAGAATTTGCAGCAATAGAAGCATTTGAACTTTCAGGTGAAGAATTAGCAGATTCACGTTCGATGCATTTCAAACATGGTGGAATGAATTCTTCCTGGGCGGAACTGATTTGTTGAGCAAGCAAAGAATCATTTTCCCTTTGAAGATCATCATGACTCACCCTTAGTTTCTCAAGATCTTGCTTTCTTTGAAGAAATTCATAAGAAAGCATCTCATGATCGGCTAACAGTGTTTCATGAGGACCATGAAGGTTATCAAACTTAGACTATAGTTGTTGAAGATTATCAGTCGGGGTTTGAGTTCGATTCAGTTCCTCACCCAACAGGTCATCGCTTTTGTCTAGCAAATTTTGAACCCTTTCCAAAGCTTTTTGTTGTTTAGTGGCAATATTAGCAAGCTTGGAATAGCTAGGTTTGATATCATCATCAGATTCATCTTCACTAGATTCAGACGAGGGATATTTGAGTACCTTGGCACCTTTTGCCACGAGGCATGGTGCAGAAGAAGATGAATCAGGTTTGAAAGTCATCGTTTTGAGGGACTCCTTGAACTCGAGGAACCAGGGGTCCTGACAGGTTCGATGACCTTCATAGACATCAGAGATTGGGTCCCATATAAGCTTCACATTGCAAAAATGCATAATGCGCCTGAATTCGTCTCTAGATAGGCTGGAGCAGATGATATCCCTCGCCATAGTGTCCAGCCAAGTATACTTGCGAATGTCATCAGCATGCGCCATCTTGCATAGATCGGTAAGACAAATCTCAGTGACGGTCCACAGCTAACTGTTCATCGCCATGAGCCATTTCCTCATCATGGCCTTCCACTTGGGATAATCATGACCATCAAAGATGGGGCATGCAGCGGACACTTTCTTCATACATGCGGTCGACATAACTAAACTCCGAGTGGTTAAACCAAAATCTCACAGAACAAGGGAGTACCTTGGTCTAATACCAATTGAAAGTGCGTTATATCGACTAGAGGGGGGTCAATAGGCGATTTTTACAAATTCGTCACTGAGGAAATACTACTTGAGGAATTTGCTAAGTGACGAAATACAAGCAGCGGATAAAGTACTCAGGTGCATGCATAACAAGACAGTAGTATAGTCATCATGATGAAACGAAACATGCACAGAGCACAGGTAGCGTGTAAACACGATAAGCAGGTAGAAGACAAGATGACTGAAGAAATACGATTGAGGAAATTGAGAAAGTCTTCAATCAAAGTCTTCAAACAGTAATGATCAATTTCATCAACACATAAGTGAGGAAATAAAAGGGTTGAGGAAATAGAACTAGTAGCTCGGTGAAGATAGTGATTTGGTAGACCAGTTCCAACTGCTCTGACAGTTGTACGTCTGGTTGGAGCGGCTTGATATTTAAAACAAAGGACACACAGTACCAGGACACACAATCCTTACCGTATTCTCCTTGAGCTAAGGTCACACAGACCTCGCCAAATCACTCATGGTAAGTCTTCAAGGTGACTTCCAAACCTTCATAGACTCGGTCACTCAGCGATCCACAATTCCTCTTGGATGCTCTATACCATGACGGCTAACCATCTGAAAGATGCACAGTCTTCAAAGGTAACAAGCATTGGTTCCACACGGGAACAATCTCTTCAGTGATGCTCAATCACTTTGGGTTTTAGGTGTTGGGGTTTTGGGTTTTTCCTCACTGATGATTTTCTCTCAAAGTCCTCGGAGGATGGGATGCTCTAAATGACAAGTGTCAGTTTCTCATGGAGTAGCCAACCAGCTAGTGGTTGAAGGGGGCGGCTATTTATAGCCGGGGAGCAGCCCGACATGATAAGACATAAATGCCCCTAATGATATGACTGTTATGTGGATAAGATATTTGGGACTGCTGGCGCGAAGCACAACAATGGTCGGAAATTTGAGCTCTCAAATTCCTCAGGGCTATCATGTTCCTCACTGTAGGCAATTCGCACTGTTGAGTTCCTAACTCCTTAGCCAGAACTAATTCCTCAGAGACTAGATGATCTTCGTCTCTGTCACTGAAGAAATTGACTGAACTGTATGAGATTTCCAAAGGCTTCACTCGAAGGATTGGGTATGTGTAGGCTTTGAGACGAGTATCACTTGGAAACTTTTCCATAGTATTACCTTCACGCCCTTTAACAGTATGGTGTTTCCTATGACTCAAGAAAGGAAAATGAAACTACGAAAACAAAAGTCTTCACGCTTCATAGTCCTCGCATCAATATCAATATCTTCAACGTCACACCAATTTCATCATTTTCAAAGTCTTCGAGAAAACCAAAGTCTTTATATGAAGACATTCATTTTTAGGGGTCGACTTTCATCGAATATATCAAACTCCTCAGAGACTTGTGAGACCTGTGTACACTCACAAACACATTAGTCCCTTAACCTATAAGTCCTTAATACACCAAAATCACTAAGGGGCACTAGATGCACTTACAACGACCTTGTTGTTAGCCGCTACATACATGAGCAAAGGCTCTTTGTCAATTGGAGCAGCCAAGATAGGCGGCTCAGCCAACTGCTTCTTAAGTGCCTCAAACGCATCATTAGCAGCATCGCTCCAGACAAAATGTTCAGTCTTTTTCATCATCTTGTACACAGGAATTGCTTTCTCACCCAGGCGGCTTATAAACTGGCTCAACGCTGCAATACGACCCACCAGTCGCTGAACATCATTGATACAGGCCGGCTTAGACAGAGAGGTGATACCCTAGATCTTCTCTGGGTTAGCTTCGATGCCCTTTCTGAAAACAGAAAACCTAGCAATTTTCCTGCCTGTACACCAAAGACACATTTGGCTGGGTTACGCATCATCTTGTACACCCAGAGATTGTCAAAGGTCTCCTTCAAATTATCAAGCAAGGATTCCTTCTTCCTAGATTTTACCACAATGTCGTCCACATAAGCATGAACATTGCGTCCAATCTTCCCATGAAAGCAATTCTGAGCACATCGTTGGTAAGTCGCCTAAGCACTCTTAAGCCCGAAAGGCATAGAAACATAATAGAAAGCTCCAAAGGATGTGATAAAGGCCATCTTCTCCTGATCCTCAACTGCCATCTTGATCTGATGATACCTAGAGTAAGCATCCAAGAAACACAAGCTCTCACAACCCGCTGTAGCATCAAAAATCTGGTCAATACGGGGGAGAGCAAACAGATCAGTTGGACACACCTTGTTAAGATCTGTGTAATAGACACACATACGCCAAGTGCCATTTTTCTTGAGCACAAGCACAGGATTAGCCAACCACTGAGGGTGAAAAACTTCAATTATGAACCCGACAGCTAGGAGCCGAGCCACCTCTTCTCCAATAGCCTTATGCCTCTCCTTGTTAAAACAACGGAGGAACTGTCGAACGGGTTTCATTTCAGGATCCACATTAACATGGTGCTCAGCGAATTCTCTCGGTACACCTAGCATGTCAGAAGGTTTCCATGCAAAGATGTCCCGATTCTCATGGATGAACTCGATTAGCGTAGTTTCCTACCTAGGATCCATACCCATACCGATAGTGAACTGCTGTGAAGAATCACAGGGACAAAGTCAACTTGCTGCGTGTCCTTGGCCGACTTCAATTTGAGCAGAGGGTCCTTCTCGAGGGTGGGCTTCTTCAGAGGGGTCATATCAGCCGGGTCAACATTATCCTTATAAAATTTGAGCTCTTCGGTAGCACAAGCCGCCTCTGCATAAGCAGCATCACCTTCTTCACATTCCAAGGCTATCTTACGATTACCATGAACTGTAATTGTTCTTGTGGCCCTGGCATTTTAAGCTACAGATAGATATAACAAGGGTGAGCCATGAACTTGGCATAAGCCGGCCGTCCAAACAACGCATGATATGGACTCTTGACTTTAACCACCTCGAACCATAGTGTCTCCGCCCTGTAATTATACTCATCACCAAAGACCACTTCCATAGCAATCTTCCCCACAGTGTAAGCCGACTTGGCAGGGACAACTCCGTGAAAGATGGTAGAGGACGGCTTAAGATCTTTCTCTATCAGATTCATCAGCCGAAAAGTGTCATAATACAATATGTTGATACTACTTCCACCATCCATAAGTACCTTTGTGAACTCATAACCGCCCACTTGAGGGGCCACCACCAGGCCAGATGACCCGGATCATCAACCCGGATTGGGTGATCCGCCCGTCTCCACGTTATTGTATGTTCTGACCACATCAAATACTATGGCACCGCCAGCTCAACCGCATTGATGGCCCGCTTATGGACCTTCCGGTCACGCTTGCACGTGCTTGTAGTGAAAACATGATACTAGCCACTGTCAAGCTGCTTAGGATTACTCTGGTATCCTGACTGATTATTCTACTGCTGATTACCGTGCTCAGATAGCTGATTATGACCATCATGGTTGCCTTGGTCCTGATAACCAGAATTTGAGCCGACACCACCAAAGTCGGCTCCCTGGAAACCTCCAGAGCCTGACCCGCCAGACGGCCCATTATTGTTGCTATGATGCTGAAAAGATTGGTTCCTGTACTCTCGTATGATATAACAATCCTTTCAAGCATGAATAGACACCTTGTCGGGATAACTGTGCTTTGAACGCGGCCCTTTAAGGGATTCCTCATAATTCTTGGGCTTCCTCCCTGTTATAAGGCTGCTTGCCATTACGACGCTGATTTTTGAACCCGACATTAGTGTTAGCCACAAAGTCTGACCCGCCATCGGGGTGTCTATGCTTTCCACCATTGCCATAGTTATTATGATTACTTTTCTGTGACGAGGCATTCTGTTGCTAACTCTTGCCGCCAAGGTTTTTCTTGCCCTTGCTCGACTTATCCACATCAGAGCTGGGATCCTTTGTTTCGTCAGAGTCGGTGTACCTGGTAAGTACGTCCATAAGATTTCCCATATTCGTGCACTTACGCTTAAGCCGCCATAACTTATGCTTAAGAGGCTCAAAACGACAGTTCTTCTCCAGGATCAGAACGACTTGAGCCGCCCCAATGTTTTCGAAAGAGTGGATAATGGCCGCGATTCGGCGGGCCCAATGATGGGCCGACTCATCCTCATGTTGCACATAGTGCTCCAAATCCACAATTGTCATCGGCTGCTTGCAGGTTCCTTGAAAATTTCTGATGAAGCGCTCCTTCAACTCCGCCCAGGTGTTGATAGAATTGGGGGGCAGGTTTTTCAACAAAGTGTGAGCCGGCCCCTCCAACATCATAGTGAAATACTTGGCGCATACAGCATCACTCACGTCCAACATATCCATGGCCAGCTCGTAACTCTCAATCCAAGCCTCTGGAGGGAGATCCGCCGTATAGTTAGGAACCTTGTGGGGACCCTTAAAGTCTTTAGGCATGCTTTCGTTACATAAAGCCGGCACTAGGCAGGGCACTCCAATGGTTCTGGCACTTGACCCGGCTCCTACCGAGGCTGAAGGAACCACTGGGGGCGGCTGATAAGCCCCTTGGTTTGCTACCTATGCCTCACGATGGGCCCTTGCACCATCCACAATTGCTTGAGCATCAGTCCTCGGGTTAAGGGGCGGGTTATCATGGGGCAGGTTACGGCGTCGCTCACTACTCGAAACCGCCAGTGACTCAGCATGCCGACTGTAACTACGACTAGGCAGTAGTGTAGAATGCACACGATGCCAGTTGTATGAATAATTGGCCTACTGAGCAATTGCCATCTACAACAGCTCAATGGCGTTCCGGGTTTCAACCGCAACTAGTGACTCACCGGTGATAGGAATCGCCATAAGCCGGGTCGCTGCTGCCACCATGTTATCCACTGGGTTGGAGAAGTGACCCGGCGGTGTCAGAAAGTGCGGCGGCGGCGTCCGACCGGGGGGTGGGTTAGGTCCCGGCTCTTCCCTCCGGGCCGGTTTTGGCTGGTGAGGTTGGGCTACTGCTCTGTTTCCCGGTGCTTCCATGGTTAACTGGGGTATAACCGGCGCTCCTGGAGTACTTGGGCCTGCCTTGGGCATGTTAAACAAACATGTCGGCTCATAACCCAGAGGTAAACGGCTCTGATATCTCCGCTGATGAACTGCATTGGAAGCATTCTGCTCAAGATTTAGATGCCCGGACTATGTTTTTAGATGTTCTGCCTCCGCATTAACCCGAGCTTGCAACTGGACCATCCGTGTGTTTTCAGCATAGATATCCTCCTGGGCCTTGGTCATCTGCTCTCGAATCTTTGCAATATCTGCATTACGCTCTGCCTGATTTTCCGCAGTGACCTCGGTTGCCAGCAAAGTTGTCAAGGTGTTCATCAGCTCAGACAGAACTTGAGCTGGATGCTAAAGGATCTGTTGTTGCCGTGGCTCCAGCCATCGTAGTGTTGAGAGACAGCGCCATCCCTGCCATGAAGATGGTGGCTCGGCACGGCGGCTCATAGGGGTCTGGAATAATGTCGCCATCGGAACAGCCCCCAAGCCCGCCGTCTTGAAGTTGGTAGATTGACTCTGTCTTGCTGGGCGAGGACTCATCACCCGAGTAGATGAGAGTCTCTCCTCCAGATGCAGAGTTTTCTGCAAGTTCCACCACTTGCGTGAAGCCCACGAAGGCATGTTTCCGACCGACTTAGATCCGGGCGGGTTGCGTGCACCGAGTCGGCTCGACGAGGTCGGTGCAGATGTCCGGCTCAGGCTCAGATCCGCCAATCTAGCCAATGAAGACATGGATTCCACCAAAGGGGACCCGGTGCTTGTACTCGATTGAGTCGGCCTCGGGGCCCCAGCCTGCATCGTCGATGTAGAGCTTGTCGCGATGACTCTTAGTCATCCTGCCAACGGCGTATCCCTTGATCCCTAGGAAAGAGCCATTCAAGAACTCGAAACCACCGTGCGCTGGCCCCATGGTGGGTGCCAACTGTCGTGGTTTTATCATGGCAGGTGTCCTAGTGTGAGGACTTAGACGTGAGGCCATCGCAACCGGGTGATTAGCTTGTCGAGGTTGAGCAGAATCGAGAGACACGGATTTACCCAGGTTTGGCCCCTCACGGCGGAGGTAAAGACCTACTCCTGCTTTTCTGCTTATTGCTTGAGAATCGATTACAAGGGAGCGAATTCGCTTGACCTAGCTACCGATTGATTGTAACCTGATCTATCTGCCCTTGGGACTTGCCGTTATATACAGGTCGAGGCTCCGGGCTTACAAGAGTCCGGGTCGTGTTATGACCCGTGACTGAGTCCAACTCTAAGTCGCCTTGCTCCTCCGGCAAGTCATCATGCGGCAGCTTATGCTTCTGGGCCGTCACCGCCGCCTTCTGGTTCTGGGCCCTAAGTTGGCCCATCTTGTGACTTGCCCTTCCAGTCTTGCATCTTGATCGCTCTGGTCCATCTGAAGCCTGGCTCCAAGAGTCGCTAGTAATATGACCCGGCCTTTATTCGGCGGGTTATGTCATGGGGTCATATCCCCAACAAGTGTCGTGTCTCGCCTACTGAGCAATCATGCTAGCGTCTCTCTAGAGTTGTGCAACAAGAGCATTTTCCATGGAATCCACATTTTGAGCTTGTTCCTTGGTTGCACGACCCCATTTATCTATCCGTGTGTGTGTTTCTGTGTGTCACATATTGCTATTGGTCTACTTGTCTCACTTGCGAATTTGTGGATCTATTTCCACATTATTGAATCTTTCTAACAATTGCATAAATTTTGTGCCACCTCACCAAGCTACTCCCAAAAGCTTTACTTGTGTAGGTGCGAAAATAGACAAGATCCGGTACTAGTTGTGCTACTTCCATAATACATTATTGAGTGATCATTGATCCATCTTCAACATCGGATAAGGTACATTTGGGCTAGTTCTTTCCTTTCTTCCAATCACATATTTGCTTGAGATGATGGATAGGCCAAGAACTTCTACCAACCCACTAGTCATCGAGCAAGAAGAGGAGCCTAACAACTACGTCACCAAGAATAAACTATTCGACGAGCATAGAGCTTTACATCAAAGAATGAAGTATTGGGCGACCGCATCGATCAACTCACCGTTGACTAGCGACAATCCGAGCAACGCACAAGGGACTACCTTGACGATAAGCTATCATCACATATGGAAGAGATCTGGTCCTTGATGGTCAATCGCTCTTCTACAACATTGTCATCATCAAGACGGCATCACTCAAGCCGACACTCTTCGGATACTTCTTCGGATGCAAGTCTTCCCCGAGATCTTCCGCATCGTCACCAGGACCATGAAGATCATCAAGCTCCACAAAACCCATTTCATGGCAATTGTTTACAAGACCGCCTTCGGGAACATCAATGACATCGTCGCCAAGCAAATGATCCTATGGAACAATAGCTAGCTCCACAACACCAAGATCACCAAGAAAACCAAGATGGCAACGCCCTATGAGAAGAGCAACAATGCCACGAGGAACAAGCCCTTGAAGCCCAATGTTCTCTACATGAAGCAACTCATGACGTACAAGAGCGCAACCGCCAAGTACATCTACAAGAA
Organism: Thinopyrum elongatum; assembly: GCA_011799875.1. Classification (NCBI taxonomy): domain Eukaryota; kingdom Viridiplantae; phylum Streptophyta; class Magnoliopsida; order Poales; family Poaceae; genus Thinopyrum; species Thinopyrum elongatum. The sequence continues at coordinate 345,255,119 of CM022300.1, forward strand.
GAGGCCCTCCAACGAGAGCGGCAAGAACAAGCCGCACGCCTTGAGGAGTGCTAAGAGATGTGGAACCATGCAAGAATTTCATGCCCTCAGTGTCCATCTAATCAAGAAAAGCACGAGGCACAAGCAATTGAAGACTCTCAACCACGGCAAGACCATCATCACCATCGACCCCAACGCATTGAAGAACAACGCTACAAGAAGATCAAGTTCAACATGCCAAAGTTTCCCGAAAGCAATGAACCCGAAGACTACCTCTCATGGGCATTGAAGGTCAACAATATATTCCGTCTTCACAATTATGAATAGGACAAGAAGATCGCCATGGCCTCACTTGAATTCCAAGATTATGTCCTCATTTGGTGGGAGCAAGTCATCGAGTGGCGAGAAGCAAAAGGTGACCCACCCATCACAACATGGAATCAAATGAAGGAGGTCATGAGAGCACACTTTGTGCATACATACTATAGCCGAGACCTCTTCAAGAAAGTGCAACATCTCAAGCAAGGCACCAAGTCCGTTGAAGAGTACTACAAGGAAATTGAGATTACAATGATACGAGCCAATGTCACAGAAGATGAGGAGCAAACTATGGCATGTTTCTTGAATGGACTCAACCATCCCGGTAAGAAAATCGTGGAATTCCAACCTTACACGAACCTCATCGAGCTAGTGCACGAAGCTACCAAGGCGGAGCGACAAGTGCAAGATGACCTCAACTTCGCCAGGTGCTCTTCCAAGACCTACGGCTCATACACTCAAGCTTCAATGACCATGACCCCTTCTACCTTGATGAAAGCTTCTCCAAGCAATGGTGACAAGTCAAGCTACAATAAAACTTTGTCATCTTCTACACCTTCGAGTCGTCCTTCTACTACAAGCAACTTCAAGCCAAGGGATTCATCATCAACTACTCCAACCGATGAGACTGACAAGACAAGTTCCATCAAGTGTTTCACCTGCCAAGGCCAAGGTCATAAGACATACCAATGTCCAACATGGTGCACCATGATCGCCAATGATGACGGCACATATGACTCTATGAGCGAAGAAGAAATGGAAGTGCTTGAGCATGTGACCATGCACCATCCATTGAATGAAGAGGAAGATGCTCAAGTCTTTTGTGACAATGACCCGAGCCCCACTCTAGTTGTTTCCAAGGTCTTGACACTTCAACATCAACAAGATGAAGATCAATGATGCCATATGTTACATATCAAAGCGGGCAACAATGGACGTTCCATCAAGCACTATTGCATGATGCTGCTAACGCGACACTACAATCAGAGACCCTTCAACGAAACTGTGTGCGATGCATTAATTGCAAATGATGATGTAAAAAAACCAATAAAAAAGATGCAAAACATTTGCGATAGCGGATACATCAAAAACAGTTCACATTGTAGTTGTGTGTGTGATGAGGGACATATGTTCAGTTCAATGAACTGTTTGCGGTGAGGCAGAAGAACAGAAATGGGCAGCCAGATGAAGGTGTGTGCGATATACGGCATACGGTTCACTCGGATTAACTGTTTGTGATTAGGCAACACAACAAAAATGGTCAGCCAGATCAACGTGTCTGTGATTGACGGCATACGCTTCAGACAGATGAACCATTTGCAATTAGGCAACACAACAGAAATGGTCAGCCAGATCAAGGTGTCTGCGATTGACGGCATACACTTCACACGGATGAACTATTTGTGATTAGCCACAACAAATAGAAATAGTTAGACAGATCAGCGTGTGTGCGCTAGACGGGCACACATTCTAATTAAAAGAAGCATGCGCGATGGTAATAAAAAGCGTGCACGGTTGATGGAACAAGACATGTGCTGACATCACCTATTGCGGTGCACGCTATGGTGCAAACGCCACGTACGCGGCTGAGAACGCGTGCCCATGTTACGCCATCGAGGAAAAGTGATGCACATAGAATTTAGGACCGTCAATAAATTTTGAGCCTGCATCCCGTCACATTCCAAATTACTACCACGCTATATTTAATTGCAAACCTGTTCACACCGATCAAAACCTAAACGGTTTCCCACTTAGGAGTGTATTAGTACTTGGTTATAAATCTTTCCCCAATAATAAAGCGGTTATTGCTTCTTACCACCATAATTTCGTTCGTTTTTCGTCCGTCAGTCATCCATCCACTTCGCCCATATTATTTTCTGTATTCGAGGTGGTACTAATCTATCTATATATATATCCTGCCCATATGTTGTTAATAAAATGTTTCGTTCCTCCGTCCTAATAAAATGCTCCGTTAAAAAATCGTGGCATGTCCGTCGGCCTCCCTCTTCGAACGTCACCCATATACTTTACTGGGCTACAGATGTACTGATGGGCCTGGTCCTGGGCTTCATAAAATAGCGAAAAAAGAAGGTCCAGGCAAGACTCAAACTCGTGACGTTTCCTACGTTCACCATGGCTGTAGCCAACTATGCTAGATTTCTGTTGTGATAGATTCGTGCCTTTGTAGATACGCTATTTATTACATAGTCCCACTTCGCTCCTTTAGAATTTTTTTTACCTATTTATATGTGACCGTAAGTTGATGAGAATCAACCAGTCGCAACAAGATGATAATAAGAAAGAGAGGCCCGATAAAGGAAGGAGAGGGGTAATATCTGCGTTGGTTAAAAAGGGCTCGTGGGATGCATATATATGCACTGGTTAAAGACACATGCAATGGTGTGATCTTGGTTTGTGGCCAGTTAAAAATGGGGCAGGACGAAGTGAAAAGAGGAGCTCACCACAAATGAAAAAAAATAGACAACAACGGAGGAGCGTGAATATGAGGCGCCGGATTTAATCAAAGGGCATCCTCGCAAGCATATAACATCAATTCTTCACCAGTCCAGGCCGACGGCCTAACCAAAATCAGTTAATGGGACATCTAAATTAAATTCCAAATAAGTACATTTTGACAACATTTTAAAACCCATCTTTCTAAGTTAGGATATCCTTTTTTAAGTTGATTATAAGTTCGGATATCTTTTTATCAAGCAGTAAAAACTTCCATGTTCAAAAAATATATTTTAGGTATAGGGTAAAACTATACTGGCTCCCAAGAAGAATGTTCCAAGTCCAAGAGAAAAATCTTCTAAGTTTAGGGAATAAATATTCAAGTTTTCAATTCTTGGTTAATGTGAAATTCTTAATCCTTCTGTGTGTACATCTCACAGCCTACATATGCCTTGCATATGTAAGTCTTCCTAGAGATTCTTAATCTTTAAAGTATTTTAAATAAATTGAGGAATGGAGGGAGTACATCAATATGTGGATGGATAGCACCTAAAACAGTGGATGAAGAAATACAACTAGGAAAGCCACAAAATGAACAATGCACATATTTGTTAGCCATTTTGTAAAGATAGTCTGGCTGAAAGCACATTACTCATCAACTAAAAACAATTGATGCATGCCATAAATGAAATCACCACTTTGTGTTTTAGGCCACACTTATTGTCTCGGGAGTACGGTGAGTTTATCTCCCGTTGCAACGCACGGGCATTTTTGCTAGTACTACCTACTCCAAGATGACTACACATTCCTCCTCAACTCCTCATCCACAAAAACAAACAAGTCTTCATCAGCATTCCCTTGCGTCTGCCATGGCCCGCTTGAGTTCTGGGTCGAGAGATTACTACCACGGAGAGGCGAGCATGGAAGCGGAAGCACGAGAGATGTCCCGCCTCGCCGCGAAAGCAGCCGACATGTCCCGCCGCGCAGCCGTAGCAGCACAGAGGTCCCGCCGCGCCACCGAAGCAGCACAGAGGTCCTGCCGCGCCGTCAATGCAATAGACTGGTCCGGCCATGGCGCGGAAGCAGCAGAGATGTCCCGCCGCACCACGAATGCTGCAGGGATGTCCTCCCGCACCGCGGCGGCCTGGGAAAATGTCTCGTGGGCAGGCGAGGACTCTCACAGGTGCATGCAAGCTATGCTCGATGACCTGATGAGTCGGATCTCCACTGGATGAAGCTACAGGACGAGATGAATGCCTCGATTGAAAATGCTACTAGTGTCATCTGGGGAATAGGGGAGGACAAGGCGAAGCTCCACACCGAGCGCGACCTGCTGAGGGTGAAGATCGCCGAAAGGGTGAAGGAGCATGAGGAGACCACTGCCTTGTTGAAGAGGACGGGCGTCATCCTCAAGAAACTTATGGACAAGAATGCCATGCTCCGCATCGAGCGCAAAAGGCTGGTGGAGGAATCCGTCGATGCTACCAATCTCCGTGTTGAGGACAAGAAAGAGATCATTGCTGCTTGCCGTGAGAACTAGTCTCCACGGCCTATAGCGCATCGAGATAGTAGAGATCAGTGAGCCAGATCATTGTCTGCATCGCCCTTCTTCTTTTGCCCTTGTGTATTTGGGCGTTGCCGCATGTGGCTTTTTTAATTATCTTCTAAATATGTAAGACAATTATTATCCACTGTAATCGTCCATATATTCATCAGTCTTGCTATAAGTCACAGGCGATGCTATATAGGTCCGTCAGATCTTACATCAAGATCCGTGCAAAATTATCTTTTCAGGTTTTCTTTTCTCTCTCTTAAATCTCAGTCGAGTGAGGCATAGCCACGCCATTAAACAGGGGATCAGGCGCCATTAATGGAGACGTTGGGAGAGAGGTGGGCGGCGGATGGAGGTCAAAGGGCTCTCCTCCCGATAAGCACGCGCAGGGGTCTGATCACACACCTCCCGTACTCAAATAGCTACCCCGCATGGCACCTCCTAGTCAATAAAAAAAGGGGACATGTGGCGGCACGTAAAAGGTAACTAGAACGCCCACGGTTTCAATAATACTTGTGTTTTTGATTGTAAAGTGACAACACTTCTTCCAAAATTTACCACAGCATGTTGGTGCCATGTCATGACACCTTGCCAAGTTTCATGATTTTCAGGCGAGTTTTGGATTTACAGGAATTTTAAAACCAATTTTCTCGATGTTTCCGACTGAGCCAAGACGCCCAGATGTTTGAATTCCATTCCCATTTCTTGCATGGGACCTAGAAATTTGCCCAAGTACACATAAATGAATTTTCAACAAACTTTGGCGCACTGGAGCATGTGCTTGTAGTTCACACTTGAATTATGTTAATTAAATGCCTGGAAACTCAAGTAATGTATAAAAAAGGACAAACGAACCCGGTCATTTCGCACACGGAGGTGACACGTTCCCTCTCGGAACCACGAGCCTTCTTGAGAGAAGCTCCGGTTTGCAAGAACCTTATACCAAAACTTGTCCCAATCCGGCCAATTTTTTTACCACAACATGTTGGTGCCATGTCATGACATCATGCCATGATTTCCATGCGCGTTTTGGATTTACAGGAATTAAAAAGCCAAGTTTCTCAATATTTCCGGCCAAGCCATGACGCCAAGATGTTTGAATTTCATTCCCATTTCTTGCATGGGACCTAGAAATTCACTCAAGGACACACATGTGATTTTTCAACCAATTTTGGTGCACTGGAGCATGTGCTTGTAGTTCAAATTTGAATTATGCACATTAAATGCCCAGAAACTCAATTAATGTATAAAAAAGGCCAAACGAACCCAGAATAATTCCAAATTTTAACACGACACTCATATAGTTCTATGTTGCCTCTGTAAAAATCAAGGGGGGGAGGCAGCGTATATCGTTTCACACACAAGGGTGACACGTTCCCTCTCGGAACCATGAGTCATCTTGAGAGAAGCTCCAATTTGCAAGAAGCTTATACCAAAACTTGTCCCAATTCGGCCAAAAAATTTACCACAACATGTTGGTGCCATGAAATGACACGATGCCAAGTTTCATGATTTTCAGGTGAGTTTTGAATTTACAGGAATTTAAAAAACCAAGTTTCTCAATGTTACCGGCCGAGCCACGACGCTCAGATGGTTGCATTTCATTCCCATTTGTTACATGGGACCTAGAAATTCACTCAAGGACACATATGTGATTTTTCAACCAACTTTGGTTCACTGGAGCATGTGCTTGTAGTTCAAATTTGAATTATGCACATTAAATGCCCAGAAACTCAATTAATGTATAAAAAAGGCCAAACAAACCCGGAATAATTCCAAATTTTAACACAACACTCATATAGTTCTATTTTGCCTCTCAAAAAATCAAGGGGGGAGGTAGTGTATATTGTTTCGCACACAAAGGTGACACGTTCCCTCTCGGAACCATGAGTCTTCTTGAGAGAAGCTCCGGTTTGCAAGAAGCTTATACCAAGACTCGTCCCAATTCGGCCAAAAAATTTACCACAGCATGTTGGTGCCATGAAATGACACCATGCCATGTTTCATGATTTTCAGGTGAGTTTTGAATTTACAGGAATTTAAAAAAACCAAGTTTCTCAATGTTACCGGCCGAGCCACGACGCCCAGATGTTTCAATTTCATTCCCATTTCTTGCATCGGACCTAGAAATTCACCCAAGGACACACATGTGATTTTTCAACCAACCTTGGTGCACTGGAGCATGCTTGTAGTTCGAATTTGAATTATTCACATTAAATGTCCAGAAAATCAATTAATGCATAAAAAAGGCGAAACGAACCCGGAATAAATCAAAATTTTAACACGACACTCATATAGTTCAATGTTGGCTCTATAAAAAAAATCAAGAGGGGGGCAGCGTATGTCATTTCGCACACAAAGGTGACACGTTCCCTCTTGAAACCACATGCCTTCTTGAGAGAAGCTCCAATTTGCAAGAAGCTTATACCAAATCTTTTCTGAATTCGGCCAATTTTTTTACCACAGCATGTTGGTGCCATGATTTTCAGGCGAGTTTGGGATTTACAGGAATTTAAAAATCATGTTTCTCAATGTTTCCGGCCAGGCCACAACGCCCAGATGTTTGTATTTCATTCCCATTCTTGCATGGGACCTATAAATTCACCCAAAGACACACATGTGATTTTTCAACAAACTTTGGTGCACTGGAGCATGTGCTTGTAGTTCAAATTTGAATTATGCACATTAAATGCCTAGAAAATCAATTAATGCATAAAAAATGCCAAACAAAACCGGAATGATTCCAAATTTTAACATGACACTCATATAGTTGCATGTTGTAGCAATTCAAACACCATCCTTTCCCTCCGTAACATCATTTTGTATTTCAAAATAGAATAAAAAAATCAGGGTATACCACAAATAGTTTACTAGCAAGAATTGTGTGGGATGCGATATAAAATATCTTGGCGTGCGACTAGTTTGGCTTACGCAGGAAGCTTCGTCGTCTACAGTCCACCGCCCGTGCTTGAACCACACTTGCACGCCAGTTTCTCGCGGCACCGAGCGAAATTTTTCTTCCACCGCAGAAATATCTATCTCCCCGCCCCCCCCCCACCAAAAGCCACATTTCCACTATTACTCCTTGCTTTCCAAGTTTAGACCTTCACTGCTACTTACTGGCTGCACCGCCTCCTCGCCGGCGACCCTTCTTCTTGCAGCGCTGCCTCCTCACCGGCGACCCTTCTTCTTGCTGGGCGGCCTCGTCGATATGGTCAGGTAATCCACACCCCACCCACACCATCCTCATCCTTCCCTGTCCCACATGCCCCGAACAACAGCATGACACCTTCGGCCCAAATCACTGGCCCCGTCCTCCAATTGAGTGCCGCCCACATCCATTTTGCACGCAGTATAATGTGGAGCTCAATAGCATCTGGCAGCGGAGAAGAAAATCGCGGCCACATGTGTGGACAAGGTCGCTATGGCTGCCATGCATGCCGACCGCCAGATCTTGGAGGAGCACCTCGTCTTCGAGGCCACCATCGACACCGCCACGCGGTTGTCTACTTTAAAATACAGTTCATGCTGTTTTCTCGAGGCCACTGCCAGTGCCTTCTAGTGATTTGTCCTCTGTAAAGTTAATATGCAATCTGATATTCTAAAATGTAATGTTCAATTAACAGTTTGGTCCAACAATTGCTACATTTCGTAGTATTGTTCTCAAGCATTCTTAGTTTCGTTAACTCTCTTATCTTCTAGTATATGTTCTATTCTGCAATGTCATGCTCAGTTAACTGTTTTGGTTCATTTGGTCTGCTGTCTAGTTAACTGTTTGGTTCAATTATGCAATTTGATTTTCATTTGTTGTGGGTACAATTTTGTATTGTTATGCATGTGATAAATAAATCAAATTTGGATGTACTCAATACATATTCTACTGATAGTATGGCAACTCTCAGTTAACCTGATCAAGCTCTTGCTTATATGTGTTACAGGGAAACAATGGGAGGCACTGCGGTTTACCATCGAGGTTTGGCCATGCATGGTCCTTTCACTAATAGCACATTATTGTGCAGTTGCAGGAATCATTCTAATATTTAGGTTTCTTACAATTTGGTCTTGCACATGTAGGTCCTGCTGTCAGAGGCTTAGACCCACTGTTCGACCCATTTTGCATATAGGGAAATGAGATGTCCATGAATATCAGTCAAGTCAAGAAACTCAGAAAGATTGTGATGATAAAGAAACTTGCGACAAATAACAACATGATCTTTGTTTGCACAATGAAGAAGACATCGGTCAACTATAGGGTGGTACTAACTCTTTTACCTTGTTTTTACCCCTTGTGCCATTTCAAAATTTATAACAGCGATTTATGCATATATTCAGTACTTTTCAAAGCAGTTCACTGATGATTACCTCTCAAACCACCTACATGGTCAAGAGGCGAGGAAGGTATTCATTCAACACCCACGGTACAATATTGAAGTCTTCCTGAAGAGGACGAAGGTTGGGCGGGCAATTATCCATAGCCACTAGCCTAAAGTTGCAAGGACATTCAAAATCACTGAAGGCTCAATATTCACCTTCCGCTTCTGCAGTTTCCCAGATGAGATTCATCTGTCTATTTACCGTGTATGACGCTACTTTCCAAAGGTTTTCGATGTTGCATGCGAAACTTGCTGCTATTGTGTAATGGTGTAGCTAGCTATATCCCTCTTTGGTGTAAATGAGTGCTGAAGCTATCAGATGTAATTCGATAATGAAATCCTGGTTGCCGTTATATAGAGAAGCGCCCAATCACCTACTTTAGTGAGAAACTTTCCAGAGCACAACTTAATTATCCAATTTATAACAAAGAGTTATATGCTTTAGTGAGAGTCTTGCATGTGTGGGAGCACTATCTTCGTCCTCGTGAATTTGTCATCCATATGGATCATGAGACGCTTACATAACTTAAAGGTCAAATGAAATGGAATAAGCGACATGCCAAATGGATTGAGTTCTTTGAGTCATTTCCTTATGTGATCAAGTACATCAAAGGTAAGGAAAATGTTGTGGCAGACGCTCTTTCCCGCAAATGCATGCTTATAACTCAACTTGAATTCAATGTCATAGGATTTGAGCACATCAAATACTTTGATGCGCATGATGTTTCATTTGCCATTCCTTACACAAAATGTCTAATGCATAACACTTGGGACCGATATTATATCTAGGATCATCATTTAATGCGAGCTAACAAGATTTGTATACCCGAGTCTTCTCTTTGTTTGTTGCTTTTACAAGAGGGTCACAATGAGGACTTATGGGACAGTTTGGACACGACAAGCCATTCGCTATGCTCTCCAAGAACTACTTTTGGTCTAAGATGTTTCACGACATATCTAGCTACACCAACCGGTGCTATACATATCGTAAAGCTAAGTGTAAAGCCCAATCCCATGGTCTCTATATACCGCTTCGTATTCCGTATCACCCATGGGAAGATATTAGTATGGACTTTGTGCTTGGTTTGCCTAGAGATCAAAATGGAAAAGATTCGAGATTTGTTGTTTTGGACCGCTTCTTTAAGATGGCACACTATATTCCATGCAACAAGATAGACGATGCTTCACATGTTTGTCGGTGCAACAAACATGAGGGTTTGCCGCCTTGACTTATGCAGAGGCATGCTGCAAATTATTGTGTCAAGTGCCGAGTCTCATATACAACTAAGCCAGCGAAACCGCTCTTCGTGAGGTCAAGGAGAGCATTAAGAAGACCAAGTGTTGGAACAAGACACAAATATCATAATAGGAGCAACCAACTCCAGCAGGAATGAACCGGCAAGTCAAGCCCCGGCAAGCCTTTCGGGCATGGGTTTCCCGCCAACACCAGCGCTATCCCTCCCCGACCAGCTGGCCGCTGATTAGTGAGGTGTCGAGCCCGTAGGTGCTTAGGTGGGAATAACCCATGCATGTCGGCTTACTGGAGGAGTAAATCGCCCTTGTTGACACCCTTCTTGATGGCGTGTCATGCTAATAGGAGGTAGCTGGATAAGCGGCGCGACAACCTTGCCAGGCTTCAACCTCCACATGACACGTAGCAACGCATTTAATGTGTTTTGTCCTAACTGCCAGAGTTAGGTATGATAGCTCTGCATCAGTCTAAATCACCCCTGTAATGACCTTTTTGCCACTCTAGTGGCCCCTTAAGCTATAAAAGGAGGGCCAGGGCAACATGAAAAGGGGTTCGGATCTTTGCAACCAACATGTATAGGCATTCATGTAGTTGCTCTCTTCTCACCGCTTGCCGGGGGAGAGCGCTCTGTGTACTTGTGCTCAAACACCACCAATACACCCAAAGGCAGGAGTAGGGTTTTACGCCTCCGGGCGGCCCTAACCTGGGTAAAATCATGCACTCCTCATTGTGTTTGCTATTTGCATCGATCACCATCCCTCGCTGAACCAGCAAAGGGGTTCCTTGCCCCATAAATCGCCGGCTCCACGCTGACATCTTTGGCGTGCCAGGTAGGGGGATCTGCATTGGCGTGACTCAAAGCAGTGAGTAGCACGTCGACTATGTGAAGTTCTGCGTCTTCTTCATCAACCATGGCACCCAAGAAGAAGGGCTCCATGATGAGGAAACCATCCTAGTCTAGACTCCCACCGCAGTCGCCTGCGGATGGCGCAGGTAGCGCCACTCCGGCGGACGGTGCGGAAGCCACGGGGGGCGCGGCTGGCACAGGAGGTGATATCACTGTGCCCACCGGGATGGTAGTAGACAATAGGCGTGCCAGAGGCGGTCAGCTCCCACGACCCTCCGGCGACGACCATGACAATGGTGCGGGTTGTGTAACTCCCGCTTCCCCCATGCCAGGGCGAGGGAAACCACCGGTCCGACGCCACCCAGTCTGGTGCAAGCCGAGATCCTCCCGCTGCACCAACCCCAGTGGCTGTGGGGGGGACGACATCGAGACATGTACCACGCCCGTCGCAAGATGGAGGCGACAAGACACCGAGTAGTGTTGTTGTGCCTCCACAATAACGCTTGCATGGCAAGGGGCCAGTTGATCAAGTTCAAGATCTCCAGGCACCACTCCCATCGCGCCAACCCACTGATGCCCTCACGATTTGACAATGCGACTGCAACGCTGCACCTGCTGGCTCTGCCAGGAGTCGAGCAACGTCGCGCACCTCACACTCCAACATGCCCCAAACAGCGACGAAGGCGATGGCGTGGGCACAGATGCTGTTGGATTTCCCCCCAGTGGCTGGCAAGATGGACAAGTGGAGGGCTACCATTCAGAGTTTGATTGAGTTTGCCGATGCGAACAAGTCCCAGTTGGCGGAGCCCTCGTGGCGTCTGCCAACTAGGCCTACACCACAAGCTGAGGGTCAAGGGGCGGGAGCTGCGCCCATTTTACAGTCCCCTCCCCGACATCAATCTCTGCGGCAAGCTCGGCCTTCGCAGCAGAACCAGCAGAGCATGCAGCCAGATGACGCGTCCATGGCTTCCTCAGATCCGCAGACGCAGCGGGATCAGAGGCAAGTGTTGTTGGAAAGAGAAGCAGAGGAAGCTCGTACTACTATCTAGCAGTGCCGGGAGGCACGCCGTCAATTAGACGAACGCAACGGGCTAGTCGTCGATGAGCCAGCTCCCATTGTTGGCAGGTACCTACATTACGAGGTTGGGTGCCCTGCCTTCACACGAGAGCTACGGCAAGCCTGTTGGCCCTTTGTCCGCGCATTCAAGCCTGAAGCCCCGGCAAAGTACGATGGCAATCAAAACCCAGCAGAGTTCTTGGGCATCTATACGATTACTATGCAAGCTTCCGGGGGAAGAGATGAAAATATCCTAGCCAACTATTTTTCGTTGGTACTCAAGCCCAATGCGAGATCTTGGCTGATGAACTTGCTGGAGAACTCCATTTCCTCGTGGTCAGATCTTTGCAATAAGTTGGTTGGTGATTTTACCAGACGACAGAAGGGTCCAGGGTTACCCAGCGACCTGCTAGTAATCCCTCAGAAAGAAGGAGAAAGCCTGCGCAAGTACATCCAGAGATTCAGCTATGTGCATCACAGCATACCGGATATCCACCCTGCAGCCTTAGTTGCTGCATTCCACACGAATGTGCGCAACCGCAAGATGTGGGAGAAGATGCATGTCCGCTTGCCGAAGACCGTCAATGAACTTTACACCTTGGCAGACAAATGTGCGCGCGCTGAAGAAGGAAGAAGGCTCCCCGGGGAGGAAGATGCCACTGAGGTCGATTCTGATAATGACGATGCAACCGCCCCAGGGAAGAAGAATCGGAGATGTAACAGAAAGCGTAGAGGCAAGGCAGTTATGGCTATGGAAGGGTTCGGCAACTCCAGCCCCGCCAAGAAACCCAAAATAGAGAGTACCAGCAAGGAAGCAGCTTCATGCGCTGATTGCCAGGTTGCCGCTGCGGGGGAGAAGACTGGCAAGTTTGATGGGCCGTACTGCAAGATTCATCGTACCAAGGGCCATGACCTCCAAGAGTGCCGCCAAGTCGAGCAATTGGTTGTGAAGCAGAAAGCAGAGTATGAGAAGCGGGACAAGGAGAAAGGTCAGGAAGGTACTGGTGGATCAGGCAAGAAAGGCCGCAGTGGACTAGGTGGGTGTCAACATTCTGTGATCGGGGGTACCCAGACATGCATGCCTACGACCCAGCATGTGGCCCCGTCGATGGCCCGGTACGGCCCAGTTACAAGACTCTGCAAGCAAGACCCTCGTGAGGGCCCCCGGCCTCGGGATGGGAACGACGCCAAGACCTCCCGAGGGGCGGCTTCCCGAGCCTGCTTCCCAAGGAGCGGAGATCTCTATGCAGGTACCCCGCCTCACAAGCCTAGCGATGACGTGAGCCATGATGACCAAGGCCAGGCGGGCGCCAACAGGCGCAGAGGAGGACAGTTTCCTCTTTGGTGCTAAGGAGGCAAGGACCAATGTGGGTTCCCGAGGGATCCCCCAAAGGTTTCCATTCCAGTGCAACAAGACAAAGACCATGAGCTTGGCAGGATAGATGTCATCACCGAGCCCACCACTACGTATTGGCCATGAGCTTTGCAGGCGAAGACCACCTTTCGTCAGGATAAGATGTACTTCTTGTCCCCTTTCAAATTGGCTGTTGTGGAATCCCTTCCCGCCTAAGCTTTGAGGGAAGAGGACCAAGGCCTCTATAAATATAGGCTAGTCTTCACCATAGAGAGGAGGATCCTCTTCGGGCAGATCCATTCTCATCCACTGAGCCCTCGCGAGGATGCTCACCTGCTGTACTAGTTCATCCTCAACCTCCTTGTGAGGCCAATCCACCACAAAGCAGGAGTAGGGATTTACACCGCAAGGTGGCCCGAACCTGGGTAACTGTTGTGTCCCCTCTTTCCCTGCTCGCACGAACTCGACGAGTCCAAGCCATGAGGTGATGAGCTTGAGGCTGGGGCTAGGCTAGATCTTCGTACACGACCCAGAGTTCGAACCTCGTTGGGTCCGCGGAGCCCCGATTCCGACATTTGGCACGCCAGGTAGGGGCGTGTCAAAGTGCTCCCTTCCGCTTCGCTTCTCCTCGCCTCATCGCTTCCATGGGCAACGCCATTCGCCTCGCCGCTCGGACCGCTGCCCCAGGGAACCCCGCGGGTTGCCCGGCCTACAATCCTGACCTGCACTAAGTGCGATGGCCGGTCAGGTTCAGGCCGGTGCTACCCCCGCGCTACGACGGCGCAGCCGACCCCGAGGAGTTTCTCTAGCTATATGCCCAGAGTAGTCGGGTGGCGGGAGGCGACGACAAGGCCATGGCAAACTTGACCGACATTGGAACCTCATGGCAGACGACTGGACCGACGAGTTCAAGACCTGCTTGCTCCGCGGCGCCCTGCCGGAGATGGAGGAATATGCGGAGCACGTGGCTTGACAGGCCACTGCTTATTGCTTGCAGGACGATGAGCTATACCGCAGGTGCCCCAATGATGTCTCGCTGCAGTGCATATTGGAGGAGCAGGGGCACGAGCTATTGGCCGACATCCATGGTGGAGACTGCGAGCACCATTCTTTGTCACACACCCTTGTGGGAAAGGCGTTCCGCAAGGGGTTCTAATAGCCTACGGCGCTCCACGATGCCACTGAGCTGGTCCGGTCCTGCGAGGCCTGCAAGTTGCACACCAAGCAGATTCACCAGCCGGCGCAAGGGCTCCAGACCATCCAGCTCTCATGGCCGTTCGTGATCTGGGGGCTGGACATTCTAGGCCCATTCCCTCAGGCGGCCGACAGTTACCGCTACCTCTACATCGCCATCGACAAGTTCACTAAGTGGGCGGAGGTGGAGCCTGTGCGCACCATCCCCACAGGATCGGCTGTCAAGTTCATGAAGGGCCTCGTGAGCCAATTCGGTGTCCCCAACCGCATCATCACCGACAACGGCTCCCAGTTCACAAGCAATCTCTTCATGTCATATTGTGCTAACCTTGGAACGCAGACATGCTACGCTTCGGTGGAGCACCCGCGAAGCAAGGGCCAGGTCGAGCGCGCCAACGCAGAGGTCCTGAGGGGCCTCGAGACCAGAAGCTTCAAGAAGAAGCTCGAGGCCTGCGGCAGGGGCTGGATGGACGAGCTGCAGTCCGTGTTGTGGTCCGTCCGCACCACCACGACTAAGCCCACCGGTGAGACCCCGTTTTCGTCATCTATGGGGCCGAGGCGGTCCTCCCGCTCGAGATCAAGCATCATTCCCCGCGAGACTTGGCATTTGACGAGGTGCATCAGGATGTCTCGCGGGGGACTAATCTTGTGCTCGGAGAGGAGGCCCGCCACCAGGCCTCGCTCCGAGCCGCAAGGTACCAGCAGACCCTACGGCGCTACCACTGTTGTAGCGTCCACCCCCGGACTCTCAAAGTTGGAGACCTCGTCCTGAGGCGGGTCCTCTCCAGGGAGGGCCTCCATAAGCTCTCACCCATGTGAGAGGGCCCGTTCAGGGTCGCCCGCGTCTCCAGGCCTGGCACCGAGCGCCTGGAGATGGAGGACGGGGTCCCCATCTAGAATGCCTGGAACAGCCAGCACCTCCGCAAGTTTTACCCGTGACACTCTCACATAATAATGAGTGGGCCTGTACACACCCCAGAGTCTCCCGGTGCGCTGCTTCGCGGCCTCGCGAGAGCTCCCACCCATGCCCTAGTGGAAGCGCCATGCTTCGCGCTGGTGGAAACGGTTGAACAATGACTATGCCCATGCCCAAGTGGAGGCCCTGTGCTCCGTCCCGGTGGGAAGACTAGTATAGGCACCAGACACGGCCGTTTTTCATCCTATCTTGTAATCGAATTTGCAATTTCTTGGAATGAAGTTTGAAGTTTTCGCATCTTTGTTCGAAAAGGGTCGGGATTTTCTCCTTGTGGTGTTTCCTTTCTTGATCTCCTTTTTAAAGGAAATGGCGGCTGCCTATTGCTCCCTACCGCGTGTCCCGCGAGCGGGGGCTGGCACGGTGTTTACGCTTGGGATGGCCCCAACGGCGTTGAGGACCCAGGCCGCAACAGCCGCGGGTGTGCCCATACGCACACCTCGCCAAGGCTTTTGGTGCCTAAGTCCTCGCGTGACGCTCTCGGGCGAGTCAACAGGCACGTGCTGTCTTTGGCCCCTAGCCTTGGGAGCGCTTGCCCCCTAGCCTTGCTGGGCACCGTGACCCAACACACCAACGATGACTAACCCTTACTCGGGGGCTCTAGATGTAGGAGGGGCACCAAGGGAAGGTGACCTGGGAAGACATGATTACGGCCCGATGCATCAAAAAGGAATCCTTCATCAAGTGCTTTTTACATCTCCACGAGGCCCGACGCCTGGCGAAGACATCTCAGGAGGCCCCGGACCCTCGCGAGCCCCCCAGAGCCTCGCAAGCCTCCCGATCCTCCGAAGCCGTCCGGTCTGTGAAGAGGAGGCCTCCCCGACAAGCTCCTCTAGCTGCCTCGACACTCTAGCAGCATCGTTGCCGGAACAAGAAGCGTACATAGGATCAAAAGCTCGGGAGAAGCTAAGTTATCCTAATCGTGCCAGGTAGGAACTTTTCAATTAATGCCTATATAATTGAAGAACATGAGCAGGAAACACTAATATAAAGGCGCAAGCACTGCAGTTCATTACACGCCCCCGCGGGGCTCTTCATGATTCTTGGTGCAGGAAATAAAAAAACAAAAAGCTAAAAGCGGCCTCCTGAAGGCTGCAGCTCCTGAGGCGTTGGCTCCGACGCCACAGCGCCTAGTCGGAGTCCTCCTCCTCCTTGACCGGGGTGCGGCGACACGGCGGCTCATCATAGTCATTGTCACTCGAGCTCCCCCCGGAGGAGGTGCTGCTGCTGCTGGAGGTGTCGCGGCCGTCGCTGAGGGCAAGTTCACCACCGAGGATGTCGCCGCCGTGACGGCCGTCATCGCCGGAGCGGCGGTTGCCGCCGCTGCTGTCGCCCTTCGGGCAGCACCCCAATCACCCGCCGTCTTCCCCGAAGATCTTGACGAAGAGCGTCGTCGCCCCATCATACATGAAGTGGAGGTTGTGCCTCCCCTTCAAGCCTCGTGCACGAGTGAGCGTCTGCCACCCGTGGGTCAGGTAGACGTAGTCTGAGGGGGTGGCCTCAACCTCTGCCCATGAAGACCGATTGCAACAGCCGTCAGGCTACATCCACAGCCCGATGGGTCCTCCGGCCAGCAATTCCTCGGCAAAGGAGTGCGGAAGTCGGATCCAGGTGCCCGGCGGCCTCTCCATCCAGACCATGAACTCGCGGGCCATGTCGTCCGAGTGGGCCGGCGGGAGAAGTGGCTGGGTGGCTGCCGCACGCCTCCCCCCTCGGCCTTTGCGTTGGCGGCTTCCACGGCCACCCCCACGGGAAGGATTCTTCCCGTGACAGCCGGACCCGATGCGGACCCCCAGCGGTTCGTGTTCGTGCCCCAAGGGAACCGCCGCGGGCATCGCAGTAGACTTGTGAGGGCGGCCGTGCCCCCTCTTCGGCGGAAGCACCTCTGGCCCCTCCCTGGGTGCCTTCCCCTTCTCCTGGCCGTGAACCTCCTCACTGGTGCCATGGTTGCTTCGGCAAGATGGTTGCTGTGGCGAGGATTTGAGGAGAACGGGCGAGAAGACAAAGCTGGGATGGGGCTCTGCCCCCTTCGCCTTCTTATAGGCAGTTGGAGGAGGCCAACCGGCGCCCCTCCACCTTCATGCAATGATGGCCCCGTGGTACGCACCAGGCTTTTGTCTGTCTAGGCAGTTGCCGAGGCGACATGGGGAAGTGGAGGCATCCACGTCCCGTCGTGCGACACGCGTCAAGCCTGGCCCACATGCCAGTGGGGCCTGAGTCGCTTCGCCCTTCACTCTTTGCCTTCGTGTTGAAGCCAGGCCGAGCGCGCACTGGGCTCGGGGGCTACTGTCGGCATTCTGGGATCGGGGGTACCCAGACTTGCCTGCCTACGGCCCGGCGCGTGGCCCCGTCAACGGCCCAGTACGTCCCAGTTACAAGACTCTGCGAGCAAGACCCTTGCGAGGGCCCCCCGGCCTCGCGAGGGGAACGACTACAGCAGCCCGAAGCCTGCTTATGCAGGTACCCTGCCTCACGAGGCTTGCGATGACGTGAGCCATGATGACTAAGGCCAGGCGGGCGCCAGCTGGCGCAGAGGAGGACAGTTTCATCTTTGGTGCTAGGGAGGCAAGGACAAGCGCGGGTTCCCGAGGGATTCCGCAAAGTTTTCCATTCTGGTGCAACAAGACCAGGACCATGAGCTCGGCAGGACGGATGTCATCACCGAGCCCACCACTGCATCATGGCCAGAAGCTTTGCAGGTGAAGACCACCTTTCATCAGGATAAGATCTACTTCTTGTCCCCTTTCAAATTGGCCGTTGTGGAATCCCTTCCCGCCTAAGCTATGAGGGAAGAGGACCAAGGCATCTATAAATATAGGCTAGTCTCCACCGTAGAGAGGAGGATCCTCTTTCGGCAGATCCATTCTCACCCACTGAGCCCTCGCGAGGCTGCTCACCCACTGTACTAGTTCATCCTCAACCTCCTCGTGAGGCCAATCCACCACAAAGCAAGAGTAGGGTTTTACACCGCAAGGTGGCCCAAACCTGGGTAAACTACTGTGTTCCCTCTTTCCCCGCCATGACGAGGCCAAGCCATGAGGTGATGAGCTTGATGCTGCGGCTAGGCTAGATCTTCGTACACGCCCCAGAGTTCGAACGTGTTGGGTCCGCGGAGCCCCGATTCCGACAGTGGGCACCGTGGCCACGTTGGTCAGAAGAAAGAAACGCTCGCCAGGGGCAGAGAAAAGAAAGAAGAAGACGAAGAAAGTAAGGATGAGGATGATGAGTCTAGTGAGCAAGAATTCCAGAAGGCAACGGAAGCCATGTGCATTGACGGAGGTGCGTCTTTGGACTTCTCCCACTGCCAGCTCAAGTAGTGGGCAAGGGAACTCATTGCGGCGGAACCGACAGCAGATGCATGAAAGCCCTTCAAGTAGTCCTACATGCATATCGTTTTTGATACCGAGGACCACCTTGATCACATGACATCGGTCGGGTGTTCGCCGTTGTTGGTCTCACCAACAATACGGAACCTCAATGTCATGAAAATGTTAGTTGACGGTGGGGCTGGCTCGAAATTGATCTCCCTAAGGTGATCGAGAGGCTGCAGATACCTGAGGAAGAGCTTAATAAAACGGGGACATTCCAAGGAATTAATCCAGGAAGGAGCCTGCCAAAGCGAAAGATTACGCTGCTGGTGACCTTTGGCGGGGACCTAAACTACCGAACTGAGAAGATAATGTTTGATGTGGTTAGGATCCCCTTGCCGTTCAATGGAATCCTTGGCCGCCCTGCATTGGCCAAGTTTATGGCGGCGTCCCACTATGCCTATAATTCATTAAAGATGCCAGGGCTCATGGGTGTCATCTCCATTAACTCAGATCAAAAATATTCAATCACCTGTATGGACAAGTTCTATAGAGACGCAGTCGCAGTAGAAACTGGTAAAACAACAGCTCCCGCCAAGGAGAAAAGTTGCAAAAAGCCCGGCAGGACATCCAGTGAGGCTTCCGGGAAGTGCACCTCTTCGGAGTGCTGCGTGCCCGTCGAGCACTTA
Source organism: Thinopyrum elongatum (assembly GCA_011799875.1). Taxonomy (NCBI): domain Eukaryota; kingdom Viridiplantae; phylum Streptophyta; class Magnoliopsida; order Poales; family Poaceae; genus Thinopyrum; species Thinopyrum elongatum. The sequence goes on from CM022300.1 coordinate 345,274,469, forward strand.
CCGGAAAGCTCTACCAGAAGAGATCCATGGCCACTCCACCTGCGACCAAGAAAGTGCTAGCAAGAGAGGATGGTACCGATGGTACTTTCACCATCAGTGTCACCCTAGACAGCAAATAGGAAAGCGCGCTCATTACCTTCTTGCGGGCAAATATAGATGTGCTTGCATGGCAACCATCTGACATCCCCGGTGTTCCCAGGGAGGTAATTGAGCACCACCTTGCTATCTATCCTCATGCTCGGCCATCAAGCAAAAGGTTAGGAAGCAAGCTTTGGAACGGCAACAATTTATAGCAGAAGAAATCAAGAAACTCGAGGTAGTTGGCCTAGTTAGAGGAGTGCTACATCCAACCTGGTTGGCGAATCTGGTCGTCGTGCGCAAGGCAAATGGTAAATGGAGACTTTGTATTGGTTACACTGATCTCAACAAGGCACGCCCAAAGGATCCTTTCCCCTTGGCGCGCATCGACCAGATTATGGACTCCACTGCCGGGTGTGATCTGCTCTCGTTTCTTGACGCCTACTCTGGATATCACCAGATATTCATGTCCAAGGAAGATGAAGAGAAAACCGCATTCATTACTCCATGTGGCACGTACTGCTTCGTACGGATGCCCTTCGGACTAAAGAGTGCGAGTTCAACATTCGCAAGAACAGTTCAAATCGGTTTTGAGCCATAGTTGCATAGAAACATAGAAGCCTACATGGATGATATCGTAGTTAAGACAAAACACAAGTCCACTTTGATCCAAGATTTGGAGGAAACATTCGCCAACTCACGAAAGATCAACATGAAGCTCAACCCCGAGAAGTGTGTGTTTGGTGTCCCCTCCCGAAAGCTCCTTGGATTCTTTATATCACAGCATGCGATCGAGGCGAACCCGACAAGATTAAAGCCATTGAGCAGATCCAAGTACCCAAGACCGTCAAGGATGTGAGGCGTCTTGCCGGTTGTGTTGTAGCTTTGAGCAGGTTCATTTCAAGGTCTGCTGAGCGTGCCCTGCCATTTTCCAAGATTTTGAAAAAGATAGGTCCGGTAAAATGGACTCCAGAAGCGGAGGCCGCGTTGCAAGACCTGAAAAGATACACGTCCTCTGCGCCAATTCTAGTCGCGCCTAAACCACAAGAACCGTTGTTGCTATATTTAGCAACAACAAATCAAGTGGTCAGTGTTGCGCTAGTTGCACAGAGAGAAGCTGATGATGAGGAAGCAACCATGGTAGGGCCCTTGTCGACGAAGCAGCAGTTTCCCCGGCAAGGCCAGATGCCAGGAAAGAGAAAATAGTACAAAGAGAAACATTTGAGGAACAAGCTACTTCAAAGAAGAAAGTGGTGAAACTGCCAGTCTACTTTGTTAGTACCCTTCTGCAGGGGGCTAGATCAAGGTATTCGGGTGTGCAGAAATTGCTCTTCGGCCTACTCATGGCCTCGAGGAAGCTGCGCCACTACTTTCTAGCACATGAGATTACAGTGCTCACCCGCTTTCCGTTGCAACGCATTCTAAGGAATCCAGAGGCAACCGGCAGGATAGTGGAATGGGCATTGGAGTTGTTAAGCTTTGCACTCAAATTTGAGAGCACATCAACCATCCAGAGCAGAGCACTAGCTGAATTCATTGTGGATTGGACGCCAACACCAAATGATGAAGTCCAGGAGTGAGCACTTCCTGGGAAGGAAGCTGAGAAGAACTGGATCATGTACTTTCATGGTGCTTTCTCGCTGCAAGGCGCTAGTGCTGGAGTGCTGCTTATCGCATCCACCGAAGAGCATCTCAAGTACGTGGTTCAAATGCATTTCCCTCGGGAGGAGGCTACCAACAATACTGCTGAGTATGAGGGACTGCTTGCCGGCCACAGAATTGCGGTAGAGATGGGAATCAAGAAGCTGATCGTCCGAGGGGATTCACAGCTTATAGTGATGCAAGTGAGCAAGGACTACAAGTGCCCGTTGATGGAAGCATACGTGAATGAAATGAGAAAATTGGAAGAACACTTTAATGGCCTACAAAAAGAGCATGTCCCTCATGCGGAAAACAAAGTTGCTGATCAGCTGTCAAAGTGTACTGCCCAAAAGCTACCTATGGAACCAGGTACTTTTGTGCTCCACTTGACTCGACCCACAGTTATCCCGTCAATGAGAGCCAAGAAGCCGAGGAAGATAAGTACCGGCAACTTATTTCCGACAGAGCTCCCAGAAGCCACCGGTAATGCAGCTGCTGGGAACATCGATATGGCTTTCGGTGAGCAGCGGTCTCGCACAGAACTCCAGATTCTCGCCGATGAGACCAGCGCTCCCGTAGCCGAAGAGATGCCTTTAGTCCTTGTCGTCGAGCCCCAGGCTTCGATATGGGCACAACAGATAGTCAGTCAAGTATGTACCAGCTTGTCGATAACATCTTGTGTAGAAAGCGACCCAACGGAGTGAAATTGAAGTGCATAACCCGGGAAGATGGACATAAGTTGTTGGTAGAAGTACATTGGGGTGTATGTGGATCCCACATAGGAGCAAGAATCCTTGTCGGGAAGGCTTTCTAGCAAGGTATTTATTGGTCCACTGCCCTCCAGGATAGAACTGAGCTAGTAACAAGAGGTGAAGCATGCCAGTTCCATTCAAAGAGCATACATCAACAAGCGCAAGCTCTCCAGACAATTCCTCTATCCTGGCTCTTTTCGGTCTAGGGGCTCGGCATTTTGCGCCCCATCCCCCGTGCTACCGGGGGCTTTGAGTTCTTGTACGTCGCCATCGACAAATTCATAAAGTGGCCTGAAGTGGAGCCAGTGAGAAAGGTAACAACACAGTCAGCCATCAAGTTCTTCAAAGGATTGGTTTGCCGGTTCGGGGTCCCAAACAGGGTCATCACTAACAATGGCACACAATTCACGAGCCTCGCTTTCATGCATTATACTCAGAGCCTTGGGAGCAATGTATGCTTTTCATCCATAGCGGACCCAAGGAGCAATGGGTAAGAAGAAAGAACAAATGCTGAAGTATTGCGTAGGCACAAGACAAGAACTTTTGACAGGCTGCATAAGTGCAGGAGGCGTTGGATTGACGAGTTGCCAGTGGTTCTTTGGTCACTCAGGACGACACCAAATCGAGCGACTGGACAGACACCCTTCTCCCTAGTCTATGGTGCAGAAGCGGTGCTCCCCACGGAACTCATATACGTGTCACCTCGAGTACTTGCCTACGATGAAGCAGCGCAAGAGCAGCTACGGCATGACGATGTCATGCCCCTCAAGGAAGATCGTCTCCTGGCTGTTGTGCATGCTGCACGCTATCAGCAAGCTTTGCGCAACTATCATAGCCGCAAGGTTCATGCCCGGAGCCTTGAGGACGGCGTCCTTGTCCTTCAGGGCGTTCAGTCCGCCAAGGGTACAAACAAGTTGACGCCGAAGAGGTAAGGCCCTTATCGGGTAGTACGAATCACCAGACCTAGCACAGTCTGTCTGCAGACCGAAGATGGCATTCGTCTCTAAAACTCATGGAATATTGAGCATCTTCACAAGTTCTTCCTATAAGGCGCGGTTGCAGGGCCTCGTCCCAGCAACCTGTTTTGTACAAGCATGGTCTCCAAGACTTGTAACCCTTTGTAGAATGCCAGGCGCAGACCTAGTGCATAGCTGAATAAAACCAAGTGTTTTTTAAAACTTGCATGCATGTTTTCTTACTTGCTTAAGAATTATTTTGACATGATTACAATGGTTTTAGATAGAATGACTAACATGCTGTTGAAAGCTTCGTGCTACCTTCTCTCTCTTTTTTTCTGATAAAAGCAGAAGGTTCCCTCGCGAGCAACTTTCCCAAGGGAATATGGAGATGGAGACGGACTCATTTGGTCCTACGACAGCTCTTCATAATCTAACTGATAAGAAGTACAACAAAGAGAGATAATTTTGTTTCATTTAAAAATTTCCCATCATTCCATGTTACGCCTATGTATGAGGAACTTGCACGCGAGGAAACCTTGCCGCGTCCATCATTCGCGCTCCTATCCTTGCTTCGAGTCCACTCGACAGGCTCAGTTGCTGCTGCGTTTGGAAAATACCAGTAAGGAACCGGCCTTTGTTCGTGCTCCTAACTCATTTCGAGTCTAGCTACTCGACGAAGATTAGTAGTAGCTGCGTTGGAGGCCGGAAAGAGACTTGTCGAAAAACCTCGCTTGCAAAAGAGCATCGAGGGTGGGACCTTCAAAACGGCGAAGGCATGAACAAGTTTTCGGTAGGTTTCTCTTTTAATTGCATGAAACAAACAAGTACAAATCATACACGTGCTACACATGGATGAGGAAATACTTAAATCTGATTCAAACATGGCAAATGCCTACATTTTTTTACTAAAAAAGAAAAATGCTCCTTAATGCCTTTATTGTCCCTCTCTGTGACACCCCGAAACCGATCCTCTAGTTGCCTTCATTTAATTTTGTGGATGTCGTGTGTTTCAATTGTTTGTTGCCAGGATCTTAATGAGTGCCATTGTCATATTTGCTTCTTGCATCATGTTCATCATTGGTTATATTGCATCACGCCATCCTTGTTGTTGCCATGGTCATCTCATATTGTTATGCTTTATAATTTGTTATGCCTCGTGTCATTTTATTGCATTTTATTATGATCATCATGTGGGTCGGAGGGCGTCAAGCTCATCTCCGACATGTCCATCTTCTTCCCCGACGTCGACTACGTCCGTTCAGATGCTTTCCCCACACTAGGTCGCCTCTACTATGTTGCCATCTTCTTCCCCTGCTTCCTCTTTTTCACGGAGCCGAGCACCACCTCGATCAGCATGAAGAATGGAACCCACATGATGATCATGATAAAATGCAATAAAATGACACAAGGCATAACAAATCATAAAGCATAACAAAGTGAGATGACCATGGAACAACAAGGATGGCGTGATGCAATATAACCGATGATGAACATGATGCAAGAAGCAAATATGACAATGGCACTCATCAAGATCAGAGCAACAAAGAATTGAAACACACGACGTCAACGAAAATAAAAGAAGGCAACTGGAGCATCAGTTCCGGGGTGTCACACTCTCCTCCTAGGGTTTATCTCGAAGGCAAAAAGGGAAAAAGGAGCACCTAGGCGATGCCCTGGTCACCCCCGCTAGGACTAGAGGGATGCATGCCGACAAGACTGGGAGAGCGCCACCCCGGCAAGGAGGATGAAGCCAGGGCGGAGAGAGCGGCTAGGCGGAGCACCACCGGGCAGGGAAGACGAAGCCGGAGTCCACGAGCCTGCCGGGGTCCAGCTGGAGGTGGCGGTGGCATCTAGAAGAAGCACCCCCGGCAAATCGCTCTGTTGGGGGCCATCTGTAGATGATGGTGCCGCCAGCGCCCAGCTGGTGATGATGGTGCTGCTGGTGTTCAGCTGGAGTTGGAGTCATCGTCTTTGGATCTGATGATCGGATGCCCGCCATCGCCATCTTCGCCATCGGTGTCCTCCTCACGCTGTAGCTCGAGGAGGAGCCTTCATCATCGCTCGAGCTTTCTACGCAGCACCCAAGGCGAGCGCCCGAAGGCCCGAAAACCTTGCCGGAGAGCATCTCAGACTCCACCAACTTGAAGCGAAGGACATGCCCCTCCGCAAGATAGTGGGCGCAGGCAAAGGTTTTCAACACATGCCTAAGGAGCATGACGCGGGGCGCGGGGAACTCAACGTTCACCCACACTGTGCCATTGCAGCAGCCGCTCATGCGTAGCTGCAGCCCAAGCGGCTGGTCGACCTCCATCACCCTGGTGAAAGGACAGGGAAGCCGCACGCGTCTACGGGGAGGACTGCCCAGCTTGACGATGAAATCATGTGTCGTGTCCCCCGTATGGCCTTCTGCCGGTGGTGGGGCTGCTGGAGGAGAAACAACGAGCGTGCCGCCCCTTTCGCCTTGACCACGGCACCGCGTCGACCCCGACCTCGCCCTGTGGCTCCACCTCGTGCACTGGAACCAGGCTCTACGGCTGCAGCCGAAGCCGAGGAATGGTGTTGAGGAGAAGTTGTCGCCGTCGTGGCCGAAGCACGAGCCCGGACTCTTCCTCTCACCATCACAGAAGATAAAAGCAAGAAACAAGAAGGAGGAGAAGGTTGATGAGCATCGATACCCTCTCACACCTCCCTTTTATAGTGGAAGCGAGGGAGGCTGGCTCTCCACTACTCTTGAACAACCGCGTCGCTCCGCCAATGCGGCTCTCTGCATCCTTGGGTGGCGTCTTGCTCCATCAACCATCCCACTACGCCAATCTGAGGCGCTGTGTCTTCTACCAAAGCTCACATCCCCAAGCCCTGATCGTCCACCGCCAACCCCGTGCAATGCATGCGGTGCGCATGGCGAAAATGGCGGTGGTGGTGGCTGAACTAAAGGTAAAATGGCAGTTACACCGACTCAAGCGCGGGCGCGCTAATGGCATCTTATGGACGTGGGTGCCCCTGGTTTTTGACGCAAACAACTCACGTCGTCTGAGCGCCAGAGATCTCAGGGTGAGACTGGGGGCTGGCCCGGATATAGATGAATGAAGAAGCAAAGAAGATTTCAAAGACGCGGCATCGCTCCCGGCAAGATCGATGAATACGCCTGTGCATTTGTTGGGCCTACCCCAACGACTCCCAATGACACGTATGGACCAGTCCTGAGGGCTCCTGTCGATGCAACAAACATGAGTGTTTGCCGCCCTGACTTATGCACAGGTGCACTGCAAATTCTTGTGTCAAGTGTCAAGTCTCGTATATAACTAAGCCAGACAAACCGCTCTTTGTGAGATCAAGGAGAGCATTAAGAAGACCAAGCATTGGAACAAGATACAAATTTCATAATTGGAGCAACCAACTCCAGCAGGAACGAGCTGGCAAGTCATGCTCGGCAGGCCTTTTGGGCATGGGTTTCCCGCCAACAACAGCGCTCTGCCTCCCTAACTAGCTGGTCGCTGATTAGTAAGGTGTCAAGCCCGCAGGTGCTTAGGTGGGCATACCCCGTGCGTGTCAGCTTATTGGCGGGGAAAATCGCCTTTATTGACACCCATCTTGATGGCGTGTCATGCTAATAGGAGGTAGCTGGATAAGTGGTGCGGCAACCTTGCCAGGCTTCAACCTCCACATGACACCTAGCAGCGCATTTAATGCATTTTGTCCTCACTACCAGAGTTAGGTATGATAGCTCTACATTAGCCTAAATCACCCCTGTAATGACCTTTTTGCCACTGTGGTGACCCCTTAAGCTATAAAAGGAGGGCCAGGGAAACATGAGAAGGGGTTCGAATCTTTGCAACCCTCATGCATAGGCATTCAAGTAGCTGCTCTCTTCTCACCGCTTGGCGGGGGAGAGCGCTCTGTGTACTTGTGCTCAAAGACCACCAATACACCCAAAGGCAGGAGTAGGGTTTTAAGCCTCCGGGCGGCACCAACCTGGGTAAAATCATGCACTCCTCATTGTGTTTTCTCTTTGCGTCGATTGCCACGCGTCGCCAAACCTGCAAAGGGGCTCCTTGCCCATAGCTCGCCGGTCCACACCGACAATGTTGCTAATCTCTTTTGCAGGGAAATATTGCGTCTACATGGAGTGCCCAAGACTGTTGTGTTGGACCGCGACGTCAAGGTCCTAAGCTAGCTTTGGAGGACCATATGTGCCAAGATCGGAATCAAGCGACTCTTCTCTTCATCATACCATCCGTAAACCGACGGCCAAACGAAGGTCACCAACCGGATGCTATATATACTTCTTTGAGTCTTGATCAAGAAGAACATCAAGGAGTGGGAGGAATGCTTGCCCATCATGGAGTATGCCTACAATCGAGCAAGACACTCTACTACTGGCAAGTCCCCCTTCGAGGTCGTCTACGGATTCAATCCATTGTCCCCATTGGACATTCTACCATTACCTCTACAAGAGCGCATCACACATGGATGCGAGTGCACGAGTGAGCTATCTCAAGAAGGTGCATGAAGATACAAGGGAAACAATCGAGCGCCAAGTACAACGACTCGCGACCAAGCTCAACATACACAAGCAACCCATGATATTCAACATTGGAGATCTTGTGTGGTTACACCTTCACAAGGAACACTTCCCCAACGAACGCAAGTCCAAGCTACTACCACGCGCAGACGGACCCTTCAAGGTGCTTGCACACTACAACAAAAACGCCTACAAGATCGACATTCCACACGATAAGTACAACGTGAGCGACATCTTCAACATGAAGGATCTATCTCCCTTCCATGGTGATGAGGTTTTCGATCTTAGGTCAGATCTTTCCCAAGGGGGGGAGATAATGCGGAGCATCCTACGATCATCCCCATGTACCAACCTCTGTCTCCCCAAGTGCCAAGTGGACTAGTGACAATAGTACGTGCAAGAGCTCTCGAGAACAAGGTGACATCTCTCCTTAGTGACATCCCGTATGACCCATGTAAGACATGGCTACTACCTCAATCCAGACTTCTATGTGTTCTTAGGTACCAAGAAGACTCTCTCGGAGATGCTCATGATGATGGAAGAGTCAACAACTGCAAGTATAGCCACACGTAAGAAGTAGGAACATTGAGATGCTATACGACCCAGACATCCAGCCCCTAGCCCGGACATCCGGTCCCAGGAGAGTTCAACCACAACAGCAGCCCAGACACCGAACACCTGCAGGTATCGGACATCCGGCCTGACACCCAGAAATCTGGCACCTCCTAACCAGAGAGTAGTTGGAATCGGCTGAAGCCGGCCCAAACATCCGGCCCGACGTGAAGGCCCGGATATCCGCCCTCCATCCCGGACATCCGGCCCTGTCTACGCACAGTGTAACGGGCCTCCGGCCCATGTATCCCTCCAACTCGCCCCAACTTGTACTAGCACTATATATAGACCTCTCTCTCCTCCATCTAGGGTTAGCAAAGGATTAGCTCATTGAGATAGAGCTTTGCGCATCCACTTACCCCTACTCCCATGGAGTTCAAGACATCCATGTGAGAAGATCCCCCAAGTGGATTCAAGACCCCTTCATGGGAAGATCCTCCTAGGATTCTAGACCTCTTTCCTCATAGATCGGGATGAACTAGCTACCGTTTGTATCCTCCCTTGTTGACTTTGCATCGTGTATCTCTCCGTGTGTAAGTGGATTTAGCACATGTATGATTATGTCTTGTCTATTTGAGTGATTTCCCTCTTATGTTCTTCGTGTTCTTCCCTGTTTCCCCTCAAATCGTGAAAGATCGACACCATTAGGGTTCCACCCTACATCATTTGTACTTAGCATTCATACGCTCAGTGTTTTCCTTAGTTAACTCATGCATTTTTAAGTTCAATTCAGCACGTTGTTTATCATCAAAATTAACGTTCTCCGAAGATGGAAGAGCCAACAAATCAATGGGTGCACGAGGTAGGAAACCATACACAATTTCAAAAGGGCACATCTTAGTACTAGAATGCAATGATTGATTATAACAAAACTCAATGTGAGGCAAGCATTCTTCCCACATTTTAAGGTTATTCTTCAAAACAACCCTAAGCATAGTAGACAAAGTTCTATTGACTACTTCAGTTTGTCCATCAGTTTGGGGGTGACATGTAGTACTGAAAAGTAATTCCGTCCCCAACTTAGCCCATAAACTACTCCAAAAGTGGCTAAGAAATTTAGTATCATGATCTAAAACAATAGTATTTGGCTCACCATGCAAGCGAATAATTTCACGAAAGAACAAATCAGCAACATTAGCAGCATCATCCCTTTTATGACATGGTATAAAGTGTGCCATTTTCAAAAATATATCCACGACAACAAATATGCTATCCCTCCCCTTCTTTATTCGATGTAAACCTAAAACAAAGTCCATAGATATATCCTCCCAAGGAAAACTAGGGACATGCAAAGGTATATATAAACCTTGAGGATTGAGTCGTGACTTAGCTTTTTGACATGTAGTGCAGCGAGCAACAAAATGCTCAACATCTTGTCTCATTTTTGGCAAAAATAAATGTGTAGGAAGTACATTCTCCGCCTTCTACATGCGAAAGTGTCCCATTGATCCTCCTCCATGCACCTCTGACGACAACAAAAGACGAACGGAGCTAGCTAGAATGCATAGCTTGTTAGCACGGAATACAAATCCATCATTAATGACGAACTTGTTCCATGTTCTTCCTTCTTTACAATTCTGCATTACATCTTTAAATTCAGCATCCTGCACATATTGATCTTTGATGGTCTCCAAACCAAATATTTTAAAGTCAAGTTTCAAAAGCATAGTATAGCGATGAGACAATGCATCAGCAGTAACATTTTCTTTACCCTTCTTGTGTTTAATGACACAAGGGAAAGTCTCAATGAATTCAACCCATTTAGCATCTCTATGGTTCAGTTTTTCTTGACTTTTAATGTGTTTCAATGATTCATGATCAGAATGTATAACAAATTCTTTTGGCCATAAATAATGTTGCTATGTTTCTAAAGTTTGAACAAGAGCATATAATTCTTTATAATAAGTAGAATAGTTCAGACTAGGAGCACTCAATTTTTCAGAAAAGTATACAACATATTTACCATCTTGTAATAACGCACCTCCTAATCCAATTCCACTAGCATCACATTCAAGCTTAGAAGTCTTATTAAAATCAGGAAGTTGGAGTAAAGGAGCACGTGTCAACTTATCTCTCAATACCGTGAAGGCTTCTTTCTGTGCGGTACCCCAAACAAAAGGCACATCCTTCTTTGTAAGCTCATTGAGAGGTGCAGCAGGGGTGGTGAAATCTCTCACAAAATGCATATAGAAACCAGCAAGGCCAAGAAAACTCCTCACTTGTGTGACCGTTTTGTGCTACGGCCAACTCTCAATAGCTTCAATCTTGGCTTTATCAAGTTCAATTCCCTGCGGAGTAACAATATAGCCAAGAAAAGATACTCAATCGGTGCAAAAGGTGCACTTACCAAGGCTACCAAATAAACGTGCATCACGTAGAGCAATAAAAACAGCACGCAAATGTTCCAAGTGTTCTTCCAAAGATCTGCATGAATCAGTATATCATCAAAATAGACTACCACAAATCATCCAATGGAAGCACGTAAAACTTTGTTCATTAATCTCATGAAAGTGCTAGGTGCATTAGTTAACCCAAAAGGCATGACTAACCACTCATATAATCCAAACTTAGTTTTAAATGTTGTTTTCTATTCATCACCCAATTTCATACGAATTAGATGGTATCCACTACGCAAATCAACTTTGGAGAAAATTTTAGAACCACTTAATTCATCAAGCATATCATCTAGCCTAGGAATAGGATGACGATAACGAGTAGTAATATTATTAATACCTCTACAATCAACACACATACGTGACGTACCATCCTTTTTTGGAAATTGAATAATAGGAACAACACAAGGACTAAGGGATTCGCGTATATAAGCTTTATCAAGCAGCTCCTGTACTTGTCGCATAATCTCCTTCATTTCCTCTGGATTGATACGGTATGGTGCACGGTTGGGTAGCGATGCACTAGGAATTAAGTCAATCTGATGCTCAATACCTCGAATAGGTGGTAATCCCGGTGACACGTCTTGTGGAAAGACATTACCGAACTCCTGCAAAATGTTAGTGACAGCAAGAGGCAAAGAGGGAGGCACGTCGTCAAATGAAAATAATGCCTCTTTGCACACTAATTCATAGCAAATAGATTTCCTGAAATCTATATCATCAATATCAGATTTGATGGAAAGTAAACATCCACTTTTCAATTTAATTTGAGAGGCAACACTAGATGATGGTTTGTTATTAGGCTTAAGTTGTTGCTCAAAGTCTTTTGCTACAATCTGATTTTCACTCTTGTTTTTCTCCTGTTTTGCTTGTCTAGCTCTAGTAAGATCATCTTTCAAAATGTGTCCATGAGTCATAGGAAGCAAAGTAATATGTTTGTCCTTATGAACAAGAGTATCCTGATTGTTTCTACCATGGTGTACAGAATTTTTATTGAATTGACATCACGTACATAGTAATACGGAAAATGGTTGCATGGGTACCACATTAAAATCAACATAATCAACATACGTAGCTGTCGGTGCAACAAACCCTGGGTCTGTTGCCCTGACTGTGCACAGGCACGAGAACAACATTACAACACCAAGGCCATGTCGAGATTCAAGAGACCAAGATCTTCGAAGAACCAGCATGTCGATTAAGAAGGCCAAGACCAAGACAGAGAAGTGAGACACCACCAGGAGAAAAGCCTCCCTTGCCAGGCAGGCGAACCTGGCAAGGACAAGGGCTCCCCTAGAAGAAAGAATTCAAGACGTCCCGGCAGGGCCTGCCGGGACTCACGAGGGCAAAGACACCTCACCAAGCCATCTCACCACGACCCACGTCGTTGATCAATGTGGTGTCAAGCCGCAAAGTGACTAAGTGGCAGCCATTCGCCACATGGCGGCCTCTTTCTACAGGAAATACCTACAGATGACACCCGTCCTGCGACGTGTCAAGCAAGCAGGCATGGAGCTGGCAAGATGAGCCCAGCAAGGCTTGCCGGGTAAGCAACGATGTAACATTGAGCGGTGCACTTAATGCACTCTGTCAGCCTGCAGAATTAGGTACGATAGCACTGTTTGCTATCTTATCACTGCATAATGATTGTTTTGCCACTGTGGTGACACCTTAACGTATAAAAGGAGGCCCATGGCAACCGTAGCAAGGGTGGGAATGTTGAACACCCCCACGCTCGTACGCGCGTAGTCACTGCCTTCCCAGGGCGAGCCTGCCGGGCAAGTGTACTACGCTCCACCACCACTTTTCCACCATCAATCCACCAAAGTAGGAGTAGGGTTTTACGCCTCGCGGCTGCCCGAACCTGGGTAAAATTGCCCGTGTGATCTCTGCCGTGCTGCCCCATGTTCTTCTGCTCTTTGTGCAATGCGACATCCCCCTTGCCGAACCAGCAAGGGGCCTCTTGGCCCCATAGGTGGCCGTGGTTTCCCGTGACATCTTTGGCGTGCCAGGTAGGGGGATCGCTTGCGCGACCCTGAAAGCGTGTGCAGTGCGTCATCTTCATCACCATCTTCGTCTTCGACGGCGCCGTCAGCAATGGCGCCCAAGAAGAAGCCCGGTGCTGCTGCTCACCCATCCACCCCGAAGGCGCCGGCGCCCGTAGCCACCAATGTTGCGGGGGCCGCGGAGGCGCACGAGAGTGTGGACGCCGCTGGGGCTGTGGTCGGGACAGGCGGCACCGTCACCACTTCCCTTGCGGTCAAAGAAGGAGCAGGAGACACCAGAGGAGAGCAACATCAGCAACACAATGATGGCCACGCTCCGCGAGGTACGGGTGAAGGGGCTACTCGGTCCGGGGCGAATTGCCACCCTCCGGCCGCCCCCACCACAGGGGCGGCCGCAGCGCGTGCACCTCCCATGGGACGATTCGACCAGGCTGCTACGCCTAGTGGAGCTGCTGACCCTCAAGCGCCATCACCACTCCACCATGCCATCCAGGTGGCCGCCCCGCAACAGCGGGAACATGATACGGTCACTACTGGCCCCGTCAGGAGTTGAGCGACGGCGCGATCTGCGTCATCATCGCCCATACCAAGTATTGCTACGGAGGCCATGTCGCGGGCTCAATTGCTGCTGAGGTTTCCGCCAGCGGCCGAGCAGATGGATGAATGGCGTGCCACCATCCAGAGCCTTCTCGGCTTCGCCAAGGCTGGGGGCTCGCAGCGAGCTGGCCCGCCATTGCCTCCCCAAGCGACGACAACGGCCCGTGCTGGTGGTCGTATGGAAGGGGCCACCCCCATGGTACAATCCCCGCCACGTCAGCTAGCACGGGCGCCGCGGAATCAAGAACCTGATGGTGTCTCGACGGCCTCTTCTAACACTCGAGCGCATCCAGGCTGGCAGCGAGCCACGGAGGACAGGCGGAGGGGAGACACGCGCGTTGTCGTTGAGCAACGCGGCGATGCACATCACCGGGCCAATGGGTGTGATGGTCCCGACGTCGACGAGCCTGCACTCGATACTGGCGGGTACCTACCTTTCGAGGTTGGGTGCCCTGCCTTTACTCAAGAGCTGCGGCAAGTCCGTTGGCCGTCCGTCCGCATGTTCAAGCCAGAGATACCCGAGAAGTACGATGGGAGGCTGAACCCGACAGAGTTTCTGAGCATCTAGACCATCGTTGTTCAAGCTGCCGGGGGAAGAGATGAGAAGGTATTCACCAATTACTTCCCTTTGGCTCTCAAGTCCAATGTGAGGTCTTGGCTGATGCACCTGCCAGAGAACTCCATTTCATCATGGGCTGATTTGTGCCATGAGTTCATTTGCGCCTTCACTAACAGCCATCAAGAACCAGGTCGGCCCAGTGATCTACAGCTTCTTCAGCAGAAAGAAGGAGAGACTCTCAGGAATTATTTGCAGAGATTTAGCAGAGTCCACAGAAACATCCCAAATATCCATCTAGCAGCTGTGATAGCCGCCTTCCAGTCCAATGTGCGCAACCGGAAGATTCATTCCAAGATGAATGTACGGTTGCCCAAGACTGTGAAGGAACTTTACACCTTGGTGGATAAGTGTGCTCGGATGGAGGAGGGAAGAAAACTGCCCGGAGAGGAGGATTGCATTAATGTTGATTCAGACGATGATGACGAGTCCACCAGTCAGAAGAAGAGCAAGAAGTGCAAGGATAAGACGGTAATGTCTGTTGAAGGGTCGGGTATCCCTAGTACCGGCAAGAAGGTTAAGGACGAAACCCCCGGCAAGGAAGCTGCCGTGTGCTCTGACTGCCGGGAGGCCGCGGCCATTGAAAAGGCCGGGAAAGGTGATGGACTGTACTGCAAGATCCATCGGACCAAGGGCTACGACCTACAAGAGTGTTATCAGGTTGAGCAGCTTATCAAGAGACAGAAAGCAGAATATGAGAAGCGTGACAAGGAAAAGGGACAGAATGTTGCTGGCGGTAAGGGTCGTGGCGGTGAAGCAAATCGCCCCGGCAGACCTCTTCGGAACAAAGGAAAACCCGCCAGGGATCGAGAGAAGGAAGCCTGCGGTGATGAGAGTGATGAAAGGGATGAAGAGGAAACCAGTGAGCAGGAGTTCCAGAAGGCCACTGACGCCCTGTGCATTGACGGGGGTGCGTCCCTACACGCCTCTCACCGCCAACTCAAGCGGTGGGCACGTGAGGTTAATGCCATGGAACCAGCACCAGGGGCCTGGGAACCACTCAAATGGTCATGCACGCCCATCATTTTTGACGAAGAGGATCATCCTGACCACACCACCACGGTAGGATGTTTCCCGTTGTTGGTCTCTCCAACAATCCGCAACCTCAAGGTCACGAAGATGTTGATGGATGGCGGGGCCGGGTTGAATCTGATTTCCCTAAAGGTTATCAGCAAGCTTCAGATAGCAAAGGATGAGTTAAAAGTCACCAGCACGTTTCAAGGAGTTAATCCCGGCAGGAGTCATCCTAAGGGAAAGATCACGTTGCCTGCGACGTTTGGGGGAGAGCTAAACTACCGGACTGAAAAGATTGTGTTTGATGTGGTTGACCTCCCCTTGCCGTACAATGGAATCCTTGGACGCCTAGCCCTGGATAAGTTCATGGCGGCATCCCACTATCCCTACAACGTCTTGAAGATGCCAGGGCCAGTTGGAGTCATTTCCGTCCCATCAGATGAGAAAGACGCAATCATTTTTGTGGACAAGATGTACCGGGACGCAGTCACGGCAGAGGCAGCGGTAGCGGCAGTTCCCGCCAAGGAGAATAGAGGGAAGAAGAAGGATAGTAAGGGCTCCGGCAAGGAATTTGGGAAGCACGCCTCTCTGGAGTGCGCTGCGCCTGTTGATGACTTGCCGGAGAGTTCCAACGGCAAGAGATCCAAGGTTGCTGCTCCACAAGTGAAGAAGGTCCCGACAGGGGTGGCTGGCGTTGATGGTACTTTCACCATCAGCGCCACCCTCGATGACAAATAGGAAAGCGTGCTCGTTGCCTTCCTGCGGGCGAATATTGATGTGTTTGCCTGGCAACCATCTGATATCCCCGGTATTCCCAGGGAGGTAATCGAGCACCACCTTGCTGTCTGCCCACATGCCCGACCTGTCAAGCAGAAAGTCTGGAAGCAGGCCTTGCAGAGGCAGCAGTTCATTACAGAGGAGATCAAGAAACTTGAGGCAGCTGGTTTAGTCAGAGGAGTGCTGCATCCAATGTGGTTAGCAAATCCAGTGGTTGTCTGGAAGACAATGGGAAATGGAGACTTTGCATAGACTTCACAGATCTCAACAAGGCTTGCCTGAAAGACCCATTTCCCTTGCCGCGCATCGACCAGATCGTGGACTCCACTTCAGGCTGTGATTTGCTCTCCTTTTTGGATGCATATTCTGGGTATCATCAAATCTTCATGTCCAAGGAAGACGAAGATAAGACCTCGTTCATCACCCCGTGTGGTACGTACTGTTTTATCCGTATGCCTTTTGGATTAAAGAGTGTCGGGTCTAGTTTTGCAAGGGTAGTCCAGAATGGTTTTGGGCCACAGCTGCACAGAAACATTGAGGCTTATATGGATGATATTGTGGTCAAAACTAAGGACAGATCAACCCTTATCCAGAATTTGGAGGAGACATTTGCCAATTTGCGCAAGATCAACTTGAAGCTCAACCCGGAGAAGTGTGTATTTGGTGTTCCCTCTGGCAAGCTGCCCGGGTACTTTGTATCCCATCGGGGGATCGAAGCCAACCTCGATAAGATCCAAGCCATCGAACAGATCCAAGCACCAAAGATGGTCAAAGATGTAAGGTGTCTGACAGGGTGCGTTGCCGCGCTAAGCATATTCATTTCCAAGTCTGCCGAGCGCGCCTTGCCGTTCTTCAAAATCTTGAAGAAGGCAGGGCCCATGAAGTGGACTCCAGAAGTAGATGCGGCTTTCCAAGAGTTGAAGGCCTACCTATCTTCTATGCCCACCTTGGTTGCTCCCAAACTGCAAGAGCTGTTGCTTTTATACTTGGCGGCAACCAATCAAGTGGTTAGTGTAGCCTTGGTGGCGCAGCGGGAAGTGGATGAAACAGAGAGTGAGCAAAGACCAGCAAAGTCAGATAGGGATCAGGACAGAGATAAGCATAGCAGTGAAGACAACCCCAAGGACACGGCCGGGAGGAAAGTGGTGCACCGCCCAGTGTACTTCGTCAGTTCCCTGCTATAGGGGGCTAGATCGAGGTACTCTGGCGTGGAAAAATTGATCTTTGGCCTCATCATGGCCTCAAGGAAACTACGCCACTACTTCCAAGCCCATGAGATCATGGTTGCCACTCGCTTCCCATTGCAAAGGATACTTTGGGACCCTGAGGTTACTGGCAGAATAGTGGAGTGGGCTTTGGAGTTATCCAGTTTTGGTTTTGAAGTTTGAGAGCACATCAACAATCCAGAGCAGGGCATTGGTAGAGTTTATTGCAGAATGGACGCCAACCCCTGACGAGGAGGTGCCAGAAACAGTTATCCCCGGCAAGGAGGCACCCCAAGAATGGATCATGTATTTTGATGGTGCTTTTTCCCTACAAGGTGCAGGGGTTGGCGTACTTCTCATCGCTCCCTCCGGGGAACACTTGAAGTACGTCATCTAGATGCATTTTGCCCGGGAAGAGGCAACCAACAATACAACAGAGTATGAAGGGCTCCTTGCCGGGCTTAGGATTGCCGCAGAATTGGGAATCAAGAAGCTGATCATTCGAGGAGACTCACAACTTGTGGTGAGACAAGTCAACAAGGATTACCAAAGTCCATTGATGGAGGCATACGTTGAGGAAGTGGGAAGATTGGAGGAGCGCTTTGACGGGTTGCAAACAGAGCACATACCTCGTGCGGAAAACAGCATAGCTGATCACCTGTCAAAGTGTGCTGCCCAAATGCTTCCTGTGGAACCAGGAACTTTTGTTCTCCATCTTACTTAGCCCTCCATATCCCCAGCAACAATGGCCCGAAAAAGGAGAAAGCTGGACTCCGGTAAGCCTCTCCCGGTAGAGCCATCCGCTCCTGGCAGGGACCCTGCTGGAAACAACTCCTCACAACCTGCTGGACCGCACCCTCTAGCCGGACCCATGGTCCCTGCGAACGAGGAATGTGCCCCGCAGTTGAGGAGGTGCTGCTAGTCCTTGTTGCCGAGCCCCAGGCTCCAACTTGGGCAAGGCACATAATCCACTTTCCCCAAACCGGAGAACTCCCCAATGACCAAGATGAGGCTGAAAGAGTAGCCCGGAGGGCCAGTATGTACCAGTTCGTCAATGACACTCTGTATAGAAGGAGGCCCAATGGTGTGAAATTGAAGTGCATCTATCGGGAAGAAGGGAAGGAACTGCTGGCTGAGATACACAAAGGCATGTGCGGCTCCCACATTGGATCAAGGGCACTGGTTGGGAAAGCATTCCGGCAAGGATTCTATTGGCCCATAGCCCTTCAAGATGCGGTTGAGCTAGTCACCAAATGTCAAGCCTATCAGTTCCATTCCAAGAAAATCCACCTGCCTGCCCAAGCTCTTCAGACAATCCCTTTATCATGGCCATTTTCGGTCTGGGGGCTCGATATCCTCGGCCCTTTCCCCTAAGCGACCGGGGGCTTTGAATTCTTGTTCGTTGCTATCGACAAGTTTACAAAGTGGCCGGAAGTTGCTGCCGTGAGAAAGGTGACTGCTCAATCAGCACATCCCAGAAGCAATGGGCAAGCTGAGAGGGCGAACGCTGAAGTGCTGCGGGGACTCAAAACAAGAACCTTTGATACGCTGCAGAAGCACGGTAGGCGGTGGATCGATGAGCTGCTGGTAGTTCTATGGTCCCTCAGAACGACACCAAATTGAGCTACCGGGCAGACTCCTCTTTCCATGGTCTATGGGGCGGAAGCAGTTATCCCCATGGAACCCATTTACGGGTCGCCTCGAGTGCTTGCCTACGATGAAGTAGCGCAAGATCAGCACCGGCGTGATGATGCTGTGCTACTCGAGGAGAACCGTCTCTGGGCTGCTATGCGTGCTGCACGCTATCAGCAAGCCCTGCGTTGCTATCATTGCCGCAGGGTTCATGCCAGGTGTTTTGAGGAAGGCGACCTTGTCCTTAGGCGCGTTCAGTCCGCCAAGGGTTCAAACAAGTTGACGCCAAAGTGGGAAGGCCCTTACCGGGCAGTACGAGTCACCAGACCTGGCGCAGTCCTTCTGGAGACCGGAGATGGCATTCAATTGCAAAACTCATGGAATATTGAGCATCTCCGCAAGTTCTACACGTAAGGTCCGACTGTCGGGCCCTGCCCGACAGCCACCCTTTTGTACAGGCCTTGCCTCAGTTGCATGTAACCCCTTGTACAAAGCCAGGCGATGACCCTGAGCACCAGAGAAATAAATGAAGCGCTGGGGGCCCCCCGAGCAAGTTGCATGCATGCATAAGCATTCCAAGAGCATTTGCGTAAGCATTTCATGAGCATTTGCATATGCATATAGATAGGATCGCATCCTGCATCATTCTCATCTGCATAAAGCTGCAGGTTCCTGCCGAGAACTCAGTTTTTGCAAGAAGATGGGGAGATGAACTAGAGCTACAATCCCCGGCGAACCAAACAGATAAGTTCTACCTCCTGTCCATCAGTGTTCTGTAAGCTAAAACTTGTGCATAAGAAAACCTTGTCACTTTTCGAAACTTAGGTGCTCCCATCCCTGGCTCGAACGTTGCTTCGGCCTGGTTGGTCGTAGTGGCCTTTGATGAAAAGAAGTTTGCGGGGGGCTGGTCCCTCTATTTTTTGCCGGTAGTTTCAGTTCCTCGGCAACGAAGAAAGGGTACCGGCAGGATAGCCTGCCGGGGAAAACTCGTTTATTTAAAATAAAGAGGCATTTCACCTCTGCGTGGACATATACATGCACGAGTTCCCGGCAAGGTTCATCTTTTTCATTAATATGCTGGTCATACAAGTACAAACCTTACAGAACACAGACATGGACTCGAGATATTACATTATTTGAACTAAAATTTGGCAAATGCCTACGAGTTTAAGATTGAAAAAAGATAAGTGCCCGTAATGCCTTTGCCCTTGTCCATCTCCTTCAGGAAAAGGTCGAGGAGGCCGGTGGCGAACCCAGCTGGGATTTGGCACCTCCCCAGGATCAGGCTGGCACCGCCCCTCGGCAAGGAGGAAGAAACCGAAGGGAAGGCACATATGGTGACACTACCGGAGGACCAGATGGGGGACACGGAGTCACCGGCAAACACGGCTCGTCGGAACGGTCGTCCCCGTTCTTGACGCATCATGGGTTACCGCCGCCATCCGCATCGCTACCACCTGAAGACCTCAGCACGACGGCCGCGCCGAACACCATGCTCTCTGGCACATCCCACAGAGAGCATGGTCATCCCCAACGGCCCTGATGTCAGAAGCCACTACGCGTTCCGAAGACATGTGTGGGAGCAAGGAGCCCTCCCGCACGGCGATAGGATGACGACCGGGAAGGGTCAGGTTCGCCTTCATCACCGGCGAACACCCCCCGCGACTCTTCCCCAGTATCGTGACGGAATGAAGAACGAGGAGCGATCGACTACCACGCCCAGCACCTGATATGGGCCTCAGCATGGTGTCGTTCACATCCCCTCCCACTAGAACCAAGGCTACGGGCGACCCGGCGACGAGCGCACCGGAGTCGCCACCCCCGGTGTTGTCGCCGTGCTGCCTGAATACCCCTTCCGGATCCATGGGGAATTCTAAACTAAAGCTCGGAGCTTGGCCCTAGGCTCTTCTTCTCAACATGACCAACGAAAGGCAGAAACAGGGGAAGAAAGGATCCGGAGATGGATGGCTCGGCTCTCCCTCCACCACTCCTTTTATAGGCGGAGCAAGAAAGGGAGCCGCTCCCTCAACAAGCAATTGCCGCCCCTCTCCACCAATTCAAGAAGACCGGGCCCTCGCCTTGATGCTCTCCCGCGCCACGCGCCTCCGTTACCTACCCCGCGTGATGCATGCCGCGTACGTGGCTAAGGATAAGGGCGTGGTGGGAAGAGTGAATTGGCAGTTTCTACCCCGTGCGTTAAAGTCATTCACGGGCCATTGCAAAGATGGCCCCACCACGATTGGCTTTACACGACGCACGAGAAAACTGGAAACTGCCCCAGAATCAAGATTAATGTAGAAGCAAAGAAGACTCCAAGAGATCAGCCTCTTCAGCGCCCCTGCCTGTGCACTTATTAGGACCTACCCCGACGACGCCCGGCAGCGCGATCGGGGCAGGCCCGGGGGCTTCTGTCGGTGCAACAAACCCTGGGTCTGTTGCCCTGACTATGCACAGGTACGAGAACAAGATTACAACACCAAGGCCGTGTCGAGATACAGGAGACTAAGATCTTCGAAGAACTAGCATGTTGATTAAGAAGGCCAAGACCAAGACAGAGAAGCGAGACACCACCAGGAGAAAAGCCTCCCTTGCCGGGCAGGCGAACCTGGCAAGGACAAGGGCTCCCCCGGAAGAAAGCATTCAAGACGTCCCGGCAGGGCCTGCCGGGACTCACGAGGGCAAAGACACCTCACCAAGCCATCTCACCACGACCCACGTCGTTGACCAATGCGGTGTCAAGCCGCAAAGTGACTAAGTGGCAGCCATTCGCCACATGGCGTCCTCTTTCTACAGGAAATACCTACAGATGACACCCGTCCTGCAACGTGTCAAGCAAGCAGGCATGGAGCTGGCAAGACGAGCCTGGCAAGGCTTGCCGGGCAAGCAACGATGTGATGTTGAGTGGTGCATTTAATGCACTCTGTCAGCTTGCAAAATTAGGTACGATAGCACTGTTTGCTATCTTATCAGTGCATAATGACCGTTTGACCACTGTGGTGACCCCTTAACCTATAAAAGGAGGCCCATGGCAACCGTAGCAAGGGTTGGAAAGTTGAACACCCCCACGCTCGTACGAGCATAGTCACTGCCTTCCCAGGGCGAGCCTGCCGGGCAAGTGTACTACGCTCCACCACCACTTTTCCACCATCAATCCACCAAAGCAGGAGTAGGGTTTTACACCTCGCGGCGGCCCGAACCTGGGTAAAATTACCCGTGTGATCTCTGCCGTGCTTCCCCACGTTCTTCTGGTCTTTGTGCAACGCGACATCCCCCCTGCCGAACCAGCAAGGGGCCCCTTGGCCCCATAGGTGGCCATGGTTTCCCGCGACAGTAGCGATATTAAAATGCACACGAACAGTATGTTTTACTTTAAACTTGCCACTGTTGTTGAACCATTGTATGTAGTAAGTATGAGGATGTGGTCCGGTGGTTAGAGACAACTTCCTAACCATCTCCATGCTTACCAAGTTGTTGCAACTCCCTCCATCAAAGATGACGTGAACAAAATGTTCCTTCACAACTCCCTTTGTATGGAACAAATTGTGCCTTTGATTTTTCTCAGCTTGTGTTACCTGCAGACTCAAAACATGTTTCATACCTGTCAGCGTCTTTAGCAGCCATGTATTGCGTATCTTATTCAGAATCATCTCCACCGTGTTCTTCAGTTGCAATAAGAGCTAAAGTCTCCTCATCATAGTCACTAGTGGACTCATACCCACCATCGTCAGTAACAGTCATCGCACACGGAGATGGGCATTTGCTCGCATAGTGACCTCCACCATTGCAACAATGACATATAACATCATGTGTTTGGCATGTTGATGCCATGGATGAAGAAGAGCTCTGTGCGGGACCGGAAGGTGTGATTTTGGCGGACAGTGCTGGTGCTTGTTTTCTTGTATCACGGTTGGAGTTGGTGGATGAAGTAGGCGGTGTTGCAGCAGGACATGTGGAAGTAGAAGATGTATGTGGTGTCCATGATGAAGATTGACCTGTACAAAAATTAGTTTGCACCAATGCCTGTCGATCCCGCACTTCACGTTCATCTTTTCAAGCAAGATGGAATAAACGAGTGATATTATTATAATATTTATACTCTAAAATGGTCTGAATCTCTCAATTTAATCCACCAATAAAAAGTGCAAGCATAGCTTCATTATCCTCAACAATACCACATCTAATCATGCTAGTTTGTAATTCCGGATAATGTTCCTCTATAGAATTTATCCCTTGTCTTAAACGCTACAATTTTGGAGTAATTCACGTTGATAACTAGCGGAGGTACCCGCTCATTTGCGCGGATAGATTTTTACATATTATTAGAATTACATTTTTGGATACATGCTCCTTTACAAAACTTTGACTATATCTTTATATAAATATGTTTGGTCAAAATCTACGAAAATCGTTATCATTTTACCTCAGCAATCTAAATATCTTCATCATCACCAGTTCATGATGATTGTCTGTTTGACTTGCCTCCCTCCCGATCATTTGAATTGTTATCCACAATTTCGATTGAGTTAAGAATCTAAACCGCACACCTAAATATTTTTGGAAGAGTACCCTTCTCTATGTTGAATTTGTGATACCCTCGATCAATATCTCAATTCAATATAAATTAGTCTTGTAAAGATGTTAAATTAATAGTTTTTTGCGTATTCCATTTCTACAGCTTGTGTTTCCTTCTAGTTTCTATTTTATATATTAAGAAAATACATTAGTAAATTTGAGTACAAAAGCTTTCTAGATGATTTATATCTTTAAGAAATATTTCATCCAACTGTAAAATCTAAAGATTGTAGACTTGTAGGAAAACCTTCTATTGTTTTCTTCCAATGAGTGTATCATTTATTTTGCTAGTATAATATATCACACACCCACATGATTCCACATTATTTTCATAAACTGTCCATTTCTACTCATGCATAGGAAAAATCTCATAACATAGTTTTTTTAAGTGATTCTTATCACATAGTTGCCAAATATTTTGTTGCTTTCTTTGAGTGATATAGATTCATACACGGGTAGACTATTCACACACACAAAGCACATTAACATCTACCCGTGATTATTCTTACATGATGTGTCATGAATGCTCAGAAATCAATTGTCAGTTATTCATTACTTCTTCTTGTTCCGAACCTTTCTAATGTGAACCGGTACATGAAGGCAATGAGTTGTACACTCAATTCAGGACAAACTTTTTTCTTGTACTCCAAACCCAATCTTGTAGCATATTTCATATTTTTCCTTCGACCGAAGTACATAAAAAACGCAGGCATGCCAACACATATACTCTTTTCCCACATCTAGGTTTGTCACTTCTTTTGTCCCTTATAGTTGATAGTTCGGGCATTTCTACATACGGATTCCATGACAAACAACTTGTTAATATATTTCGATTTCTAGTTTCATTTCATCAGTAGTTTATTAATAGTTTACCTGTTTATAGGTCACTTATTTTGAGAAATATTTATGTCACTTCTAGTGGATGTCTCTTGCCTATGTTGTTTGTATGAAAACATTTTTCAATATATTTTTATTTCTAATTATGTTTAAGAAGTAGTAATATTTATTATAAACCTAAAATATTTTCAAACATAATTTATTCTAATTTTAGATATTTAAGTTGTATACGAAGTTTGCATGGAGTGCGGCGTTTGTGTGGCCGAGCTCCATGGAGCCCTTTTATAAAAAAATTAAAAATAAATCATATTTCAAAGTTTCGGATAATTTTGAGCAAAAAACTATATTTTCATATGGAAGTACAGTACAGGTATGTAAAAGTTCATAATGACATATATTAGCGCATGAGCTAAAAAAAGAGGCAACATATTTGGTTTTCGATAATGAGAAGTTCAGACTCTTCATTGTATTCCAGCATGAAAATTACACATGAGTTCATATACATCCATATGAAAATGTGAATTTTACTTCATTTGATAATTTAAAATGTGATTTTCATTTTTTAAAGAACGATCGCATTGAGCCCATGCACTAAAACGCATTTCTGGAGCTCGTGCTAACTTTTGCCCATAGTTGTACCTATTTATTATTATTATTTATTGTATACATAAATATTATTATTTTCTAATAAATCAAATTTTAATTCCCTTGTAAAGATGATTTTTAATTCATGACAATCACTTTACCTAGTAGATGCTAATTTACTGTTATGTATACATGTTAATATCAGGACCACATCCGTGCAGGCACTTCAAAAATCATAATTCCACTCACAGACCCAAGATGTATCTTACATCTTAAGAATGTATGCGTTTGTAGAAAACAAAAAATCCGGGCATGAACAGTTCAGCCATTTAAAATAGAAAAGAAGCTCAAAAAAATCCAAATTTTTTTGTGGTGCAAGATGCTCCTGTGCGTGAACTCCGTACAAAATTTTGTGAAGTTTGGACATTAGAGGAGCTCGTGGAAAAAAAGACAAATTTCGGATGTCTGAGAAACTTTTGAAAATCGCACTGTTCACGCCTGATTTTGTCTTTTTTGTCGCGAGCTCCTCGAATGTCCAAACTTCATAAAATTTTGCACGGAGTTCACATACAGGAGCATCTTGCACCACAAAAAAATTTAGATTTTTTTTAGCTTTTTTCTATTTTAAATCAAGGTACTGTTCACCGGGCTCATCTGAGCCCGGGCTCCAGGTTGAATTATCATTTGATATCTTAGTACTAAGTTACCAATGATGGCAATATTTTGTTTATCCGAGCTTGTATCTTTCTTTGTCTACGGCCAGCATAGCTATTAATTTCCTACTTTTAGCCGTACGTAGTACCACATGGACATTAGGGTGCTGTAAGTTAACGTATATATTTCCCGCAAAAAGAGTAAACGTATATACATTGGCTTACTTTTTATATTTTATTAATATAGACTGGAAAATAAAACATATATGTTGGCTTCTTATTCGTATATTTTAATAGGCTATACATAGTTGAGCTCAGGCCTTTTTTGCGTCAGGAGTCTATGCAGTCATCAGATTCGTCCATAGGCGTACATAGTTCAATGCCTGATCATTGTCTACCTGCCTTCTTATATTTTTATTTTTTTATTACTG
The DNA here is from genome assembly GCA_011799875.1 of Thinopyrum elongatum. NCBI lineage: Eukaryota > Viridiplantae > Streptophyta > Magnoliopsida > Poales > Poaceae > Thinopyrum > Thinopyrum elongatum. Next base: position 345,300,351 of record CM022300.1, read on the forward strand.
GACTCTTTCTACTAATAGGATTGTCCGATTCCCTTGTGTTGCACGCCCGAAAGTTCTAGACCGACTAGTACTCCAACTCCTCCCTTCTCAAAATATTATTTACTTTTTTTATTATTGGACTCTTTCCGTGCCAGAGTGTGCGTGTATGTTATGTTTTTAGGGGGCGTGTGTGTTATGTTGGACCGTGTCTTTCCTATTGCTATTTCTTTTTCTCGTTTTTTGTAAAGGTTGTATTGCTATGTTGTACCATATATGCATGTAACATGACACGATGAAAGTTCAATACTATTGGAACATATATTTTATGATGTTACATAAAAACCTTTAAATCTTAGCCGTTATTATTCTAATCTAACGGCGTAAGAAATATTAGCATATATGGACGAAGTTGATGGCTTATTTGACTCTTGTTTTAAGTATATAATAGATATGGTGGAACCCAATGAGTGCACATACCATTTTTCAACGCAGCCCATGTAGTTGGGATATTATCATGATATAATCTATAATGTTCCGACCACAAAACACAAGCAAAACTAGTGAAAGCACAAACAGCAGCAGCAACACGTTTATCCTCGGGATATTGTAAATATGCAAAATGTCGTTCAGTTTCTAACTCCCAAGTAAGATATATATCAGGAACATATCTACCCACAAAAGGTGAAATATTCAATTTTAGTTTTGGGATACTCCTGTACCTGAGGGGGTGGTGCAACCCTACCATTGCGATTGTATGCATGTGGACGACCTGGTGCTTGTGCTGGTGGTTAAACATAGTTCTGATTTCTAGCAACCTCATGATCATCCTCGTAAGCACCCTCATAGTCGTCATAGTCCTCGATAGTAGCAGCAGGAGCCGCAGAAGTAGCAGTAGTAGCAACGGCACCAGAATATTGGCCTTGCTCGAGAGGCACACGTATTGCTCGTCCCACTTGATTTGGAAGGCGACTTTGTTGTTTTTGTTATTGCGGAGGTGTGACAGGTGCAGCCGGTTGTGGTTGTGGAAGACGCGTGAGCAGTTCGTTAAACGTGTTATCTAGATTTGTTTCAAACGTCTTCTCAATGCCATCTATCTTTTCCATGGCCTCTCCAAATCTGTTTAGCACATATTGCACCTATCCACTCATCATTTGCTGAAATTTATCATGTAGCTCTTTATTCATAATGTTCTCCCAGTCCAGCTCATCCGCTTGTGACCTTGGCATGGTTAGCAACAAGAGAAACACACAAGAATATGATCCTACAGACTACTAGGAAGTGGTAGTGCTGGAAAATCACAAATCCGTCAAGCAAATCTCAAATTCTTACCAGTTCTTACCAAGCAGCACGCGGTGATCGGCAAGCATTGTAGTCAAAACTCTCAAAAGATTGGATAGAGCGATTACTAGGTGGACTCAAATGCACGAAGTAGATGTATGCGAAGCTGGGATGGCTTATAATATGGTAGGAAAAAGGTCTGCAATAATCAATTCATAGATGCAAAGTTGAATAAACGCTCAACAATAGTACTGTGCTGGTCCTAGGCTAGACCCGACTAGAGACACGAGGCTAGAACACCAAGAAAATCAGGGCGTAGCACGCAATCAAGGGAAAAGTGCACTCGGAATTTTTTTCATCTCTTTTTTGGCGCTCTTTTTCCCTAGAAAATCACTATAATGGCGAGTATCTCAAAACTCTTCCCAAGTCGCATAAACAGGATAGGTACGAAAATTTTATTGACTTTTTTCCGAGAAAACAGGGCAATGACGACCAAAAAGTGCAATAAAAAATCATTATGATGGCAAATGTCTCAAAATACTCAGGAAAGCCTAAAAATAGGATGCAAAGAATATTTTCACCCGCCGAAATTTTAGCCTAAAAACTGTCCCGGCGTATCCAGACTTTTTTTTTTGGAAATCACCCTCTTCTACGGACGAAAAAAGATTGATGAAATCTGAAACATACTCAGACAAGAAAATACGAATCTGACTACAGATCTATCTCGAAAGGAAATCGAATATGGGATGGACTTGGATTGGTGGTGGATAGGCGAATGTATATGTGGACTCAGATTAGGGATGAACATGTGGTGGTATATGTGGAGTTGGGCGAGGATGATGGTGTGGTTGTAGTAGATGGCAGCCGTGATGAAGATGATGTGGTGGTGGTAGATGGCAGTGGTAATGAAGATGGCGTGGTGGTGGTATATGGCAGCGGTGATGAAGATGGCATGGTGGTGGTATATGGCAGCAATGAAGATGGTGCGGCGGCGATGCGACAACTTGTGAACAGAACTCGACACTCTAAAGGACTAGATGCTAAGACCAACAACTTGACACGATGATGCAACCGCAAATTCAACAAGGCAAAATACCAAACAGGAAATTGTAAAAGGCTCTGATTGGTTCGGATATGATGATCTAACCCAATTTTTTTGTGGCTTTTTCATGGACTGTAGGTATGAAGAAAAAATGCGATCTAACAACGAAAAACTGGCAATTCTCACCGAGCAACCTGGAAATCTGATACAAGTTGATAGAGGCGAAGGTGTCGCGTATTTGGATGAGATGGAGGCTATCATTTTTGGTGGAGTAGACTTTCACGATCCAACTACAAACGTGGGAGGACGTCGCTCCTTAGTAATCGCTAAACCAACTCGGAGAGGTTATTGACCACGCCAGAGCATGATCAACCTGACCACGAGGGTCTATTTCCTGCACGCAAACAAAGAACAAGCAAGAAACTGAAATTGCAACTGAATATTGTGAATATAAGAGGAAAGCTTTTATTGATCAAAGTGGGGTTCTGTGACGTCTTGGTGTGGTCATCGAACACAAATGAAGGACACGAAGTTGCATCTAAGGCTAACTTTTAATCTAAACAAAACTCCCCAGTCTAAACGATGTCTTAAGGGCTTTATTTATAGGGGAAAAGAGAGGCGGTTTCGTCCACCCTTGGCAAGGAGGGACTAAAACACCCCCCGAGTCGTTTTCCCTACAATACGGACTCTAAAACTAGCCTATGAAGTAGTACTCGAAATTACATGGGTCTGGCCCAAAAATAAGGTGACGCGGCACCTAAAATGAGCTATGGACAAAATTTATGAAAGGGCATGCTGTATATTTCGTCCATGTCCTTGTATGCCATCATGGAGGCCTCAAAGTGCTGAAAACTCGATCAGAAACACCATTCTGGTGCCCTTCGCACGTGCCTTCTTCTCACTATTTGATCATGCTCTAGTGTTCATCCCTCCTGTCGATGTTGGGACCATCATTAGTAAACAACACAAATGTACCTATTTTAAGCAACATCATATTCTCATGAACATTAGAATTATTCCCATGAAACGAAAGTACCTGATAATTTAATTGGCATGCGCGAGCTCTAGTAATTGTCCAGTATGTATAGAAGCAGGGGCTGTGGATGTAACTATGGTATTGATGTCGTCATCACCTTGAAAATTTCCTGTCTCCTTGAGATCTTCATCGGGAATTTGCAGCCTCTTGATCACATCAGGAGAGATCAGATTCAAGCCAGCCCCACCATCAACCAACATCTTAGTCACCTTGAGGTTGCGCATTGTTGGTAAGACCAACAACGGCAAACACCCGACCGTAGTTGTGCGATCAGGGTGGTCCTCGACATCAAAGATTATGGGCGTGTTGGACCACTTGAGTGGTTTTTGAGCCTCCATTGCCGGCTCTGCTTCATTGATCTCATGGGCTCACTTCCTGAGCTGCGGTGAGAGGAGTGCAAAGATGCACCTCCATCAGTGCACATGACATCTATAACTTTCTGGAACTCCTGTCACTCAGATTCTTTTTCATCGTCGTCATCATCCTCTTCATCTTCCTTCTTGTCACGACCTCGACCAGGTTTCTCTTTCTGCTGCTTGCCCTTGCCGCGACGGCCCCCGCGGGCACCACAGTTTTTCATGCTGAATCCACCAGCACCATCTTGGCCTTTCTCTTTGTCGCGCTTTTCATATTCTTGTTTCTGCTTCTCGGCAAGTTGCTCAATTTGCCGGCACTCCTGGAGATCATGGACCTTGGTATGATGAATCTTGCACTATGGACCGTTGGTTTTCTATATCTTCACGCCAGCTGCAGCCTCATGACCATAGGTACACATGACAGTTTCCTTGCTAGCTTTGCCAGATCCTTCAATAGCCATACCTGCTTTGCCTTTGCACTTGCGATTGTGCTTCGAGCCTTTCTTTTTCAGGCTGGATGCGTCATCATCCTCTGAATCAACTTCAGCTCCAACATCCTCCCTGAGAAGTCACCTTCCCCCTTCAGCACGTGCACACTTGTCTGCTAGAGCATATAACTCGTTGATGGTTCTCACTTTCGTGATATTCATCTCCTCCCGCATTCTGTGATTGTGCACATTCGTGTGGAATGCGGCAATAATAGCAGTAGGGTGAACAACAAGAATGCTGTTGTGGACACGGCTGAACCTTTGTATATATTTGCGAAGGGGCTCTCCATCCCTCTGCGATAGCACATGCAGGTCACTGGGTTGACCAGGAAGCCTGTGACCTCCAGTGTAAGCGCAAACGAACTGGTGGCATCGATCTGACTAGGATAAGATAGAGCCCTCCGGTAAGTTCATGAGCCAAGACCTCACATTGGGCTCGAGCGCCAATGGAAAATAGTTGGCGAGAACCTTCTTGTCCCTACCACCCACAGCTTGCACTGCAATGGTGTAGATATAAAGGAACTTCGATGGGTTTCTCTTGCTCTCATACTTGTCCACCATGTCGGGCTTGAAACTCCAGGAAGAGAGCCAGGGAACTTGCTGCAGCTCACGAGTAAATGTTGGGAAACCCACCTCGTAAGGCAAGCACCCAGGGTACCCCTGGCGCAGGCTCGTTCACTGCAGGCCCAGCACGCTCATCCGACTGACGGCGTGCTTCCTGACGCCGCTCGATGGTGGTGCGAGCGTCCTCCACTTGCCTGTCTTGGAGTACGTGGTGTTGGTCTTGGCGGCCCCGAGGATCAGACGATGCCATGGACACTTCATCATGCACGTCGACCCGCTAGTTCTGCCCTTGTTGTCATGGAGGAGATTGCATCGTAGGTGCAACACTTCCGGTCCGCTTACCAGTTGGTCTTGCAGGCGCTCTCGGTTGTTGCTGTGAAGGTCCCGCCTGCTGTGGCCCATCGCCATTGGCGAAGCTGATGAGGCTCTGAATTGTGGCACGCCACTCATCCATCTACTTGGGTGCTAGAGGGAAGTTGAGCAGCAACTGCGCTTGTGCCAAGGCCTCTGCCAGCTTTTTGGGCATGACTGGGCAAGAGGAACGAGTGGTACCTTGTCTCGTGACCGAGCCAGAAGGAGCTCAGTCTTGATCCTGCAGCCGCGGTCGATTTTCGCTAGCAGGGTGGCGTGGTGGTTGGCCATGATCATCCTAAGATCGATGCTCAGGGTTCTTGTCTTGATGTTGCCCGGAGCCATTGTCATTGCGGGGAATTGTCTCGTGTCCATCTTGTGATGGCCTCGGTGCATGCTTCACTGCATCCGTCTTGGACGCCACCGTGCCGTCCCTCGACGTCACAGCGCCACCCTAGGACATAACGACTCTAGGGTCTTGACTCGCGCTAGTGTGATGGCTGGGATCACCCGAATGACGAGTAGTTGGGCAGCCTCTGCCCCCATCCCCTGGTGGTGGATGACACCTTGGATGTGGATGGTGCAGCTGCCATCACACCCTTCTTCTTGGGCGCCATGGATGATGAAGATGATGAACCTAGTGCTTAGACTGCTGGACAAGATTCACGCACATGATCCCCCTCCCTGGCGCACCAAAGATGTCGACGTATGCCAATATGTGGGACTAGCAAAGGCCCCTTTGCGATTTGGCTGTGGGAATCACAATGTACAAAGAGCAGATCCAGCAGAAGATGCACAAGTTTATCCAGGTTCGGCTCGCTGTGAGGTGTAAAACCCTACTCATGCTTTGGTGGATTATATGTGGAAGCTCAAGTTACAAGAGAGCGCAGCTTGCCGGCAAGATGCACAGGAAATGCAACTACGTAATGTAAATGGGAAAAGTGTCGACCTTTGTAAAGGTAGCCATGGGCCTCCTTTTATTGGTTAAGGGGTCACCACAGTGGCAGAACAGCAATTACACAAGGTGAATAGTGGCTACTGATGTCTACTACACAACTTCTTCTTGTAGAGTCGTGTTGGGCCTCCAAACGCAGATTTTGTAGGACAATAGCAATTTTCGCTCAAGTGGATGACCTAAGGTTTATCAATCCATGGGAGATGTAGGACGAAGATGGTCTATCTCAACCAACCCTGCAACTAAATACAAGAAATCTCTTGTGTCCCCAACACACCAAATACAATGGCAAATTGTATAGGTGCACTAGTTCGGCGAAGAGATGGTGATAAAAGTGCACTATTGACGGTAGATATAGGTTTTGTAATATGAAAATATAAAAACAGCAAGATAGCAAGTGATAAAACGGAGCACACGCAGTATTGCAATGCTTGAAAACAAGGTCTAGAGTTCATACTTTCACTTGTGCAATATCTCAACAGTGCTAACATAATTGAATCATATAACCATCCCTCAATGTGCGACAAAGAATTACTCCAAAGTTCTTATTTAGCGCAGAACATAAGATGAACTTGTTGTATTGTACGAAACCACCTCAAAGTTATCTTTTCTGATCAATCTATTGAGCCATCCCTATAAGTGTCACGAACAACCCTAGAGTTTGTACTAAAATAACACCATATGATACGCATCAACCAACTCAAATGTCAACTAGATACTCCAATGTCACCACAAGTATCCATGAGTTGATTATTCGATATGCCTCAAACAACTTCAGAATCATTATATTCAATCAAACAGAAAGAACTTCAAAGAGTGCCCCAAAGTTTCTACCGGAGAAAGTAGGACGAAATCATGCATCAACCCCTATGCATATATTACCCCAATGTCACCGCGGGAATCCGCAACTTGATTGTCAAAACATATATCAAATGAATCAATAGAACACCCCATTGTCACCATGGGTATCCACATGCAAGAGATACATCAAGAGTGTCAAATCCAAAATATTCAATCCGATAATAGTGAAACCTCAAAGTTAAAAACTCAATTCATCACAACAAGATAGAGAGGGAGAAACACCATATGATCCAACTATATTAACAAAGCTCGCGGTACATCAAGATCGTACCAAATCAAGAACACAAGAGAAAGAGATATCAAACACATAGCTACTTGTACATACCCTCAACACTAAGGGTGAATTACTCCCTCCTCGTCATGTTGGCTGCCGGGATGATGAAGATGGCCTCCAGTGATGATTTCCCCCGTTGGTAGGGTGCCAAAACATGGCTCTAGATGGGATCTCTTTGGTACAGAGGCCTGCGGTGGCAGAGTCGAAGTTCTAGGTTTATTTCTGGGGGTTTATCTGTTTATAGGAATTTTCAGTGTTGGAATCACGCGAAAAGGAGTTGCGAGGGGCCCACAAGGCACTTGGGCACCATCACTCCCTTGGGCGCGCCCAGGTGCCTTGTGGCCGCCTCATGGTGCTTTTGGGCCTCCCCCAAAGCTTCGGGGGTCTCTTTTGTTCCAAAAAAATCCTTTAAAAAGTTTCAGCCCATTCCGAGAACTTTTATTTCTGCACAGAAAACAACAACATGGTAGTTGTGCTGAAAACAACGTCAGTCTGGGTTAGTTCCATTCAAATCATAACAAAACCATATAAAATTGTTATAAACATGGCATGAATACTTCATAAATTATAGATATGTTGGAGACGTATCAGCATCCCCAAGCTTAATTCCTACTCGTCCTCGAGTAGGTAAATGATAAAAGAAATAATTTATGAAGTGTGAATGCTAGCATTGTGCATAAGTTTGATAAATGATAATTTCATACGCTTTTTCTAGCATCATAACAGCAACTTTTTCTCATAAAACTCATCATGATAAACTAGCGATCAATTCACATGTTATGGTTCAAACAATGCAATTCTCTTGAAACTTAACAACCTATGTTCTTAGTCACCAAACAATTGCAATTCAACTTATTTTCAAAAAATTCTAAGTAAGAGCTACACATACTCAGTTATCATATAGTCTTCTATGATTGCTAATACTGAAAGCATATTTTTAGAACAAATAGCATCCATTGAACACAGAGAACGATAGGAGCTTAATGTTTTGCCTCCCAACTAATTTATCATAGAGATAATTGTCAACAATAATAATCCATGATCAAATATATTTGAACGGCCATATTGTTGGGATCTACGGTAGGGTGCGTCGACTGCAAATTAAAATTTTCCTATGCGCAGAACAACCAAGAACATGCTACTTGAGATGGATCACAGATCTTTACCACTAGACACGCAGTGCCGTGCAACGGAAGTAGAGTTGGGGCAGCGCGTCCTAGAGTCGTCTCCTCCTCGTCCGATCTCCCTCGAACAGCCGGAGTGGATCCCGTGTACAAGTTCACTGGAGCGGCACAAGTGCACCGCCTCTAACGGTATCCGCGCGTGCAGGAGGAACACCGTGCGGCGGACAGCTAGGTTCGATCACACAGCCGGGCGCAAGTGGAGGTGGCTAGTCGCAACACATGCAAACCCTAGTGAAAGCACCGAAGCGATCAATCACAAGAGTGTGCCGCACCCCCACTTTATATAGGTGTCCGTCACGGGCTCAACACTTGGGCCTCGCACGGACCATAAAGCCCAAAATCTGTTCGGCCTAGATCCGAGTCCGAGTAGGATCACTCTGACTCATGGAGTCGGACCGGGCCTCACAGGTTCCTTCCCTTAAGCGCGCGACCCCTTAGGTTCTCGTTCACTTGGTCGCGAGTCAGATCACATCCGACTTGGTTAGTCGGCAGCGGCCTCTAGCAAAGCATGCCGACTCCAAGTGTCCGATGAAGCTGGTTAGGCGAACCTGTACAACATGTCACACTTCTGTTCCCTTTGCCACATGATATATGTTGTCGGGCTCAACGCGAGTCTATCACCCTTGTGCTAGCCCGACCTCATTCTTGTTCCAGTGATGCCGACCACTAACCGGATTATCTCATAATCCCTGTCGCATGGCCATGCTTATCTTGGTCGGATCACACGAGTGGCCCAGAGTATATCTCTCTTGATCGGAGGGGCAAATCCCATCTTGCTCGACCATGTCTCGCAGCATGGGTCTGGACAAGCCTGAAACCTACCTTTGTAACTACCCAGTCACGGAGTAGCGTTTGGTCGGCACAAAGCAGGTCTATCACCATCCCGAGTACATGCGCCATCTCAGGTCTTAGGACATAGAACGTATGTTGTACTAGAGACTCACAGATGACATATCGCTGCGTCTCATAGTTTGGTCTGTCCAACTCGGACCTTATCTCAACTCGGATCCGACTATGTCGAATCCGACCAGACCCTTCCGAGTCCATATTATCCGGTTAGCATCCAATGCTCCATGGCTAGTGAGACCAAGCCATCAACCGTGTCATATGCTAGTCTAGTCAGTTGTGCGTCCACACAGCCCTTTCGACTAGGGACCTTTTAGGATAGTCATCATACAATGCATAGTCCCACAAACAAGTCACGTACTTGCTGATACACATCATTGATAATGTCCAAGGACTATCTTTATTCATAAACACATAGGAAATATCATCATACATGATTGCCTCTAGGGCTCCAACAGTCTCCCACTTGCACTAGAGTCAATCATATAGACATCGTATGCCCATAGCTCTAACGTGCCCCTCATGCTTGGGTTGTGGAAGCAGCTTAGTCAATAGATCTGCAACATTTGCATCCGTGTGAATTTTGCATAACTCTACATCACCACTCTTTACGATCTTTCGTATCAGGTGATATTTCCAATCTATGTGTCTGGTCTTGTGGTGATTCCTCAGCTCCTTGGTTGTGTGATGGCACCAGAATTATCACAATAAAGGTCCAACAGTTTTACCGAGGCTGGAAAAATACCAAGATCATCCAGAAAGTTCCAGATCCAAACACCTTCCTTTGCAGCTTCACAAGCCGCAATGTATTCGGCTCCTGTGGTAGAATCAGCCACCGTATCTTACTTGGAACTCATCCAGCTCACTGCTCCTCCATTCATGACGTACACGAATCCGGACAGTGATCGACAATCATCTCTGTTGGTTTGGAAACTAGCCTCGGCGTAACCCCTTACGACGAGCTCTTCCTCACCTCCATAAACTAGGAACATCTCTTTAGTCCTTTTCAGGTACTTCAAAATAGTCTTTAACGCTACCCAGTGACTCTCACCTGGGTTGGCCTGGTATCTACTTGTTACGCTTATTGCAAAAGCAACATCAGGCCGTGTACATATCATGGCATACATGATGTATCCGATTGCCGAGGCATACGGAATCCGATTCATCCTGCTTCACTCATCAGATGTCGAAGCACTACTGCAGGATGCTACTAATGCGACACTACAATCAGAGACCCTTCGACGAAACTGTGTGCGATGCATTAATCGCAAACGGTGATGTAAAAAAACAGTCAAAAAAGATGCAAAACGTTTGCGATGGCGGATACATCAAACACGGTTCAGATTTTAGTTGCGTGTGTGATGCGGGGCATACGGTTCAGTTCAATGAACTATTTGCGATGAGGAAGAAGAACATAAATGGGCAGCCAAATGAAGGCGTGTGCGATATACGGCATACAGTTCAGTCAGATTAACTGTTTGTGATGAGGCGGAACAATAGAATCGGGCAGCCAGATGAAGGCGTGTGCGATTGAGGGCATACGCTTCAGACGGATGAACTGTTTGCGACTAGGCAACACAACAGAAATGGTCAGCCAGATCAACGTGTCTGCGATTGATGGCATACACTTCACAAGGATGAACTATTTGCGATTAGCCACAACAAACAGAAACCGTTAGACAGATCAACCCGTGTGCGCTAGACGGGCACACATTCTATTTAAAAGAAGCGCGCGTGATGGTAATAAGGAGCGCGCACGGTTGTTGGAACAAGACATGTGCTGACATTGCATATTGCGGTGCACCCTATGGCGCAAACGCCACGTACGCGGCCGAGAAAGCGTGCCCACGTTACACCGTCTGGGAATAGTGCCACACTTAGAAATTATAGAACCGTCAATAAATTTGGAGCCTGCGTCCCGTCACATTCCAAATTACTACCACACTATATTTAATTGCAAACCTGTTCACACCGATCAAAACCTAAACGGTTTCCCACTTAGGAGCATATTAGTACTCGGTTATAAATACTACTACTCCAAGATGAGTGCACATTCCTCCTCAACTCCTCATCCACAAAAACAAACAAGTCATTCATCATCGTTCCCTTGCATCTGCCATGGCCAGCGTGAGTTCTGGGTTGAGAGATTACCACCAGGGAGAGGCGAGCATGGAAGCGGAAGCACGAGAGATGTCCCGCCTCACCGCGAAAGCAGCCGACATGTCCCGCCGCGTGGCCGTAGCAGCACAGAGGTCTCGCCGCGCCGTCGATGCAGTAGACTGGTCTGACCGCGCTGCGGAAGCAGCAGAGATGTTCCGCCGCGCCGCGAATTCAGCAGAGATGTCCTCCCGTGCCGTGGTGGCCTAGGAAGATGTCTCGTGGGCAGACGAGGACTCTCACAGGCGGATGCGTGTTATGCTCGATGACCTGATGGGTCGGATCTCCGACTGGATGAAGCAGTAGGACGAGATGAATGCCTCCTTTGAAAATGCTACCAGCGTCATCCGGGGACTAGGGGAGGACAAGGCGAAGCTCTGCACCGAGCGCGACCTGCTGAGGGCGAAAATCACCGGAACGATGAAGCAGCACGAGGAGACCTCTTCCTTGTTGCAGAGGACTGGCGTCATCGTCAAGAAACTTATGGACGAGAATGCCATGCTCCGCATCGAGCGCCAAAGGCTGGTGGAGGAATCCGTGGATGCTCTCAAGCAGCGTCTTGAGGACACAAAAGATCTCATCACCGCTCACCGCGGAGACTAGTTCCCGCGACCTGCAGCAACGCATCAAGAAAGTAGAGATCACCGAGCCAGATCGTTGTCTTCCTTCTTCTTTTGCCCTTGTGTACTTCGGGCGTTGCCGCCTGTGGCTTTTTTAATTATCTTCCTAAATATGTAAGACAATTATTATCCACTGTCATCGTCCTTATATTCATCAGTCTTGCTATAAGTCGCATTCGATGCTATATAGGTCCGTCGGATCTTACATCAAGATCCGTGCAAAACTTTCTTTTCAGATTTTCTTTTTTCTCTCTTAAATCTCAGTCGAGTGAGACATAGCCATGCCATGAAACAAGGGCTCAGGCGCCATCAATGGAGACGTTGGGAGGGAGGTGGGCGTCGGATACAGGTCAAAGGGCTCTTCTCCCGATGAGCATGCACAGGGGTCTGATCGCACGCCTCCTGTACTCAAATAGCTACCCCGCACGACACCTCCTAGCCAATAAAAAGAGGGGATGCGTGGCGGCACGTAAATGGTAAGTAGAACGACCACGGTTTCAATAATAGTTGTGTTTCCAATTTGTAACGTGACAACACTTGTTCCAAAATGACTTTGTTGATTGTTAATGTGTGCGCCTTCGCAAATCGGACAAAAAAATTACCACAGCGTGTTGGTGCCATGTCATGACACCATGCCAAGTTTCATGATTTTCAGGCGAGTTTTGGATTTACGGGAATTTTAAACCAAGTTTCTCGATGTTTTTGGCCGAGCCAAGATGCCCAAGTGTTTGTATTCCATTCCCACTTCTTGCATGGGACCTAGAAATTCACCCAAGTACACATAAATGATTTTCCAACTAACTTTTGCACACTGGAGCATGCACTGGTTCTTCAAATTTGAATTATGTGTATTAAATGCCTGAAAAATTAATTAATGTATAAAAAAGGCCAAACGAACCCGGAATAATTCCAAAATTTAGCACGAAACTCCTATTTGGTCTAAGCTGCCTGTGCAAAAAAATCAAGGCGGGAGAAGGCAGTGTATGTCGTTTCGCACACGGATGTGACATGTTCCCTCTCGGAACCACGAGCCTTCTTGAGAAAAGCTCCGGTTTGCAAGAAGCTTATATCAAAGCTTGTCCCAATTCGGCCAAAAAAATTACCACAACATGTTGTTGCCATGTCATGACACCATGCCAAGTTTCATGATTTTCAGGCAAGTTTTGGATTTACAGGAATTAAAAAAACCAAGTTTCTCAATATTTCCGGCCGAGCCACAATGCCCAAATGTTTGAATTCCATTCCCATTTCTTGCATGGGACCTAGAAATTCACCCAAGGACACACATGTGATTTTTCAACCAACTTTGGTGCACTGGAATATGTGCTTGTAGTTCAAATTTGAATTATGCACATTAAATGCCCAGAAATTCAATTAATGTATAAACAAGGCCAAATGAACCCGGAATAATTCCAAAATATAGCACGAAACTCCTATTTGGTCTATGCTGCCTGTCTAAAAAAATTAAGGCGGGAGAAGGCAGTGTATGTCGTTTCGCACACAGAGGTGACACGTTCCCTCTCGGAACCACGAGCCTTCTTTTGAGAAGCTCTGGTTTGCAAGAAGCTTATACCAAAGCTTGTCCCAATTTGGCCAAAAAAATTACCACAGCATGTTGGTGCCATGTCATGACACCATGCCAAGTTTCACGATTTTTAGGTGTGTTTTGGATTTACTGGAATTAAAAAACCATGATTCGCAATATTTCTGGCCGAGCCACAACACCCAGATGTTTGAATTTCATTCTCATTTATTGCATGGGACCTAGACATTCGCCCAAGGACACACATGTGATTTTTCAACCAACTTTGGTGCACTGGAGCATGTGCTTGTAGTTCAAATTTGAATTATGCACATTAAATGCCTAGAAATTCAAATAATGTATAAAAAAGGCCAAACGAACCAGGAATAATTCCAAATTTTAACACGGCACTCATATAGTTCTATGTTGCATCTGTAAAAAATCAAGGGGGGAGGCAGCATATATCATTTCGCACACAATGGTGACACGTCCCCCCTCGGGAACCATGAGTCTTCTCGAGAGAAGCTCCGGTTGGTAAGAAGCTTATACCAAAACTTGTCCAAATGCGGCCAATTTTTTTACCACAGCATGTTGGTGCCATGAAATGACACCATGCCAAGTTTCAAGATTTTCAGGCGAGTTTTGAATTTACAGGGATTTAAAAACCAAGTTTCTCAATGTTCCCGGCCAAGCCACGACGCCCGGATGTTTGAATTTCATTCCCATTCTTGCATGGGACCTATAAATTCACCGAAAGAAACACATGTAACAAACTTTGGTGCACTGGAGCATGTGCTTGTAGTTCAAATCTGAATTATGCACATTAAATGCCTAGAAACTCAATTAATGCATAAAAATGCCAAACAAACCCAGAATAATTCCTAATTTAAACACGACACTCATAAATGTTCATTGTACATAAATGTTCTAGCAATTCAAACACCATCCTTTTCCTCCGTAACACCATTTTGTCTTTCAAAACATAATGAAAAAAATCAGGTTTACCACAAACAGTTTACTAGCAAGAATCGTGTGGGATGCGATATAAAATATCTTGGCGCACCATCTTGTCTGGCTTACGCAGGAAGCTTCGTCATCTATAGTCCACCGCCCGCGCTTGAACCACACTTGCGTGCCAGTTTCTAGCGGCACCGAGCGAAATTTTTCTGCCACCGTGGAAATATCTATCTCCCCGCCCCTCCCTCCCACCAAATGCCACATTTCCACTATTCCTCCTTGCTTTCCAAGTTCAAACCTTCACTGCTGGTTACTGGCTGCTCAGCCTCCTCGCCGGTGACCCTTCTTCTTGAAGCGCCGCCTCCTCACCGGTGACCCTTCTTCTTGCAGCGCCGCCTCCTCGCCGGCGACCCTTCTTCTTGCAGCGTCGCCTCCTCGCCGCCGACCCTTCTTCTTGCTGCGTGGCCTTGTCAATATGGTCAGGTAATCCACACCCAACTCACACCATCCTCCTCCTTCCCTGTCCCACATTCCCCGACCGACGGCGCGACACCTTCCACCAAAATCACTGGCCCCGTCCTCCAATTAAGCGCCGCCCACAGCCATTTTGCACGCAGTATAACATGGAGCTCAGTAGCATATGGCAGCGGAGAAGCAAATCGCGGCCGCACGCACGCACGAGGTCGCTATGGCTGCCATGCGTGCCGGCCTCCAGATCTTGGAGGAGCACCTCGTCTTCGAGGCCACCATCGACACCGCCACGCGGTTGTCTACTTTAAAATACAGTTCGTGTTGTTTCTCGAGGCCACCACCAGTGCCTTCTAGTAATTTGTCCTTTGTAATGTAAATATGCAATTTGATGTTCAGTTAACAGTTTGGTCCTCTGAAATGTAATGTTCAGTTAATAGTTTGGTCCAACAATTGCTACATTTTGTCATACTATTCTCAAGCATTCTTTGTTTTGTTAACTTTCTTATCTTCTAGTACATGTTTCTATTCCACAATGTCGTGCTCAGTTAACTGTTTTGGTTCATTTGGTGCTGACCATTTAACTGTTTGGTTCAATTCTGCAATTTGATTTTCATTTGTTGTGGGTAAAATTTTGTATTGTTATGCATGTGAGAAACAAATCGAAATTGGCTGTACTCAATACATATTCTACTGATAGTATGGAAACTCTTAGTTAACCTGATCAAGATCTTCCTTATATGTGTTGCAGGGAAACAATGGGAGACACTGCGGTTTACCATCAAGGTTTGCTCATGCATGGTCCTTTCGCTAACAGCACATTATTGTGCAGTTGCAGGAATCATCCTAATATTTAGGTTTCTTACAATTTGGTCTTGCACATGTAGGTCCTGCTATCAGAGGCTTAGACCCACTGTTCGACCAATTTTGCATATGGGGAAATGAGATGTCCATGAATATCAGTCAAGTCAAGAAACTCAAAAAGATTGTTAGGATGAACAATCTTGCAATGAATAACAGCAAGATCTTTGTTTGCACAATGAAGAAGACATCAGTCAACTATAGGATGGTACTAACTCTTTTACCTTGTTTTTACCCCTTGCGCCATTTCAAAATTTATAACAACGATTTATGCATATCTTTGTTTTCAGTACTTTTCAAAGCGGTTCACCGATGATTACCTCTCAAACCACCTGCATGGTCAAGAGGCGAGGAAGGTATTCATTCAACACCCACGGTACAATATTGAAGTCTTCCTGAAGAAGACGAAGGTTGGGTGGGCAATTATCCATAGCCACTGGCCTAAAGTTGCAAGGACATTCAACATCACTGAAGGCTCAATATTTGCCTTCCACTTCTGTAGTTTCCCAGATGAGATTCATCTGTCTATTTACTGTGAATGATGCTACTTTCCAAAGGTTTCCGATGTTGCATGTGAAACTTGGTGCTGTTGTGTAATGGTGTAACTCTTCTTGGACCATCAACACTTGATGTGTGCCTTTCTTAATATCCTGCTCTGCCACTTTGAGCATCCCATGCAATTCAGTGAGCTTCTTATACATGCCATGCATATGATAGTTCGAGATGAACGTCCCATAGCTGGGCGGAAGAGAACCCAGAACTGCATCAGTAGCCTGCTCATCCAAGAGCGGGAAGCCCAACCGATCCAAAGCTTGCACATATCCGATCATCTTGATCACATGTGGGCTCAGTGGATCACCTTCCTTCAGCTTGTAATCCATCAAGGATCGCCAAATGTTGAACCTTTCGGTCCTAGCCTGTGTATGAAATATGCTCTTGAGACTCTCGATCATATCGTAAGCCTCAACATTTTCGAAATGCTGTTGCAAATCAGGCTCCATACAAGCCAGCATCAGACAGCTGATCTCCATTGATTCATCAACGAGTTTCTGGTAGGCATTCTTGGATGTGGCATTAGCATTATCGATAGGTTCCTCTTGAAGTGGATCCTCTAGAACTAGTTCCTTTTTATCATGCTTGAGAACAATTCTCAAATTTCTATACCAGGTGGTAAAGTTTGTTCCATTCAGTTTATCCTTTTCCAGAATTGATTTCAATTCAAAGTTGGGTTGAGCAGGTGGTGCCATTGATCTACAATAGAAAAATATGCAATCACTAAGCAATGTGTTTATGTAGAGTAATTCAAGCCTAAATAGAAATACTCCCACTGAAGTCAGCATCCCTCCGCAAACTCTCAATGATTCAGGATCCGACTAGCGCATGCGACTTGTGAGCTTTAGCATCACCGCTAGCCAACATGACTATCCAGTAAGCAACTCTTTGCTAATCGTATCTCTTATATGACTCCTATCGGTCGGGTAGGTATCTCATACCCCGGCTCCCAACCTTCATTGCCACAAGGCCCAAAACCGTTTTGATAGCCTTGTCAAGTTAACCAGATGCAGTGCATGTCCATGTCCGACACGAACCATTCAGTTCAAGGACACCTAGCAGCACCCCAATTTTATGAGCCCACTACTAGACGTACTTGACATGCGAGGGTGCAACATCGGGGATGGAAATTCACTTGATATTAACGAGGGATCTTTCTACCATTTTAACATGCATAGAAATAAAGAAGCATAACAATCACAAATAAATATATATTGTGAAATAGTATGGCTCCTTCATGGATGTTCTTCCAGGTCGGCTCCGACTCCGATGACCATCTAGGAACTCCATCTTGCTTGTCACGCCGGGACGCCAAGCCACCAACCAGATCTCTATTATCCAACTACTACAACTGGTAATGAATTTTACATAGAGTCACAAATCGACACGCTGGTCATTATACATTATAATGACAGTACTTTGGCTCCTGCCGGCTGACAAACATGACGCGCATGCCATGTATAAATTACACACATGTATCACATACACATGAGCCATACAATTCACATCAAACTCTGCAAAATAAAGTTATGCATAGAATCGCATTCTACCGGTTTGAGTGATAGTGTACGAAATATAAGGCGCTATGCACACGGCAGTCCCTGCTCGTCCTCGAGTAGGTAAATGATAAAAGAAATAAATTATTAAGTGTGAAAGCTAGCATTGTGCATAAGTTTGATAAATGATAATTTCAATCGCTTTGTCTAGCATCATAACAGCAACTTTTTCTCATAAAACTCATCATGATAAACTAGCGATCAATTCACATGTTATGGTTCAAACAATGCAATTCTCTTGAAACTTAACAACCTATGTTCTTAGTCATCAAACAATTGCAATTCAACTTATTTCAAAAAAGTTTAAGTAAGATCTCCACATACTCAGTTATCATATAGTCTTCTATGATTGCTAATACTCAAAGCATATTTTTAGAACAAATAGCATCCATTGAACACAGAGAACGATACGAGCTTAATGTTTCGCCTCCCAACTCATTTATCATAGAGATAATTGTGAACAATAATAATCCATGATCAAATATATTTGAATGGCCATATTGTTGGGATCTACGGTAGGGTGCGTCGACTGCCAATTAAAATTTTCCTATGCGCAGAACAACCAAGAACATGCTACGGAAGATGGATCATAGATCTTTACCACTAGATGCGCAGTGCCGTGCAGCGGAAGTAGAGTTGGGACAGGACGTCCTAGAGTCGTCTCCTTCTTGTCCGATCTCCCTCGAGCAGCAGGAGTGGATCCCGCGTACAAGTTCTCTGGAGCGGCGCGAGTGCACCGCCTCTAACGGTATCCGCGCGTGCAGGAGGAACACCGTGCGGCAGACTGCTAGGTCCGATCACACAGCCGGCGGCAAGTGGAGGTGGCTATTCGCAACACATGTAAACCCTAGTGACAGCGCCGAAGCGATCAATCCTATGAGTGTGCCGCACCCCCACTTTATATAGGTATCCATCATGGGCTCAACAATTGGGCCTTGCACGGACCCTAAAGCCCAAAACCTGTTTGGCCTGGAGCCGAGTCCGAGTAGGATCACTCTGACTCGTGGAGTCGGATCGGGCCTCACAGGTTCCTTCCCTTAAGCTCGCGACCCCTTAGGTTCTCGTTCACTTGGTCGCGAGTGAGATCACATCCGAGTCGGCTAGTCGGCAGCGGCCTCTAGCAAAGCATGCCGACTCCAAGTGTCCGATGAAGCTGGTTAGGCGAACCTGTACAACATGTCACACTTCTGTTCCCTTTGCCACATGATATATGTTATCGGGCTCAAGGCGAGTCTGTCATCCTTGTGCTAGCCCGACCTCTTTCTCGGTCTAGTGATGCCAACCACTAACCATATTATCTCATAATCCCTGTCGCATGGCCATGCTTATCTTGGTCGGAGGGGCAAATCCCATCTTGCTCAACCATGTCTCGCAGCATGGGTCTGGACAAGCCCGAAACCTACCTTTTTAACTACCCAGTCACGGAGTAGCGTTTGGTCGGCACAAAGCAGGTCTGTCACCATCCCGAGTACATGCGCCAGCTCAGGTCTTAGGACATAGAACGTATGTTGTAGTAGAGACTCACAGATGACATATCGCTGCGTCTCATAGTTGGGTCTGTTCGACTCGGACCTTATCTCAACTCGGATCCGACTATGTCGAATCCGACCAGACCCTTCTGAGTCCATATTATCTGGTTAGCATCCAATGCTCCATGGCTAGTGAGACCAAGCCATCAACCGTGTCATATGCTAGTCTAGTCGGCTGTGCGTCCACACAGCCCTTTCGACTAGGGACCTTTTAGGACAGTCATCATACAATGCATAGTCTCACAAACAAGTCACGTACTTGCTGATACAAATCATTGATAATGTCCAAGGACTATCTTTATTCATAAACACATAGGAAATATCATCATACATGATTGCCTCTAGGGCATATCTCCAACACATATGTGCCTGAATCTTTCCCCACCACATGATGCTTTCCAACTAAAGAATAATTGAGGTTCAAATGATAATGAACACTTATTGACTCATGCGTAAAAGTAAAAGCTAAAAATTAAAAGATAGGCCCTTCACAGAGGGAAGCAGAGGTTGTGATGCGCTTTTGATTTTTTTTATGTGCAAGCCCTTAATGCAAAGGAACGTCACGTTATATTGCCCCTTGTGATAACAACCTTTATTATGCAGTTCATCACTTTTATTTCTTTACCATTACAAGTTCGTCCACCACTTATTTTCCCTTGCAATAAAAGATCATACATATTTTAGGAGCAATTTTTATTGCTTTTTGCACATATGACAACTTACTTGAAGGATCTTATTCAATCCATAGGTAGATATGATGGACACTCATGGCAAGAAACTAGGTTTAAGGGTTTTTCGATGCACAAGTAGTATCTCTACTTAGTACAAATTTTTGGCTAGCAAAAGATCCTAAGGAAGCACCACATGTTGGAAGATCCATAACAATATAACTTCTATGCAAATATACCCAAACATAACTCATTATGTTGTCTTCTTGACCAACTTCAACTATTTTCTCAAGTTTGAAAATAGTTAATGGGTATTCACAATCATAAAATATGTCTAAGATAATATATTTATAAGTGAAAGTTTTCTTCCTTATACTAATCATTCATGAATTGCTTGTATGACCAATATTGTGATTGTCAAGCTTCCATAGATTTTACTTTCGAAACCCAATGTTAAACTACAACTAGGCATGATACAAGCATATGAAGAACATATAATTTCAACTTTATGATATTCCATTCATTCAACAATTTACTCTTAGGATATAAGGGAAGAACGAGAGTTAATGACAAACTACTCCAAAAAGATATAAGTGAAGATCAAATGAGTAGTTAAATAATTAGGTAGCTCTGTGAGGACTCTATATCTTTTAAAAATTCAGATCTTAAGTATTTTATTCAAACAGCAAACAAAACAAAATAAAACGACATTCCCAGAATATCACATCTCATGCGAAGAAGCAAAAAACCTTAGGCTCAGCCGATACTAACTGATAATCGTTGATGAAGAAAGGTGGGATGCCTGCCGGGGCATCCCCATGCTTATATGCTTGAGACTTCTTGGAATATTATCTTGGGTGCCTTGGGCATCCCCAAGCTTGAGCTCTTGTGTCTCCTTAATTCCTCTCATATCACAGTTTCCCTAAATCTCAAAAACTTCATCCACACAAAACTCAACAAGAACTCGTGAGATAAGTTAGTATAAATCAATGCAAAACCTTATCATTCTCTACTGTAACAAATCACTAAAATTAATATCTAATATTGCATACTAAATGCATCTGCATATTTTATACTCCTATATTCAAATAGAATCATTAAACAAGCAAACATATGCAAACAATGCAAACATAACAACAATCTGTCTAATTAGAACAGTCTGTAAAGGATGAAAGAAGATTCATACTTCTTTAACTCCAAAAATTCTGAAAACTTACCACACTGTAGAAAATTTGTTATAGCTTATTGCGCAAAACTTTCAAGATTTTATCACGTCCTGACTTTTCTAAAGAATTCAGACAATAATAGAAAACTTTCTGTTTTCAAACAGCAACATATAGACTTGCAAAATAAGCATGGTAAAGGCTATACTTGACACTTCTATTGAAATAAAATATACAAAACATGACTCTATATATAAGCAAGCAAATAAAAACAAAATAAAATAACTCTCCAAGCAAAACTCATATCATGTGACGAATAAAAACAAAGCTCCAAGTGAGGTTACCGATAATGTTGAAGACGAAAGAGGGGATGCCTTCCGGGGCATCCCCAAGCTTGGACGCTTAGGAATTACTTGAATATTACCATGGGGTGCCTTGGGCATCCCCAAGATTAGGGTGTTGCCACTCCTTATGCTCCTCATATCAATATCTCTCCCAAAACTTTGAAAACTTCAATCACACAAAACTTAACGGAACTTCGTGAGATAGGTTATTATGATAAAGAGCAAATCATTTACTTTGGTACTGTCAAGACAAGATTCATAATTTTTCTCAAAGAATTCCTACTGTACCCTATGATTTCTATAAATTATATTAACCAATATAAGTCATGTAAACTATAAAACAAGCAAACTATGCATTGAAAACAAAATCTGTCAAGATCAGAATAGTCTGTAATGATCTGAGCAAACACCATACTTCCGTAACTACCAAAATTCTGAAAAACTAGGAAAACATAGGGAATTTGTATATCAATCATGTGTAAAAAAATTAGAATTTTTTGATGCTCCAGTTATTTAAAAAAATTCTTTTACTGGGTGCAAAAGTTTCTATTTTTGCACAGAATCAAGTCAACTATCATCCACACTATCCCAAAGGCTTTACTTGGCACTTTATTGAAATGAAAGCTATTAAAAATGATTACTACAATAGCTTAATCATGTGAACATGCAAGAACAGTAGGTAAAGATATTGGGTTGTCTCCCAACAAGCACTTTTCTTTAATGTCTTTTTAGCTAGGCATGATGACTTCAATGATGCTCACATAGGAATAGTAATTGAAACATGCAAGAGAGCATCATGAATCACATGGCAAGCACATTTAAGCCTAACCCACTTCCTATGCATAGGGATTTTGTGAGCCAATAATTTATTGGAGCAAGAATCAACTAGCATAGGAAGGCAAAACAAGCAATACTTCAAAACTTTCAACACCAAGAGAGTAAATTTGATATTATTGAGATATGTAAAAGCATATGTTCCTCTCTCATAATAATTTTCAGTGGCATCATGAATGAATTCAACAATATAGTTATCACATAAAGCATTGTTTTCATGATTCATAAGCATAGAAATTTTACTACTATCCACATAAGCAATTTTCTTCTCATTAATAGTAGTGGTAGAAAACTCAACAAAATAACTATCATGAGATACTTGATTGAAATAATCAAACTGAACATTAAAATCATGTTGACATGTTTCATGGTTGTCACTATTCTTTATAGCATACATGTCATCACAATAATCATCATAGGTAGCAACTTTGTTGCATAATCATTTGAAACCTCTTCCAAAATAGTGGATTCATCACTAAATAAAGTCATGACCTCACCAAATCCACATTTATCATTATAATAAGATTGAACACCCTCCAAAATAGTGGGATAATTATTATCTGAAGGTGACACTCTTCCAAACCCACTTTCACAATTATTGCAATCATCATAAATAGGAGGAATGCAACCATCATAACAAATTTGCACATCAAAACTTGGGGGACTAAAAATATCATCTTCATCAAAGCGCAGAGTTTTGTAGGACAGTAGAAATTTTCCCTCATGTGGATGACCTAAGGTTTATCAATCCATGGGAGGTGTACGATGAAGATGGTCTGTCTCAAAACCCCTGCAATCAAATACAAGAAATCCCTTGTGTCCCCAACATACCCAATACAATGGCAAATTGTATAGGTGCACTAGTTCAGCGAAGAGATGGTGATACAAGTGTAGTATGGATGGTAGATATAGGTTTTTACAGTCTGAAAATATAAAAACAGCAATGTAGCGAGTGATAAAATGGAGCACAAACGGTATTGCAATGCTTGAAAATAAGGCCTAGGGTTCATACTTTCACTAGTGCAATCTCTCAACCGTGCTAACATAATTGAATCACATAACCATACCTCAGCGTGCGACAAAGAATCACTCCAAAGTTCTTATCTAGTGGAGAACGTACGATGAAATTGTTGTACGGTATGAAACCACCTCAAAGTTATCTTTTCCAATCAATATATTCAGCCGTCCCAATAAGTATAACGAACAGCCCTAGAGTGCGTACTAAAATAACACCATATAATACGCATCAACCAACTCTAATGTCACCTAGATACTCCAATGTAACCCCAAGTATCCGTGAGTTGATTATTCAATATGCATCAAACAACTTAAGATTCATAATATTCAATCCAAAAGAAAGAACTTCAAAGAGTGCCCCAAAGTTTCTACCAAAGAAAGTAGGATGAAAACGTGCATCCATCCCTATGAATAGATTACCCCAACGTCACCACGGGAATCCGCAAGTTGATTGTCAAAACATATATCGGGTGAATCCATTGAACACCCCATTGTCACCACGGGTATCCACATGCAAGACATACATCAAGCATTCTCAAATCCAAAATATTCAATCCAAAGGTGAACTACTCCTAGGGTAAAAACTCAATTCAGCACAACAAGATAGAGAGGGAGAAAGACCATATGATCCAACTATATTAACAAAGCTTGCGGTACATCAAGATCGTGCCAAATCAAGAACACAAGAAAGTGAGAGATCAAACACATGGCTACTAGTACATACCCTCAGCCCTGAGGGTGAACTACTCCTACCTCATCATGGTGGCTGCCGGGATGATGAAGATGTCCTCAGGTGATGATTTCCCCCTTCGGCAGGGTGCCAAAACAGGGCTCCAAATGGGATCTCTTTGGTACAGAGGCTTGCGGCGGTGGAGTCAAAGTTCTAGATTTATTTTTGGGGGTTCTCTATTTATAGGAATTTTCTACGTCGGAATCACGAAAAAAGGAGATATGAGGGGCCCACAAGGCACTTAGGCACCATCACCCCCTGGGTGCACCCAGTGCCTTGTGGCCACCTTGTGGCTCTTATGGTCCTCCCACAAATCTTCGGGTGTCTCTTTTGTTAAAAAAAATTCTTCAAAAAGTTTTAGTCCGTTCCGAGAACTTTTATTTCTGCAAAAAAAATAACATCACGGTAGTTTTGCTGAAAACAGTGTCAGTTCGGGTTAGTTCCATTCAAATCATACCAAAACCATATAAATTTTTTATAAACATTGCATGAATACTTCATAAATTATAGATACGTTGGAGACGTATCAACTACAGTGCCATCATACCTTACAAGGCGCCTGAGAAGAAAGGGAAGAAGATGAAGGATCTGTCGGAGGCCAGGGGAGGCCTCCACGTGAGAGGTCGTCCGGACACCAAGTCCGGAGATGCTGCAGCCTCGTCCGCCCAAGACGGGGAGGAGGAGGAAGACGAGGAGGAAAGTGCCTCCTCCCACTCCAAGAAGAGGGCGGCGGCCGAGGACGTCGAGGAGGAGCAACCTCCTCGGGCCCAGAAGCGGCAGTGCAGACCCAAGCTGGTCTTGCCCCACAGTTCGGACTTTGATGAGGAGTCTGTGGCGTCCGAAGAGGTCCCCCAGAAGGAACTCAGGGTCAAGCCCCCCACCATGATGTGTGAACCTCGACATTTCTTGCTTACTTCATTTTACCAGTCCCTTACTCATGGAAACTAATTGTGTAATATCACAGCCCACCGTGAGGCCACCCTACCGAGCAGACCTCGAAGGGGACCTCTCCGCCTGCCGAATTGGTGGACAGCGGATCGGCGTCGCGCTCCGCGCCTCCCCTGGTCCCCGAAGAGGCCTGGGAGGTGCTATTCTGAAAGACCACTCCCCGTCCGAACACGGGGGAGGGGCGTGACGCAACCATGGCTGAGGCTGATGCCTCGGTTACCAAAGACCAGGAGGGTGTGTCCCTCCTGGCGAATACGGGAGGAGAGTCCGGACCGTCCGGGCCCTCCCAGTCAGCCGCACCTGAGCCCCCAAGGCCCTCACAGGTGCTGGTCCCGCCTTCCGACGGAGGGGGGTTGAGGTCCCGCCGCCCGTGCCGAACATCAACAGCCAGGCGGCGGCAGGCTGGCCGAACGTGATGGAGGAGTTGGTGAATAGCTCCGTTATCGTCAACGAGCACCACGCCCTTATGGGTGCGGTTCTACGGGGTGTTCGTTCCGTCCATACCGGACTGAACTATGCCGTCTAGGGCCTTTTGACGGGCTTCGAGGTGAGTCAAGTAATTCTCTTTTCCTCTCAAAGCGGATTTAACCTTTTTAGCCAAAGTTTAAGCAGGCCGTATGTATAACAACACCCGAGACTCTGTAGGGATTGCAAACACATTATAGAGGGTCGAATATCCGTAGGCCAGTATTTAAAGTGTCATGATTGATTTGATATTGCAGGCATCATCCTTGGCCGTGGCTGCTAATGCCACTGCCCTGGAGGAGATGGATCGGAAGCTTAAGCGCTCTGATGAAGAGCTTGACCTCATCAACAAATGGCTTGATGAGGCGCAAGGTAAGCCCCTATGAAAATGCATAGTGAACACCGCCGGACACCTACATTCCGGATTGTATGCTGAGCACATGGTGTTTGGTGACTATAGCTGTCATCACGGAGGTTGAGGCCCTCAAGGCTGCACTGAAGAAGGCCGAGGCCAAGGCGGCCGAAAAGAAAGCGGCTGCCAAAAAGGCGGTGGCTGAACTTGAGACGCTAAAGACCGCCGGCGAGAAGCACGAGGCTCGAGTGGCCGAAGTGTAGGTGGAGCTCAAGGGTGCCATCAATAAATGTGAGGCCCTTGAGCAGAAGAAGAAAGAGCAGTCCTCCAAGTTATCCAAGGCGGACAAAGAGCTCCGGGAGGTCAGAACGGAAGTGCGGGGTGCCCGGGAGGAGCTCCGCCAAATGAAGCAAATCGTAGATGGTAAGAAATACTTACTACAGATTGTTTTTGGCGGCAAGAGGATCGCCTTGCTGACGCAGGTCTGGCGCTCCGCAAGCGTTTTCGCTGAGCTTCCAAAGAGTGCGGCGGCTGCGGCGGAGCACTACGCCACGCGGGAGGAGGACTTCGAACATCGGCTTTTCTGGTCGCTGTTCCAGGCGCCCGAGCACCCTCCCCTCCTCAGCAACCAGATGAAGCAGCTGATGGAGCTGCATCGGATGGCCGAGCCAGCCCTGAAGGATCTTTGCGTCTGGCTGTGGCCCATAGAGCCTATTCCGGATAGCTACTTCGGCCTGGTGCAGAAGCTGCGTGATGCGTGGCCTCGGATTGATACCATGAAGTGTTCTGCGTGCCTTGAAGAAGCTAGGCTGGCCTTTGCGAAGACCATGGTTCATTGGCCTAAGATCAAGCCAATGGACATGGCCACTAGTCCCCCGCCGGTTGGAAAGGAACATCGCCGCCCAGAACTGTATTTCGCACAAGTTATGGATGGTGCTCGGGCGATAGAAGGTCAGTGCTCGAATGATGTAATCATTGACTGATTGTATTAAGTTGTCAACTGGACCTTATGCTTTATAATGCGGCCTGTTTGCATGTTTCAAACTATGATAATTTTATTTTGAATCATGTGCAGCCGTTTGTTTATTCTGAAAGTTAACAGTCGTCGGCTTCAGCCCCAAGTGAATAATACGAGGGGTGTTTCGTCTCCGCACTGTTGCCCTTAGCCGACGTCTCGGTGCCCGAAGGTGGTAGTGCCTGAGAGAGACCAGGTATTCAGACTATGCGGCTTTATTGCTTTCACTTAGCCATAGGAGCTTGACTGTGGGAGCTAATGACAAGCCCCCAATGCTTTGTGATGTACTAGGTAGCCGAGGCATGCCTTTGTAATCACGTGGTTCATTCTAGGACGAACCCTGCGTATGACACAGATAAATTGCCAATGATTTTTTAAGTTTAACACTTGTCATCGGACCGCCGACCAGTTCACGCTTACTATGACAGTCAGTTTTCGGCTTTCTCCCCTGAGGTGCTTAACTGGGCTAGTCAGAAGTACAATCATAGGGGTTCTCCCTTTACCTTCTTAGCCAAACATGCGGAACATAAGAAGGTAAGCATAGGAGCCGGGCAACCCAACTATTGACCCAAGACATAGTTTGGAACCGGGCAAAAAGGAAGCGACTCATAGAATGGCAGAGGCAAATAGAGCTCTTGCACATTTTCGTTAATCCAAGAACAGAATCTATGTATGTAGACACATGGATCCGTACATCTCGATCGGAAAAGAATCAATAGAAGGAGAATCGGACGATATCTTTCTCGAAACAAACAAAAAGGAAAAGAAAGAGAAAACAGAAATCATGATCAACTAAGCCCTCTCGAGGGCTTGCTTAAGAATAAGAAAGAAGAATCTTATGGAAATAGCATGGAATAAGGTTTGATCCTATTCATGGGGATTCCGTAAATATCCCATTTCAAAAATCGAAACAATCAGGACTTTTCGGAGATTGGATGCAGTTACTAATTAATGATCTGGCATGTACAGAATGAAAACTTCATTCTCGATTCTACGAGAATTTTTATGAAAGCGTTTCATTTGCTTCTCTTCAATGGAAGTTTCATTTTCCCAGAATGTATCCTAATTTTTGCATATAGTGCAATATCTGAGACGCCGAACACATAGCGGAAAGCGGTGCCGGACTTGGTACGTGGAGCTGATGAAGAGATCAAGCTCCTGGTCAATTAAGCGATTTGTATTTGTTACACAATGTGTGCGTGCCCAGCTGTTCGAAGAGCAGGAAGAAGAGAAACAGAAAAAGAGGGCTAGATAATGCGGATGCGCGAACACCGTAAAAGATGTTTTTATTTTCCATAAGCTCTGGACGTCTATCCGTACAGTTCGAACTGCCGAGGCATTTATGATCTGTAAGAAAAGAAAATTTTACAAAGAAAGGTTTACAGGGCCTTGATGCGTGGGTCGAAGCCTCAACTATGCCCTGCTACACATCTGCGCCTTTGCTTCTGCTTGCTAAGGGATTCGTCCGTGTAGAAAAACACATGCTGGTGAGGGAGGCCTTGAATAGGAACCTTGAAAGGTAGCCGTGTTGCCACAGCTTGATGCTGGGCGAGGCCGGGGGCCATACCGTTGCCTGTCCGAATACGTGGTTATGCCATAGTTCGGTTGAGCCAAAGACATGGCGGTATTGTTCGATATAAGCCCCCACGGCCGCCCCATGGTATCTTGAGCGTGAAGTTGTGCTGACGAGGCACGTAGAGCGCAATGATGGTGGGTGTGTCGTGGGGAGCGTATCCCTATTTGCGGTGTACGCAGGCTGGTTCCCATGACGGGGACCGGACTTGAGCCCATTTTGTTGTATCTTCGGCCATTATGACGGGCTAATACCTAGGACCATTGGCGACGCCTTGGACTTCGGATTGCGGAATCCAGCATTTACTGCTGTCTCGTCGACTTCTCCGTCATTGTGGTGATGCTTGTTCTTATTGCGTTGTGGCTTTTCGTTCCCGTCCCGGACTTCAAAGGTGTCGGGGGCTTCTGGGTTGGTGCTTCTACAAGCCAGCCAACTATCTTCTCCAGCGCAGAAGCGGGTCATCAGGGAGGTAAGCGCTGCCATCGTTCTTGGCTTGTCCTGGCCGAGCTGACGTGCTAGCCACTCATCTCGAACACTATGCCTAAAGGCGGCTATAGCCTCGGTGTCCGGACAGTAAACAATCTAGTTTTTCTTAGTCAAGAACCGGTTCAAAATTGCCGGGCTGACTCACTAGGCTACTTGATTACATGGCTTGGGTCATCGGCGTCTGGGGGCCGGAGATAAGTGCCCTGGAAATTTGCTCGGAAGGCATCCTCGAGCTCCTCCCAACATCCTATGGATTCTTCGAAAGGTTATTTAACCAGTGCCTGGCTGGGCCTTTGAGCTTTAACGATAGATACTTCATGGCGTGGAGGTCATCTACTTGTGCCATATGAATGTGTAGTTGGTAATCTTCAATGCATACGGCCGGATCTGTTGTCCCCTGGAAGTTTAAATCCTTTCGGAATTAGTGCTGCATCACCCTATCTGTGAAGCACAGGGGATCAGTGGCACCCCTGACTTGGCCTACATCGCGCCGGAGATCGTCTGTCATTCGGACTCGTTGTAGCTCCCGAGCTCTATCATTTCGGTCTAGCCAAGCTTGATAT
Source organism: Thinopyrum elongatum (assembly GCA_011799875.1). Classification (NCBI taxonomy): domain Eukaryota; kingdom Viridiplantae; phylum Streptophyta; class Magnoliopsida; order Poales; family Poaceae; genus Thinopyrum; species Thinopyrum elongatum. Next base: position 345,329,945 of record CM022300.1, read on the forward strand.
TCATCCCATCTAACAGGAGGATCTCCTTTGGGTCCGTAAATGGACCTCGTCAGACCTGCCCGAGCATCCAGGTCGCGGCGTAGGTCGTACTTATAAACTGGTCGTAATGGCTCCTTGCCTTGACGGCAAGGTGGAGCAGGAGGCTGTTCGGCTTTATCAGCTGTCATGTCCCGTCCTCGAGGGGGGTGGTCCGGCTGTTCTGCCTGAGTGTGCTTTGGACGTGCTTGCTCTATGGCTTCGTCGTCGAATTGCGGCAATAGTCTTCGCATTGGGTAGCTTTTGGTCTGTCGCGTGTGGACGTGCTCCTCCTCAGCAGCTAGGATCTTGGTCCATCTATCATTGAGGGTATCTTGTTCGGCCTTTAGTTTTTGCCGCTGTTTCTTAAGGCTACGCGCAGTGGCAATGAGCTGCATTTGAACCGCTCTTGATCAAGCGGGTCTTCGGGGACGATGAAATCTTTGTCGCCCAAGTTGACCTCCTCTTCAGAAAGGGGGAGGTAATTACTGTCTTTGGAGTCGTTGAGGTCTTTGATATTGAGCGGGTCCTCATGCTCCTCGTGATCGTTTTGTGGTTGTTCATCGGCGCCGGGGTCATCAAGGTTGTCTGCATTGTCTGGGGTGCCGTTTTCTCCGGTGTCTGTGTTTCTCGTATGGCTTCGACGTGCCCTAGAGTGGCGAAGTTGTCTGCGGCGCTTCGGAGGCTCATCGTTGGGCCTACCATTATCCTTCCCGGGGGTGCCATCATTGTCTTTTGTACTATCACCATATAGACGTCATAGGTGGACGTGGCAGTCCAGCGGCCGGTGACGGGGGGGGAGGGGGAGCAGCATCGGTGTTAACCATGGCTCCACTATCCTCGTCCATGTATTCGGCGTTTTGCGAGGTGTAGTCCAACATGTCGGTTAAGTCTTCGACTATGGCCACTAGGTGGCTGGTGGGTGGGTCATAAAATTCCCTGTAATTCACCTCGAGGGGCTGCTGAACGCAGGCCGAGGGTGAGTCCTCTAGAGTAGCCATCATCCGGATTCGGTCGAGCACTTCGTTTTACAAGGCGAGGCTTGCCGAGCTGGCATGTGGTGACCAATCTGGATCGGTCTCCATTGTGGCGGGGCGAGGGGTGGTCTAGGCCCGAACTGAATCCTGATCTTCCAGGGCCGAGTTGACATGGAGGCCCGGGGTCGGGCTAGTGGCCGGAAAGACATAAGAGACCAAGGACGAAACCTGGTGTTCAGACGCTGTCTCCGTGTTGGGGCTCGAAGCCAAGTGCGTGAGGGGGAGTTCACCAGGGATGATTCCTGATTTCCGAACATCAACCCATTGCTGGGGCTCAAGGCCGGAGGCATGTTATGAGGAGAGGGTTCGGCTGAGAGTGGCTCTCATCGTCAGAACACAGCTTCTATGTTGAGGCCTGAAGCTGGGTCTTCCGCGACGTACTCCAAGTTGCCGAATCTAATCCGGTGCTCAGGGGCAAAATTGTTGATTTGGTCTTGATGACCAGTTGGGTTGGCGTGCAGCACGATGCTGCCGAATGCGAAGAGTTGGCCGGGGACAAAGAGGTCTCCGGAGCTGATGCCATCTCTGGTGATCAGGCGAGCCATTGATCGTTCGGTGACCCAACAGCGGAACTCTCAATGAAAGCACCAATGTCGGTGTCAAAACCGGCAGATCTTGGGTAGGGGATCCCGAGCTGTGGATATGGGATCAATGGGGAACAAGGGACGAAGAACATGATGTTTACCCAGGGGTGGGCCCTCTCTAAGAGGTAAAACCCTACATCCTGCTTGATTGTATTTGATGTGTATGTGTAAGTGCATCTAGTGCCCCTTAGTGATTTTGGTGTATTGAAGACTTATAGGTTAAGGGACTAATGTGTTTGTGAGTGTACACATGTTCTATAAGTCAATGAGGAGTTTGACATTTACGAAGAAAGTCGAACCCTAAAAATGAATGTCTTCAGTTGAAGACTTTGGTTTTCTTGAAGACTTTGAAAATGAGGAAATTGGTGTGACCTTGAAGACTTGATATTGATGCGAGGATTATGAAGCGTGAAGACTTTTGTTTTCATAGTTTTGTTTTCCCTTTCTTAAGTCATAGGAAACACCGTACTGTTAAAGGGGGTCGAGGTAAAACTAAGGAAAAGTTTCCAAGTGATGCTCAACTCAAAATCCTACACCTACCCAATCCTTTCGAGTGAAGCCATTGGAAATCTCATACAGTTCAGTCAAGTTCTTCAGTGACAGAGATGAAGTTCTTCTGTTCTCTGAGGAATTTGTTCTGACTGAGGAGTTAGGAATTCGCCAGTGCAGATTGCCTACAAGTGAGGATTGCCTACAAGTGAGGAATTCGCCAGTGCGGATTGCCTACAAGTTAGGAATTCACCAAGTCTGTGAAGGTTTGGAAGTCGCCTGTGAAGACTTACCACGCGTGATTTGGCGAGGTCTGTGTGACCTTTGCTCAAGGAGAATACGGTGAGGACTGTGTGTCCGGGACTGTGTGTCCTCAGGTTTAAATACCTAGCAGCTCCAACCAGACGTACAACTGTCACAGCAGTTGGAACTGGTCTACCAAATCACTGTCTTCACCAAGCTACTGGTTCTATTTCCTCAACCCTTTCATTTCCTCGCATACTTGCTGTGTACTTGATCATTACTGTTTGAAGACTTTGACTGAAGACTTTCTCTATTTCCTCATTCCTATTTCTTCAGTCACTTTGTCTTCAGCCTGCTTATCCTGTTTACACGCTACCTGTGCTCTGTTTTGTTTCATTTCATCATGATGACTATGCTACTGCTTTGTTATCCATGTACCTAAGTACTTATTCCGCTGCTTGTAGTTCGTTGCTTAGGAAATTCCTCAAGTAGTATTTCCTCAGTGACGAATTCATAAAAATCGCCTATTCACCCCCCTCTAGTCGATATAATGCACTTTCAATTGGTATCAGAGCAAGGTACTCCCTTGTTCTGTGTGATTTTCGTTTAACCACCTGGAGTTTTAGTTATGTCGACTGCAGGCATGATCAAGGTCTCGGCTGGGTGTCCTACCTTTGATGGGACGGACTACCCCTACTGGAAGAATAAGATGCGCATGTATCTTGAGGCAATTGACAACAATCTCTAGTATGTTGTGGAAAATGGCGTTCCCTCTGTCACTCCTTCTGTGAACGCTGCTGATGTGAAGAGATTCATGCAACTCAACTCTCAAGCAAAGAATATCATATGTGGCCATCTGAGCAAAGGACAGTACGGCAGAGTGAGTGCTTTGGAGTCTGCAAAGCTTATCTGGGACAGGCTGTCCAAGGTCAACGAAGGAATGTCAACTCAACGTGATTCTCGAGTTGACGTTCTTCGCAATCTCTTCAACAGCTTCAAAAGACTCGACAATGAGAATGTCCAGCAAACCTTTGATCGCCTCACTGACATTTCAAACGAGCTTCAAGCACTGGTTGCCACTGACATCACCGACCATGAGGTGGTGAAGAAATTGCTGAGGTCACTTAATTCTTCATTCGATACACTGGCACTGATGATTCAAGAACATGGAGACTACAAGTCACTAGATCCTGCTGATATTCTTGAGAGGCTGAACACTCATGAATTCCAACAAGCTGAAAAGAGAGATCTCTACAGGCCAAGCTATGGAAGATCACGCGCATTGAGGGCCAACGCAGTTTCCTCATCCGAAGGAGAAGATTCTGATAGCAGCCTTGGTGACCCTGAAGAACTAAGCCAGGAGCTAGCAATGCTCGTGAAGAAATTCGAGAAGTTCTCAAGGCGTGGTCGCTTTGTAAAATCTTCAAAAGGTGATGACACAAGATCAGATTCCTCATCCCGTGATTACAAGAAGAGGACTTGCCACAAATGCAAGAAATCTGGTCACTACATAACTGATTTTCCTCAGTGGGCAAAGGAATCAAAGAAGAAGAAATACAAGGATGATAGTTCAGATGACTCAAAGAAGAAGAAGAAATCTTCAAAGTCCTCATCATCAAAATCTTCAAAGTCTTCATCTCACAAGAAGAGCAGTTCCAAGAAGGCCCGGGCATTCATTGGCAAGGAAATGGACTCTGAAGCTGAATCTGAGGAACATGAGGAAGAGGAGGCATCTGAGGAGTCAGACTCTCGTGTGGCGAGCCAAGCCCTCGCTACTTCTTACGTCAGCAAGTCCATCTTCAACACTGAGGAAAATGGCTTCCCCAACACTGCTGATGACGGCAACGATGACTATGCTCCCACCTATTGCTTCATGGCAAAAGTTGCCAAGGTATTCAAATATCCCTCCCCTGAATCATGTGAGGATGAATCTGATGATAACCTCAGACCCAGCTATTCCAAACTTGCTAATATTGCTGTTAAACAACAAAAGGCGTTGGAAAAAGTTCAATATATGCTAGACAAAAGCGATGACCTGTTAGGTGAGGAAATGGATCGAACTCAAACACTGACTGATAATCTTCAGCAACTACAGTCTAAGTTTGACAACCTTCAAAGTCGTCATGAAACTCTCTTAGCCGATCATGAGAAGCTTTCTTATGAATTTCTTCAAAGAAAACAAGATCTTGAGAAGCTAAGGGTGAGTCATGAAGATCTTCAGAAGGAAAATGATTCATTGCTTGCTCAACAGATCAGTTCCGCTCGGGAAGAATTTATTCCACCATGCTTGAAATGCATTGAACGTGAAACTGTTAATTCTTCACCTAAAAGTTCAAATGCTTCTATTGCTGCAAATTCTTCAACTATCTCTGTGGTCACAAATTCCTCATCTGAGGATACCACTAGTATCACTGACGAAAATGCAGGGTTGAAGGAATTGTATGTGATAGGCATGTACAAAAGCCTCAAAGGGCATTAGACTCTTTGTGATGTGCTCAAAAAGCAGATCTTGAACAGGAACCCTAGGAAAGAGGGTATTGCCTTTGAGAGGAAACTCAATGCTGATGGAACCTACTGGAAACCTGAGCAGTATCCCAAAACCTCATGCGTTGCTGTGAAGGGACCTCCCGTAGATCCATCCACTTTATCTGGCTTTACTTGTGAATCCTCATATTCATCTGATGAGTCATTTGACTCCAACTATAAACTGTTCAAAAATCAGAATGGTGAAGTATTTGCTAGATATGTTGGAACTAACTGAAGGAATGGTCCCCCTATGAAGAAAATCTGGGTTCCCAAAAGGTGCCTTGAAAGTCTTCAGGTGAATGTCCTCATGACACCACCTGTGAAGAATAGGAACCCCAGATCAAATTCTTCATATGGACCGAAGTCTTCATATGGATCCAAGTCCTCTTATGGATCAAATTCCTCACGTGGATCCAAGTCCTCATATGATCATCATCATGCTAATGCTTCTGTTTCATAGGGAAAATCTAAGAGTCTGATTATGTGCATTATTCTTCAAATCATTATGTTCATAAGTCCTCGAAGAATTTCTCTGCTTACTCATATGCCTATACTAATCCCTCTCCTGTGAAATGAAGCGCTTTGGATTCAATGCCACCTTTCTCTTATGGAGCTCGCAGAATGATGAACTCTTTGCCACCCCTCCAGATGTAGGTGGTGAAGAAAAAGAACTAACCTCTTATGCAGGGTCAGGTCTCCAGACGAACTAAATCGTCTGAAGAATTTTCTGGAGACCTGAAATGCTTGAAAGGACGCAAGCTAATCATGAAGAAATGATTCATTCATTTCTCACATCCTCATACTGCTATATATACATATGTTGCATTAATTGATGAAATTCTGTCTGATGAAATTGATGTCATATTCTTCACTCTGAAGATATGTTTTTGTAAGATGCACTAATTCATCTGCAGGATGATTTACCCAAAGCTGCTGAGTGGGTCCTCGACAGTGGATGTACTAATCACATGACCGGTGACGAGAGCTTACTGATGAACACTCCTTTATCTCCATCACATTTGAAGCATATCACCTACGCAGACAAAGGCAAAAGCAAGGTATTGGGTCTAGGTAGGGTTGCAATCTCAAAGGATCGACACATGGACAAAGTCATGCTTGTCGAGTCCCTCGGATTCAACCTCATGTCTGTCTCAATGCTTTGTGATCTTGATATGGTTGTTGTCTTTGGCAAATATCACTGCTTAGTGCTCATGGAATCTAACAATTCCAAAGTCTTCGAAGGCTTTAGGAGAGGAGACTTGTATATTGTTGATTTCTCTACAGGACCACAGCCTGCCACTTGTCTACTTGCAAAAGCTTCAGAAGGCTGTTTATCGCGTCGACGATTGGGTCATGCTGGCATGAGGAACTTACACACGCTCTCGAAGAAAAATCACGTCATTGGCATTGAGGGTGTCAAATTCCTCAAAGATCATCTTTGTGGTGCTTGTGAGGCTGGAAAGATGACCAGAGCCAAGCACCCCTCGAAGACTATCATGACTACCTCTCATCCTTTTGAATTGCTTCATATGGATCTCTTTGGCCCTACTCATTATGCCACACTAACAAATGCAACATCTCTATATGGCTTTGTCATTGTTGATGATTATTCTCGTTACACATGGGTGCATGTCATTACTTACAAAACTAAAGTGCAGGAAGCCTTCAGACGATTTTCCTCAAGGGCTTCGATGAATTTCGGTGTGAAGATCAAGCATATTCGGAGTGACAATGGGACCGAGTTCAAGAATACTGGTCTTGATGAACTTGGTATTACTCATGAGTTATCTGCCCCATACACTCCTCAGCAGAATGGCGTTGTGGAGCGCAAGAACAGGACTCTTGTTGAGATGGCTCGCACCATGCTTGATGAATACAAGACACCTCGTCGCTTTTGGCATGAGGCAATTGATACTGCATGCCACATCATCAACATGGTATATCTTCACAAATTCTTCAAGAAGACCTCATATGAACTCCTCACTGACAAGAACCCCAATGTGAGTTATTTCAAAGTCTTCGGTGCTAAATGTTGGATTAGAGATCCCCATCACAATTCTAAATTTGCACCGAAAGCACATGAGGGTTTTATGCTTGGTTACGGAAAGGACTTGCATACCTACAGAGTCTTCAACACCTATCACCACAAGGTTGTTGAAACTGTAGATGTGCGGTTCGATGAAACTAATGGCTCGCAAAGAGAGCACCTACCTCCTATGCTAGATGAAATGTCTCCTGAGGAATCCATCAAGCTAAAGGCTACTGAGGATGTTATACCTACTGAAGAATCAGCTGAAGAAGTCATTCCAGATCATGAAGAAAATCATGCTGGTGCATCTGAAGAAAATGGCTCTGAAGAAAATGTTGTGCCAAATCAAAGTCGTCAATCTGCTCATCCTCGCGTTGCAAATGAAGTACAGATTGAGAGAATCATCAACGACATCAACGCACCAGGTCCTCTCACTCGCTCAAAAGCTTCACATTTGTCTAACTTTTGTGGGCATTTTTCTTTCGTCTCTATCACAGAGCCCACCAAAGTGGATGAGGCATTTCTGGAGCCTGAGTGGATTCAAGCGATGCAAGAGGAATTACATCAATTCGAGCTGAACATGGTGTGGGGGCTTGTCAAACAACCAGACCCACGCAAGCACAATATCATCAGCACCAAATGGATCTACCATAACAAGCAAGATGAAAATGGCCTAGTGGTGAGGAAGAAGGCTCGTCTTGTAGCTCAAGGCTACACACAGGTTGAAGGAATTGATTTTGATGAAACTTTTGCACCTGTTGCTAGACTTGAGGCTATTCGCATATTGCTTGCCTATGCTAACCATCATAATATCATCTTATATCAAATGGATGTGAAAAGTGCATTCCTCAATGGTAAGCTTGAGGAAGAAGTATATGTTGCTCAATCCCCAGGTTTTGAAGATCCTAAGCATCCTGATCAAGTCTTCAGATTCAATAAGGCCCTCTATGGCCTCAAGCAGGCCCCTCGGGCGTGGTATGATACTCTAAAGGAATTCCTCATGAAGAAAGGCTTCAAAACCGGTTCACTCGACCCAACTATTTTCAACAAAACATATGATGATGGTTTATTCGTGTGCCAAATATATGTTGATAATATTATTTTTGGCTGTACTGACCAACATTACAGTGACGAATTTGCTTATATGATGAGTGAGGAATATCAAATGTCCATGATGGGAGAATTGAAATTCTTCTTAGGTCTTCAAATTCATCAACAACGCAATGGCATCTTCATTTCTCAAGAGAAATACCTCAAGGACGTTTTGAGGAAATTCGGTATGCAAGATTGCAAAGGCGTCAAAATCCCTATGCCCACAAATGGCCATCTATGCACCGATGAAAATGGTATAAACTTCGATGAAAAGGTATACCGCTCCATGATTGGCTCTTTACTGTATCTATGTGCATCTAGGACAGATATTCTGCTTAGTGTTCGCATGTGTGCCCGTTTTCAAGCTACACCGAAGGAATCACACCATAAGGCTGTGAAACATATTCTTCGATATCTAGCTCACACTCCAACACTTGGATTATGGTATCCCAAGGGCTCGGCTTTTGATCTCATTGGATATTCTGACTCTGACTATGGTGGTGGTCGTGTGGATCGCAAGTCAACATCAAGCACATGCCATTTCCTTGAACGATCTTTAGTACGTTGGTCGTCGAAGAAGCAGAACTGCGTATCACTCTACTGCTGAAGCTGAGTACATTGCTGCTGGTTCTTGCTGTGCTCAAGTGCTGCGGATGAAGCAAACCCTCAAGGACTATGGCATCAATGTGAAGAATGTGCAACTCTACTGTGACAACGAGAGTGCCATCAAGATTGCTCATAACCCAGTTCAGCACTCAAAGACAAAGAACATCCAGATTCGTCATCATTTTCTTCGAGATCATGTGTTGAAGGGCGACATCTCTATTGATCACGTGAAGACTGAAGAACAGCTAGCGGATATCTTCACCAAGCCCTTGGATGAGAAGAGATTTAGCAAGTTGTGGTGTGAGCTAAATATCTTAGAATCTTCGAATGTTCTTTGAAAAGGACACACATCCTAACACTTATGCAAAATTGATGACTTAGATGTGCAACACACGAAGTAACGTTTTTCTTCAATCAATGAAGACTAACCCTCTAAGTGTGAAGAAATTAATGAAGAATTTGATTCTCAGAGCCCTACGACAATTGTATGCGGTGTCTGAAATCATCATTCTTATACGGTGGGTCACGCCACCACAAAAGTTGAAAATCTTCAAAATTGAGTTTTTCTTCAATTTTCAAATACTTCAACTTTCAAATTCTTCAACTTGCAAAGTCTTCAAAAAAAATTTGACTGATGTTCTTCATTGACTATATGTATATAATTGAGTTTTTCATGTCCTCAACTGCATTCACTTATTGCTAATTCTTCAAGTTGATTTTCTTCTAAGTGAATGTGATCGGACCCGTTCCCCCTCTATGCTAAACTCAACCCAGTCCGTTCACAAATTCTTCATGTGCGTTCTATTTGAAACCCAGTCAAAGTCTTCACTGTGTCCTTGACAGCTGAAGAATTTGCGAACGAAACGTTATAATTTTCATATCTGAATTTTCGGCTTTTGCCGCCCAAACCGTTCTGCATACCGCGATAGGATTAAACTACTCACCCACGATCTACCATGATCTCCATCTCTCTGTACGTGGGTGACACATGTCGCTAGGATGGAAAGGGTCAGGGGCATGTTCGTCCAAAAATTTCGGACGGGCAGTTTTTTCACCTCGACTATAAATACCCCTCGCCCTCCTCAGACCTCATTTACACCGCTCGAACGCCCTCCCTCGCTCAAGCTCTCTGACCTAGCCCCACCGCTACTCTTCATCGTCGCCGGTGAGGAAGAGCTTCACTGCCTCGACCTCGTCGCCGTCGTACTCGCGCCGGCCACGGAATTCTTCACTCCGCCGCCGCCGTAGCTGTCTCTCACCGCCAAGTTAGGGCGTGGGAGATCTGAATGGATGAACTTCTCCACTTCCAGTTCATCGTGTTCTTCATCCAGGGTAATTAAAATCTGATTTTACTACCCTACTTTGATTCTGATGATTTCACAAAATCTTCAAAAGGTGTTTATTCTTCAACTTCGCATCCTTAAACACCAAGTTGCATCTGTTCTTGGTTTGTTTCTCTAAGCTATGTTTTTTCTTCAAGATTCCTCAATTGTGTGGATTTTCTAATCTATACAACTCTGGAACCTAAGTCAAGAACGCTTAGTGAAATTCCTCAAGACTCCCCTAGTCAAATTCCTCAAACGTGATTTCTTTTGAAAAATTTCTGAGAACACATATGACCTCTCCAAATTCTTCGCACCTATACTCTGTTCACAGGTACAAAATGTCTGCTGCTGAATCACTAGGTTCTCATCAACTTAACTCATTTGCAGCATTTCTCGAAGATAAGTTGCGCACTTCCTCAGAAACATCAATTGTTCAAAATCCTCAAGTGAAGAAAATGGCTGATGGTAAAAGACCTCAGAAGGGAGGAAAGAGGCCTAAAAGAAATACAGCTTTTGAAATTCCTGAAGACATCTATGATGAAAACTGTACTCCTGATGAAGCAACTCATGGCAAAGAGACCAAGACTCAGCCCAAAGTGTGCACACAGAGAATTGAGAGAAAATGGGCTAAGGAATGGAGGGAATATCGTTATGTTACTCCCAAGTACATGAAGAAATTCGCCGTTAACCCTCCATGTCCAAGACCTCCATTGGCATCAGGCCAAGATGATGATCCCTCAAGTATCAGGCGCGGTGAGGAATTTCCCAAGGAATGGGCTAAGTGCCAAGCCAAATTGGCTAAAGTAGCAAAGGAAGCAGTGAAGAAATTCAATGAACACTCTGCTGCTGCTGCTGCTGAGGCCTCTGCTAGAAAGCCCAAGAAGGCTTTGCCGAAGAAATCTGCTGTGAAGCCGAGTTCCTCAACTGCTATGCCCTCACGGCCAATTGCAAAGCCCTCACTGCCAATTCCTCAGGCAACCACTTCAAGGGCAGCTCCAATTCCCTCAGCTGCCACAAAGTCTTCAACTTCAGCTGCAAAGTCCTCAGCACCTATGCATCTTGCCACGTGCCAACGAACTACAGGAATCTCTATTGCCTCAGGAGCATCTGCAAGTTCCTCAGCTCCGCCACAGTCTTCAACTGGTCCAATCTTGCTGAAGAAGAAGGCCACTGCTGGACAAGGCCCAAGGCCAAGTCCTCACAAGAAGCATGTTGCCTTCCAAGTTCCGTCTGATGACGATGATGCTGATGATGAAGAACTTGCTGAGATCATCAAAGACAGGCAAGAAAAGGCCGCTAGAGGCAAAGGCAGTGCTGTGCCACTCATGCTGGATCCTAAAAGGATCCTTGATTTCATCGATCTATGGCACAAGGATCCAAAAACTCCTTTGCCCGAATTGAACATCTCTCCTGGCCAGAGCCACATGTTGACGGCCTTCATAGCCGAAGAAAAATGGAAATTTGAGAAGGCCAGGCAAGTCAAGAAAGCTCAATACAAGAAGGAGCGCTTTCTGAAGAAGAATGCTGTGAAGATGACTCCTGAAGAACTTGTGAATCTGCAAAAGGAGATCAAAGCTCTCAGCGATGAATTTGACGCATATCGTGCAGATTGGCTAGGTGCCAAAGTCAGATTTGTCAGAATGGCCAAGGGGTTCAACCCGAATGTTGCAGCTCCATCGCAACCCGAATGTTGCAGCTCCATCACAGATGAAAGATATCTACCTTCCTTCTGCATCAGAAGCGAAGAAGACCAAAGCTGCAGAAAAGGCAGCTGTGAAGAAAAGGAAGGCATCAGAAACTGCAGAGTCTTCAGCTCCCAAGAAAGTGAAGACTTTGCAAAGCTCGTACACCAACCACATTGATTGTGTTCCTATCTCAAGCATGCCATCAATGGAAATTGTTCCCTTTGGTGAGGAATATGTCATTCTAGATGACAGTGATGAAGCGAATCCTTCTACTGCTACTTCAGAGCAGTTGGATGAAGAAATTGAAGTAAATGATATCCCTTCAACCCCTCTGGTATCATCGCCCGTCCCTCAGTTCACAGCTGAAGAGGCAGGCGTTGAAGAAATTGATGAAGAAGATGAGGATGTGGACATTGGGTCTACTACACCAGTTCTCAATGATGATTATTGGGAAAGACATCATCCAAATTCTCCATTGACCACTCCTCTGCAACAAATTCCTCAGTCCCCTGTGCAGACTGAAGAAATTCATACGGGCTCTGAAGGACATCAATCTTCACTTCATTCTATTCTAGAAGAAGTTCCAGCTACTAATGCTGAAGAAATGGAGACCAAGACTGCTGCTGATGAAATTACTATGGAAATTCCTCAGTCTGTGGCTCCAGAGGTTGTGCGCCAAGCGGCTGTGAAGACTTCAACTGTTAATCTTCAGCCCAAGCCACAAAATCCTCATACCAAGAAGCAGAAATTCAACGCTGATGATTTCTTTGCTGAGCATCATTTCTTCACGGATTACAATCCCTATGACTCTGCAAGACTGTGACGCAAGCGCTTCTGGACAGCAAGTCAAATGAACTATTACTCTTCCCTCCTGTTTGGTAAGAACAAGGTATTTGACGACGAGCAAATTCCTCATGTGGATATGGAGTCGCTTCCTTGCTTCCATCCAGTCCTCAGTGTTCTTCATGACGCTGGGCTGCTTAACTTCGGCACTGACATCTGTGACTGGAATGAAGAACTCATTCTTTAATTCTACGCCACACTACATATCACTAGAAATGTTGAAGATGTGAATTCATGGGTGCTAGACTGGATGCCCAAAAATAAGCATTACAAAGCACCAGCGTCTAAATTGCTTCACGCAGTCCTAGTCAGTCCTCCCACTGAAGGTGCCAGGCTCATCTATGAGGAACCTGAACTCTCAAATCATTTGATGCAAGTGCTGATTAAGCCTTTGAAGGCTTGCCAAGCTCCAAGGACCACCTTCCTTGTGAAGGAATTGCTCTATGTGCCAAGGACGATATATCGCATATTGACCAAAACCCTCAGTCCAATCAAGGGCCACAACTCTGATGAAGAAGAGGTTGTTGGCATCATGAAGAATCTGCTGTTCAACATGATACATGGCATTCCCATTAACTACCATGATTTCTTCACGAGGACTTTGGCCAATGCTGCTCTGTCACCTTTTGAGTTGAAGCCTTACGCTCCCTGGATCATGAAATTCATTAGATCAAGGTCTTTAATTCATTATCAGGCTGACTTTCAGAATCATCTCAGCTATTTGCCACCTATTGAAGTCCTCAAGCGGACTATTTCCTCAGCTGATGAGAAGGGCAAGGCTACTATTATAGATGAAGCCACTCATCCATTGGATGGATAGTTTCGCAAAGATGCATCCTATTCCACCAATGATGACTCTACAACACAAGATTCTGCCGCCAAAGCTTCAAAGGAAAATCCTCAAGCAATAGCTCCGCATGTGATGACTGATCGTGAACTTCTCCTCAGTCTTCATCAGAAAGTTGATCGAAATGACAAGTGTGTCAAGCGTCAGTTTGGTGCAATTCTTCAGAACATGACAGTCACTCAAAACACTGTGAAGAAGAATCACTACTACTTGCATGAAGTCTTTGACCGCACTTGGGCTATTCTGTCGAATCTATATAGTGCTGAAGATCTCAAGGAGATGGGCTTCCAACAGGACTTTGACTGGTCTCAGCCACCTTCGAAGAAATTCAAGAAGGTCAAAGTTCCTTAGCTTGTTGCCAATTCATATTTTTCATAGCGCGAGACGGATGAAGCTAAAGATTTGAATAACACTACGGTAGGCCCTACCTCAACGGACGACCCCAACAACGCTGGCGCTCCTCCATCGACATCATGATGATATTCTTCACGGGCGTTAGTCCTCATTTTTTTGTCCCTTTTGGTCATTCGATGACAAAGGGGGAGAAATTTGAGTTAGTCTTCAAGCGGGTCTTATATATGGGCTATTTTTTCTGTTAAGTTACAACTCTTGCTCTTCTGAGGTGTTTGATTTGATGAGTTGTAAACTTAAGTCCTATGGTGGTCTGATAATTTTGAACTGCTTTCTGCATGCTTATTTCCTCAAGTACCTTAATGCACGCATGCTGAATTTCATCAGACACCATATTTCATCATGCATTTCAAATTCTTCATATCATATGTTAAATGCATGTATGAATTACAAGATATAGGGGGAGATCTCCATGATATTACTCTACAATGTGCATTTGCAATCCAAAGCAAAATCCTCAATATGCACATCTTCAGGGGGAGTTCCTCTATATCTTGCAATCAAATTCCTCAATATTAGTATTTACACTTCATATGTTTTATCCCCGTTGAAAACTTAACCTATTTGTCATCAATCACCAAAAAGGGGGAGATTGTAAGTGCATCTAGTGCCCCTTAGTGATTTTGGTGTATTGAAGACTTATAGGTTAAGGGACTAATGTGTTTGTGAGTGTACACAGGTTCTATAAGTCAATGAGGAGTTTGATATTTACGAAGAAAGTCGACCCCTAAAAATGAATGTCTTAAGTTGAAGACTTTGGTTTTCTTGAAGACTTTGAAAATGAGGAAATTGGTGTGACCTTGAAGACTTGATATGATGCGAGGATTATGAAGCGTGAAGACTTTTGTTTTCATAGTTTTGTTTTCCCTTTCTTAAGTCATAGGAAACACCATACTGGTAAAGGGGGTCGAGGTAAAACTAAGGAAAAGTTTCCAAGTGATGCTCAACTCAAAATCCTACACCTACCCAATCCTTTCGAGTGAAGCCATTGGAAATCTCATACAGTTCAATCAAGTTCTTCAGTGACAGAGATGAAGTTCTTCTGTTTTCTGAGGAATTTGTTCTGACTGAGGAGTTAGGAATTCACCAGTGCGGATTGCCTACAAGTGAGGATCATGATAGCCCTGAGGAATTTGAGAGCTCAAATTTCCGACCATTGCTGTGCTTTGCGCCAGCTGTCCAAAATATCCTATCCACCTAACGGTCATATCATTGAAGGGCATTTATGTCTTATCATGTCGGGCTGCTCCCTAGGCTATAAATAGCCGCCCCCTACAACCACTAGCTGGTTGGCTGCTCCCAGAGAAACTGACATTTGTCATTTAGAGCATCCCATCCTCCGAGGACTTTGAGCGAAAATCATCAAGTGAGGAAAAAAACCCAAACCCAACACATAAAACCCAAAGTGATGGAGCATCACTGAAGAAATTGTTCCTGTGTGGAACCGACGCTTATTACCTTTGAGGACTGTGCATCCTCCAGACGGTTAGGCGTCATGGTCTAGAGCATCCAAGAGGAATTGTGGATTGCCGAGTGACCAAGTCTGTGAAGGTTTGGAAGTCACCTGTGAAGACATACCACGCGTGATTTGGCGAGGTCTGTGTGACCTTAGCTCAAGGAGAATATGGTGAGGACTGTGTGTCTGGGACTGTGTGTCCTCAGGTTTAAATACCTAGCCGCTCCAACCAGATGTACAACTGTCACAGCAGTTGGAACTGGTCTACCAAATCACTGTCTTCACCAAGCTACTGGTTCTATTTCCTCAACCCTTTCATTTCCTCGCATACTTGTTGTGTACTTGATCGTTACTGTTTGAAGACTTTGACTAAAGACTTTCTCAATTTCCTCATTCCTATGTCTTCAGTCACTTTGTCTTCAGCCTGCTTATCCTTTTTACACGCTACCTGTGCTCTGTTTTCTTTCATTTCATCATGATGACTATGCTACTGCTTTGTTATCCATGTACCTAAGTACTTATTCCGCTGCTTGTAGTTCGCTGCTTAGGAAATTCCTCAAGTAGTATTTCCTCAGCGACGAATTCATAAAAATCGCCTATTCACCCCCTCTCTAGTCCATATAACGCACTTTCAGTATGGTATGGTTACAGAGTCGATCTACCTCGAGATCAGGCGAGCTAAACCCTAGGCTGATAGGGTGTTGGATGTTGCTCTGGCCCTAAAGACAAAAACCCTTTGGCGGGGCGGTCGGGACGCCGGTTCCATCCCAGTCTAAGCCGCAGCTAAAGGGCGGGGCGACCACCGCCGGGGCGGACGTGACCCTGCCAGCCGAGACCCCTCAGGGCGACCCCTCTGCATCTCCAGGCGGCAGCAACACGCCGGGGCTGGCCGAAGAGCGCCCTGCCGGTCCCCCGAGCATGACCAAGGCCATGTCAGGGAGAGATGGGGGCGCCCCTACCCCGGCAAAGAAGGAGAAGAAGAGGACGTGGGTCGACCCTGGCCAGTAAGTAACCTACCTTGCCCTTCAGTTCAGCACAGACTACCATTGTGACTACAACAATCCCCACCTGATGAACAGGTTTGGCGTCACGCCGATGAAGAAGAAGGCGTACATTGAGCCGAAGGAGCCCTAGTCCTGAGGGTGCCATCAGTCTCTGGCCGCGGCCATGGCGGGCGCGGGAGCGCATCGCACCAGCCCAGCGCAGTCCCCGAGCGCTCAGGTAGTGCCACGCCTGACGTTCGAGTGCTCCGCCCGCTCTTGGTGCCCTGCGGGCGCCGCTTGGGGGAGCACCCGCTGAAGACGCAGGGGCTCAGCAGGCGATACTCCTTGTCGCGGCAGCTCCGACGCTGATGGGGGAGGTGACCCCTAGCCCCGTCGTGATGGAGTCCACCGTTGAGGATGTGGTGATGCAGCCTCAGGAGGAGTCAGCCCCCACAGGCCGGCAGGTTGCAGAGCCGTCCACGCCCGTCGTGCCCGAGGGGGGCCTGGAGCCTCCGACGCCCTAAGCCATCCACGCCAACACTTCCTTGGCCACGGCGTTGGTTGATGCGCCAGTGCCGCCTCCTCAGCAGGCCCTAGCACTCATGGACCACGGCCCCCTTATGAGGCCTGGGGCCTTGGACGAGGCCTACATCGCGCTTGGCCGAATCTGGGCTGACCTCCAGGACGCCTACAGGTGCCTCGCGAGGGAACGCCTGGGGCTCATCTCAGGGTGGCTTCAGGCCGACACTGCCATCAAGACCGCTTGGTGCCGGGCTGAAGTTGCCGCTGCTTAGAGCGGGAAGGAGGCTGCCAAGGCCAAAGAGGTTCGTGACGTGGCACTGGCCCACGCGGCGTCTGCAGAGAGGCGCTGCAGCGAGGCGGGGGCCAAGTTGAAGACACTCTAGGAGGAGCAAGCCGCGCATGCCCAGCGGCTCCACCAGCAGGAGGAAGACCTCAAGGCTCGTGAGGCGTGGCTTGCTGGCCGCGACTCCAAGCTGACCCAGGTGACTACTGATCAGGCCGCGGAACGCGAATCCCTGGCCAAGCTGAAGGAGGAGGTGGACGAAGCCCAAGCGTCCCATACCCAGCACATATCCGAGACGACGGCCCAGCGGGAGGCCAGGGAGAAGGCCCTCGCCACCGTCGAGAAGAAAACGGCCGCGAAGCGCGTTGACTTCCCCTCCCTCGAACTCAGGTTCCGCCAGGCGCTACAATCCATCTGCAGGGGAGGATTCGAAGAGCCGCTAGTGGCCACTAAGGGCGGCTTCGCGAGGATCTCCTCCAAGCTTGCTGAAGCGCTTGAGGGTGTTGCCGCTGAGGTGGATGCCATCTTGGAGGAGGAGTGTCGCTCGCTCTTCACTGCAGCTGCGACGCACGTCTTCGGCCAGCTCTACTTCCAGGACGCGGGCTTCAACTTCAACATGGTGATCTGTCCCGTCGCTCCTGAGCACCGCTCCGCCACTGTGGAGGCCATGAACGGTCACGTGGACACGTTGCTGAAGAAGTTTCTCTGCATCCCCGACACCGAAACTCCAGCGGCGGAGGCCGGCGGCGGCGACGATGGCGGCAGCTATCTCGACGATGGCCTCCCTGCGACTGGGTCAGGCAGCGGCAACAATCATGGCGGCGTTGGCCCTTCTTCCTAGATTTTATCGTGCCTCGGGGAGGTGTAAGACTTGGTTTGAATTTTCAAAACATTTGGTGCTTGTAATAACCGCTAGGACTCCGTGATTTCCTTTCGCGCTTGGTTTCCTTCTTGTTTGCTTTTGGTGCTCAATGTCGGCAGGGCCCAGCCCTGCTCATACCTCGATCGCCGTTGGGGTGTCCGGATCGCCAGGACGACACTAAGGGGCGAGGGGCTACGTGACTAGTGAGGCCCCCGAGTCGCGATGCTCAGGAGGTCCCCCTTGACGTGCGAGTAGCCCTCATGAAGGAAACGTAGGCGGCGACGAGGTTAATCCGGAGCCCCCATACCTTTCCTTGCCAACCTTTGCCTGGGAGGGACATGAGAAGACCAGGTACTAGGGACCTGCTGGGTGGCGTGTGCTGGGCTTAGCCTAATGCCAGGTTTAGCCTAGGCACAACCCCCGTGTCCAGCCCTCTCACGCGTGCCTCCCAGGGAAATGCTGCATGATAGGACCGTGTGAAGGACTGACAGGCAATCCTGAGGTTGGTGTGGCCGCTAGGGCATCCTTAGTTATTTATCCACCAGCGCGGAGCATGGAGCTCCACTTAGGCGTGGGCATAGTCGCTCCTCGACCGTGTCGTCCTCCAGCGCGGAGCATGGGGCATCCACTTGTGCGTGGGCATAGTCGCTCCTCGACCGTGTCGTCCGCTAGCGCGGAGCATGGGGCTTCCACTTGTGCGTGGGTGGGAGTTCCCTCGGGGGGAGACTCCAGGGCATGTACAGCCCCGTTCATACACATGGCTAGCACGGCTGAACTGGAGGAGGTGTATATGCGCACTCATGAGATAGCGTGGGACTCAGGAGGCCCTACCTCAAGGTGGGTTGCGCCTGGATTATCGGCGCGAGACGCACGGAAGAGACCTGTGAGGTGGGGGGAGACCTGTGCCGCATGAATCTCCAGGGGCGATTGCATGAGAAGGCCAAACACCAACGACCCCAAGAGGTGACATGAACGGGGCCAGCCTGCCAGACAGAGCTCAGCCATTGGGTTTATCGATGCTGCAGGGACGGACCCGAGCACAGACGCCGTGCCCAGTCTTCTCATGTAACAACTCTGAGAAAAACAAATGGCGTGCGACTCCCGCGATGGCATAGTGCCGAACTGCGGTTGAACGAACCGTGCCACATGCCCTTACTCGCCCACCCCTGATTAGCTCATGCAAGAACAAGGCACCAAGGACCCTGGGAGGTGACGTGCACGGGACATTCCCGCCAGACAAAGTTCGGTCGCTTGGATTTACGAGCGCTTCAGGGACCGACCCGAGCACAGACGCCGTGCCAGTCCTTAATCATGAGGCGGTCAAAGGCAGGGTTGTGAGGACGCAGCGACTCATGGTGATGAAGCACCAGGCAGGCAGTTTGAAATACATGGAAATTCATAAAAGGCAAAGCCAATTCTGATACATGCGCAAAATGATACAGGCTGCGGGGGCAGGCCCTGACATCTTGAGGACAATGCAGCCCGAGGGGCGCCCTCAACTGAACAAACCAAAAAGTCACCTGCCACCGTTGTCGTAGAAACGTCGAGGTAGCTGAAGACACGTGCCGCGGAAGCTGCACCTCATGAGCTAAACGGCTCTGGAGGCCTGGGGGGCTCATGAGGCCCGGGCGGCTCGCGAGGGCCCGGGACCTCCTGAGACATGACCGCCAAGCGCCTGGCCTCGTGAGACACCAATGCACGCTGCACGAGGCACCTGTACGAGGCACCTACATTCAGCAGGCCAAACGGTATGCGAACATAGTTGCAAGGGTAGCCCCCGCTCTGCCGATGCGGGACGGCCAGAAGAGGTCCTGTGAAGCGGCCCGGTTGAAGCCCGGGATGTTGACGCAGACGCGCAGCTCGTCGCCCGCATCAGGGGGCGTAGCCGCACTGGGGGGTGTGGGGCGACGCTCGCCACGCATGGCCCTCGCCTCTTGAAGCTCCTCGATCGCCTTGGTGATGAACTCCCTCGCTCCTGGCGCCTTGCGCCTTGCTCCTTGCTCATGGGGGTGCGCGGTAAGGCACGCCTCCAAGTGGTGCCTGAGCACCTCCGTTGTCGCACTAGCTAGGTCAAAGGCTTGCCAGGCGGAAGCCCCCGAGCTCGTCCTGACGGAGGCGTCGGGCATGCCTTCCTATGTGGGAGGAAGAGGCGCCCCGGTAGTGGGCGCGGAGCCTGAGGCGCCGCCGGCGGGCACACCAGTCCCCTAACGACTCTCGGGGAGGAGCTGCTTCTTCTTCTTGGGGGTGGCCTCGGGAGGCTGGATGCCACCCTCGTTGTCAGAGTCCTCAGCCGCCGCAGCCTGATAGGCACGCTCAATGGAGTAGAGTGTGTCTTTCTCATCACAAGCGACCGTTATGATGCCGCTGCAACCTGGCATCTTGAGGACATTGTAGCCATGGTGTGTTGCTGCCATGAACTTGGTGAGGGCAGTATACCCGAGGATGGCGTTGTACGGGAGGCTGATGTGGGCAACATCGAAGTCGATGAGCTCTGTGTGGTAGTTGTCGCGCTTGCCGAAGGTGACTGGGAGGCGTATCTGCCCCAGGGGAACGTGGAGCCATCGGTCACTCCGGAGAACGGCTTGGTGGGGATGAGTTGATCATAAGGCACCTAAAGTGTCTCGAACATCTTGACCGAGAGAACATTGAGCCCAGCGCCACCATCGATGAGGGTCTTGGTGACGAGGATGTTGCTGATGGTGGGCGTGCAGAGCATGGGCAGCTCGCCAGCAGCGGCCGAGCAATTGAGGTGGTCCTTGGAGTCGAAGGTGACTGCATACTACGACCATCGGCAGGGACGCATGGACTCGAGCTTCGGGAGGCCCGCGTTCACCTCACGGGAGAACTGCTTGAAGATGCGATGTGAGGCGGGGGCCTGGGCACCACCCAGGAAGCCCCCAGCCCCATCATCCTCTCGGTTGTTGTCATTTCTCTTGGGTGGCGGCGGCAGCGGAGGGCGGTCCTCACGAGGCTGGTCTCGCCAGGGACCGTCACGAGGTTGGTCGCACTAGCGGTCCTCGCGAGGCTTGTCGCGCCAGTCCTGACGAGGGTCACGGTTGTCCCAGTGGCCTCCACCACGGCCTACTCCACGGCCATAGCCACGGTCGCCGCGGTCAAAGCGGCGGCCAAGGCGCTCGTCACGGAGCGCCCTGAGGTCCTAGCAGTTGTTGGTGTTGTGGCTGTGCACGTTGTGGAGGATGTAGAACGGGTGGTTGCCCCTGGGAGGCTCATCGTGGTCACGGCCACGCTTCATCTCGGGCTCGGCCGCGAGCATGGCGGGGCACTTGCGCTTTGCCTCTTTAGCCTTTGCCTTCTTGTCTTTAGGATCGTCCTCCGGAAGCTCGAGGAGGGAGAGGCGGCTTTCCTCGGCCCTAGCACACTTGTTCGCCAGGTTGAACATCTCCAGGGCCGAGCACAGGTCCACGTGGATGGCAAGCTCATCTTTCATCTTGACATCCTGAACGCCATCAGTGAACACCGAGATGATGGCCTCATACGAAGCCTTCAGTATCTTGACGCGAACGTTAGTGAAGCACCGTATGTATATTTGCAGGGTCTCGCCCGGCTGTTGCTTCACATGCCGCAGGCCGCCCACCGCCGGGGAGCGGTCACAGGTGCCCTGGAAGATGGTAATGAAGCGCTCGTGGAGCTCATCCCATGAGGAGATCGATCCCTCTGGGAGGTGCAGGAGCCAGGAGCGTGCGCCATCCTTGAGGGCCATGGGAAACCAATTTTCCATGACCTTGTCGTCACCATATGCCGCTTCAATGCTCAGCGAGTAGAACTGGAGGAACACCACAAGGTCTACCTGGCACGTGAAGGTTCTCGCCGCAGGGTGAACTTGACAAAGAGCATTGCCGCACAAGAAGGTTCAGGGCTCCGATGGGTCAGGGGTGCCGTCGTAACATGGAGGCAGGTCTGGCTTGAACTTACCGAGCCAGACAATGCGGCGCAGCTCCAGGGTGAAGGGGTGGCAGCCCGCTGCGCTCCCGGGCGTAGCGCGCACGGGGTGAACTTGGTCTTGACACCCACATGCCACAGCCACCGGTGGCGCGTGGTCTTGGTGCTGGCGCGGTGGCGCTGGGAGCGCGCGTGCATCAGCTTGCGGCCGCACGGCGGGTTGCGCTGGGGCGCGTCACGCCTAGGCTCGGGGTTGGCATCGCGCAGAGAAGGAGGAGGAGGCGCACCGTGAGCCACGTCGCCCGCCTGGGATGGCGGGGGATGGAGCGAGGGGGAAGGTGCAGGGACCTCGCCGGTGGCGTTGACGAGCTCAGCAATGCGGCCAAGCCAGTCGTTGTAGCGGTCGTTAGTGGGGCGGTAACGCAGCAGCTTGCGCGCCATGTGCAGCGCAGCCTGCGCATTTGCCGGCCCACGGCGGACGTGAGAATACGACACCATGGCGGGAGTGGGGGACGGGGTGGCGGTGCGGCCATCACGCTGCACGGAGGGTGGCAGCAACGAATCCTGCTGCTCATGAGTAGCAGGGTCAGTGGTGGCATTGGCCGCGGGAGAAGCTGAGCGGCGGGGGACACTGCAGCCCACAGGCGCCGTTTGGGCAATGTGAGCGACCTGGCGCTCGGTGCGAGCTCGGCCGCGGGAGCGGCGAAGCGGAGACAAAGCGGAGACGGGATGGAAGGAGGATTTCGACACGACCCTACCTGGCACGCCAAATGTCGGATTCAGGGCTCCGTAGACCCAAGAAGGTTCAAACTCTGGGGTGTGTGCGAAGATCTCAACCTCACAAGTCTCAAGCTCGTCGCCCTACAACCTAGCCTCGTCGAACGCACGTGAGCGGGGACGAAGATGAACACGGCAGTTTACCCTGGTTCGGGCCACCTTGCAGTGTAAAATCCTACTCCTGCTTTGTGGTGGATTGGCCTCATGAGGAGGCAGAGGATGAACAAGTACAGTGGATGAACAACCTCGCGAGGGCTTGGTGGTGAGGGAGGAATCGATCTCCCCCATCGGTGGTAGCTAACCTATATTTATAGTGGCCTTGGTCCTCTTCCCTCAAAACTTAGGCGGGAAAGGATCCCACAACGGCCAATTTGAAAAGGGACAAGAAGTACATCTAATCCTGAGGAAAGGTGGTCTTCGCCTGCAAAGCTTCTGGTCGTGGCGCAGCGGTGGGCTCGGTGATGACATCCATCTGGCCGAGCTCGTGGTCTTGGTCTTGTGGCACCGGAATGGAAACCTTTGGGAGACTCCTCGGGAACCTACGCCTGTCCTTGCTCCCTTAGCACTGAAAGGGAAACTACCTCCTCTGCGCCCGCTGGCGCCCGCCTGGCCATGGTCGTCATGGCACACTTCATCGCAGCCTCGTGAGGCTGAGTACCTGCATAGGAATCTCCGCTCCTCGGGAGGCAACCTGGGGAGGCAGCTCCCTTGGAGGTATTGATGTTGTCTGCCTCGCGAGGCCAGGGGGCCCTCGTGTGGGTCTTGTCTTGGAGTTGACGCAGCCAGGTTGTTCAGGGCAGTCAAGGGAGCCACGCCATGGGCCGCAGGCAGGCAGGTCTGGGTACCCCCGATCCCAGAACGCCGACACGGACTTTGTTTGGTACTAATTTTCTAAAAAGCTAAAAACAAGCAAAAATAGGAACTGGCACTGAGCACTGGATTAATAGGTTAGTCCCAAATAATGATACAAAATAGCATAAAAATTCATATAATGCATCCAAGATTGATAATATAATAACATGTAACAATCAAAATTTATAGATACGTTGGAAACGTGTCACCGCACCATAAAACCATGGATGGATAGGGCTCGATGTCCCTGCCTGTGGTCCTCAGTCCATGCACCCAACCGAGAGGGAGGGTGTCATGCGTACGATGACCTATGGGACCAGCAAAGGCCCCTTTGCGGTTCGACTAGGGACATCAATAGCCACAAAGAGCAGAATCAACAACCTGCGCGAGAGATTTACCCAGGTACGGGCCGCTGTGAAGCGTAAAACCCTACTCCCACTTTGATTGTATTGGATGTTATTAGCTCAAGTACAAGGAGCGCAGCTTGCTGGCAAGGTGCATGGGAAGTGCAGCTACGTGTGTAAATGAACAGAGTGTCAACCTTTGTCGTAGCCATGGGCCTCCTTTTATAGATGAACTGGTCCCCACAGTGGAAAAACAGTCTTGACACAAGGTAAATAGTGGCTACATTGCCAAATACATAACTCTGACGGGTTAGGACAAATGCATTAAATGCGCCATGAGGTGTCATGGTGGTGAAGCTTGCCGGCAAGGGTTGTCTCTCCTTCTGTGATGTTCGCGCAGCTACCTCTTATTATCTTGACACGTCTCGAGGACGGGTGTCATTAAAGTTGTATCTTCGGTGGTGAGCTGACACGTGTCCAGATAGTGCTCACCAAACAGCATGCCCGCTCGACACCTACTTGACAGGCGAATAGCGTGTCGCTGAGGTGGAGCAGTGGACAAGTGGTGGGAGCTTGCCAGCATGGAGCTTGTCGGGTCTTTGCTTGCCGTCATGTAGCTTGCCGGCAACCAAATTCTTGATCTTCAGTACTAAGCTAGTACTTCTCAATGACCCATCTTGAGGTCTTCTTCATGGTCTTGTACGCCAAGTCTTGGGTCTTGTTTAAAGAGCTACCCTCTGGCAAGCCCTGCTGTCGAGGAGATTGCCACTGCGTGTGCACAAGTCAGGGTACTAAGGCACCCATGTCTTGGTACATCGACAGGAGCCCCCTGGCCTGGGCCACAGACGCATGCGAGGCGTCGTTGGGCTAGGCCCAAACAGTGCACAGGCACGCGTGGCAGAGGATAACTGTTGTAATCTTCTCTTTTACCACACCCCTGCGATGCGCATTAAATGGAGAAAATGGTAGAGGTGGATTGTAACGGCTGCTCGGGGTAGTGCGCCTGAAAAAGTGCATCCACGTATGATAGTAAAGATCCTGCCCCCGTGCCTTTCCCATAATAAGGAAACCGCAAGGGGTGCTACTCATGTAACCCCTTCTTCTCCATCTAATAATCTGCCTTGAATCATCTTCAACATGGGACACTAGCAGAGTGCATCTTCTTCCACCATCGTGTCCCGCCCTCGCTCGCTTCTAAATCCGCCCTCTGCAAAGCAACCATGGCACCCAAGAAGGGCCAAGATAAGCCGGAGAAGGTAGTCGACCCGGAAGCAGAGGCGAGGAAGGAGGAGATGGCAGTCCTGTGGAGGAATAATGTTGTCTACACACCAGCGTTGAAGCATAATGACCTAGGGGAGTGGTACGTGTACATGTGGGGGAAGGAGACGATAGCTCACACAACGCCACATGTACTACCCGACTCCGTCAAGTCTGGCAAGGATAAATACCCCCTTTTAACTGCATATTTTTATTGTGGGCTTGTTCATCCCTTCTGTGATTTCTTATCTGAGATCATTTACACATACGGGTTTCGCCTCCTGGGGTTCGCACCAAATGCCATGACCTACATGTCTGTCTTCATTCATATGTGCAAAATATTTTTGGAATAGCACCCAATGTAGCCCTCTTCTGCCATTACTTCATTCCACGCATCGAGGGAGATGCTCTCTTTGGCAGTGTCACCTGGATCCCCAGGTCTGGCACCAAGGAGATCTATCCTGAAGGCAATTTATATATGAATTCAAACGAATGGCGAGCTGATTAGTGCTGGAACAAAGAGGATTACTTCCCAGATTTCTACAAGCCGCAGAACAAGAAGGTGGAGCATGGCAAGGATTGGAGCTACTTTGATGCTCACGAAAAGAAACTCACAATCGCGACCACTCGCATTCTTCGCCTCAGGTCTGCCAGCCTCACTAATGAATTGGTGGGCGATGATTTTCTTTGCCAGTGGATTGCCCCTCTTCAGAATAAGGGAAGACCATCTTGGGATTTCAAGAATGCTACAGATATCATGATGCTGAACATAGGACTCGGCAACAACTTGACAATACTACAGCACACATCCCTCTGCCGTCAACTTTTCGCGCCACTGGCAAGTTTATATTGTCGACTACAGTAGTCCCTCTGGGAAACAACTCCACCGAGGACATGATCATTGCGATGATACTGGCATGCAATGCTCACAACATCGAGAGAAGCTGGCAAGAACCACCTAAGGATAGAGTGAGGGTATGATTTGATACTTTGGTAGAGAAATCCGTCAGAGAAGAACCAATCCTCATCTACACCATCACTGACGAGGAATTGGCCCATATTGCCAGCAGGGCGGAAGAAGCAGGACTGACTGCAGATGCCAGCAGCCCTGGTTCCGCGGCAGCTGAACATGACGACGAAGTTGAGGATGAGCCAACAGAAGAAACATCGGAAGGAGCTACCACCAAACAGGATGAACCTGTCGAGGAGCAAAATGACAAGGCCACCGAAGAGCCTGCTAGAGAGCAAGGCGACAAAGGCATAGAGGAGCAAATGCACAGGGAGGCCCCAGTTTTGGCAAAGAAAGCCCGTGTCCTTCGGCGAGCTATCTTCGGAGAGCTAGTACATCCTCCATGTCGGTGCAACAGACATTCCCATTTGTGCACCGGACTCATGCACAGGCGTGCTGACAATCATACATCCAGCAACATCCAGCACCAATGCATGACACAAGGACAAGCCAGAAAAGCTGCTCTTCGTGAGATCAAGGAAAGCATTAAGAAAAATAAGATAGCTGTCGGCCACCTTGGGAAGGCCTCCCTCGCCGGGCAGGAGAGCCTGGCCAGGTCGAGGCCATCCCCAAGGACGAGCCCAGATTTGCCCCGGCAGGCTTGCCGGGGCCGCCAAGATAAAACCCCTCCAAGCTCCTTCAACAAGGAACCTTCACCAAGACGCCACCGCTCCACCTCACCGCACCCAAGTCACTAATCAGTGCAGTGTCAAGGTGTTAAGCAACTAGATGGATCCTATCAAGCACGTGGCAGCATCAAGGAGAAGAGATTAGCTTTATTGACACCCGTCCATGAGGCGTGTCGAGCTGATAAGAAGAGGAAGATAAGCGGTGCGACAGGCTTGCCGGGATTCGCCCTCGGCACGACACCTAGCAGGACATTTAATGCACTTTGTCCTAACTGCCAGAGCTAGGTATGATAGCACTGTTATCTATCTAATCACACAAATGACTATTTTGCCACAGTGGTCACCCCTTGATCTATAAAAGGAGGCCCGAGGCAACCTATCAACGGGTTCGAACACTTCGACCCCCTGCACTTGTACGCGCGTGATTGCACTCCCGAGGCACCTTTACCGGGCTAGTGCTCTCTGCGCCTTCGTCCTCCACCAGAATCAATCCACCCAACTAGGAGTAGGGCTTTACGCTGAAAAGCGGCCCAAACCTGGGTAAAAACGAGTTGTCCATCGCCGTGCTGTCCCTCACTGTTTCTGCTCTTTGTGCAACATGGCCGTCCCCATGCCGAACCACAAAGGGGCACCCCTGCCACTTAGGTGATCGTGCTTCCACGCCGACATCTTTGGCACGCCAGGTAGGGGGCGTCGCTTGTGCGAACCTGAAGCAGTGACCAGCGCGTCGATCTCCGTCAGTCTTCATCATCCATGGCTCCCAAGAAGAAAAGCGGAGCTGGAGCGCATCATTCCTCCTCAAAGGCTTCGTTACCCGTGGCTGCGGGTGCCACGGGCACCGCAGCTGTGACGGACAGGGCCGGCAAGGCGAGCGGTGCCACTAACACTCCTGCCGGGTCTGAGGCAAGGACTGGGGCCGCGGGCGTGTCCCAGCTCCTTCAGCATGCCGCTGATCAAGCTCCCGCCGGTGCAGGTCAAGGAGACACTCAGCTTCCTCCCGCTCATCCCACCGGCGTGCTCAACCAACGCAACATCGACACCCGCTCCGTTGTGAGCCGAGATCCATTGGCCATGCCCTCGGAGGGGCGGAGGCAGGGCGTGCGCTCCGCCCTGCGTCGGACGAGTGCAACAACACCCCAAGCGGCGCCATCGACCCCCAGCGACCACGCCCGCACGGGAAGGGACTGGCTGACCAAGAGCCTGATCAACAAGAACAACTTGGGTCGTGCCAAGTCCCTCTGGCAACTGGTCCGAGGTGGCGAGAGCCTGACGGTGCTCCTTATGGTTCATCCAGGAGTCGAGCGATGTCGCGCTCTGCCTCCCATTCCATGCCAGAAATGGCGGTTGAAGCAGTAGCAAGAGCTCAGCTGCTGCTGGACTTCCCTCCAACAGTAGACAACATTGATGAATGTAGAGCTACCATTCAAAGTCTCCTAGGGTTCATTGAGGCAAACAATCCACCATGCATGGAGCTGTCGCGACGCCCGCAAGTGACGCCGGCGACTCCCACTGGTGGCCAAGACGGGAGGACCGCACCCACAGTGTAGTCCCCGCCGCGCCAGCTCTCCCACTGGCAGCCACAACGAACTCAGCGACCGCCAGACGATAATGATCGCGATGAGGCATCAATGGCCTCGTCTGATCCGCAACTCTGGTGAGACCAATGTCAAGTGTTGAGGGAAAGGAAGAAGACGCTCACATCACCATTGAGCGACGTTGCGAGACACGCCGTCAATCCGACAGGCGCAACGGGGCTGATGTCGACGAACCCGCACCCAGTGCTGGCAGGTACCTACCTTACGAGGTAGGGTGCCAAGCCTTCACAAGTGAGATGCAGCAAGTCCAGTGGCCATCATCTCGCACTTCAAGCCTGACCTGCCAGAGAAGTATGACGGAAAACTGAACCCGGCAGAGTTTTTGGGCATCTATACGATCGCCGTCCAAGCTGCCGGGGGAAGGGATGGAAAAGTGCTTGCCAACTACTTCCCATTGGCGCTCAAGCCAAACATGAGGTCATGGCTAATGCACTTACCGGAAGATTCCATCTCCTCCTGGGCAGATCTATGCAACGGGTTCGTGGGCACCTCACGGGTGGACACCAAGAACCAGGGCGGCCTAGTGATCTGCAGACCCTTCTGCAGAAGTAGGAAGAGAGTTTGTGCAAGTATCTGCAGAAGTTTAGCCGAGTGCACCGCAACATTCCAAAGATACACCCGGCAACTGTGATTGCCGCATTTCATACGAATGTGTGCAACCGCAGAATACGGGCTAAGACGAATGTCTGGTTGCCCAAGACCGTCAGCGAACTCTACACGCTGGCACATAAGTGTGCTCGTGCTGAAGAAGGGAGAAGACTTCCCGGGGAAGAGGTTGGCGTCGAAGTCGATTCGGAAGACAAGGATGACACTGCCGCCCCCAGGAAGAAAACAAGAAGTGCGACAAGAAGCAAAAGGAGAAGGTAGTGATGGCCGTTGAGAGTACTAGTGATCTCAGCATTAGCAAGAAGGCAACAATTGAGACGCCCGGCAAGGAAGTTGCTGCATGCGCTGATTGCCGGGCTACAGCGGCTGCTGAGAGAACCGGCAAGTCTGACGGGCCATACTGCAAGATACATAGGACCAAGGGTCATGACCTCCAAGATTGCAAGCAAGTCGAGCAGTTGGTTGAGAAACAGAAAGCTGAATATGAAAGGCGCGACAAGGAGAGAAACCAGAATGGTACTAGCGGGAAGGGCCGCGGTGGTCATAACGGACACCGCGGCAAGTCTGATCAGCAGAAAGAAAAGCCCGCGAGAGCCGTGAGAGGAAATAAAATGATGATGATAGCGAGGAGGAAGATGATGAAACTAGTGCACAGGAGTTCCAGAGAGCTACTGAGGTGATGTGGGGTGCATCTTTGCACTCCTCTCACCGCCAGCTCAAGCAGTGGGCACGTGAGGTTAATGTAGCAGAGCCAGTAGCAAGCGCTCGAGAACCCCTCAAGTGGTCCCGCATGCCCATCATCTTTGACATTGAGGATCATCCAGACCGCACCACTGCGGTAGGATGTTTGCCGTTGTTGGTTTCACCAACAATCTGCAACCTCAAGATCATCAAGATGTTGGTTGACGGCGGGGCAGGCTTGAATTTCATTTCTCCAGGTGAGATGAATAAACTCTAGATTCCAAATGAGGACTTGAAGAAAACTAGCACTTTCCAAGGAATCAACCAAGGAAGGAGCTAGCCGAAGGGAAACATTACCTTGCCGGTAACAGTTGGCGGTGAAATAATCTTCAGGACAGAGAAGATTGTATTCGATGTTGTTGAACTTCCCCTGCCATTCAACTAGACTCTTGGCTGGCCAGCTCTGGCCAAGTTCATGGCGGCGTCCCACTACGCCTACAAAACATTGAAGATGCCTGGTCCTATGGGAGGCATCACCATCCCGTCAGACAGGAGAGATGCAGTTATCTGCGTGGATAAGATGTATACAGATGCGGTTGCAGCAGAGGCTGTCATGGACCCAGCTCCCACCAAGAGGGAGAAGAAAGTCAAGGAAGCCAGCAAGGACTCCGATAGGGACTCTGGGAAGCGCATCTCTACGGAGTATGCCGCACCCGGCAGTGACTTGCCGAAAAGTTCAACTAGCAAGAGATCCAAGGCTGCTCCCCCAGCAACCAAGAAAGTTTCAGCGCAGCAGGATGGCACTGATGGTACCTTCACCATTAGTGCTATCCTTGACGACAAATAGAAAAGCGCGCTCATTACCTTCCTACGGGAGAATGTCGATGTGTTTACCTGGCAACCGTCTGACATCCCCGGTGTTCCCAGGGAGGTAATCGAGCACCACCTTGCTGTCTGTCCTCACCCGCCCCGTCAAACAAAAAGTCAAAAAGCAAGCCTTGGAGCGATAACAGTTCATTGCTGAGTAAATCAAGAAACTAGAGGCAGTACGTTTTGTCCGAGGGGTACTGCATCGAACTTGGTTGGCGAATCTAGTGGTGGTGCGCAAAGCTAATGGGAAGTGGAGACTTTGTATTGACTTCATTCACTTGAACAAAGCTTTTCCAAAGGACCCCTTCCCTTTGATGCGCATTGATCAGATTGTTGATTCCACCTCTGGATGTGACTTGCTGTCCTTCTTGGATGTGTACTCTGGGTATCACTAGATCTTCATGGCTAAGGAAGATGAAGAAAAGACCGCCTTCATCACCCCATGTGGCACGTATTGCTTTGTGCATATGCCCTTTGGGACGAAGAATGCTGGTTCTACATTTACAAGGGCCGTGCAGATTGGGTTCGAGCCACAGCTGCACAGGAACATTGAAGCATCCATGGATGATATCGTGGTCAAAACCAAAAAACAAATCTTCACTCATTGAGGATTTAGAAGAAACCATTGCAAACTTGCGTAATATGAACTTGAAGCTCAATCCAGAGAAATGTGTGTTTGGCGTTCCGTCCGACAAACTTCTTGGGTTCTTTGTGTCTCAGCGAGGGATAGAAGCCAACCCCAACAAGATCAAAGCAATAGAGCAGATGCAAGCCCCGAAGGCAGTTAAGGATGTGAGACACTTGACCAGTTGTGTGGCCGCACTGAGCAGGATCATTTATAAATCTGCTGAGCATGCCTTGCCATTCTTCAAAATCATGAAGAAGGCTTGTCAAATAAAATGGACTCGAGAGGCCAAGGCTGCGCTACAGGATTTGAAGGCTTACCTTTCTTCTGCTCCAACCTTGGTCACACCCAAGCCACAAGAGCCGTTGCTGCTTTATCTGGCAGCAACAAATCAAGTGGTTAGTGCAACCTTGGTAGCACAGAGGGAAGTGGACAGCGGAGAAGCTACTGCGACAGAACCTGCCAGTGTTGAGCCAGCTTTATCCCCGGCAAGGTCTGCCAGCGGCGACAGGGGGAACCAAAGATCAGCGCTGACGAACAGGAGGGGGTGGCAAGGAAGAAAATGGTGCAGTGGCCAGTTTACTTTGTTAGCTCCCTCTTGCAGGGAGCGAGATCAAGGTACTCTGGTGTCCAAAAATTAATCTTCGGCCTCCTCATGGCCTCAAGGAAACTTCACCATTACTTTCAAGCGCATGAGGTCACTGTTTTGACTCGCCTCCCACTGTAGCGGATCTTGAGGAACCCTGAAGCCACCTGTAGGATAGTAGAATGGGCAACTATCCAAAGCAGAGCACTGGCAGAATTCATAGGGGAGTGGACGCCGATGCCTGATGAAGAGACCGTGGAAACTGACCTTCCCGGCAAGAAGGCCCCTCAGGAATGGGTCATGTACTTTGACAGTGCTTTCTCGCTCCAAGGTGCTGGCGCAGGAGTATTACTCGTTGCACCCACCGGGGAACACCTCAAGTACATCGTCCAAATGCATTTCCCCAGGGCAGACGCCACCAACAACATGGCAGAATATGAAGGGCTCCTTATCGGGCTCCGGATTGCTGTTGAATTAGGAATCAAGAAGTTAATCATACGCAGCGACTCCTAGCTTGTTGTGAAGCAGGTAAAAAAGATTATCAGAGCCTGCTGATCGAAGCCTACATGGAAGAGGTGAGGAAGCTGGAAGAGCACTTCGATGGGCTGCAAACAGAGCACGTACCCCATGCGGAAAATAGCATCGCTGATCACCTATCGAAGTGCGCTGCACAAAAGCTTCCTGTGGAACCAAGCACTTTTCTGGTCCACCTCACCCAACCAACAGTTTCTCCGTCAGCCTTGGCCAGAAAAAGAAGGAAGCTCAACACCAGAAAACATTTCCCGGGAGAGTTCCCTGGAGCCACTGGTGAAAAGGCTGCCAGAGGAGATCCTGCGCAGGATGGAGAGCCGCACTCTCAAGTCGAATCGTAGGTTATTGCCGTTGAGGAAAGTGCTCCCACAGCTGAAGAGATGCCTTTGGTCCTTGTCATCGAGCCTCAGGCTCTGGTATGGGCACATCACATAGTCCAATTCTTGCAAACTGGAGAACTTCCTGACGATCCAGAGCAATCTAAGAAAGTAGCACGACAATAGAGTATGTACCAGTTTGTGGACAACATTCTATACAGAAAGACGCCAAACGGCGTGAAGTTGAAGTGCATCAGACAAGAGGATGGACTACAGCTGTTGGCAGAGATACATGGAGGCGCGTGTGGCTCACAGCTGGGATCAAGAGCACTTGTCGGGAAAGCTTTCCGGCAAGGATTCTTGTCGGGGGGATGGACCCCGGGCAGGCAAAGGAACCCAGATCCTTTTCAAAAACATCAGGGCCGGCATGGCCCCTCCACCCGGCTCGTCCTCGGGCGGATCCTTCGACCCGGCCAAGTCCTTCGACCCGGCCACATCCTCCGACCCGGCCAAATCCTTCAACATGGCCAGGCCCGCTAGCGCATGCCAGCTGATCCCGACAAACTAAGGCTTCTCCAACAAGCCAGCACCCCCGTGGCATCTTCCTCAACACGGCCACGGGCCAGCTCCCGTCCCATCCAAGGCGTATGATGGAACAAGTCCCCGTAGAGGGGACGAGCGTGGCTACAGTGGCCCACCTACTCCGCTAACTGGCAGGAGTGTGGCTACAGTGGCCCACCCACTCCGCTGACCAGGGCCGGCGTGGCAACAGTCCAACCCAGTCTCGCTGCCGCAAGCCGATGGCGACCAGGCGACGCGCCACCGTCGCCGAGCCGGCCCAACCACTCCGTGACGTGCGATAAGACGTGGAACAATGCCCTCCGGCGCGTGGGGCCCGCGCCCAAGGAACCCGGTGAATCCTGGTACCCGGTGGGTCCCAGCACCGGCTTCCCAGACGCTGACATGCTGGCCCCGCGCCCTTGTATCTTTACCATTGTAACCCTGGGGGGGGTTGACCTATAAACCCCCAAGGAGCCCTCCATGTACAGGGGCGGACGCTAGGTGAGCACACGCGATCTAGCGAACACAGGAGAGAATCCACTAGTAGAGCAACACACACACGCACAAGGAGGAGGGGCAGCCAGAGCCTTGGACTGCCTTCCTCCCCCAAACAGCTCCAGAAGCAACTCTGTACTGATACATACAAACCACTCTCGGCAGGACTAGGGATGATATCTCTCCTGAGAGCCCCGAACCTGGGTATGTCATGCGTCCCGTGCTCGCTCATGCCGACCTTGCCTCTGGAGCCAACCGGTGCCCTCGAGCCCGTCCCTCTCTTTAGACATCCTTTGGCATCTGCCGTGCACCCACCATGATAGTTGGCGCCCACCGTGGGGCTGCTCGAGGTCCCGGCCGGAGATATGTTCCAGACGGGGCCCCTCATCAATTCCGATGAGCGCGTTGCGCGCTGCGTGTCCCCTAAGCCCATCGTGCTGGCGGCCGACGTCATCAACGCGCTCACCGCCTCCTTCGCCGCGCTGCGCATCTCCGACACGCCCGCGGCCGATGAGTACCCCAGTGGGGTGCTCAACGTCTCCGACTCGCCCGTACCCCTCGGCGGGTGACATCTCCGCCGGGTCGGCGGACCCCTGCGTCCCGGTAGAGGTATTCGTCACCGGCTTCGGCTCTACTTCGTTTAGCAAGAACGCCGCCGCCGCCAGGGCCGCGACGAATCACGCTAGCATGGCCGACCCGCTGCACGCCATGATGCAGAACCTCAGCGTCCCCATCGCCACCGACATCGACGCCACCGATGCCGAGGAGGCCCGGCTGCAGGAGGAGCGCAAGCGCCTCCTGGACAGGGCTGAGACGCTCACGGCTACGCAGCGCCGGCTGGAGGCCACCCAGCGGGAGCGAGAAGCTGCGTACGGCTTCACTCCGAGCAGTGCCTAGCCCAGCCCAGCCGCCAAGGTGCGGACCAGTGGCGGCGCCATTGGCCATGCCCTCGGCACGGTCTCAGCCGTCTACGACACCCCTGTCAAGAACATGCGTGCCGCGGAGGCGGCTGCCGTTGGCCTGGAGCAGCTGCAGGGCGAGGAGCAGCAGGAGCGCCTGAATGAGCTTCTCGGCACCGCGAACGCGCAGCAAGACCACCTCGACCGTCCCGCCGTGTCCGCCCTGTGACGCACCAAGGACCCCGAGCGCGAGCGGCAGAACACGGCGTCGTCCCCGCGCCTGGGCGAAGCTCAGTCCGGTCAAACCCGAACCCGGCGCAACCGTGCCCCGACTGCTGGAGATGGCCCGGGCGAGGAGCCGGCTGCCAGAACCCGGCACCAGCAAGATTCCCCCACCATCCGGCCAGCGTGGCAACCCTGCTTCGGCCAACCCGGCGCCTCGCGGTCCCGTCGCAAGCTGGCTGGGCCCGCGCGCCATCGACGACGCCGACCCTCGCCATTGCCTCGACAAGCTCGCCCTCTCCCTCGAGCTGGAGGAAGACAACGCCGTCGGTCCAGCTTGTTTCGGCCCGCAAATCCGGGGTGAGCCCTTCCAAAAAGGGTTCAAGCTGCCCCGCGACAACCCCAAGTACAATAGCACCGTCAAGCCGGAGGACTGGCTCATCGACTACACCACCGCCATCGGCATCACGGGCGGCAACCGCCGCCTTGCCGTGCGCTACGCCTCGCTCATGCTCCAGCGTAAGGCCCACACGTGGATGAACAGCCTGCCGGTCGGCAGCATCAATGCGTGGGTCAATTTCGAGGTGGCCTTCCTGCGCAACTTCACCGGCACCTACAAGCATCCTGGCCGTCCCAGCCAGCTCGCCATGTGCATGTAGGGGGCGGCAGAAATCGGCCGCGAGTATCTCGCACACTGGACCGAGCTCCGGAATAGCTACGAGGGCGTCCATGAGGTCCTGGCCATTCAGTACTTCATGAGCGGTTGCCGGGATGGCACCCTCCTTAAGCACAAGCTCCTGCGCTCCAAGCCAACCACCATGGCCGCGCTCATGGTCATCGCGGACAAGTACGCCAAAGCTGACTCTGCCATGAAAATCCAGGTGGTGCTGGATGAAGCCGGTAAGGCAATACCGGTACCAACCTCCAAGCCGGCTAGCGAGAGCAGCCGCCAGCAGAACAACCAGCAGAACAACAAGCGCAAGGCCGACCAGCAGGCCCCGCGCTATGACGGCTGCCTCGTCGCGACTGCCAAGCAGGCGCCCGCGATCGAGCTGGCCGGAAAGCGCCGGCAAGATGGCATGGCAACCCGCCATGAGTTTCGAAGAGATACTTGATGCTCCCTGCAAGCACAACATCGGCGCGAGACCATCCACACACACGCTCCGGTAGTGCGCCATCACCAAGCGCATCATGAGGGGCGACATCCCGCCGCCCCCGGCTCCGGCTCCACCTCCTCCTCCTCCGCCCTCGGCAAACGGCGCGATGCGTAATGACGTCTTGCCCAACGAGAACGCGAGCTACGTCGTCTTTACTAGCCTTGGCGACAACAAGCGTAGCGAGCGCCTCCTCCGGCAGGAGGTGAACACCGTCGTCCCGGCCATGGCGGAATACATGCACTGGTCGGTGCGCCCGATCAGCTGGACCCGGGAAGACCACCCGGCTGTCATGCCGAACCCGGGTGGCTACGCCCTCGTCCTCGACACCACTATCGTTGCAACCCGGCGCACCTGCAAGTTTTCGCGGGTTCTCATCGATAGCGGCAGCAGCATCAACATCCTCTACCACGACACGATGACCAAGCTCAGCCTCGAGGCCAAGGACCTGGAGCCAACCCGAACGGTGTTCCACGGCATCGTGCCGGGTCACTCCTACTCCCCCATTGGCCGAGTCTGGCTCAACGTCCTCTTCGGCACGAGCGACCATTTTAGGCGCGAACCGATCTGGTTCGAGGTGGTGGACCTGTCCAGCGCGTACAACACGCTGCTGGGCCAGCCTGCGCTCGCCAAGTTCATGGCGGTCCCCCAGTACGCTTAGCTTAAGATGAAGTTACCGGGTCCCAAGGGCCTCATCACCGTCGTCGGCGACTACCGCAAGTCCCTGCAATGCGCTCAAGCCGGCGTCAGATTGGCCGAGTCGCTGGTCATAGCCGAGGAGCGGCGCCAGCTCGACTGGATCATCGCGTTGGCCAATGAGACACCGGCAGTTCCGGCTTCAGCCAAGGAGCCGGCCGGCGAGGCCTCATTCCAGCCGTCCAAGGAGACCAAGAAGGTCAAGCTAAACCTGGAAGACCCCAGCTGCAGCAAGTACGTCGTTGTGGGCACCCGCCTCGACAGCAAATAGGAAGGCTAGCTCGTCGACTACCTCCATGAGAATCAGGATATCTTCGCATGGACCCCAAAGGACATGCCGGGAATTCTGAGAAAGTACGCCGAGCACAAACTGCACGTCTGTAAGGACGCCAAGCCTGTCCGTCAACCCCTACGTCATTTTTCGGAAGAGAAGAGAAGAACCATCGGTGAAGAGGTCGCCAAGCTACTCGCGACCGGGTTCATCATGGAAGTGTTTCATCCCGAGTGGCTGGCCAACCCGGTCCTCGTCCTAAAGAAGAACAACACCTGGCGCATGTGCCTTGACTACACCAGCATGAACAAGGCTTGCCCCAAGGATCCTTTTGCCCTCCCACGGATTGGTCAAGTCATCGACTCCACCGCCAGCTACGAGCTCCTGTCCTTCCTGGATGCTTACTCCGGCTATCATCAGATCAAGCTGGACCCGGCCGACGCCCTGAAGACGTCCTTCATCACGCCCTTTGGGGCCTATTGCTACATCACCATGTCGTTCGACATGAAGAACGCCGGCGCCACCTTCCAGCGCTGCATGCAGAAATGCTTGCTGACGCAACTCAGCTGCAACGTCCACGTCTATGTGGACGACATCGTGGTGTAGACCAAGCAGCACCTCACGCTCCTTGACGACCCGAGGGAGACCTTTGCCAATCTACGCGAGTACCAGATCAAGCTCAACCCGGAGAAATGCATTTTTGGTGTACCGGCCGGGAAGCTGCTCGGTTTCCTCGTCTCGGTGCGCTGCATTGAGGCGAACTCGGATAAAATCAAGGCCATCGAGCGCATCCGCAAGCCAACCCGGCTGCGAGATGTCAAAAATTTTACCGGCTATTTGGCCTCGGTCAGCTGGTTTCTCAGCCAGCTGGGCGAGAGGGCCCTGCCTTGTATCAGCTGATGAAGAAGACGTCGCCGTTCGAATGGAACGACTAGGCGGACGAAGCTTTCCGGGATCTCAAGCGCATGCTCTCCACCACACCCGTCTTGGCCACGCCGGCAGACAAGGAGCCGTTGTTGCTATACATTGCCGCCACCTCGCGGTCGGTCAGCATGGTGCTGGTGGTCGAGCGACCAGAGAAGGGCAAGATCCAGTCTGCTCAGCGCCGGGTCTACTACCTGAGCGAGGTGCTATCCGCCTCCAAGCAGAACTACCCGCACTACCGGAAGATGTGTTACGGCGTGTACTTTACCACCAAGAAGCTGAAGCAGTACTTCCAAGAGCACGTCATCACCGTGGCAGCACGGCCCCCATCGGCGAGATCATGGGCTGCTGGGATGCCTCTGGCCGGGTTGCCAAGTGGGCCATCGAACTAGCCAGCCACACCATCCTCTACGAGCCCCGCACCACGATCAAGTCCCAGACCCTGGCCGACTTCCTCGTCGATTGGACGGAGACCCAGTGCCTGCCACCGCCACCGGATTCAACGCATTGGCGTATGCACTTTGACGGCTCCAAGATGCGCTCCAGCCCGGGAGCCGGCATCATGCTATCTTCCCCGAAGGGCGACCGGCTGCGGTACGCACTCCAGATCCACTTCACCGCCTCCAACAACGTCGCCGAGTATGAACCCCTTGTGCACGGCCTCCTTCTTGCTAAGGAACTCGGCGTCCGGGACATCCTATGCTATGGCGACTCGGATCTAGTGGTGCAGCAGTGCTTCGGTGTGTGGGACGCACGGGACACCAACATGGCCAGCTACCACTTCCTGGTCCAGCAAATCCCCGGCGCCTTCAACGGCTATGAATTCCTCCATGTTCCACGCGCAGAAAACGAAGCCGCCACCACGCTAGCCAAGATTGGCTCATCCCGGCAGGCCATACCATCCGGCGTCTCCCTTGAGTACCTGCGCAAGCCATCCGTCAACCCGTCTCCGGATTCCGAGTCCATCTTCATCCTGGACGACCCCGCAGCGCCCCTCCCCAACCCGAACCTGGGAACTGCAGATCCCGGCCCAGAGACCACTCAACCCGGCCCGGGGACTGCAGAACCTGGCCCGAGGGCTGCTCAACTTAGCCCGGGGGTTGCTTAACCTGGTCCGGGGGCTGCGGAACCTGACCCAGGGACTGCCGTGCTCACCTCGGCTGCCGTCATCCCCTACTCGGGGTTTGCCGCCCCAGAACCCGTCATGGGCCTAGCCAATCCTGGCATTCCTGAAGAGCGGAGCGCTCCCCACGGACGAGACCGAGGCCCAGCAAGTGCAACGTCGGGCGTCCGCCTACATCATCATCAACAACGAGCTCGTGAAGCACAGCGCGACAAGTGTTTTCCAGCGCTGCATCAAGCGAGAGAAGGGCATAGAGATCCTCCTCGACATACATCAGGGCGAGTGCGGGCACCACGCCGTCTCCAGGTCCCTGGTGGCCAAGGCCTTTTGCCATGGTTTCTACTGGCCCACGGCCCTCAAAGACGCTGAGTCGCTCATCCTCAAGTGTGTGGGATGCCAATGCTTCAGCAAGCGCAGCCACCAACCGTCTTCAACCCTGCAAACCATACCGATCACCTGGCCCTTCGCAGTCTGGGGGCTCGACATGGTAGGACCCTTCAAGATGGCCTGGGGTGGCATGACACACTTGCTCATGGCGGTCGACAAGTTTACCAAGTGGATTGAGGCGCGGCCGATCAAGAAACTGGATGGGCCAACAGCCGTCCGGTTCGTCAAAGACATCGCGGTACGCTACAGCATACCGAACAGCATCATCACGGACAACGGCACCAACTTCTCCAATGGCGCCTAGGCACAATACTGCACCGTCTTCGGCATCCGGCTCGACCTGACCTCCATGGCTCATTCTCAGTCCAATGGCCAGGTCGAGCGGGCCAACGGCCTCATCCTATCCACAATCAAGCCACGGCTCATGGAGCCCCTCATCCGTTCACCCGGCAATTGGTTTGACAAGCTGACGGCCATCCTCTGGAGTCTCCGCACAACGCCAAACCGGTCGACCGGGTTCACCCCATTCTTCCTTTTCTATGGAGCAGAAGCCATCATCCTGACCGACATTGAGTTTGAATCGCCACGATTCGTAATGTACATGGAAGCCCAAGCCAAGGAAGCCTGCGAAGACGGCGTTGACCTACTCGAAGAAGCGCGCCTCCTGGCCCTCAACCGATCCGCCATCTATCAGCAAGGCCTGAGGCACTACCACAGCAGAAAGATCAAGCCCCTCTCATTCCGTGAGGGAGACCTTGTCCTCCGGCTTGTCCAGCAGCAAGCCGGCTAGCACAAGTTGGCCTCCCCATGGGAGGGCCCTTTCATCATCAGCAAAGCCCTGTGCGACCGCAACGCGTACTATCTCATCGATGCCCGCAAGACCAACAAACGCAAGAGAGACACCGCCTGGGAAGAAACAAGCCGGACCTGGAATGCAGAGCTCCTTCGCCCTTTTTACAGTTAGCTGTATGCACGAATGTATCGCAGCCTTTTGAAATTCTGTAAAAGACTATGACCCCCGAACGACACTCAGGGGCTGCCTTTTCGTACCAAGTTATTGTGTTCTACACATCCTTGCACTTTTTCTTAAAAACTCCACCGGGTTGGCATGCTCAACCCGGGGGCTCGGGGGCTGGCCGGCTTGGCCAGAACCCACCGTCCTCCTTAGCACATCATGGCGTGTTCGGGTCACCGAGGCCCTCCACTTCACCCTATGCCACAGTCCGGCTTCGGCTGTTGGCTGGCAAGGACTATGGGCCAAAGGACCTACACGTCATGAAACGCTAAGCCGGACCCGCCGGATTGGCCAACCCGGCCTCACTACACAAAGTTGCTGCACGACCGGCTGCTCGCCAGCCGGCATCGCTGGCTGCCACCAGCCGGCCCAGTGGGTGTTTCTCTCACGCTCAACATTCGAAGGGCCTGAGTACTGCGCGCTCTTTTCCAAAGGCCGAACCTCTTGTCACAGACCGGAACCCAGCTGTTCGACTTGCGGGGGGGAAGCCCAAAGAAGGAGCAAACAGGAAAAAAGCCTGGAGGACAGAAAGCAAAGGCATAAACGCTTGCGAAAACATTTGCACTA
Organism: Thinopyrum elongatum; assembly: GCA_011799875.1. Lineage (NCBI taxonomy): Eukaryota > Viridiplantae > Streptophyta > Magnoliopsida > Poales > Poaceae > Thinopyrum > Thinopyrum elongatum. Next base: position 345,370,676 of record CM022300.1, read on the forward strand.
AGTTGCTGCACGACCAACTGCTCGCCAGCCGGCTTCGTCGGCTGCCGCCAGCCGGCCTAGTGGGTGTTTCACTCGCGCTCTATGTTTGAAGGGCCCAAGTACTGCACGCTCCTCCCAATGACCGAACTCCTTGTCACAGATCAGAACACGGCTGTTCGACTCGCGGGGGGGAAGCCCAAGGGAGGGTCAAGAAAGAAAAACGGCCCAGAAAACAAAGAGCAAAAGCGCAAACATTCGCACAAAGGTTCACATCACAAGAATATGGGCCCAAGGCCAGGAGTTCATTACATTCACCCAAAAAACACCCCAGTGGGTTGGTGGACCTGCTACTTAACAAAGTGCGATAAAGTAAAGCAGGAAGGCTTCAGGAGTTCCCCGCGCCGGGTTGCGCAGGTGCCGGCTCCTCTTCGGTGGCCTCCGGGTCCGCCGAGGTACCGGTATCAGCCAACCCGCCATCCTCGTCGTCGGCGTAGACGCCCGTCTCCTCAGAGCTGCCTTCCGGGTCGTCGAGCAGCAAGCCAAATTCCTCGGGCGGCCCCACCCCGCCATCGTCGGTCAGCTCCACCTGGAATTCATCATGGATTGCGAACGAGGCCAGGTAGCTGGCCCTGGCGGCGATCCGGCCCGCCTCCGCCTACAGCTGAGGCTCCGCACCGGCTCATTGGGCCACCAGCCGGTCCAGTGCCAGGTCCGGGTACCAGGACATGATGAACCGGAGCGCTACGTCGGCTCCGGCACGGGCCGCAGAAGCACGCCACGCATGAAGCCGCGCCGTCCCGGCTTCCAGCCACCGCACCAGCCGCGTGAAGCTGTTGGGCGTGATGGCGCCAGGCCAGAGGGCCGCCATCTCCATGCCAGCTGATGAAACCTGCCCCATCAGCTCGCCCAAGACCTGCACGCGGGCCTCGGCGGCCTGCATGATCTCCAGAAAGCTCCAGGCGATGTTCAGGTCGAACTTAGAGCCGACGATCCCCTAGGGCGACCGCTGAACATGAACGGCCTCCTCCGCCGCCCTCTGCGTCTCGGGGAAGTGCCCTGCCAAGAAGAAAGATAGTTAGCAGCAAAAAAAGCAAAGCCGGCTTCACAACCCGGCGAAACCAACGAGAAAGCACTTACTGGCGAAGGTCTCATCCAGGTATTGTGCCTCGAGCAACGTACCATGCCGCTCCAGGTCGCCGGCACGATCGCGCACCTCTAGTGCCCTCTCCAACTCGGCGACCTTGTCAACAGCTGACTTCAGCTCGGCATCCTTGGCGGCGACCGCGTTCCCGTGCTCCTCCGTGAGGTGGAGGAGTTCCGCCTCATGGGCCTCCGCCGTCTTGGCCGCCTCCGCCTACAGGCGCTCAACCTCGGCCTGGAGCTGGCCCTTGTCGTTGACCAGCCGGTCGCGCTGCTGGCCGGTTTCGACGAGCTGCCGCTGGGCCTTCGCCGCCTTGGCCACCTCCGCCGTCAGACGCTCCACCTCGGCCTGAAGCCAGCTCTTGTCACCAGCCAGCTGCTCGTGCTGCTGGCCGGCCTCGACAAGCGCTCGCAAGGCCTCCGCCACCTTCGCAGTCTCCGCCTTCAGCTCCCCCAACTCGACCCGGAGCCGGCCAGCGTATGCAACGGCCAGGTTGCGCTGATGGCCGACCCTGATTAGCCGGGTATGCCAGACCGGCATCTCAGCCACTGCGGCTGCACAGCAAGGATTCGAAGTCAAGACAAAGAAAGAACAAGAACGCTTAAGATTCGACCCAACTACTACGTAGTTGCCCCGAATCTCGGGGGCTACAACCAGTGGGTGCGCTAGCGCGCCCCCACTAAAAGCATACGGAACGTACCTTCGGCAAGGTGGAGCGCCTCCTCCTGGGTAGCGAGCCACACCGTGAGCAGCTGGTACCTCTCCAGATGCCGGTTGTAAACACCTACCCAGAAGGCATCCAGTTGCTGCAAGATAAACCAAAAATCAGCGCGAGGCGAAGCATGTGAAGATCCGACCCAACTACTACGTAGTTGGCCCAGATCTCGGGGGCTACACCGAGTGGGTGCGCTGGCGCGCCCCCACTGACCTACCGCAAGGAAAAAGCAAGAAGAAAAGAAAGACTCACCAGCACGGAGCGCTCCAGCTCCCGTACCCGCTCCGCTTCAGCCTGGGCGAAGGCCTGAACCCGCTCTGCGCGCCCGCGGAGACCATGGCTCACGGCGGCCATGGCCGCCTCCTCCTGCGTCTGAGGACCGAAGGCCACGGCCACGCTCGACCCGGCGGCAGGACGGCCTCCCAGCGCCGCCTGCGGCTGCCTGACCGCCAGGGCGCAACCGTCGCTCGCCGTCTTCTCTACGACCGACCTCGACTCCGCCGTCACCTGCGGCACCCCCTCCAGGCCGGATCCCCCTCCGCCTCTAGCCACCTCCACCCGCTCGACCACGGCGGTCCGCGGCGGGGTGTCATCGCCGATCACGACGACCTCCTGGTCGCCCACCGCCATCTCCGCCCGGCCACCCGGGCCACGCTTCCCCTCCGTCGGCGGCACAACGACCCCCGCGTCCGTGCCCACCGTCGTCTCCGGCCAGGCCTGGGCCTCCGCCTCCAGCTCCTCGAGGGCCTTGTTCTGGTCCCTCCAAGTGCAGCGCTCCGTATCCACCGGGTCCAGGCCGAGATCCTCCCCGGCCGAGTCCTCGGGCTAGTCGATGGCGCTGGTCTAGGTCTTCCAGAACACAAAGCCGCCCCCGGACGCGACGTCTGCCACGGCCAGCGCCAACGCCAATGGCGACTTGGATCACAGCAAGAGAAGTGTAAGAAAGGAATGACTCGGCGGCACGCCAGACCTGCAAGCTAAAAATTACCCGGTCACGATCGGGACGGCCGGCCTTGCCGTCGCCACCAGGACGACGCGGTGCCTCTTCTTAGCGCCTGGCTTGCCACCAGTGGACGGGTCCGCCGTGCGTTTGGCATCCGGGTTCCTCGGCACCACATCCCCCTTCCCGTGCGGCCGGCTGGCTGCAGCCGGCATGCGGGACGACCTGGCCCAGGCCGCGTCGCCCTCTCCTCCCCTCGGCGGTGCTGCGTCGTCAGCATACGTCAGAACCTCTGCGTCATCTTCCAGCCAACCTCGCAAAGGATCAGGGCGCAAAGACTTACCCGTGTGGCGTGTCTCGCCGACTTCGGCGTCGGCCATCTCCAAGTTCTCGGCAAAGGTCGCCGCCTCCTCCTAGCCGGCCTGCGGGGCTGCCCCCACCTGCGTCGCGTTTCAGTCATGTGGGTGCCGGATGGCGTTCAGCAACACCTCCCTCATCGCGTCGGGGCAGAGAAAAAGTTGAAACATAGCAAAAAATGGAGACCAAGAACTCACCGCCGGTGCCAGGTTCCCGTGGTTGTAGAGCACCTTCCCGAACTGCCAATCCTCCTTCAGCCCGGCCTTCGAAATATCGTTGACCAGGCCAGCGATTTGCTCTGGCATCAACCGCTGGGACGACATCCGGTTAGGGTCATGGAGGCCAGTCATCTGGCCGATAATATGCATCCGGCGCTGTAGCGGCAGCACCTGGCGCGCGATGAAAGCGGCGATGAGATCCATCCCGGCGAGCCCCTCCTGCATCGCCATCTCCGTCACCCAGCTAGCCAGATTCAGCACCTCCTGCGTCGGGTTCTTGGGGCAGTCGGACCAGTTGGTTTTTGCCTGCGGTGTCGTGTCAGCGAAGGGCGGCAGGTTGATGCGGTCCGCGCCAAGGTTGCAGACATAGAAGAAGGAGTTCTGCCATTTCTTGGCAGAGTCTTCCAGCGGCATCTTGGGACACCCCCCATGCATCCGCGTCGAGATGACAGTGGTCCCGCAGGTGGACAGCCTCTGGCTCCTGCTACTTCAAGAAAAAGAAGTGAACCCAAAGATCGACGGTGGGCTGGACGCCTAGATAGCCCTCGCACAGGGTGACAAACTCTGAGAGCTGCAGCACCGCGTTCGTGTCCAGATGGTGCGGCTGAAGCCCAAAGAAATCCAGAAACACGCGAAAGAAGTCGCTCGCGGGGAGACCGAACCCGCGCTTGAAGTGGGTGAAGAAGACCACGCTTTCGGTCCCTTCCGGCTGCGGTGCCTGCTCGCCGTCGTGCAGGTGGACGGCCACCTCCGTCTGCGGCGGCAGCCGCCGCGTGTCGTGCAGATACTGATTGTCCCCAGCGGTAATGGTGGATCCCATCCACGAGCCCTTCGGCAGCACCATCAATGGTGCCGGGCGCGTTGACAAAGAGAAGAAGAAAGAGCGGTGGCTGAGAACTGCGGCGGCGGCGTGTCACCTGAGAGCAAAAAGGCGTCGCGGGGCGCGGCGGTCCCAAAGGCAAGAACAAGAGAGGAAGAAGGAAATTGGGGGAGGGGCGTGAATGATTTCCGGCACCCCCTCCCCCCAATTTATAAGCCACGGGCGAAACGTGGGGGAGTGGGATCGGTTGCGCCCACTCTTCCCACTTCCCCGCATTAAGTGCGCACGATCCACATGAACATTAACCGCATCGAGAAGGGCAACCGCCCGCGGGCACCACAATAAATCCGCGCGCACGGGCCGAGGGCGCAAAGTGGTGGGCCCCAGCCTGTTGCCATGTCCCATCGCGCGCGTGGCCTGTCAGGCCTCTTCAGCTCCTGGGCGCCACGCGGCGCCGGCGCCGAACCCAAGAGATTGCGTCCCTCCTCTTCAAGATTCGATGAACTCCTCGGTTTCCCGCCCCCGTCGGGATGCCGCGATCCGGCTTCCGGAAGCCGGCACACAAGTGGGTGTTGCCGGACCCGGCGGTCGAAAGCTTCATCAGCATCTGCCGTCTTCTCAGGGGATGAAACTGCGAAGGCCCCCTTGCTTGAAGTCGGCGAACCTTCACAGCTTCGGGGACTACTGTCGGGGGGATGGACCCCGGGCAGGCAACGGAACCTGGATCCTTTTCAAAAACATCAGGGCCGGCATCTCCCCTCCACCCGGCTCGTCCTCGGCCGGATCCTTTGACCCGGCCAAGTCTTTCGACCCAGCCACATCCTTCGACCCGGCCAAATCCTTCGACACGGACAGGCCCGCTAGCGCATGCCGGCTGATCCCGACAAACCAAGGCTTCTGCAACAAGCCAGGGCCCACGTGGCGTCTTCCTCAACCAGGCCACGGGCCAGCTCCTGTCCCATCCAAGGCGTATGACAGAACAAGTCCCCATAGAGGGGATGAGCGTGGCTATAGTGGCCCACCTAATCTGCTGACTGGCAGGAGCGTGGCTACAGTGGCCCACCCACTCCGCTGACCAAGCCGGCATGGCAAGAGTGCAACCCAGTTGTTGACATACGAACAGGTCATGCGTACCCTCGATGCCAGTGGTGATGCACCGCAGCTCACGTCGAAGGAGACCCGACCGACAGCGCGATACGCAAGACAGTCGGCGAGCGCTATTGAGACCCGAAACCCCACACGCCCAGGAGGGACCCCCATCAGGGAGTGCGGCGGCTACGGGCTGGCCTAGTTCGATTCGCTCGGCCCTAGAGCCTCGGTATTCGCAGCACTCAAACTCGAGGCACAGCAAAGAACGAGAGAGAAAAACGATGGAGGGATAAAACGTAGACTGAAAAAGTAGTATATTGATTTGTTCGATTGTGTGTTGTTTCAATCGGCCGTCACCCCTAACATATATAAGAGGCAGCTGGACTTCCCATACAAGTAAAGGATTCATCTAAGCTTTTCTTACAAGAAAATTACAACAATTCACGTCCTACAGTTCTAGTTTCAGTCCAACTCGGATTCAGCCCGAATATGTCCCATACTTCTGTCTTGCCTCTTGCGCGGGCCGTAGAAATCGCATATTAACTCGGATGGAGTCGAGTTCAACATCAAACTTGTCCGCCTCTATGATCTGCATAATACAGTGCGAGTCACTTCTGCTTCTAAGGCCATCTTTGTGACTTTTAGGGCCCATCTTTAACTGTTGGTCGGATTCAATTATAAAGTTTTCTAAACTGTTCGAGTCTTGTAACAACTTTGCAGGCTGTATACTATCTCCAACGAAGATAACTCCAAAAGCAAAGTTGACTGTTTCGACAATACGCACAACTTCCGTGTAGAACACTTTTCCATCCGAGGTCATCTGAATAATCTTTCGAGCCCATCTCCAACTCTTGGTCGGTTTGACTTTGACAGCTTCCACTTTTCCGGCAAGCTTTTTCCTGGCAAGCTTTCCACGCCGGCAAGGTTTCCATCCCGGCAAGCTTTGCACACCGGCAAGGTTTCCATCCCGGCAAGCTTTCACACCGGCAAGGTTTCCACCCCGGCAAGGTTTCTACCCCGGCAACCTTTCACATCGGCAAGCTTGCATGCCGGCAAGCTTTCACACCGGCAAGATTTCCACCCCGGCAAGCTTTCACACCGGCAAGATTTCCATCCCGGCAAGCTTTCACACCGGCAAGCTTCCACGCCGGCAAGCTTTTCCTTTTGCTGGCAAGCTTTTTACTCGGATTTCTCGACTGAAAATATAGCCTGATATTGATTTGCCTCTCCAGGTCGCATACAACCATGGATTGAGACGATTTATATATGAAAGTTGATCGGCTCAACGAGACGAAGCTTTCTCGTGTTGAAGGTTTTTCGATTTGAGGTCATCTTAAATAAGTTTTTTACCGTGCCAAAATCTGGTGTTAACACATGCCCCCTTGTATTTCGGCAAAGCTTGTGTGCCGAAAAATAATTTGTACCTTGTTTGTTCTAAGGACGATGTCAACACTCCATTGGCCATTTATTTTTCTCAGGACGATAATTATGTATCGGCCATGTTTGTGTGAAGGGCGATAATCATATATCGGCCATTGCCTACTTAGGCTTCTTGCCACACACTCGGGTGGTATTTCTTCAAGTACTTGCCATTGAGAGCTCGAGGTAACAGTGCCCCTTGTACGGATTCCACCAAATAAGAGTTTCCGGGAACTACTCTTGTAACCCTAAAAGGACCTTCCCAACTCGGAGACCACTTCCCGAATTTTCTTTCTCTTGAACCAATCGGTAGAATCACTTTCCAGACAAGATCGCCAACTTGAAAATTCTTCAACTTAACTTTCTTATTGTAAGCTCTTGCTACCCTCAACTTGTCTCTCTCTATGGCCTTCAAAGCAGCCAAACATTTATCGGCAACCTCATCAATATTGTCCATCATCAAGTTATAAAAGTCTATTGCCAATAAATCATTTTGGTTGGCTATTCTCAAAGCATTCAAATTTACTTCCACCGGTAAAATAGCCTCTTGACCATATACTAGCTCATATGGAGTCACCTTCGTAGCACCATGCCTTCAGATCCTATGTGCCCACAAAGCTTCAGACAACAACTCATGCCATCTCCTCGGATTATCCTCAATCTTCTTCTTGATAAGCTTGATTAAAATTTTATTGCTGGACTCAGCTTGTCCATTAGCTTGGGCATAATACGGAAAGGAATTGAGCAACTTTATGTTATAAGATTCGGCAAATTCTCTGACTTGATGTGACATGAAAGATGAACCTTGATCTGTAGTTAATGTTTGAGGAATGCCGAATCTATGAATAATGTGCTCAGTTATGAATTGGATTACCTCTGTATGTGTCATGTTCTTGAGAGGTACTGCCTCAGACCACTTAGTGAAATAATTGGTTGCCACCAACACGAACTGATGCCCCTTTGAGGAAGACGAGTGAATTTCTCCAATAAAGTCTAAACCCCATCCTCTGAAAGGCCACGGCTTGACAATAGGATGTAACATAGCAGCAGGAGCCAATTGAATATCACCAAATTTTTGACAAGCTTCACACCCTTTAGAATATCTGAAGCAATCATTAATCATAGTCGGCCAATAAAACCCAGCATGTCACAATAACCACTTCATCTTGGGAGCCGACTGATGAGTGCCACAAATGCCTTCATGTACCTCTCCCATAGCAACTCTTGCTTGGTCTTCGTCCAAGCACTTTAAAAGAACATCGTCAACTGTTCGGCGATAAAGACCATCATCCCTCATCGTATATTTAAAAGCCATACGCCGAACAGCCCTGTCCACCCTTCTACTAGGATCACACAAATAATCAATTATGGGTTACCTCCAGTCTTGATTTTCTCCTGCATTGAATATTTCATTAGTGGCCAAAACGGTGGGCTCCGGTTCGGCCTCCCCTATGTTGGCAAGACTAGACATCGGCCTTTGAGAAATATGAAACATGCCATGATCAACATGATAGCCGGATGCTTGTTGTGCCAACTCATTTGCTCTCCAATTGTCATGTCTAGATATATGAGCAATGCTAAAATAATCCAAAGTAGAAATTATATCCAGACATTTATCAAGATAAACATTAAGTGATTCGTCAAAACATTGAAAGACTTTGGATATTTGTTGCACTACTAATAAAGAATCACCAAAAGCCCAATATGTGTAGCACCTATGGCAAGCAACATCTCTAAGCCGAATAACAATGCTTCATATTCGGCTTGATTATTTGTGCAAAAGTATTCTAAACGGCATGAGGCTTCAAAAACAGCACCATGAGGAGATATATAAACAATACCAACACCTTGGCCATTGCTACAAACTGAACCATCAAAATATAATCTCCAAGGTACTAATGAAACAAGGTTTATATCAACATCATACTTGTCATTAAACCGATGCTCAACAATAAAATTAGCAACGATTTGGCCTTTCATGGATTTTAGAGATTCATAAGCCAAATCATATTCAATCAAAGCATAAGCCCACTTGCCAATTCTACCACTAAGAATTGGCCTATGCAACATGTATTTAATGACATCGGTTTGACAAGCTACTATGCAAGCACTCAGTACTAAATAATGTCTCAATTTTGTGCAAGCATAATATAAGCATAGGCATAGTTTTTAATAAATGTATACCTTGTCTCGGCGTCCAATAAACGCCTGCTCAAATATGTAATAGCATGCTCTTTTCCTTCGGTTTCTTGAGTCAAAACAGCACCAATAACACCTTCTTCTGCTGCAATGTAAAGCTTAAAGGGTTCCCTATGCTTGGGCGCTTTCATCACCGGAGGAGTGCACAAATAATTCTTGATCATATCAAATGCTTCTTGCTGTTTTGCCCCCCAAGTGAAATCAGCATCGTTCTTTAACCGAAGGATAGGAGTAAATGCATCAACTTTCCCTGACAGATTAGCTATGAACCTTCTCAAATAATTGACCTTGCCAAGGAACTTTTGCATATCTCTCTTGCATGTTGGAGCCTCCACTTTCTGTATGGCCTCTATCTTTCTGGGATCAATCTCTATGCCATCTTCATGAATAATGAAACCCAAAAACTTTCCAGCCGACACGCCGAATGCATACTTCAAAGGATTCATCTTCAGTCCATATTTTTTCATTCTTTCAAAAGCTAAACGCAAATCGGCTAGATGAGATTCGAAAGCATCCGATTTGCCAACAATATCATCAATATAAACCTCAAGTATAACACCAAGTAAATCATGAAAAATTAAATTCATAGCCCTTTGATACGTGGCACCGGCATTTTTTAATCCAAAGGTCATCACTGTCCACTCAAATAAACCAAGGAAACCAGGACATCGAAAAGCCGTTTTGGACATGTCCTCTTCGGCCATAAAAATCTGGTTATACCCCGCATTACCATCAAGAAAGCTAATGACCTTATGTCCAGAACCATCATTAATAAGCATATCGGCTATTGGCACGGGATACTCATCTTTAGGTGTAGCTCTATTCAAATATCTGAAATCAATGCACACCCTCCACTTGCCGGAGCCTTTCTTCTCTACTAGTACAATGTTAGAAATCCACTCGGCATACCTGCAAGGTCTAATAAAATTAGCTTTAAGCAAACGACCGATCTCTTCCTTGATCCGGTCATATGTTTTTGGATTAAACTTTCTGGCCGATTGCTTGTACGGTCTAAAACTAGCCTTTATAGGTAACCGATGCTCCACTAGCTCTCGGCTTAAACCTGGCATCTCATGATATTCCCATGCAAAGCAACAAACATATTCTTTCAAAAGCTTGATCAACTTAGCTTTATGATCGGCTCTTAAATTTTCGTTTACAAATGTCGGCCTAGGAATTGAACCATCTCCTATGTCTATATCTTCTAATGGATCGGCTGACGTAAAACCTTGTCCTAATTTATCCATATCATCTAACTCCTCTATAGATTCATACATATTGTTCTCATTGGACCGATATTCAACAAGACGCTTTTGCAACCAATCTGAGTTAGAATCCATTTAAATACATCATACCTTGGAGCCGATTATCACCAACCGGCTTTAAAGAAACGGGCACGAAACCTCTTTTTGTGGCACTAAGAAAATCAAATTCTGATAAGTGGCATCCCGTCAAGCAAGTAGCATTGGGATGTTGCCAATCCACCGATGCATCGGCCAAAGCAACACAAGCTGAATTATCCGCATGAATGACCTCCACTTCATCATCCACCCATTGAATCAAAAACTGGTGCATAGTAGACGGCACACATTGGTTTGCATGAACCCAATCGCGGCCTAATATCACATTGTAGTAACCTTGCACCTCGGCGACAACGAATGCGGTAGCCAAAGTTTTGCTTCCCACCGTAAGCTCCACATACATTACACCTTTGGCTTCAGTTTTCTCTTTGCCTTCAAATCCATTAAGCACCATGTTGGTCTTTATTAACTCTTCGTCACGCAGCCGCAATTTTTTGAAGAACGAATATGGCATAAGATTCACCACAGCACCACCATCGACAAGCATTCTAGCAACCGGCGATCCATTAATATGACCTTTAAGGAACAATGGCTTCAAGTGCGTCACCGATTCTTTTGGCTTCTCGAATATAGCATTTTTAGGACCAAAATCTAGCAGAGCCACTTCCCCTTCTTCATCTATAGCACGAAATTCAGCAGGTAAGTAATACACCATATTGATATCCATACCGTCGCGGATCGGTGTAAGCTCATAATCCAACATATCATCTTCCTCCTCGGGTGTGTTCATCGGTTCTGAAATCTGTCCGAGCAAAGTGGAATTAATAGGTGTTGCGGACAATGTAATAGTGGTGGCATCGTCCTCCTTTGTTGGTGTAGGTGCTGTTGTGACAGATGTAGAAGCCACTGCACCTTGCATTTGTTTAGGCATCCATATTTGTTTTGTAGGTACCATGGGCCGAATGTCATTGAACAATTTATCTCTTTGCTTCTCGGCCTCCTGTTCTGCCATCTCTTGACTCCTCATGCGCTGCAGTCTCCTTTTTTGTGCCTTGGTCAAACCGAAAGGACACCACTTAGGCTGAGTATATTTTGGATCCCTCGACTTGGCCTTGCTTGTGCTACCTTCATGATCATTAGCCATGGGACCTTGCTGGACAACAGCCACATCTTTATTGGAATCAGCCGGTTTTTCAACAATAATCGGCTCTTTGATTGTCAATTCTTTAGTGCCTATCATAATAGTTTTAGCACTAGTATTCTTCTCCTTTTGCTTGTTAGGCTCTGAAATTTCTGCACATGGTGATTTAGCACGCCACACTTGCTTGCCAACCCTTTTTTTATTATCTTGCATTGGCCGATTGACACCATTGTTCAAACAGCCTCGTGTGGGATAAGAAAGTCTCTCATGAACGGGCCTCCTTGGTTCTACCCAACCCAGATGAAAAGCATAAGGGGCCATTGGGGGCTGCCACCATCCTCCATTGAAGTCTCCCATGTAGTATGGCGCATAGGGGGGTGGCGGCATCCATGGTCCCGGTGCCCACGACCCATATGGCCTTGCATGATGCTGAAATTCTTCCCGAGGAGGTGACCTTGAGTGCTTCAAATTTGATGACCGGTTAGAGCTAGAACCGGCCGCTTGACTGGCATACTTGGACAACAACATATCAAAAGTTGGCTTGATTTTCTTGCACTGCACTTTAGCTTCATTCGTCTTCCACTTGCCAACTTCTGGACTCTTGGGCTTAACAAATTTAACACGAGTATTTTCTTGCACTTGCGGTTGCCCCCCGAGTGCAGGATTCTTGATGGTGATTTTGATCTCCTCCTTGCCATCGGGTTGCTTATCAAGCACAACCTGTCTCTCCAAGACCTTGTCACCCTCCTTGTTTTTCCTAGGCTCACCAACAATGACATTAGCTTTATTAGCAGATTCGGCTACCTCTGGCCGAATGAGTAGCTTCTTCCCCTCCAACTCCATGGTATTCATTGGAAAGGGCTGTTTATCAACTTGCATCTCAGAAAAATTCAATCGTCCGTCATTAATGGCCGATTGTATCTGTCGTCGAAAAACATTGCAATTGTTAGTAGCATGAGAAAAAGAATTATGATACTTGCAATAAGCGCGCCATTTCAGCTCTTCAAACAGCAGTAAAGTATGAGATATTCTAATAATTTTGGCTTGCAGCAAAGCATCAAATATTTTATCGCACTTGGCAATGTTAAAAGTAAACTTCATCTCTTCATCACGATTCTTATGAATCGGTTTTAGATCATTGCAAGTAAAGGGTTTGGCCTTAGATGGCCAAACAAATTCAGTAGCATAGATATCACCCTCATCGTCCGAGTGATCACTATCATATTCAACCATGTTCATCTTAGGACGATCAGCTTTATATCTATGCACTTCTTTGAGATCTTTGCTTCGGCTTTCGTGAGCCAAAGCCCTTTGTAAGACTTGGTTGATATTTAAGAACTCATAGCCTTCTAGCTTTTCTATAATGGGAGTTCTTAAACCATTCAGCACTAGGTCTGCCAAGTCTCTCTCGGTTATCACCAAACTATAACACCGGTTTTTTGTTTCTCTAAATCTCTTGACGTAATCGGAGACCGATTCATCATGCTTCTATTTAACCGATGTTAGATGTGAAAACTTGAGTTCATTGTCGCCACTATAAAAGTGATCATGAAATTTCTACTCTAGCTGTGACCAAACTCGAATGGAACCATGTGGTAAAGAAGAAAACCTTGAAAATGCAGTACCAGTTAATGATAAAGGAAACAAACGCACTTTCAATTCATTTAGCGAGCCTGCCTCACCTAATTGTGATAAATATTGACTAACATGCTCCCATGTGGTTTTTGTGCCTTCTCCGTTAAACTTAACAAAATCTGGAATTTTATATCCCGGAGGACACTGGATGGCATCAAAGTACTCGGGGTACGGCTTTTGGTAAATCCGATTCCGAGGCAACTCAACTCCAAAATTCTCTCTAAGCATCTTAGCCATCTCCTCTCTAAAATTAGCTAGGGCATCGTCTGTAGTAGACGATGAAGCTTGTTGCAATGGCATAGGAGGAGTAGGACTACTAGCTGTAGGTAGGAATTGTGGCATGTATGCCGAACCATAGTTCAGTAGTGGTCGAGTGGTTGTACCTGTAGGTAGGGTTTGGTTCGGCGTTGCCACCGAACCTGGCATGCTCATGATAGGATTAATGGGTGCAGCCACAATCAGATTGGTTTGGGTAGGATAATAAGTCATCGGCACGGGAGGCGCCGATGAAATAGGTAAAGCCAGATTAGGGTTTTGCACACTAGTAGCTATACCACCATTACCACTAGATGATTTAGATATATTCTTCTAAGCATTAGTATTTTCTAGGAAAGTTTGATAAACCAGATTGTTACCATCAGCAATACGACTCTCAATCTCAGCCCACTGCTCAGGAGAAAAGGCAGTACTTACAGAGGGTTTAACCTGCTCGGCTTGAAGAGGAGGGAACTTGATTTCTTCAATCGGAGTGATGTTGCCTTGGCGATCCTTCTTGAGCTTTGCAAGGAACTCCTGCAAGTCCTTCTCCTCGCGCGCCTTCTTGTACTCCTCATAGACTTGGCGATGATCGGCCGATATCTCATCAAGACTGGGCTTAATGATGTTATCGGCATCTACCTCAGAAGGCTTGGGAAGATCGGACATGGTGGATGATGATGATTGAACTTCAGTCCCCAGCGGAGTCGCCAAAAAGTGTGTTGACACATGAACACGTCACGTGTACCCTCGACGGCAGGGGTGATGCACCGCAGCTCACGTCAGAGGAGACCCGACCGACAGCGCGATACGCAAGACAGTCGGCGGGCGCTTTTGAGACCCGAAACCCCACATGCCCGGGAGGGACCCCGTCAGGGAGTGTGGCGGCTATGGGCTGCCCTAGGTCGATTCGCTTGCCCCTAGAGCCTCGGGATTCGCAGCTCTCAAACTCGAGGAACAGCGAAGAACGAGAGAGAAAAATGATGGAGGGATAAAACGTAGACTGAAAAAGTAGTATATTGATTTGTTCGATTGTGTGTTGTTTCAATCGGCCGTCACCCCTAACATATATAAGAGGCGGCTGGACTTCCCATACAAGTAAAGGATTCATCTAGGCTTTCCTTACAAGAAAATTACATCAATTCATGTCCTACAGTTCTAGTTTCAGTCCAACTCGGATTCAGCCCGAATCTGTCCCATACTTCTGTCCTGCTTCTTGCGTTGGCCGTAGAAATCGCATATTAACTCGGATGGAGTCGAGTTCAACATCAAACTTGTCCACCTCGATGATCTGCATAATACAGCGCGGGTCACTTCTCCTTTTAAGGCTGTCTTTATGACTTTTAGGGCCCATCTTTAACTGTGGGTCGGATTCAATTATGTAGTATTCTGAACTGTTCGAGTCTTGTAACAACTTTGCAGGCCGTATACTATCTCCGAAGAAGATGACTCCAAAAGCAAAGTTGACTTTTTTGATGATACACACAACTTCCGTGTAGAACACTTTTCCATCCGAGGTCATCTCAATAACCTTTCGAGCCCATCTCTAACTCCTGGTCGGATTGACTTTGACAGCTTCCACTTTTCCGGCAACCTTTTTCCCGGCAAGCTTTCCACGCCGGAAAGGTTTCCACCCCAGCAAGCTTTCCACACCGGCAAGCTTTCCACCCCGGCAAGCTTTCACACCAGCAAGGTTTCCACCCCGGCAAGCTTTCACATCGGCAAGCTTCCACGCCGGCAAGCTTACACACCGGCAAGATTTCCACCCCGGCAAGCTTTAACACCGGCAAGATTTCCATCCCGGCAAGCTTTCACACCGGCAAGCTTCCACGCCGGCAAGCTTTCCACACCGGCATGCTTTTCCTTTTGCTGGCAAGCTTTTTACTCGGATTTCTCTACTGAAAATATAGCCTGATCTTGATTTGCCTCTCTAGGTCGCATACGACCTTGGATTGAGACGATTTATATATGAAAATCAATCGGCTCGACGAGACGAAGCTTTCCCGTGTTGAAGGTTTTTCGATTTGAGGAATCTTAAATAAGTTCTTGACCGTGCCAAAATCTGGTGTCAACACCAGTCCCGCTGACGCCAGCCGATGGCGACCAGGCGACACGCCACTGTAGCCGAGCCGGCCCAACCACTCCGTGACGTGTGATAAGACGGGGAACAATGCCGCCCGATGCGTGGGGCCCGACCCCGGGGAACACAGCGAATCCTGGTACCCGGCGGGCCCCAGCACGGGCTTCCCAGACGCTGACATCCCGGCCCTGCGCCCTTGTATCTTTACCATTGTAACCCTGGGGGTTGACCTATAAAACCCCCGAGGAGCCGTCCATGTACACGGGCGAACGCTAGGTGAACACACGCGATCTAGCGAACACAGGAGAGAATCCACCAATAGAGCAACACACACACGCACAAGGAGGAGGGGCAGCCAGAGCCTTGGCCTGCCTTCCTCCCCCAAACAGCTCCAGTTGCAACTCTGTACTGATACATACAAACCACTCTCGGCAGGATTAGGTGTGTTATCTCTCCGGAGAGCCCCGAACCTGGGTATGTCTTGCGTCCCGTGCTCGCTCATGCCGATCTCGCCTCAGGAGCCCACCGGTGCCCTCGAGCCTGTCCCTCTCTTTAGCCATCCTTTGGCATCTGCCGTGCGCCCACCATGACAATTCTACTGTCCCACCGCCCTCCGGGATGCAACTGAGCTTGTCACCATATGTGAGGCATGCTAGTTCCACTCCAAGAATATCCATCAGCCAGCTCAAACCTTGCAGACCATCCCTTTGTCCTGGCCTTTCACGCTCTGGGGGCTCGACATCTTGGGCCCCTTTCCCCGTGCTATCGGGGGCTTTGAATTCTTGTATGTTGCAATCGACAAGTTTACAAAGTTGCCCAAAGTGGAACCAGTGAGAAAGGTGACGGCGTAGTCAGCTATCAAGTTCTTCAAGGACTGGTGTGTCGTTTTGGAGTGCCCAACAGGGTAATCACCGACAACGGCGCCCAGTTTACAAGTCGTGCCTTCATGCAGTACATCCAGAGCCTTGGGAGCAAGGTCTCTTTCGCCTCCGTTGCCCACCGAAGGAGCAACGGGCAGGCTGAAATGATGAATGCAGAAGTGCTGTTAGGACTGAAGACAAGAACCATTGATAGACTGCGAAAATGCGGTAAGCGCTGGATTGATGAGTTGCCGTTCGTTCTTTGGTCAATCAGGATGACACCAAATAGAGCTACTGGCCAGACTCCCTTCTCCCTAGTGTACGGGACAGAAGCAGTGCTCCCCACGGAACTCATATACGGGTCGCCTCGGGTACTTGCCTACGGTGAAGTAGTGCAAGAGAAGGTACGGCATGACGATGCCATGCTCCTCGAGGAGGACCGTCTCTGGGCAGCTGTACGTGCTGCACGATACCAGCAAGCCTTACGCTGCTATCATAGCCGTAGGGTTCACGCCCGGAGCCTTGAGGAAGGTGACATTGTCCTTAGGCGTGTTCAGTTCGCCAAGGGTTCAAACATGTTGACACCAAAGTGGGAAGGCCCTTACCGGGTAGTATGTGTCACCAGACCTAGCGCAGTCCGTCTGGAGACCGAAGATGGTATTCCGATGCAAAACTCATGGAATATTGAGCATCTTCGTAAGTTCTACCCGTAAGGCGTGGTTGCCGGGCCTTGCCCCGGCAGCCTATTTTGTACAAGCATAGTCCCCTGAACTTGGAACCCTTTGAACAAAGCCAGGCGAAGACCCTATGCAAAGATAATAAAACGAAGCGCTGGCACAAACTTGCATGCATGTTTACTGAAGTATGATTTTGCTACGATGACTAATCCTTTAAGGAGGTTCATATGTAGCTGTTTTCTCCCCTGCACTTCTTTTTGATCAACAGCAGGGCCCCCGCCATGGATGAACTTCCTGAAAGGAAGAGTGAGAACGAGCCAGCATATTGGTCCCCGATAGCTCTTCTTTATCAGGAGCATTAAGAAGGATAGCAAACGCAGAGAAGTTCACCTCGCCATCCATGATGTGTTCCTATATAGAAAGCTTATGTGTAAGGAAATCTTGTCGCTCCCAACATCTGTGCTCACATCCTTTGATTAAAAGTTTCTTTAGTCAGGTTGGTCGCAGTGGCATTGGAGGGGGGGGACTGACGAGGGGCCGGTTTCCATCCATGCTCCTAACCCATCAGCCAGGGCTCAGTAGCAGCTATGGAAGGGACCGACAAGATGTCTTGCCGGGAAACTTTGTTTACTTGAAAGTATTGAGGGATCATTCCTCAGCATGGATATGATACTTGCACAAGTGCCCGACAGGCATTCTTTTTTCATTAATACGCAGATAAACAAGTAGGAATCATACAGGATACAAGCATGGATAGAGGGTTACATAATTTGAACTAAAGTTTGGCAAATGCCTACATCTTTTGATTTAAAAAAAGATAAGTGTCCCATAATGCCTTTCTTGTCCCTCTCCTCCTAGGAGTTGCATCAAGAAGGAAAGAGGGCAAAAGGAGCACCTGGGCAGAAGCCCAACCTGACCCCGTCAGGGCTAGTGGGATGCAACCTGACAAGATCGGGAGGGCGCCTCCCCGGCAAGGAAGAAGAGGCCAGGGACGGAGAGAGCGGCTAGGCAATGCCCTCGTCACCACCGCCAGGACCAGAGGAATGCGTTAAGAGGGACACCAGCAGGGAAGACAAAGCCGGAGTCCACGAGGAAGCCTACCAGGGTCCAGGTGGTGGAAGCAGAGTCGACCAAGCCAAGCCCCCCTAGCAAATCGCTCTATCGGGGGTCCGGCTGTAGATGGTGGTGCTACCGGCGCCCAGCTGACAGTGATAGTGCATCCGGCGCTCTGCCGGAGTCCGAGTCAGGCTCGGCGCCGCCGTCTTTGCCATCAGTGTCCTCTTTGTCGCTGTCGCTCGAGTAGGAGCTTTCATCATCAGTCGAGATCTCCGCGCAGCACCCTAAGCGAGCACTCAAACGCCCGAAGACCTTGATGGAGAGCAGATTAACCTCCATTAACTTAAAATGAAGGACATGCCCCTCCGCCAAGCTATGGGCACATGCAAAAGTTTTCCAGCCACGCCGGAGGAGCATGGCATGAGGTACGGGGAACTCGACGTCCAAGCCCAGCGAGCGCGCCTTGCCATTCTTCAAGCTGATGAAGAGGACGGTTCCTTTGAGTGGACCACGGAGGTGGATGCAGCCTTTAAACACCTCAAGAGGTACCTCATGAGCCCGCCGATCATGGTATCGCCACGCTTCCACGAGCCCCTAGTGCTCTACCTGACGGCTACCCCACATACGACCACTGCCGCACTCATGGTGGTTCGAGAAGAGTGCATCAGCACCCAAGGGAGGCCCCACGGCCCCTGCGAGCTCGCAGAGCCTCGCGGGCCCACAATGCTACAAGATGGCTCCCCCAAGCTCCCCACGCCTTCCTCACTTAGTGAGGATCTCGGGCCCCTCGCACCCCCGCAAGAGCGGGTCGCCACCAACACCGCAAGCCTCGTTGAGCACCCCGTGTACTTCGTCAGCACGGTGCTAAGGGACGCACGGGCGCTACCCTATGCAGCAGAAGCTTCTCCTCGTGCTGCTGGTCACCTCTAGGAAGCTGCGCCATTATTTCCAAGGCCACCCCATCAAGGTTGTCTTCGCGTACCCCCTGGAGAAGGTGTTGCGCAGCCCCAACACCGCCGTCTGAGTCGCCGAGTCGAACATCGAGTTGCAGGCCTTCCAATTGGAGTTCTGTACCACCAGGGTCATGAAGGAAGCGGCACTTGCCGATTTCATGGTAGAATGGATGGATACCAATGACGGGGAGCCTCGCGATGACCAACCCCTCTCGCCCGAGGATAAGGCGCCCACCAGTTGGGTTATGCACTTCGATGGCGCTTTCTCTAGGTGGTGCCCGGGGCCTGGGGTCGTGCTCGTTTCCCCGACCAAAGACAAGCTTTACTATGTCGTCCAGCTGTGCTTAGAACATGGCGAAAAGCTCTCCAACAACATTCCGGAGTATGAGGGCCTGGTCACCGGTGTCAAGGCCGCCGCCGCATTGGGCCTCAAGCGCCTCTCCATCAAGGCGATTCCCAGCTCCTTGTGAACTTCTCCAACAAAAAGTACAAGCCAAAGGACGAGCACATGGCGGCGTATCTTGAGGAGGTAGGTAAACTCGAGAAACATATTCTGGGTTTGGAATTGCAGCACGTCTCGTGCAGTGTTACCAAGGAAGCCAACGACATCGCCAAGCGAGCATCCCGCCGTGAGCCCCAAAGCCCTGGCGTCTTCGAGGAGAGGCTTTTCATGCCATTAGCTATGCCCCAGGCTATTGGCCCGACATTGTTCCTCGATGAGCTCCTGCCCGCGCCACCCATGGGTGCGCTAGCCTGCGGCCCAACCTCTGGAGCCCGCCCGCTGTTGGCATTGGAACTTCGGGCAAATAGATGGATCGAGGAGTTCAAATCTTACTTGCTCCATGACACCTTCCCAGAGGAGGATGTAGAAGCAGAGCACATGGCCCGGCAGGCCACTGCCTACTACTTACGATGACGTCTCGCTGCGGTGCATTTCAAAAGAGCAAGGGTGCGAGCTACTAGCCAACATCCACGGCGGAGATTGCGGGTACCAGTCCTCGCGCACCCTCGTGGGCAAGGTGTTTCGCGACGGGTTTTACTGGCCTATGGCGCTCCATGACGCGACTGAGCTGGTCCAATCATGCGAATCCTACCAGTTCCATGCCAAGCAAATCCACCAGCCCACCTAAGGGCTCCAGACAATCCCAGTCTCATGGCCTTCGCGGTATGGGGACTGTACATACTCGGCCCATTCCCTTGGGCAGCTGGTGGCTACCGTTACCTCTACGTCACCATCGAGAAGTTCACCAAGTGGGCAGAGGTGGAGCCCATGGGCACCATCCTAGCAGGCTCAGCCGTCAAGTTCATCAAGGGCCTTGTGAGCCGATTCGACGTCCCCAATCATATCATCACCACCAACGGATCCCAGTTTAGAAGCAGTCTCTTCAGGTCATATTGTGCTAACCTTGGAACACAGATATGATACGCTTCGGTGGCACACCAGCGAAGTAACATATAGGCTGAGCATGCCAATGCTTGCGTCCTCAAGGACCTTAAGACCAGGAGCTTCAAGAAGAAGCTTGAGGCCCGTGGCAAGGGCTGGCTGGACGAGCTACAGTCCGGGTTGTGGTCCATTCACACCACTGCGACCAAGTCCACCGGACAAACCCCCTTCTTCCTTGTCTACGGGGCCGAAGTGGTCCTCCCCTCGGAGCTCAAGCATGGTTTCCCGCGAGTCCTAGCGTTCGACAAGGCGCACCAGGATGACTCATGGGGAGGCCGATCTTGTGCTCCTCGAGGAGGTCTGCTGCCGGGCCGCCCTTCGCGCCGCGAGGTACCAGCAGGCCCTGCGGCACTACCACAGCGCAACATCCGTCCTCGCACTCTCGAGGTCGAGGACCTCGTCTTGCGGTGGATCCTCTCTAGGGAGGGCCTCCACAAGCTCTCGCCCATGTGGGAAGGCCCATTAAGGGTCGCCCACGTCTTTAGGCCAGGTGCGGCACGCCTAAAGATGGAAGATGGAGTTCCGGTGCAAAACACCTGGAACATCCAGCACCTCCACAAGTTTTACCCGTGACCCTCTCACGTAAGAATGAGGTGGGGCTGTACACACCGCGGAGCCTCCCCGTGCGCCGCCCCTCGGCCTCGCGGGGGCTCCCACCCACGCCCAAGTGGAAGCCCCATGCTCTGTGCTGGTGGAATGGTTGAATCGCAACCATGCCCACGCCCAAGTGAAAGCCCCATGCTCCACGCTGGCAGAACGATCGAACAGTGATCATGTTTATGCTCAAGTGGAGGCCCCATGCTCCACGCTGGCGGGAAGACTAAGGAGGTGCCAGACGTGGTAGCCATTTTCCTTTTCTCTTGTAAACAAGCTTGCAATTTCCTTGAATAAAGACTGTCATGTTTGCATCTTCCCTAAGAAAAGAATTTGGTTTTCCTTGCGGCGTTTTATTGGATTTCACTCTTTTCGTCGGCCATGTGCGCCCGAAACCTCTCTCATGAGCCTCACGCGAGCGGGGGATGGTCATGGTGCTTGTGCTGGGGCCAGTCCCAGCAGCGTTAAGAGCCCAGGCAGCAGGGCTCTAGGCCGCGGGCCTGTTCCCGCGCGCACCACCCCACCAAGGCCTTGGTGTCTAATGTCCTCGCGCGATGCACATGAGAGAGCCAATGAGCACGCCTTGCGGGGGTGTATGGCCTCGCCGCGGCCACCGGCGGCCTCGTGCCCGTTGACCCCATCTGCGAGCTCCGCCGGGGACGACTCATTTGCCTGGTGGCCTCAGCTGGAGCTGGGAGGCACCGTAGCACCGGATCCCCTCCGTCCCCATCTTCGGCCACCGCAGCCCGCCGCCGTCGATTCGCCATCGTCTCTGCGCTCCCATTCATCCAAGGGTCTTTCGTGACCGCTTGGTGAGCTCCAGCTCCTCTCCTAACCTTCATCTCGCGCTAGAACATGCGGCTGTCGCCGTTCCTCACATGACCGAGCTCGTTGCCGGCCATATTTCGGTGACCAAACTCCCGTGCACGCATGTCCATCTAGTTCACACGCGCGTATAGATCATCGCTGTCACCCTAGCTCGAGCTATCGCGCGCTGTATCGCCGTGTTGACTGGCACCCGAACTCCGACGCTGCTCCGGTCATCGCCGTCGTCGTTTCCGGCCACCTCCGGCCAGGAGACCACCCACGTTGGATGCAGCGTAGCACGCTCGTTCGAACGCAAGTAACCGCACGTCAAACAACACACCGTAGCGCATTTCCGGCCATCTCCGGCGATCAGCCGTCGCGCGCGAGCTCGCCGGAGCTCCTCCGGCGCCGCCGCTGACCTGGCAAGTGTGGGGCCCACACCTGTGAGGCTGCCAGTGGGCCCCAGCGCCTCAGTTAACCGCGTTGACCATGGTCAATGCGGGCACTGTGCACCCCCCTGTCACTGACCAGTGCCCCCCCATTTAGTTAATTTAAATAAACACTTTTTAATTAAAACCTACTTAGTTAACCCCTAATTAGTCACTGACACCTAGGGCCCACACCCCTAATTGGTTCTGTTAGATTAGTTTAATGACTGGTTAACCTCACAGTGGCTGACAGGTGGGTCCCACCTGTCAGTTTGACCAGTCAGCAGCCCAGTTCACTGCTGACACAGTGATGACCTCATGCTGATGTCATAATTCATTTTAGACAATTTCTGTTAATTTGAATAATTCCAGAAAATGTTTAAATCTTTTAAAATCCGTAGAAATTAAACCGTAGCTCAGATCAAAAAACTTTCTACATGAAAGTTGCTCAGAACGACGAGACGAATTCGAATACACCCTCGTCATACCTGTCACATGCCTCTCGCATGATGAACATGGAACTTTCCCCTCCGTTTCATCTGTCCGTTAATCACCCGGAACTGGGAGAACACTCCCAAATAATTTCCCACTCCCACTAACTTGTGTAGTACTGCATTAGGGCACACCTCGAGTAACATGCTGCCATGCTATGCCTCTATGATTGCATTTGTCTGCCTTTATTTATGGTTTCTTCCCCCCCCCCCCTTCTCTCTCGATTGACCCCGAGACCGATGATGACCCAATGATCGTCTACCTCGTCGAAGACCCGTTGGTGTTTGCAAAGCAACAAGGCAATCACCCCCCTTTTGAACATGACGATATCGCCTATTCTTTCTCTCATATGCTTGCATTAGAAGTTGCTGCTGCTTCTGATGCATAGCCTATTTTTGTAACTGCTGTTGATACCTACCTGCTTATCCTAAACTGCTTAGAATAGGCTGGTTAGTAAATCCCAGTGACCCCACTTGACCTAGTTGCCCCCGCTGGATGATCGGAAGACTCGACAACCAGGCCCCGGCACCGCACATCACCCCCTTAGTTGTATGACACTGCAGCGTTACCATCGAGTGCCGAGGGTGATGCCTCATTTAGCACTTCTGATGTTAACTCTGTAGAGTAGCTATTCGGTCGTGGTCATCGAGGGTGATTCCTCCTTCACCACTTCCGATAACGACGCCGTCGTGCAACACCTCAAGTGTGAACCTCAAGGGTGATTTCTCCTAAGTTCACCTTGACGGATACATCGAGTAGGAATCCAACGAGGGTGATACCTCGGATTCCCTGATTTTGTGGACACATGGATACTTGGACTTTACAACTATTACTTGGAAAGGCGGGTCGACCCTGAGGGGTACCCGCGAGTGATGGGAAGTCGGGTTGACCTGGAGGGTACCCGAGAGATAATTACGAGGCGTGGCCGGGCATTCTTAGCCCTTGCCGCAAGTCCTCGAGATGGGGTGATGGGGTCACATCGATCGTGAGTCTCTTCTCGTTACCGCATGCTACCAATACACTAATGATTTGGATATTTGATCTGAGTGGGCCTCTGGCCCGATAGCACTAACCATCACGTGGGAATAAGTATGGGCACTCTGCATCATACGTTTCTTCCGAAAGCTTTGTCAGACGTCCAGTTCATTATAGCGGCATGGACAGACCGGCGCCCTCCAGGACGGAGGTGGTGCCTGGCTTCACCGTGTGCGCAACGACCCGGAGTGCATAGGGCGATGGCCCAAGACCCCTGAGCGCTTAGGATATAGACTGACGTGGACCTCTCTGCTGAGCCTAGGTAGGACCACGGCGTGTCGTTTGGCCGAGGCCGGGCAAGACCCAGAAAAGTGTGTCCGGCCGGAGTTAAGCAAGCGTGGTGGGTAAGTTGGTGCACCCCTGCAGGGAAGAACTAATCTATGCATAGCCGGATCCTCAGTAACGGACGCTCGGAGTTGTATCCCGATCGATACAACTAGACCATAATGATGAGATGAGATATGGATATTAGGGCTCTGGGATTGCTTTCTCGCAGGGAGTCGAGAAAGGATCTCTGGCCGAGGTTGATACTTATTACTACTATTACTTTATACTGTGCTAATCTACACTCTTCTAATGCTGCAAGACCGCTGAAGACGCTAGTCTTCGATAGGACTAGGCCTTCTCTCTATTCTGGCATTTCTGCAGCCCAGTCCACATATACAGCCTTTCTTTGAAAATGTTGCATATGTAGTGTAGATCCTTGCTTGCTGAGTATTTCAGATGAGTACTCACGGTTGCTTTGCTTCCTCTTTTTCCCCATACCCATTTGATGCAACCAGATGACGGAGCCCCGGAGCCCCCTGAGACAGCTGCCCCCGCCGACGACTACTACTACTACCCTGAGGATGGCTACTACTACGAGTTGGCTGACGACCAGGAGTAGGTTCGGAGGGTCCCAGGCAGGAGGCCTGCGCCTTTTCGATCGTAGTGTTTTCTTTTGCCCCGCCTTCTTAAAGGCTTATCTGTTTCTCTTTTATATCTGTACGCAGATATCTAACGCTTCCGCTGATGCTTGTTGACATCAAGCTTATGTATTCGATCCCTCGAGGCCCTGGCTTGTAATATAATGCTTGTATGCCTTTATTTATGTTTAAGAGTTGTGTTGTGATTCCTTCAAGTGAGTCCATAGGCTTGATCATGTGCATTTGCGTGTATGACTAGTGCACGATTAAGCTAGGGGCGTCACAATCAGTACGCTGCTATTCGTCATGGGCCTGCAGGAGTACTACTTCTGCACCAACGAGAGGGACACGACCAGCGCTAGGCTCACTTTGTTCTGGAGAAGCACCACGAGCCTCGAGCTGCACATCTTGCCAGCGAATCCCGCAAGCTTTGTCGGGTTGTCCTCTTCACGGTGCTCGTCAAAGTGGTGCACTAGAATCCTGGCGTTGATCTCACCAAGGTCTTCTCCAGCTTGCCGAAGGGAACCGACACCATGGCCGCCGAGGAGCTCCTCGCGCCTATCACCGATACGGTTTGCTAGATCCTCTGGACTGAGGGTCGGCACATGCACTAGTCTTCTCATGTCATCTTGTCGCAAGTGCGGTCCAGGTAAAAGACAATTTATCTCATGTTAGAACTGCACTTTACTTTTGATGTGATATAACTTGTGCCGATGGATGAATGTATGTTATCTCCCTATGCTTGCCAGAAACTTGCTGGTGTGCACACTCTTTGTAACGACCCGAGACCGAGGCTCCAGATGCCTTCCATGTTTTTCGTTGTCGCCGTGTGTTTTATTTGTTTGTTGCATTCATCATGTTATCATTTGCATTGCATCGGCACTCCGTTGCCATCATGTTTTTAAAACTTGCATCCGTTCGTAGTGCCGCTTCTCCCCTTGTCTCCGTTGACCTTTTGTCAGGCCTCGTTGTCTTTGTCGACCTCTCTCAGACCCCCTCGCGTGTGTCCGAAACTTACCCGAACCCGAACCGCTCGGTCGTGACCGATGGGTCCGGATCATCCCCGAACATCTCTCAAATATCTTCGGTTTCTTAATTGGACTTTCCTAACCTATTTTTCCCAACCGTCTGATTACGATCAGAGGGTCTGAATCTACCCTAAACTTCCCCTTTCCCTGTATAAATAGATCACCACGTACAAAATTTGGGCAAACCCTAAAATCTAGGACATTTGTCCCTCCGCCGCCGCCGCCCTGTCTCATCACCCACGTCGGGATCTCCATCCCACCAACCACCAGCCTGAGCTCCTCCCTCTATCCATCTTGCCGCCGCCAGCCACCTCACAGCCACCACCTCTCCCGATCCCCTTGATTCAACCAGCCAGCGCTGCCACCCACCTTCTCCTCAATTCCAGCGCTGGCCTCCTCAGCTCCTCAGACCTTGCAGCAGCCTCGCCGGAGTACCAAACCAGGCGGTGCCTTCTCCCATCGCCTTCTCCTGCCTCTCTCGTTTATCTCTTCTCTCTCTTAGCGCTCTCTCTCTCTCTCTCTCTCTCTCTCTCTGCTTCAACAGGGAACCGATCCACCATGGCCTCGAAGCTCCAGCGCCGCCTCTCGTCACGTCGCCGCCCTCCAGCGCGCCTTGTACCTCCAGATCCGGATGCCCGTGCCCTTCCGCTCGGCTCTTCCCAAGTCCGGCCGCCAAGGATTCCTCGCCTGCCTCCTCCCGTCGAGCGTCGGGACGAACACCAGCAGGAGCTCTGCCCCGACTCCATCCTTGGCCATCCTCTTCTTCGATCCGGCCTTCACCGCCCGGATCGGTCAATGCCTCGCCTCGTCCTTCGGGTCCCGATGGCACAAGCGCCGGCGACCCCTCCTGGACCTGCTGCTGCCGCCAAGTCTGCCTTCATCCTCTGCTTCCCCTGCAACGAGCAGTAGCCACTGCCGACCTCATCCCCACCGTCGCCTTCTTCTTCAGCGCCATCACCGCTCGGTCTCTGAAAGGCGCGCCTCGCCTCTATTGACATGGATTTTGACCAAAGATAAATAAAATGCGTAAACCACATAAAATATAAACACAAAACGGCAAAATCCATTTTACAATGAAAAAGAATTAATTATAATCAACCGCTCGAATTGATGACTAAAAAATAAGCATATGATTTATTTTCAAAATGTCGATTATGCACGCATTATACCAAAATCATGCAAGATGAATTATAAAACATGTTGCATCATAAAAACCAATCTTACCTGGTTACGCTACACGCGGGCATTATCTTAACGCTACGCGGTGTTAGTAGTAATACAAGTGAGAGAAAATTAAACAAAACATTCGGGCCACATATTTTGGCCAAAGTCATATAAAAAATGTTACAAACATGCTCCAATGCTATAAGAGCCTAAACTATTAGCATCATCACAAATGAATATCACAAGCTCACTTTACTTGGGTTATGCTACACACGAGCGCCAATGAAATGACACTATGTGGAGTTAGTGCCAATACCATGTAAGGTACAAACATAAACAAAAATGATAGATGTCATATGACTCATGCAATACCATAATGGCTCCACAAACCTTTGCTTGGTTACGCTACACGCGGGCATTATCTTAGTGCTACGCGGTGTTAGCAGTAATACAGGTAAAGCGGAACTTAATAAAAAAATGGTTCATTCCACACCCACGTATGCATACAAAATGCATACAAAATACATGATAAGGCATATTCCATGTAGCCCACATAAGCTTTAAACAAACAAAAATATCATAAGCAAATTCCAATCAGGGCAGGCTTGATACTGTCTCGACTCAGAGTCAACAAAATATGCCACATATCATATGCACTATGAAAAGCATCAGGATTGTGTCAGAAAGCTTCAGTCCGTTACGATACACGCGGGCACGACATCAGTGCTACACGACGATAGTAGTACTGTGATGATGCAGAACTTATTAAAATTGGGATGTCACATATATCCATGCCACCAACCGAATATATCATGCAAAATTCCTAGAGAAAACTACATACACACATCCTAGGTGCCAAACTTAGGATAAAGCTATGCCCAGCCAAAATCAACCTTCATTCTGCACCATCATATAAATGGGGTTGACCACAAATAAACATGACTGGAAAATATATTCCTAACATCACATATGAAATCATGAAGGAGTATTTGCATGAAACCAAACTTCAAGTTTACTAGGAAGGAGGTCATCGTCGACCGCGAGGAGGATTTCTTTTGTAGCATATTGTAATAGGCATGTGATGTAGTCCTATGTAATAGATATGTTGGAATTCTTAATCAGGGGTTTTCTCTTCGGAGATGTAATTAACAGAATTTTTATGTAAATGTAAGAGTTCTGGAAATAATGTACCTGCAATGTTTGATTCTATTTTTATTTTATGCATTTAAATTTCACTCTGTATCAATGACGTGGACGCGTGTTTCACGCCCGCCATTTTCCCGTCATCAGATTCTGGCACGCCCGGTGGGATATATTTCTCCCCTCATCTTGGAATTCCAACATAGGATTGCAACAAATGAATTTCCGTAGTACATAAAGCATAAAACATTATGTACCCATGTAGAAAAAAAGATGAAGAAAACTAATATATGGTTTTCTTTATTTTTTATGGTATGGAGGGACAAGTCCAGCAGTTTGTCACTCTCCGCTTTGGTGACCTCTGGTTGGATGTGCCAATTGGTTCGCTTGTAGCTTTGGTTAGCAGGAGTTTGGAAACAACAGCTGCATCCCCTACTGAGCCAGAAGAAAAGGAAGTCTCCTCTGCACTGAAGGAAGGGCTTACTCCTGTTCTCACAAAGTCAGCAAAGAGAAGGATGCGTGCAGCTGCAAGAGCATCTAAGGATCAGCATGTACGCGAAGCTTCTTCATCTACTTCAGTTCCTCCTGGTTTCACAAAGATGTCACCTACCAAGGTCATGAGCCATGAGGTACCAGCAAAGATTGTTCGCATGACACCCGAAGAGTGGCCCGTTCTTGCAAAACAGACGGGATCACTAAAGGTGGCATCGCCAAGACAATCTGCTTCAACTACATCGACCAAAGTCGCAGTGCCCCTTACACCTTCAAAACTTAGGGTGGGCGCACGCGAAGGGTTAGGAGAAAGCTCACATAAGCTTATCCCAAGCACCGTAGGGGCAGCTCAAAGGGCTTCCTCTGCAGACAAAGGAAAAGATGTAATGGTTGAGGACACTGAGTCGTCATCACATGTAAATCTGGACGCTCAGCTCGAGCTTTTGGGCTCGGCCCGAGTTTATGTGGGCTTGGAACGAGTCAGGCTCGGCCCGTAGCACAAAAAGGCCGAGCCGAGCAGCAGAATTGGGCTTGTTTTCACCTCGAGCCGAGCCTGGCTCGACTCGGGCTGGCTTGCGAGCCGAAATCTGTGCACAACAAAGCAGCCCAGCACGCTGCTGCATGCAGCCTATAGCGAACACACTGCCTTGGCCCAGTTATTGCATAATATCTTCACGCTCGCACAATACGACGAGAAAGAGAGCTAGACACGCACAGCTTTCGTAGGGTTTCCGCGCCGCCACCAACAGCACGCCGCTCGCCGCTGGCCACCATTCCTGCCGCTCCACCTCGACTGTGTTATCCTCCTAGTCGCTACCGCGGCTGACGAACTCGACGACCTGGCTCTACTCGCTCCGCTCGTCGTCACGACAATCGATGTCATCTCACGCTCCCGCCACCGCCTGAAACGATGCCCGTCCACTTCAAGCTCCCTCGGCCGACCATGGTGGGGCAGAATCGACTCGCTCCCCCAGTGGCCGACGGCTACAACCTGCACGGCTGCCATCCTGAAGCCCGCAAGCTGCCGGATGCCACTGTCAGCTGCCGATCCGTGCACTCCAGACAGTGGCCCAACATGGCAGTGACCAGTTGCCGCTAGGCTAGCTCGACAAGCCCGCCGAGCTGCACCGAGTTTGCTTCAAACTCGAGCCGAGCCCCAATCTCTAGCTCGCCTAGGCACATGGCTCGGTTCGGCTCGGCCCGAGAATAGCGAGCTCCAGACTGGCTCAGGGCGAGCCCGTCTCGGCTCGGCTCGTGTCCAGGTATAGTCACATGAAAGATCGGTTCGTCCAAGAAACCAACTTCGTGTTGATGCACCCGAATTTATCCCCACCGTGGGCTATAATCCCATTGGACCATGCCTAGTGGGTGAGCCAAGCAATAGACGCTCGCTCCAGTGGCAAGGGGTGTTTGTCACTTCAGATGACTTCCAAGCTGGTCATGTGGATCCAACTGCTACAATATCAGATCTTTTGTCCTCATCAGTGCCAGCACCAAGACCATCATTTGAAGGCTCAGTTGATCCAGCACGTTGTCGTCGTCGACGGCAGAGGGCTCACCGTGCATGGCTCGATTTCCCAGTGGCAACTGATGCGAACATGACTAGTCAACAACGGAAGCAGGTAGTATATCCCATCAGAAATAGAGAAAGGAAGACCAATGCAAGGATCTGTGGGGGAAGCCATGCTAGCTTCCATGCCATCATGACACAAAATGTCTGCCAAGCTTTGAAGGAAATACTTCCAGGCTGCTCTATCTCTGCTGATAATGTTGGTGGCACCATCATGCGGCGTGTAGAAACTCTATAGAAGTGGCCAGAATATGAAGAATTTGTGAAGGCGGATCCACGACGACAAGAGTATGTGAAGCAGGCTACTCATGCACGCAAAAAGCGGGCTGCCTTGAAGCAAAGAGAGATGGCAGTACGAGCTGATTCGGGGTATAGCAGGATACAAGGAAGAGATTCTCCATCAACAAGCCAAGTCAGTGGAGGAAATGGGGCAAAAGAAATGGTAAGTACAAAAAGGGAGACTACCCGAACTCTAGCTCCATGGCCAGCTCGTAAGAAAGTCTCAGGTAACTCATTTGAAGTATTCAATGCAATGCCAGTTGATGTCAAAGTGGTGACAGACAACAGTAATGAAACCTCCTCAGCATCAACACACTTCAAGAGGAAGAAGGTACGCAAGACTGTTGTAGAAGGTCCTCGTCGCAAGATGCGCAGCCAGAAGGGTTCAGATTATGAAGAGCTTGGGTCAAGCAATGGAGGGTCTTACAATCCCCTATCAGATAGCACCCCTTGTCCCTCTGAAAATGAGATAGAACTTCACCATGGTGCAGAGCATACAGAGCAAGTCCTAGCGGCGAATGAAACTCGTTCGGTTGAGGAGCAACTAGTCAACCTTACAGCTGCACTTCAACAAAAAGAAGATGAGCTAGTAGCCCTTCGTAATCAGATGAGCAATGACCAGAACAAAAGCAATGGAGGGGATGGTGGTGCGAGTGCTAGCAGCCAGCAAGGAGGTGCTGGACTTAACCTCGAGGCGATCCAAAGAATGATTGCCAAAGGGGTAAAGCCCCAGTTGATGCAAACTCAATATTCCATGCGGCCAGGGTATGTTAAACCGTACCCACCTGATGTAGACATGGTTCCCTTCCCAACTAACTACAGGCAGCCGCAATTTAGCAAGTTCAATGGGAGTGGGTCTCCTCATAAACAAATAGCCCACTTTCTCGCAGCATGTCAGGACACAGCTCACAATGAAGCACTTCTCCTTAGGCTGTTCGTGCAGACATTATCTGGGCCTGCCTTCACTTGGTACAACAAGCTAGCTCCCAGTTCCATAAAAACTTGGGAGCAGATGCAAAATGCATTTCTCGAGCGATTTTATAGCACGCAGAGAACCGTAGGCATTACTGAGCTAACTCAGACAGAACAAGGGTTCAATGAAAAGGCGGCTGATTTTATAAACAGATGGAGAAATCTAAGTCTTCACTGCCCACAGCCAATCACTGAGCCCGAAGCGGTGCGCATGTGCATGAATAATCTTCGCTCGGAAGTGGCTGTATAGTTACAAGGGGTGAGACCCATCACATTTGAAGAGTTAGCGTCAAAAGCTACAGACATAGAGAATTATATGCAGTTGATCGCTCGTCGAACAAAGACGACGTTCAACAAGCCTGTGGAGAAAGGTGCTCAACGAGAAAAATTACCGATGAAACCTAAGTATGCGCAAGCTATGGAAGCAATAGAGGTCAGATCTCAGTTTCAGCCTGGAAAAGCACCTATGAGGAACCAAGGACAGAAGGATGAACAAGTTAGTAGGAGGCCAACTCTCAGCAAACGACAAGTCAGGAAGTATTCTTTTCCTGTAGAAGAAATCCATGATCTCTTTAGGGGCTTACGGGAGCTAAAACTTATAGAGCTTCCTAAGTCAAACAGGCCTGAAGAAGCCAATATGTTTAATGAGCCAAACTTCTGTCCTTACCACTGCATATTAGGCCATACACTTGATTATTGCTTTGTGGTAAAAAATATGATACAGAAAATGATCGACGAGGGGACCATTGATATGGACCTCCTCAAAAGCTTAAATAAAGGAAAGAAGATGGCTACAGCAAATGTTGCCACTCTTCAAGATAGCTCGGTGAGTTGCGCATCTTCAAATATGAGGCCAACTTACAATGATATGATGTTTACATCAGGATATGAATTTACCCCAATTATCTCTTTAGGCCTCCTCCCGTACCACGGTCATGGGACTACGTCACAGGATCAGCGTAAAAGAGAGGCTCACATTCCCTGCAGTTGTGATGGACGACCCAATGTACTAGCTTCTCAAGGACCCCAAGACTGGAGGGAGCAGCGGCCAAAATGCCGTGTACTACCCCGAGTGATGGAAGATGTCGCTCCTCTGTGCTTCGTACCAAAGAAATATCAGCATTTGTCGAAGCGCGTGAAGGTTCCGCCTAGTGAAGAATTCAACGTTCTCACTATAGGTGTGTTTGAGGGTGATAGCGAGTCTCTTCACTTCCCTGAAGAAGCTGTGCCAGAAGTGGATCAAGTCCACCTTAGATGAGGTCGCTAGTTAGCTGACCCACATCCTCCACCTAGAAAGGAGCCTAGGAACAAAGATGTAACTGAGAACGAGACAATTGACCCGCCTTCTAATGTGTCGGTCAAGTATGATGTAATGTCGCATTTGAAGAAAATACCAGCTATGCTTTCTGTGTATGATGCTTTGTCTCTATCCTTGGATTTACGTAAAGCACTAGTTACAGCATTGTCTTTTCCTGAAGATTATAGAGTGGAAGTCTCACAGACTGAAGCTGAATTAAATGATGTGTTAAATATTACATTCATGGATGAGGACATGTTGTTAGGCTCAAAGAAGCATAACAGACCTCTTCTTATGTTTGGCGAGATTGACGACTTGCCAACAAATCGCATAATGATAGATGGTGGGTCCGCCATAAATTTGCTGCCTCTGTGTACTTTGAAAAGGATTGGATATTCCCCTAAGGATTTGAGCCGGTCAAATGTGGTTATTCACGGATTTAATCAATCAGGTCAAGAGGCCATGGGCACCATTTCCTTGGTATTAAAATTGGAGGCGCTGTCCACATATGTGAGATTCCACGTGATCGATGCAGCCACATCTTACAATGCACTATTGGGCCCACCATGGCTGCATGAAAATCAAGTTGTGCCATCCACACTCCATCAATGCGTCAAGTACAAAGAGCAATCTGGAGAAACAATAAGAATATTTGCAGACAAGAGACCATTCACTGTAGCTGAATCTTTCTATGCTGACGCAAAATTCTACTTTGAGCCTGTTGAGAAAGTACACAAGCCTAAGTCTGTAGTAGTACCTGAATCAAATATGGAAGTGAAAAATACTGCAGAATCCTCATCATGCTGAAAGATTTATCAGTATATACCATGTGACCAAAGAAAAGAGAGTGGCCCAATATTCCGTGTCATCGATAAAACATCTGTTAAAAGAGGTACCAAAATGCCTATGCTCTTACCTCCTTTGGTTCAACATAAAATCGAACAAGATAAAGAGGAATCGCATGATTGTGAAAATAAAAATAAAGATGTGGTCCATATCACCTTGGAAAATAAAGATGATGAGTCATTGCCTATTTCTCTGTACGATAACCGAGTTTTGTATATGATGCAGAGAATGGGATATGATACTCTCACTGGACCGTCCTTGTGCGATGGCCGAGGGCAGCGAGCACCATTTGAAAAGGCGTTGTCCCAAGAACAACTCGAAGCTCTACACGAGGGCCAGCCTTTGAAAGAGAAAAGACATGGGCTGGGCTATGAGGTCTGCATGACCTCGACTGAATTTGTAGACCCAACTGAGGCATCCCCACAAATGGAGGATGGTAATCAGCCAACTATTGATGACTTGGAAGAAATAAATATTGGGACAGCCGAGGAGCCTCGACCAATTTTTATTGGTGCGCATTTGTCCAAAGAGAAGAAAGAGGAATATCATAAGTTCCTCTCTGCAAACAAAGATGTCTTCGCTTGGACTTATGAGGAAATGCCAGGCTTGGATCCAGAGGTGGCGGTGCATCGACTTGCTGTGCAAGACGATGTTCCACCGGTAAAACAAGCACAAAGGAGATTTCGACCCGAGCTACTCCCCAAGATAGAAGCCGAGGTCGACAAACACATAGCTGCTGGATTCATTAGGGAGGTTAAATATCCTAAGTGGCTTTCCAATATTGTTCCAGTTAAAAAAAAATGGTCAAATCCGTGTGTGTGTAGACTTTAGGGAATTAAATAAAGCATGCCCTAAAGATGATTTTCCTATACCTATATCTGAAATACTCGTTGATGCTACCATGGACCATGAAATATTTTCTCTTTATGGATGGATATTCCGGATATAATCAAATAAAAATGGCGCCAGAAGATGAAGAGCTAATGGCTTTCAGGACGCCCAAAGGCATATTTTGTTATAAGGTCATGCCATTTGGACTAAAAAACGCCGGGGCGACATATCAAAGAGCCATGACCATAGTTTTAGATGGGTTATTGTATTTAATTGTTGAATGTTATATTGATGACATAGTAGTAAAATCAAAACGTGAGGAAGACCATATGAAACATCTTGCAATGGTTTTCGAGCGTCTGAGGGAACATCACTTGAAAATGAATCCCATGAAATGTGCGTTCGGAGTTTCCTCCCGAAAATTTCTTGGTTTTGTGGTCACAAAGAATGGCATCCAAATTGACCCAGATAAAGTAAAAGCGATCATTAAAATGCCACCACCCACAAACCTACATGAACTAAAGAGTTTCCAAGGTCACCTAGCATCTATTCGGAGATTTCTCTCAAACTTATCAGGAAGATGTAAACCTTTCTCACGTCTCGTGAAAAAGGGTGTCCCATTTGAGTGGGACCAAGCATGCCAAAACATATTCTTGGACATTAAAAAATACCTCATACACCCACCTATTCTGGGTGCACCAGTTAAGGAACGTCCTCTGATCCTATATACGGTAGCCATGCCTATGTCGTTGGGTGCTCTTTTAGCACAGAATAATGAGTTCGGAAAAGAAATGTCCCTGTATTACCTTAGTCGCACCCCTGCGGGGGCTGAGTGCAACTGTCCGGACATGGAAAAAATATGTCTCACATTGGTGTTTGCAGCACAAAAATTAAGCCATTACATGTTAGAGCATACTGTACACCTCATATCGAGAGCTGACCCTCTCAGGTACATCTTAAATAAAATGGTGCTTTCAGGTAGGCTGGCTAAGTGGGCGATGTTTTTGTCGCAATTTGATATAAAATTTGTGCCACAAAAGGCCATGAAGGGGCAGGCGTTAGCTAACTTCCTAGCCACACATCCAATACCCGATGATTTCCCCATAGATGATGCCTTGCCGGATGAAGAGGTGTTCACTACATCAGTTGCTAGTACATGTTGGCAAATGTACTTCGATGGCGCATGTCGACGATCAGGGGCAGGTGCTGGAGTTGTCTTTGTGACGCCAAGCGAGGGGATAATCCCGTACTCATTTACCCTATCTTCAGCGATCTCAGATAATTCGGCTGAATATGAGGCTTTGATAATTGGGCTTGAATTGGCTCTGAATATGGGGTTAGACTCACTCACTATTTATGGCGACTCTCAGTTAGTGATTAACCAATTACTGGGAGTTTACATGGTAAAGAAAGAGGAATTAATGCCTTACTTCGAACGAGCGAAAATACTCATGTCCATGTTTGCTGATCTCAATATTCATCATGTTATAAGAAGTCAAAATGAAAAGGCCGATGCCTTAGCAGGTTAAGCCACTAGTATGTCATTAGTTTCACATGAAATGTTGGATGTCCGTGTTGAAGAATGTAGAATCCTACCTATACTCGCCGAGGAGGAGGAGGCGACGACATCGGTTGCAATGACTGCAGCTATCTACGAGATTGAAGTTGGAGACTGGCGAAGCCCTTTCCTGGAATACTTACTCCACAGATATGTACCCCTGGACTCCGGTGAAAGGTCTAGAGTTCGGAAAAGGTCAGTTCACGCTGATACCCTATATAGACGTTCCTTCGATGGCATCCTCCTCCGCTATCTCGCAGGGAATGAAATTTTGGAAGCCTTAAATGAAGTGCACGCTGGGGTGTGTGGGGCGCATCAATCGGGCCCTAAGTTATATTATCAATTGCGACATCTTGGTTACTATTGGCCTACCATGTTTGACGAGGCCATGAAATTTGCAAAAAGGTGTCACGGGTGCGAGGTACATGGTAATTTCATACATCAACCCCATGAGTCGTTGCATCCCACAAATATTGCATGGCCGTTTGAAATGTGGGGAATGGATATAGTAGGACCTATTAATCCGCCATCATCAAAGGGTCATAAATTTATCCTGGCTGCCACCGATTACTTCTCTAAATGGGCTTAGCTTATACCATTAAAAGAGGACAAGGGAGAGAGTGTCAAACATTTTATAAGAACACAACTCATATACCGCTTGGGAGTTCCTTCGCGTATCATGTCTGACAACGGAGGTCCGTTCAAAAATAAACATGTCGATAGGTTATGTTCGAAATTTAAAATAAATCATCACTATTCTATGGCTTATAATCCCACAGCTAATGGACAAGCGGAAGCTTTTGACAAAACCCTATGCAAATTGTTGAAGAAGATCGTGTCAAAAAATAAGCGTGAGTGACATGAAAAACTTCTTGAGGCCTTGTGGGCTTATAGAACCACGACACGTACACCAACTAGAATGACACCATACTCCCTTGTGTTTGGAGGAGAAGCAGTTCTACCATTAGAAGTACAAATTACTTCGCTTAGAGTGGTTGTTCAAGAGAAACTCTCCGAAGAGGAAGCCATAAATTTACGCCTCGGTGAACTCGAAATGCTTGAAGGGAAACGCCTTCAGGCATTACAAAATTTGGAAACATACTAGGCTAGAATGTCTCGTGCTTTTGACAAGTGCGTTAAAAGGCGATCATTCAAGCAAGGAGACATAGTTCTCGCAGTCATCCGTCCCATGAATGTTACACGACGGATGGGAGGAAAGTGTCGGCGTTCTGGGAACGGGGGTTACCCAGACTTGCCTGCCTGCGGCCCACGGCGTGGCTCCATCAACGGCCTGGTACGGTCCAGCTTCAACGACAACAACTCAAGACCCTCGCGAGGGGCCAAGCCTCGCGAGGTGGACAACACCAAGACCTCCATGGGGAGCGCCCCCCTCAGGCTGGCTACTGAGGAGCGGAGAGTTCTATGCAAGCCTTACCTCATGAGGTCCGGATGACGTGAGCCATGATGACCAAGGCCAGGCGGGCGCCAGCGGGCGCAGTGTACCAGATTCCTCTTTGGTGCTAAAGGGGCAAGCGCAGGCGCGGAGTCCCGAAGAATCAGCCAAAGGTTTCCATTCCGGTGTATCAAGACCAAGACCGCCAGGACGGCAGGACGGAGGTCATCACCGA
Organism: Thinopyrum elongatum; assembly: GCA_011799875.1. Classification (NCBI taxonomy): domain Eukaryota; kingdom Viridiplantae; phylum Streptophyta; class Magnoliopsida; order Poales; family Poaceae; genus Thinopyrum; species Thinopyrum elongatum. The sequence goes on from CM022300.1 coordinate 345,408,021, forward strand.
GCCCACCATGGCGTCACGACCATAGGCTTTTGCAGGCGAAGACTACTTTTGTCAGGATAGCATGTACTAGTTGTCTCCCTTTGAATTTGGCTGTTGTGGGATCCCTTCCCGCCTTTCATTTGGGAAGAGGACCAAGGCCACTATAAATAGGACTTAGCCACCACCGTAGAGAGGGATCGGATCGGACCCCCGGACGGATCATTCAGATCACCCTCACCCCACCAGCTCACTCGAGCTCAAGAACACCTCTCCTCCTGAGGCTGTTCGCCACTGTACTAGTTCATCCTCAGTCCCTCGATGCCAATCCACCACAAAGCAGGAGTAGGGTTTTACACCGCAAGGTGGCCCGAACCTGGGTAAACTGCGGTGTCTCTTTTCCTTACAGTTCGTCGAGCTAGGCTGTGAGATTAGCGAGTAGGCAGACTGGGGAGGACGAGTTCTTCGCATGCACCCCAGAGTTCGAACCTCTCAAGGGTTTGCGGAACCCGAAATCCGACATTTGGCGCGCCAGGTAGGGGTGCGTCGGAGCCTCTCCCCTGCCGGTCGATCCACCACCGCTCCACCGCTTCCATGGCTGACGCTCGTCGAGCTCGCACTGAGCGCCGAGCCACCGTCGCCGCCCGCGTCGCTCAGACAGCGCCTGTGGGTGACGGCTGCCCTCGCCATCCCCCATCTCCAGTGGCGAACGCCGCCACCAGCCCCGTGGGGCACGAGCAAGAAGCTTCATCGTTACACCCTTCTGTGCGGCGGGATGGGCGCACCGCCACCCCGTTGTTGACTCCGGCTGGTTCGTCGTCTCATGCTCGTCGCGGCCCGGCGAACGCGCAGGCGGCGTTGCTCATGGCGTGTGAGCTCCTGCGCTACCGCCCCGTCAACGACCTCTACGAAGACTGGCTGAACCGCATCACCGAGCTTGTCAGCGCCGCCGGGGACTCTCCTGCACCGTATCGCTCGTTGCCTCACCCGCCGCCTGCTGCGGGTGATGTAGCCCACGGGGCACCTCCTTTACCTCCCCGTCAAGACGTCACCCTCGGGCCAAGGTGCGAGGTCCCGCGGTGCGACCCGCCGAGCAGGGCGCCGGCGCGTGAAGAGGAAAGCTGCCAGGTGGTGCAGCGGCCGCAAGAAGATGGTCGTGCACTCCCAGCACCGCCACGTCAAGACCGCGCGCCGCCTACAGCGGTGGCGCGCGAGCACCAAGACTAGGCTCCACCTCCACGACGGATTCCCGTGACCACAACAGGTTACCGCGCATTCATTCCGGAGCTACGCAGCATCGTCTGGCCGGGGAAGTTCAAGCCCGACCTGCCTCCGCGCTACGACGGCACCCCCGACCATGCCGAGTTCCTGCAGCTCTACGAGCTGAGCATCAAGGCAGCCAACGGTGACGAGAAGGTTATGTCGAACTGGTTTCCCATGGCCCTCAAGGATGGTGCACGCTCGTGGCTCCTGAATCTGTCCGCGGGATCGATCTCCTCCTGGGACGAAATGCGAGAGCGTTTCGTCACCAACTTCCAGGGCACTCGCGACCGTCCATCGGCTGCGGGTGACCTGCGGCGCATCAAGCAGCAGCCAGGGGAGACCTTGCAGAAGTACAGCCAATGCTTCAACAGCGTCCGCCTCAAGATCCCCAAGGTGTCGGACAAGGCCATCATCTCGGCGTTCACTGATGGTGTCCGCGACATCAAGATGAAGGAGGAGCTCGCCATACATGAGGACCTATGCACGGCTCTGGAGATGTTCAACATGGCAACCAAGTGTGCGAGAGCTGAGGAAGGTCGCCTCTCTCTCCTGGAGCTCCCAGGGGCTGACCCAGAAGACAAGAAGGCCAAAGCCAAGGACGTGAAGCGCAAGGGACCGGTCGTGCTCGCGGCCGAACCAGAGATGAAGCGTGGCTGCGACCACCCAGAGTCATCCAAGGGCAGCCGCCCGTTCTGCGTCTTCCACAACATGCACAGCCACAACACCAACGACTGTCAGGAGCTCAGGGCCATCCGTGATGGGCGCCTCGGACGATGCCTCGAGCGCAGTGACCAAGGCTACAGCCGCAGAGGAGGCCGAGGTGGAGGACGCTGGGACGGCCACGACCCCCGCCAAGAATGGCGCGATCAGCCTCGTGAGGACCGCTGGCAGGGCCAGCCTTGCAAGGGCACCTGGAGGGACCAGCCTCGTGAGGACCGTCCTCAGGGCCACGCTGGCCTTCCTCCGCTGCCGCCACCACCAAGAAGGAATGACGACCACCACCAGGACGAGGGAGCTGGGGGCTTCCACGAGCCTCGTGCCATCGCCTGCATCCTAGGCGGCGCTCAGGCCCCTGCCGTTCATCGCATCTTCAAGCAGTTTGCCCATGAGGTGAACGCGGCCCTCCCCAAGCTCGAGGCAACGCGTCCGCTCAGGTGGTCCAAGTGCACCATCACCTTCAGCCCATCCGATCAGCTCAAGTGCGCGGCAACTGCCGGCGCTCTCCCGATGCTCTGCTAGCCTACCATCAGCAACGTGCTCGTCACCAAGACTCTCATCGATGGCGGTGCGGGGCTCAACGTTCTCTCCATCGAGACATTCGACTGACTCCAGGTGCCCTATGACCAACTGCAGCCTACCAAGCCTTTCTCAGGATTGACCGACGGCTCCACCACCCCGATAGGGCAGATCCGCCTCCCTGTCACCTTTGGCAAGCGCGACAACTACCGCACTGAGCTCATCGACTTCGACGTCACCCACATTCGCCTTCCATACAACGCCATCCTTGGGTATCTGGCCCTGGCCAAGTTCATGGTGGTGACTCATCATGGTTACAATGTCCACAAGATGCCAGGGAGCTGCGGCATCATCAAGGTCGCCTGCGAGGAGAAGGACGCGGTGTGCTCTCTCGAGCGCTCCTACCAGGCTGCGGCGGTCGAGAACCCTGACGATGAAGGCGTCGTCTACCCTCCTGAGGCTGTCCCCAAGAAGAAGAAGCAGCTGCTCTGCCAAGGACCTCAGGAAAGCGGGGTGTCTAGCGGCATCACCTCAGGCCCTGCACCCACTGACAGGACGCCTCCCTCTCTCGCATAGGAAGGCGCACCCGGCGCCCCTCTCAGGCTGGGCTCGGGGGCTCTCCTCTGGAGGGCCTCTGACCTGGCCAAAGTCACGAGGGAGGCGCTCGGGCACCATGTGGAGGCGTGCTTCAGCGCGCGCTTCCGCCCGGAGGGCACAAGGCACGAGGTGCCAGGTGCTCAGGAGTTCATCACCAAGGCAATCGAGGAGCTTCAGGAGGCAAGAGCTATGCAAGGCAACCATCGCCCACCACCCGGCGCGGCTCTTTATCCGGGCGAGGATAGCGAGCTGCGCGTCTGCGTCAACATCCCAGGGCTCAACAGGGCCGCATCTCAGGAGCGCTTCTGGCCGTCTCGCGCTGGTCGGTGCGAGGGTCCCCCTCACAGCTTTGTTCGCATGCCTTTGGGCTTGTCGAGCGCAGCTGCTACATTCCAGCGCCACATGCGGGGCGTCCTGGCGGCACATGAGGCCAGAAGCCAGGCGATCCTGTAAGAGGAGGAGATGGATCCTCGCGAGCCCCCCGGGCCCCCAGAGCCTCCCGAGGTTCAGGGCCTGGGCGGCTCATGAGGAGCGACTTCTGCGGCACGCGTCTTTAGCTACTCCAACATCTCTTCAGCAACGGTGCCAGGTGACATTTTCTAGTTAGTTCAGTTGGGGGCGCCCCTCGGGCTGCATTATCCCCAAGCCGCGTGGGTCCGTCCCTACGGCATGTATCGTTTTGCATCTATCAGAACTAGCTCTACCCTATCCTTGAGTTTATTTACGATTATCACTTGACTGTCCGGTGCTTCGTCACCACGAACGTCGTACGCCCTTGCAAGCCCACCCACGACCGCCTCATGATTAAGGACTCGCACGGCGTCTGTGCTCGGGTCTGTCCCTGCAGCGTCGCTAAACCCAAGTGGCTGAGCTCTGGCTCGCGGGCCAGCTCCCGTGCACGTCACCTCCCATGGTCCTTGGTGACTTGTTCTCGCATGAGCTAATCGAGGGCGGGTAAGTTAGAGCGCACGACCCGGTGCCTCGCCACCACGGGAGTCGCGCGCCGGTTGTCTTTCTTCAGGACATTCGCATGAGAAGACTGGGCATGGTGTCTATGCTCGGGTCCGTCCCTGCAGCATCGACAAACCCAACGGCTGAGTTCTGTCTGGCAGGCCGGACCTATCACTACTAGGAAAAGGCTTATTAGTGGCGCACCTGTTTTGGCCATTAATGGCGCACTACAGGTGCGCCACTATCATCACGCCACTAGTAACATATACTAATGGCGCACCCCTGGTGCGCCATTAGTATACCAGACTATAATGGCGCACTAGGCAGTGCGCCATTAGTAAGTCACACGGTGCGCCATTAGTATGCCTCCCAGGGGGCCATATTTACCTTGTGCTCTGGGTTACTAATGGCACACTAACAGATAATGGGCCACTAGTATTTTTTATAGCAGTGCGCCACTAATGTGCTGTATGGTGCGCCACTAGTATGAATATTAGGAATATTTTTTTTCTTTTCTGATATTTGCACAGATTACAAAATATATTACTGCACAGAATATAGACAGCAAAACATATAAACAGCAGATTCATCGAATACAATAGAAGATTAGTCTCCGAATACAATTCATCATATTAGCTAGTCTCCGAATTCAAAAGACCGAACAAAGTTAGAACATTACAAGTCTCGAGACCGCGAGTAGCGAGTTTGTCTTCACATTAGAAGTCGATATCGATCATCTAAACTACCATCACATAGAAGAGAGCTGCGGTCATCACGATGAGCATCATCGCGATGAAACTGGTCTTCATCCGGTTCCTCCTCCGCTCCCTCCTCTCTCCCGCTAGATAGCGCGCGTATCTAGCTTTCGCCTCCGCCCTAGTGGTGTACCCTTTGTAACTGTTACCGCTGAAACGGTGAACCTGTCTCTGACACTCCTCCCAGTCGTCGTAGACTCCGGGAACCTTACCCTTGTACACGACATACGACGGCATCTCTATGCACTAGCCAAACAAAACGTTAGTAGCAATTCACAGACAATACATAAGCAATATATAAGTATGCAACAAAAGGATCGGAAGAGAAAAGCAAGACATTAATAGCACGATTCATGGTCCTACTAATAAATAGCATCGATTACATATAAGTTGAACGACTGTCCAAACCAAAGAGACATACAAGTTCATTAAAGTTTAATTACAACATGAGCTAATCGATATTTCAGAACTACATAGCATCACTACTTTTGACTCGACTCAGGGACCGGAGCGTGGATGAAGCCGCTGTCTGTCGTGATGGTCATGAAATCGCGGGCGTTGTCAGCCTGCATTTGTAGCGTTGTTTCTATCTCACTGTTGGACGGTTGATATCTGAGGTAGAACTGCCCCGAGGTACGAAGGACATCTTGATGGATGATTTCCGCAAACTCCGACTGGATGCGAAAGAATTCTTATCTGATGTCCGCGTCCTGGATGGCCGACAAGCGTGCGGCCCAATCTTTGAGATTATTTGGTAGCAGAAGGTGATTATGGTCCCGTACGATCGCCCGCATGTGATGGAGGGCGTAGTAGGCATCCTTCTGACCGCCAGGCGGCTGCTTGACGCAGGGGAACGTCGTATTGTGGGTGAACACGTGCTTGCCGTACCTACGAATTGGCCTGCTGAAGGTGCCTCCAGATCTGGCGTAGCCGGGGAGAACATCATCAAGAACTTTCTTGATATTTGTGTAGTCTTTCTTTGACTGATGGTCCGAGTCGAAATACGTGGCCATGGAATATTTCGGGCTTAAGAGGATGAGTGTGCAATGTGTGTCACTGCACAAAACACGGAATGTTAGAAAAAAAAAAGAACGATCGAAATCTAAGAAATCATATGTTACGGGGCGGTGAGGGGATGACTTACTCGGGAAAGTAAGGCACGAGGAAGTTATCCTTATCTGGGTTTGCCAGAATGACGCCTTCGAGGTATGAACTCGTGACTTGCCGGTCCCCAGCGCTGCCCAAGATGTTGGCACGCATGTAGAAGGGGTCGACTATCACGATGTCCGGGGTCTTGTCTCTAATGATCCGCATCGCCATACTCAGCGAAAATAGCCGAACGAAGGTGTAGTGCAGCGGATGAAGGTTAAACATAGCGAAGATGTCATCAAACCGCAGGACGATCATACCCCCGATGGCGCTATCCACAAAGCCCTTGCCCTCTGGCACCTTGGCCACGAAAACTGGGTATGCCACATCATTCTCTCGGAGACGCCGCTTCTCCAAAGAAAGAACACTGTCATGCAGACTCCGCATAGCACCGGTTGCAGCATTGAGCAGATTAGTCGGTAGCATCGGCCTACCCGCCACATGCACCCTCCTCGAGATATCCTTAGGTGAAGGTGGCCCATCCTGAGCACGGATCGTACTCGGTGCCGGCTGGCTCGCACCCTTGTTACTCTTTCTTTTCCGTCCCTTCTTCCTCTGCTGTAATGGGATCGAGTTCTGCTCAAAGACCGCCTTCTTGAGTGTGTTGGGGCTGATAATATTTCGCACCTCGGCTATCTGAGGCTCGGTGAAGGCGGCAGCTGGAGGCGTCTCCTGAGAACTGAACGCCAGACGACGCCTGTTGCAATTGGGTTTCTCCGCGGTACCAGCTAGATCGTCTTTTGCAGGGTTGGGTTCTTGAGAAGGAGGCCCCAAGAATTCATCACCGTACCCATGTTCGTTGAAGTACTTATCGATGTTGGTAAATGTACCGTCGTCGTCATCGTCGTCGTCGTCCAGATCCTGTGCCATATGCATGTCCGGCATGTCCGGTAGCGTTGCGGGGGTCTTGCCATGGCTTGGCGCCAGCACGACTGGCGGTGTTGTCTGTGGGGTGGTGTCCCCCGCCCCCAAACGAATCTGGCTCTTCGGCCAAAGCATGGGCCAGCTTATGCGGGCGCTGAGGGTCATCACATCATCTTCGTCGGCCCCATGGGGTCGATACGGAGGTAATATGTCGTCGAAGCGCGGCAGCACCCGAACCTGTTGAACCCTATAAACGGTGGGTGGCATCTGATTACCGTGGAACACGCGGCTGCCCGGTTGAACGATTCTGCCCTTGGCGACATCGACCAACTCGTCGTTCACGAAGTGCAGGAGAGTGCACGGAACGTCGGCGGCGCCCTGCAAAAACATGTAGGGTGTCAGGGATGCCCAGTCAAAGGCAAGGAGATGAAGTCATCGGCTGAGAGGCTTAATTAGTTACCGTGATGGCGTCGAGCTCGGCTAATGTTGAGGCACTGCCAACGGCGGGCGTGCAATTGACAGAGGGGCCGCTTGCTGCCGAGGTGCCGGTCGGCGTATTCTTCCCACACCCGGGTGCATTAAGCTGCAATGCCGGCGCCGCCGCGGGAGACACCAATGCCGCCACCGCCGGAGACACCAATGGCGCCGCCGTGGGAGACACCAATGCCGCCTCCGCAGGAGACACCAATGGCGCCGCCGGCGCATTGCACGAGTTGCTGCCCGTGAAGCTGGGAATCGGGGGTGGCCCCTGTTTGCCGCCCGCCACCCACGCCTGCAGCCCAGAAACCAAGGTAGGTATAATGGCGGTGATTGTCGCTCCCAGTTGGTCTCGCACTTGCTCTTCGACCATCTCCGGAATCCGCGCCACTTGTGCCTTGAGTTGTTGAAACTCGCGCTGCTAGCTTTCCGAGCTGGTCTTTCTCTCCTTTCGCCCAGCGGTATAGTATTCCGACCATTTCGTGGACCAGCCTTTGCCGGCCACACGACCAGCTGACGACGGCTTACTGAGCTTATCCTTGTTTTTCATTATGTTCAACGCCCTATTTAAAGGGGTGTCGAAAGGGGAGCTCTGAGACGACCCCTCGCTACTGCTTTCAGTGTCCTGCGGAAGGAACGTGAACCATTTAGAAATTTGGCTTTATTAATTAGAATGCAACCATATGGAGCTAATTACGCGGGGGTGTATTCCTTACCAGAACAAGCTCAAGCACCTTGGTCTTCGGATCCGTGGTAAGCTCCTTGGTTACCGGGTCAATCTTGTACTGGGCCCTGACATAGTTCCTGGTCTGCTTGTCACGGTATTTCTCGAAGCGGGGCGGTAGGCCTTGCTCGGCACGCTCCGCGTCCTCCTTGTCCCATATAGGTTCCGCCACTCTGTAACCGCCGGGACCGAGTTTGTGGACCCCTAAGTTCAAGTCCCGCATATCTTTCCCCCACTGACTTGATTCCTCGGATGCGTTGCTCTTGCACTTGATCTTGAACTCCCGGTAGTCATCTTCGCTGATCGAAGGATTTTTCTCCTTGATCTTCTCATAACTATCACCTTTTTCAATCATGCTCTTCACCGCGCCTCTCCAAGTAGCCAGGGCCTTGCTCATCTTCGTGAGGGCGGCACTGTTCACTTTATTCCTTGAGAGGCGTGTGTTTGCGAAGTCACCGGGGAACTTGTATCATTCGTGCAGCTTCGTGAAGAGGAGGTTGCGCAAATTCCCTCGGTCACGATGCCTTAGGTTCTCGGTGTTGATCGAGACGGTGCTCCGGAGAATGCACCCGAGCTGTCCCGCGTACGCCTTGACTAATTCTTTGGGCGCCGTTGGATGCCCCTCGGAGGACACTTCAGTAAATTCCTCCTTGACGGTGCCGAGCACGTTCGGGCGCCGGTCCTTCCGTTGCCTCTTCGGTTGGCTGCCATCTGTGCGTGCGCTGCCATCATCAGTGGTGGCATCCTCGACGGCACCATCAGTGGTGTCATCCCTGATGCCACTAGGGGTTGTGTAGTCAGGATCGGTGTCTTCCGCGGCGTCCTCATAGCGCTGAGGTTCTTCCTCCATCTCCTGGGACAGCTCCCAGAATGCCTTGCCGCCCGAACCGCCGGCCTCATCATTGTGGGCCATGTTTCGCTCTAAATAGGAAAAAAGTTTGGTCAAAAAGTTGGTTATTGTCAAGGAACAAGATCTCTAAGTTGACCAAATAACCTAATTCTCGAGGAATGTCGCCAAAAGGTTGGTTATTGTCAAGGAACAATTGAGAGATGTTTGTGATATTGCCTAGGTGTTTTGGGATGGAACCTGTTAGTGTGTTGTTCCTAAGGTCCAAGTCCCTTCCTAACCCCCTTCTTCTTGTCTCCTCATTTAGGGTTTGTCGACACCGAGGCATCCTAAAAGCTAAGCTTTTATCATTTAGGGTTTGTCGACGCCGAGGCACCCTAAAAGCCTAAGCTTTCATCATTTAGGTTTTTATAGACACCGAGGCACCCTAAAAGCCTAAGTTTTCATCATTTAGGGTTTATCGATGACGAGGCACCCTAAAAGAATATGTGGTATGGGCTTTTTTAGTAGGTCATCCTACCAGAGTAGGGTTTATCGATGACGAGCAACTGACATTAGTAATAACTATGAGTTGATATCACACTTCTATATGTATAACACAAGAGGCAGTTGATCCTACTTAATTAAGTACTAAGATACCCCGGCCCATGCATTAGTCGCAAGTACCCCATATGTCCTATTTTTAGCAAAGTCATGCTAAAATTCACGGAAAATTTCAGCATGACCTTTGCTGAAAATAGGACATATGGAGTACCCGAATTTGCCGGAACGGAAGTTAATCGACATTCCGGCAAACTCAAGGGCCTCTCGGGTGGACAAGGCAAAATCATTATCCCAGGAGGACAAGGCAAAATCATTTTCTGGGCAGTAGTTTAACTGAATTTGAGGAGTATCATGTTTACGGAAACATTTGCAAACAAAGATAATGGCAGTAAAACATCCATGCTGAGTATGACATCCATCTTGTGCATTCATATGGTGCGAAATCTGAATACTTACAGCATTACAAAAAATGATAGGATTTCTTGGTCATATAGTATACTTATAGCGAAAAAAATTGTACAGTTAGTGTATACATATAAATCTAAACGCATATGCATTAGTATAAGATAATCTCAAAGCACAGGCCGTAGTAAATATAAGGATAGTATATTTGGGTGGTTGGTTGGTGATCATTTAATTGGACTGTCGGTGGGATTTGCTGGCTAAATCTACATGCATCATACAGTCCATCCATTCTTCTCAGCAAAGCACTCCTCCCCAGTCTAGCAAAATAGAGGCTCTATTCTTAACGACGAGGAGGAGGAAGAAGACTCAAGTTCATCGTCTGAATGGCGGAAATGACTGCATCTAAGGTAATAAATTTTTATGTTGTTGAGTTAGAGATTAGATGTTATTTATAAGCGTAGTTGGCTTTCATTAGTAACTTGTTCAAAAAATCATCAGGATGTGGTAGAGTCACCTAGATCTGCAGAGGAAACAGAGAAGAGAGATTGTATACCCGCTGATGGCTTTACTAGTAGTAAACCAATAGATCTTGTTAAGGATTCTTGCCCATTAGAAGAATCTCGAAGCAGTAAAGCAGAGTGATGTGGTAGTGGAAACAGGGTTAAAGAACAGGTCAGATTCGGGCCACTGGATCTTCACAAGTTGTATCATGCACTTACTGTGGATCAACAGGAAGTAATAAGAAAGATGGGACTTGAAGGATTAGAGTGGACTAACAAGTTGGTGCACACAGACCTAAATCATTCAGCTTGGCTAATGCTGAATGTCATGCCTGAGGACCGTGCTTCGAGAATCGGCGCTTCTGATTATGATATAGTTCATATTACTGAGGCTGCTGTCGCAAACATAACAGGGAACAGGATGGGTTGGTCATCAACTGTTCAAGTGTGTGAAGGTGTTCCAATGTCTAGTGAAATAAAGACTGTCTGAAGCATACTAAAGCTCCCTGATGTATCTGAAGAAATATCAGTATCTGAACTTGTTGCAATGCTTCTGGTAGAAACTAAGAAGGTGTGGAAATAAAATGATGATGATGCTGCGCGAACACAGAGAGCATTCGCAATGCTTTATCTTTCTATTGCACTTGGTCCTGGTGAGAAAAAAACTAGAATCAATTTGAAGAAGGTGGCAATACCAGGGGAGGGTTCGTGGTGCTCCTCGGCTCGGCTCCGGAACGGTTCGTCGACGTATCCGATGGAGACGACGTAGACGCTCGTGCTGGACTTCTCCGGCCTGCTTCGGTGCTCGACGGCGTGGAGACGGAGACGCGTCGTGGTGGGGTCGGAGGGGGAGGATGGGGAGAGGGAGGCGGCGGGGGCGTGGGGGCGGCGGCGCAGTGGGTCGGAGGGGGAGGAAGGGGATGATTGGGGATAGGGAGGCGGCGGGGGCACGGGGGCCGCGACGTAGTGGGTCGGGGCGGCGGCGCAGTGGGGGGGCTGAGAGAGATGTGAGATTGGGGATCGGGGATTGGGGATTTTAGTGGGGGGAGGGATAGCAATGGCGCACCACCTAGCATTGCGCCATAAGTAACTTTTTTTTTTGGATAGCAATGGCGCACCACCTAGCGGTGTGCCATAAGTAACTTTTTTTTGGATAGCAATGGCGCACCACCTAGCGGTGCGCCATAAGTAACTTTTTTTTTGGATAGCAATGGCGCACCACCTAGCGGTGCGCCATTAGTAATTTTTTTTTGGGTTTTTAGTTGCATTCATTTGTGAATTGGTAAAACATTTATGAATATGAAAAAATATCATCAAATTTGAAAAAATATTCATGAATTCAAAAGGTGCCCAAGAAATTTAAGCAAGAAAAGGAACACTGAAAAAAAAATACAAGAATAAATATAAATAAAAATTTGTATATCAATGGCGCACCTCATTCGGGTGCGCCATAAATACCTTCATAGCAATGGCGCACCCTCCCCTGGTGCGCCATTACTAACTATTTTTTTTTGGATTTTTAGTTGCATCTAATAATTTTTTATAAAATGACGATCAAATTTGAAAACATTTATGAATGTGGAAAAATATCATCAGATTTCAAAACATTTATGAAAAAATATGAATATGAAAAAATATCATCAAATTTGTTATTTGATTTTTTTTGGACTTTTAGTTGCATCTAATAATTTTTTAGAAAACATTTATGAATATGAAAAAATATCATCAGATTTCAAAATATTCATGAATTCAAAAAGTGCCGCCCATTTCCATATGTCGAAATACAATCGAGAAATGAAGACTACGATTTAAATACAATCGATCTTAGCTAGCTATCTTTTCACAATCTTCTTGCCCTTCTTTTTCACAAATGGAGTTCTTCTGTTGAACGGACGTCCTTTAGGTAGGGTGGTCCTGCTTCTTCTTGTGGTGTATGGCACTTTATCGTCGTCGTCATGTTCCATCTTCGGGTCACCGTACTTGTCGAAGTCTTGCTCATTGGTGACTCCATCCATTCCGATGATCTTCCTTTTGCCTCTCCTCACGACAACACGACTGGGCTTTGACGGGTCGGTAATGAAGAAGCATTGGTCCACTTGGGAAGCCAGTACCCATGGCTCATTTTTCGTGGTGACGTTTGCGCCCGCGGTCCTGGATTTGGCTTCGGGTATAACCATGGTGGTGAAATACCGGTCTTCTTTTAGGACGCTCTTGGCCCATCTGACACGGAACATCGGGACCTTCTCTCCAGCGTAGCTCAACTCCCAGATCTCCTCGATCCTTCCGTAGTATCTGTCCTTGTTGTTACCGGTGTAGGATTCCATCGTTACCCCGGAGTTCTGATAACCATCGCTCTTCATGTCCTTATCCTCGGTGTAGAATGTATAGCCGTTGATATCGTACGCCTCATAGGTCATCAGGTTGTGCTCGGCGCCCTGTGACAAGGCAAATATGAGTTTTTCTTCCGCGGAAGAATCCTCATGTAAAGGGTACGACAGAAGCTTCTCCTTGAACCAACGCGTGAAACATGAGTTGTGCTCTTTGATTATATCTCCGTCCGTCCTCTGTTGGCCTCGGTCATTGTACGTCTTCTCAATAAAGGTTTTGTGCTCTACCACCCAAGGATCGACCACGTCTATGTGTTGTAGCGCGACTAGGTTTGCTCTTTCAAAGTCGGCGTGTCGACCCTCGAAATCGACATGCATTTCGCGGCGACCAACGCGGTGACCCCATCCAGCGGGCCTGCCGAGGTGCCTGTTGACGGGCAGACCAACGGGGTTCTCGATGCCTAGATAATTCGTGCAGTAGGAGATGCACTCTTCGGTCAGAAAGCCCCTAGCTATGCTTCCTTCTGGACGTGACATGTTGCGAACGTATCCTTTGATGACACCATTCATCCTTTCGAACGGCATCATGCTGTGCAGGAACGTCGGCCCGAGTTGGATGATATCCTCCACGATATGGACCAGCAGATGCACCATAACATCGAAGAATGAGGGCGGGAAGTACATCTCAAGCTCGCATAGTATCACCACGATCTCTTCCTGTAGCCTTCTGAGTTGCCTCACGCCAACCGACTTCCGAGAGATGACGTCGAAAAAGTTGCATAGGCCAAATAGCGTTTCACGGACGTGCGCGTCCATGATCCCACGGATTGCAACTGGAAGTATCTGCGTCATCAGCACGTGACAGTCGTGAGACTTCATCCCGCTGAACTTCTGCTTCGCTGAGTCTAGGTATCTGCTTATCTTCCCCGCGTAACCATAAGGAAGTTTTACTCCTACGAGGCAGGTGAAAAACTGCTCGATCTCCTCCTGACTTAGAGTGAAGCACGCGGGAGGGCAGTCATTTCCGATCTTCTTGGTCTTTTTGCCTTTGCGACGACTTTCCGTGTCCGTCGCCTCATCATCATTAGCGTGAAGCTCCTCCCTGATGCCCATTGATTTCAAGTCTGCCCTTGCTTTCGGCCCATCTTTGGTCCTCTCTGGCATGTTGAGCAGGGTACCAAGCAGTCTCTCGCACACGTTCTTCGTGATATGCATGACATCAAGGCTGTGAGGCACACAGAGGATCTTCTAGTACGGCCAGTCCCAGAAAACCGACCTCGTTTTCCATACCTTCAGCAGCGGCTCTGGTGCCTTTCGCTTCTTTCCCGGCGGTGGGCACTCTTTCCAATTTTTCAACAGCTCGTCTATTTCCTCGCCGCTCCTCGTACGCGGGCGTCTTCGGGGTTCGGTTTCACCATCGAACAGATCCTTGCGTTTTCTCCATGAGTCATCATCACGAAGCCACCTTCGATGTCCCATGAACACGGTTTTCGAAGACCCGGGATCTCTATCTAGCTGGCGATATGTTGTGTCATCCATGCACCTGATGCATGCACGAAATCCGTGGACCACCTGCCCCGTGACATATCCGTAACCGAGATAGTCTTGCACCATCATGAGCAGTGCGGCTCTCATAGGGAAGTATTCTTTCTCTGCGGCGTCCCACGTATTGGCTGGCGTTTTCCACAGCGTGTCTAGCTCCTCTTTCAGCAGCCCCAGATACAGATTGATGTCGTTCCCTGGTTGTTTCGGCCCTTCAATTAGCATACTCATATGAATGTACTTCCTCTTCATTCACTTCTAGGGGGGAAGGTTGTACATCCACACAAACACAGGCCAGGTGCTATGTGTGCTTCTCTGGCTGCCAAACGGATTGACTCCATCGGTGCTCGCGCCCAGCACGATGTTCCTTGGATCGTCCCCAAAATCTGGGTATTCGAAGTTCAACGCTTGCCACTGGCTCGCATCCTTAGGGTGACTCAGCATCTTGTCTTTTTTATTTATCTCCGGATCATTTCCGTCATCTTCTCGCTTCTTCTCCTCCCTATCCGCGTGCCAATGCAGGAGCTTTGCTGCCTTAGGGTCCGCAAAATACCGCTGCAAACGAGGAGTGATCGGAAAGTACCACACCACTTTTCGAGTAGCTTTCTTCCACTTCTTGTATCGAGTGACGCCGCACACCGGACATATGGTAGACTCCGCGTGCTCGTCCCGATAAATGATGCAATCGTTCATGCACACATGGTATTTCACGTGCGGTAAATCCAGAGGACACACGATTTTCTTCGCCTCCTCGAAACTGGTCGGGCACTTGTTCCCCTTGGGAAGACGTTCGTGCCAGAATGACATGTTCTCGTCGAAGCATGCGTCGGTCATTTTGTGTTTTACCTTCATCTCCAGAGCCATGAGCGTTACTTTCAGGCGGGTATCCTCGGGCCTGCATCCTTCATACAATGGAGTAACCGCGTCTATCTCCAGTTGATCCAGCTTGGCTTTCTCTCGGGCGGCAGCTCTTGCGTTATCCGTCTGCTTGAGAAGCAGCTCTTGAATATGAGGGTCCTGCACCCAGCCCATCGATGGTCCATCGTCGTCTGCTCCGGCATCTTCATCTTCATGATCATGCCCTTCGTCTTGATCTTCCTCATCATCATGTCCGGCATCTTCTACATGATGACTGTGTACTGCATCACCGTCGTGATCATGTCCTGGAGATTCTTCGACTTCTCGCCCGCCCTCGCCGCCGCGGTTGTCTTGCTGCCCTTCCTCATTTCTTGCCCGGCCCCCATGGACGACTTCATAGTCATCTTCATCACCTTGCCACCGATAGCCATCCATGAAACCACGCAAGAGCAGGTGGTCCCGCACCTGTTCAGAATCCGGGTACGTAATAAGGCTCTTCAGCTTGCATCTTCGACACGGACATCTTATGTCCCTCTCGTTCTTTTGAAGCATCTCGGCCTTCGCGGAGCTCAAAAACCTATTCACGATGCCTTCGGTCATCGTGCGGACCATGGTCGCCTGCGGGGTAGAGCAAAACAATATTTTAGAACCAAGAAAAAATTTGGCATGACTTTGCCTAAAAATAGGACCAAAAAGAATGCATAGTGCCAAATTCTCGCCGAAACGAAAATGAATCAACATTCCGGCAAATTATTGGCAACTATCACATTTAAAATACCGGTACCTGCAAACACAAACATATGCAACACCACAAACATATGCAACACCACAAACATACGTAGATCTAGGCCATAAAAAGTGCATGTGCACGTTGTTGGA
Source organism: Thinopyrum elongatum (assembly GCA_011799875.1). Taxonomy (NCBI): domain Eukaryota; kingdom Viridiplantae; phylum Streptophyta; class Magnoliopsida; order Poales; family Poaceae; genus Thinopyrum; species Thinopyrum elongatum. The sequence goes on from CM022300.1 coordinate 345,423,914, forward strand.
GGGAGAAAAAAGTAGATCTACAACATAATTAAAGAAAGCTTTCCCCTTACTTACCTATCAAAAAAAGGTAATTTAACCACTTAATTTGGGTGAATCTATGGTGCAAATGAGGTGAGGAGGAGGAGGCAGCCGAGACAAGCTTGGAGGAGGAGGTGGAGAGAATGAAGTGGGGAAAGTGAGTGTGGTAGGTGGCTGTCCAAAATATCTAGCTGGTCTCAGGTTACTAATGGCGCACCACCTAAAAATGCGCCATTAGTAACCCTGGTTACTAATGGCGCACCAGTTAGGGGTGCGCCGCCATTACTAGTTTTGCAAAAAAAAAAAAATATATATATATATATATATATATATATAATTGTTAGTAGTGGCGCACCATGGTTGTGGTGCGCCATTACTAGTTTGAACTAGTAATGGCGCACTTCACACAGGTGCGCCATTACTAGTTTTGAAAAAAAAAATAAAAAAAAATTGTTAGTAGTGGCGCACGGAGCGTGTGGTGCGCCATTAATAGTTAAAACTAGTAATGGCGCACTATGCGCTGGTGCGCCATTAATAGTTTTGGAAAAAAAAAATTTTTGCTAGTAATGGCGCACCGTGTGTCTGGTGCGCCATTAGTAATGAGGACACTAATGGCGCACCTGTATCTGGTGCACCACTGCTATATAGCAGTGGCGCACCACATACATGGTGCGCCATTAATGTCCATATCAGCTATAGCCCTTTTCCTAGTAGTGTGTTCACGTCACCTCCTGGGGTCATTGGTGTTTGGCCTTCTCATGCGATAACCTCAGGAGATTCACTCGGTGCAGGTTGCCTAACCATCTCACAGGACTATCACAAGTGCTACGAATCGAATTCAGGCGCAACCCACCTTGAGGTAGGGCCTCGTGAGTCCCGCGCTGGCTCACGAGTGCACATACACACCTTCTCTAGCCCTACCATGCAAGCCACGTGTCAGGGCGGGGCTGTACACGCCACCCTCAGAGGGAGACCCCACCCACGTACCAGTGGAAGCACCATGCTCCGCGCTGGCAGTCGACACGGTCGAGGAGCGGCTATGCCTGTGCAAGAGCGGAAGCGCCATGCTCCGCGCTGGTGATAAACAACTGGGGGCAGCCTAACGGCTGCACTAACCTCAAGAGACACCAGGCTCGGTGTTCAGCCTCACCACGCTGATTTCCCCTCGGGAGAGTAGCGCGAGGGGGCTGGGCACGGGGGCTACACTCAGGTCATGCCTGGCGTACGCCACCATGCCAGGTCCCTCGGACCTAGTCTTCGCGCATCCCTCCCGAATGAAAGCCCGGCGAGGACAGGTATGGGGGGTTTTGTTCGTACGTCAAGGGGGACTCCTGAGCATCGCGACTAAGGAGCCTAACTGGCCACGTAGCCCCTCACCCCTTGGTCTCGTCCTGGCGATCCGGATGCCCCAACGGCGGCTTAGGTACGCACGGGGCCGGGCCCTGCCGACGCAGAACACCAAGACCCACTCTCACGTCTCCTTCCCGAGGGCTGTTCGTACGTCAAGGGGGACTCCTGAGCATCGCGACTCAGGAGCCTAACTGGCCATGTAGCCCCTCACCCCTTGGTCTCGTCCTGGCGATCCGAACGACCCAATGGCGGCTGAGGTATGCGCGGGGCCGGGCCCTGCTAACGCAGAACATCAAAGCAAATGGAAAGGAAACCGCAGAACCTTAGCAAATTATTACAAAACATACTGTCTCTTAAAGTTCCAAAGCATAAGTTCTTACGCCTCCACAAGGCACGATATATGTTGCAGGAATAGAACAAGGGGAAAGCGCCGCCATCTCCTTCAGCCTTGGACGCCACCATTGCCCGCTTGGGGAGTCCCGTCACCGACGACGTCGCCGCCGTCCTTGCCGTCAGCCATAGTCACGGGGTCAACGGCGAGGAACTTCTGCATCAGGGCCTCCACTTGACCCTTCACGGCCTTGGCGGCAGCGTCTTGGAGCTCAGAGTCCACGGGCTCGAGCAGGGTACCAAAGTCGAAGCTGGAGTCCCGAAGATGGAGGTGGCTGAAGACGCATGTTGCGGCCGAGGCCGAAAGCCCGCGGGCTTTTCCCTCCACCATGGGCCCACTCCGATGACGATGCCCTCGAGCGCCGCGACGAGCTTGGGGAGCAGCCCGGCGGGGCCTTCGTCCGGAGTCACCAGCGGCTCCTTGTACCCACTCCCGTAGAGATCCTGCAGTGCCTTGCGGGACCTCTGCTCGAGGGAGTCGAAGGCGGCACGTCCCGCGGTGGCCGCCTCCTCAGCCTTGGCAAGGAGTTTCTCCCTGGCCTCCAGTCGAGCCTTCTCGTCAGAGACAAGCTGGGCGTGGGATGCCTGGGCCGCCTCCACCTCCTCCTTCAGCTTCTCCAGTCTACCGCGCTCTGTGGCCTGCTCCCGAGATGCCTGCTCCAGCTCAGCGTCACGACCGGCGACCGCAGACTCCCGCTCCTTCAGCTTTTCCTCCTGCTCCTCGAGTTGGCGGCCGCGGGTGGCCTGCTCATCACGGAGGGCTTTCAGCTCGGCCTCCGCCGCGCGACAGCACTCCTCAGCGTCCTTCGCGTCCTTCAACGCCATGTCATGGGCGGCGGCGGCCACGCCGGCCACCTTCTGGCCCTCCTCTTCAGCAGCGTCGGCCTGGTCCCAGGCCACCCTGACGGACGAGTCAGCTTGGAGCCACCCCGAGACCAGCTCCAGGCGCCCCGACGCCCGGCGCCGGTCGGGGCCCCGAAGATCGTTCCGGAGTTGATCCAACACGGAGAAGGCCTGCTCCAGAGCACCGGGTGCGGTAGAAGAGCAGCGGCCCACCGGCATGGCGGCTGGAAGAGGAGACGACGACGGCATCAAGACTAGCGAAGCAGTAGCAGCAAGGATGGCCGGGAGCTCCGGAGCCCCCGGGTCATCTGCAGGCGCGCTAAAGGCAAGCATCTCTGAAGCTGGCACGGCCGCAGGGGCATCCTTCTCCTGAGGCTGGGCCCCTGTGCCTCGCGAGGGCAACCCTGCGGTAGGAGGACGCGAGCTAGCCTCGTCCGTCTGCGCCAGAACCTCCGGGGCCGAGGTGGGCTGCTTGGCCTCAGGAGCCCTCGCCTCCTCCTTCCTTTTCGCCGTCGGCATTGGCCTGGCCGCAGAGAGGAAAATGTCAGAGCACTACGTCAGCAGCAGGAAGCAGAGACAAGATGGTGCGTTTACTGATCCGTGGCGACGTACTCCCTCGTCCTCTTCAGGAGCGCGATGCCCACAGGCTTCGTGGGCGCAAGCCCCGCCGCGCTCTCGGGAGCGGATGAGTGCGCGGCGGCTGGATCTGCGGTGGCGGCGGCCGACGACGGGGCGGAGGCGCCACCTCGGGGAAGCAATGATGACCTGTCCTTCTTCGGGACACCCTGCTTCAGCTTCTTCGGAGGGGTGCCCCTGGACCTCGTGGTGACCTCGGCGGAGCGCGGCGACTCCCTGACTGGGTGCTCGCCGGTGTCGTAGTCAGAGAAGGCGCAGAGGAGCTCGCTCCGCCGTGGGGGAGAAGTCTCCCCCACCTCCTCCAAGGTCGCCTCTGAGCTCTCGTTCTCCTCCTCTGTGGAGGGATCGCCGGAGGACACCGGCACCAGGGAGCCCGCGGGCAGGGAAGGCTCCAGCGGCACGAGCCCCCGCTCGTTGAAGACAGGCATGGCGGCAGCTATCTTCTCCCCGTCGGCGCGATGGTACAACTGGAGATGGGCATCCGAGGGGCCACCCTGGTCCTTCCCGAGCAAGGTGCACACGACCTTGCTCAGCTCCTCGTCAGACAAGTTGTCCGGGCGCAACCGGAGGTCGTCTTCCGCGCCCTTGAAGCTCCACAGGGGGAGCGAGTGCGCCCGGAGCGGAGCCAGGCGCTGCGTCAGGAACTCCTTGATGATCATGGCCCCTGTCAGCTTCTCCGCCTTCGGGTCCTCCGCCTTCAGGTCGGCCATCATCCTCTCCAGCAACTGCTCCGCCCTGGGGTCGGTGAGCTTCTCGTGAGCTCATCGATCCAGGGGCTTCGGCAGCGCGGTCGGCAGCTCCAGCCGAGCGTGGGAGCGCTTGGCGTCCATAAAGATCCACTTGTTCCGGAAGTCCTCCACCTTCTTCCCGGCCCGCGAGATCGCATTGCTGCCGTTGGCCGCGATGAAGCTGGCGCACCCAGAGCACTGGCCGCTGCTTATCCGGAGGTAGAAGAAGTGGCGGAACAGCGCGACGGAGGGCGTCACCCCCACGAACGCTTCGCAGTAGAAGGCAAAGATCGACAGGAGGAGGATGGAGTTGGGATGAAGATGGAGGGCGTGGAGACCATAGTGGTTGAGGACGGCGTAGAAGAAACAGGAGAAAGGGGGAACCAGCCCAGCGAAGACGTTGTGCAGGAAGAAGGGGTAGAAGGTGTCACCCAAGGCTTCCGGCTGGGCGGAGCCGCCCCGGAGCGCCATCTCCCCTCCCTCATTGTCGCCGCCCGCTGTCAGTGGGAGCACGGCGGCAAGGTGCTTCTCCTAGGCGATGGAGGACGCGCTCAAGGCCGGCTCAAACCAGGGAGCCAAGCGTGCGGCAGAGGCCAATGACTTCGCCTTGTCGGTGGCCATCGGTGGCGAGTCCGGAGAAAGGATTCAGCAGATCTGTAGGCGCGCTAAGAAGAAGGAGAAGGGGATCTGGAGCAAGATGGAAGAAAGGCAATGAAGGCTCAGCGGCAAGCGCCAGCCTTTTTGTCAGCCAGGGACGGTTGCCGAGGCGGCGTGGGGAAGCGGAGACGCCCACGTCCCATCAATCACCATGCGTCGACCGAGCCCGCAAGCGGTGGGGGCCCGCGGCGCTCCGCACTTGCCCCTTGGCTTCGCCTCGAAGCCAAGTTCGAGCGCGCCTTGGGCCCGGGGGCTACTGTCGGCGTTCTGGGAACGGGGGTACCCAGACTTGCCTGCCTGCGGCCCACAGCGTGGCTCCATCGACGGCCTGTTACGGCCCAGCTTCAACGACAACAACTCAAGACCCTCGCGAGAGGCCAAGCCTCGCAAGGCGGACGACACCAAGACCTCCATGGGGAGCGGCCCCCTCAGGCTGGCTCCTGAGGAGCGGAGAGTTCTATGCAAGGCTTACCTCATGAGGTCCGGATGACATGAGCCATGACGACCAAGGCCAGGCGGGCGCCAACGGGCGCAGTGTACCAGTTTCCTCTTTGGTGCTAAAGGGGCAAGCGCAGGCGCGGAGTCCCGAGGAATCAGCCAAAGGTTTCCATTCCCGTGCAACAAGTCCAAGACCGCCAGGACGGCAGGACGGAGGTCATCACGGAGCCCACCACGGCGCCACGACCATAGGCTTTTGCAGGCGAAGACTACTTTTGTCAGGATAGCATGTACTAGTTGTCTCCCTTCGAATTTGGCCGTTGTGGGATCCCTTCCCGCCTTTCATTTGGGAAGAGGACCAAGGCCACTATAAATAGGACTTAGCCACCACCGTAGAGAGGCATCGTATCGGTCCCCCGGACGGATCATTCAGATTACCCTCACCCCACCAGCTCACTCGAGCTCAAGAACACCTCTCCTCCTGAGGCTGTTCGCCACTGTACTAGTTCATCCTCAGTCCCTCGAGGTCAATCCACCACAAAGCAGGAGTAGGGTTTTACACCGCAAGGTGGCCCGAACCTGGGTAAACTGCTGTGTCTCTTTTCCTTACAGTTCGTCGAGCTAGACTGTGAGATTAGCGAGTAGGCAGACTGGGCAGGACGAGTTCTTCGCACGCACCCTAGAGTTCGAACCTCTCAAGGGTTTGCGGAACCCGAAATCCGACAGAAAGTTCGAGCCAAAATGGAAGGGTCCCTACATCATAAAAGAAGTCTATTCTAGTGGTGCATACAGGATAATTTCTCCGAACAGCGAGTAATGTCCGCCACCGACAAATGGGAAATTCCTTAAGCGCTACTATGCTTGAGTAAAAACAAAATGATACTCCGTACCCTCATGAGTGTAAACTGGGGCACACAAAAAAATACTCCAATGACTTACGAGTATAAACTATGATGCAAAAAAAAATCATCCAAAATACTCCATACCCTCATGAGTGTAAACTGGGGCACACAAAAAAAACACTCCAACGACTTACGAGTATAAACTGTGATGCAAAAATAAAATAAAAATCATCCAAAATACTCCATACCCTCATGAGTGTAAACTGGGGCACACAAAAAAAATACTCCAACGACTTTTGAGTATAAACTATGACGTAAAATATATATATATATATATATATATATATATATATATATATATATATAACATCAAACAGGCTCCAAACCTCATGAGCTTAAACCGTCGTACAAAAATGGTACCTACATACATTTGTAAATGACAAAATGGAATAAAATAAATAAGGCTTGAGGCCATACACAACGATGATGTAAATAAACAGGAATGCTTCGACGTCAAATCTCATCATGCATAAAATCTGGGGTTCCCACCTAAATAAACAAAGTACTGCTACATTTGAATTGAAACTGAGTGCTGAACATAAAATGATTCAAAGTGAAATGATGAATTGAAATGGATAAATAATAAAAACTAAGCGAAGTCTGAGCCTCATGGAGCTCGCCAGTTCTACAGGCTGTTCAACAACTGACTTGCTTCAGTCTTTAAATCTGCTGTCTTTTGTTCAAATTCAGCAAGCCTTGTACGTTTGCCAGCATTGGTATCCTGTAGACTCTTCACCAAGTTCTTCAGTTCAGATTGATGGGCATCATGTGCTTGTCGGCGCTGTTCCATTTCTAGTTTAAGCTTCTGCAAACTGGCGGTAACCTCCTCAAGCTGCACCTTCAGCGCTGCTTCCTACACCTCCATTTCAGTACACTTCTTGTCTAGGGCACATAAGTCCCCAATTGCAGCCTTGGAAACTTCGTGGCCAGACTTAATTTTAAGCTCGACTTCAGCAGCAACATGTTCATCTCGCTCGGATCCCTTCGTGAACTCAGTCTGGCCAACCTCCAACTTCTTGGAAAGGTCAATAAGCCTGACCAACATGGCCTGCACCTTAGCTACCTCAGGTACTTGCGTGGGCAGCGTCTGAGAAACGCTCTCAAGCATGATGCGTCGCTTGGGATCACCAAGGGTAGAGTCGTTCAGTCCTTCGAGGGCTCGTTTCACCACGAAATCTGTAGCATCCATAAACGTGTCCTTGACGAAACTGCAGTCCATCTGTGCGCCTTTCCCATCACCTCAGGGTCTTGTGAGTGGCGAATTTCTTGTTCGCAACCTTAAAAAAAAGAGTTACGAGAATTGATGATAATGATGGTCCATAAACACGACCAGTTAAATAAACATATAAATAAATAAACTACCAGGTATATTTGACAAGAAATCAAGAGCACTGGGGGTAGGGGGCACAGTTTCAGCCACACCCGGGCTGGAAGGTGGACGACTTGTGCCACACTCGCCAATGGTATAATCCTCGACGGATAAATTGAAGAGGTCACCAAGGCCATGGTCCTTTTCTCCCATGAGAACATGGCCAAAATCTTCATCATTAACAAAGTTAATCAGTTCAACATCTAATGACGGACCGTCCAATGTTATTGGTTCAGAAAAATTGGATTCTTGGGCAAAATCAAGTTTGCGCTTCAAGGGCAGCCTTTCTTCCTTGTCCACGTGAGCCGGTGTAGAGGGTCTGCATCTTTTTCCGCTAACGGATGGGGCAGTGTCTGAGAGATCATCATTCATAGATAGTGGATGCGCGGAGGAGGACCCAGATATGACATTCTGCTTCAGTACATTACCTCGCCATAGCTGCAAAAAAAAAGTCATAATTAGTACTAAATAGTACACATGTGCTTGAGCTCACCTCTTTAGACTTCACCGGTTGAGCAGCAACAGCATCATTTAAATAATTATAAAGGATCAGTCTCCATCGATCTGTAATATGTGTCTCTGTCTTCTCAAGGGACTGGACATGTTGGTCATGGCGCTCAATAGATACCCTCCTCACCACCATAAAATCTTTATCAGACAATGGACGAGGCATGATATTGTGCTGCTGTGCACGCTTATTTTTTATCCTTACATCATAAGGGGTCTTCCCAGTCATGTTGCCATTGGAAGGATGGTCCAGAATGTTGGCGAAAGGCTTTAGAAATTTTTCCACCAATTAGCCCATGCTAAGGAAGAGTCCCCAACTCGATCATCATCAGGAAAATATTGGAATTCTTCGGGGGGCTAAGGATAATAGGTGTGACCAAAAAGCATAGGCAATTCCAATTTCGTCTTGAGTGTACAGGCTCGCTAGAGGAGAAAAGGGTACAACTTGGTCAAGACGAAACTGTCGTGCCACTCGATCTGGGTGATAGGGTTCGGCTATACACACGTCAGCAGTGATAGTACCACGCCTCCACGGCAGCATGCCTCTACGAATAGAAATTAAGAAAGCCCTCTTGGGTTTGAACACACCTTCCATAGTGAGGGAATAGGGGCTCCAAGCAATATTCTTATAGTCATTGAGGAAAGCATGTGCCTCTTTAAGAGTAAACTGACGTGGCGTCTTAAACATGGGTTTCACCATATTAGGTTGTACTGCCAAAATTTTAGGGCTCGGGAAATGTGGCGTTTTTGCTCTGTTTCCATAGGGTTTCTTGAGGTACACACCCATCCATCCAGCAAGGTAGTGGACCGGCCAAATTCTATGTATGAACGAGGGGCCAATCGGATGAGTACAAATTCGCCGAAGTGAGTAATAAAGGGAGCAAAGAGCGGGTGGGCCCAAAGAGATGCGTCGTCCTAGGGAAATCCATGCCGCCATCACTAATACCCCAGGGCGAATATATGGCCCACCACCAACAACGACGTAGCGGCAAAGCCATATGGCAAGAAAAGCCGCAGTATACATGCGTTGGTCTTCTAAGCTCTTGGTAGCAAAGGAGTCTACTCGGCTATTGTTAAAGAAGTCACACCATTCCTTGAAACCTACTTTGCCACCCACAGTAAGCTTGGTCCAAGTTTCTAGGAGCCGAGGCAGGAAGTTGGGGTACAAAAGAGTCGAAGGATCCAACTCATCAGCTAGGGGAACATATTCTTCATAAGGTTCACCATCAAGGGGCAACCCCGCGATTTGATGCATATCAAGAAGTGTGACTGTACGCTCGCCACACGAGAACAAAAACGTGTTGGTCTTGGGATCCCATTTCTCCAATAAAGACCTTAAAAGAGGATGGGAGACAGAATAGTCGCCTAAAGAGCAATAAACGGCTCCATAGACGTAATCCACACCCTCTTCACTGCCCTTCAGGTGGGTAAGATATTTCTTCAAGACATTAGTACCCCATTCAATATATCCAAGAGGCATTGGGGCATATTCAACCTCATGATTCTCCCAGCCTAAACCTTTGGATATCATATATATGTGTCCCAAGGGTTGAAGCTTCATCAAGTCTGGGCCCAGGTGCGGGAGGTTGATAACAGCGAGCTGAGAAAGATGGCCCTGCCGTCGAACCACGTGGTCCAAGCTCAGGATGGCCGTGTGGTACGCCTAACTTCGTAATCACTGAATTGGCTATCTCACTAGTATCAGGTTCAAATAGGTTTCTTTGGCCAACTGTGAGAGAAGCATTCTACATGATTCAAACGAAGATGGTGCCATCGCTTCCTTCATCTATATGCAAGGAAAATATACATGTCGGTATACGTATGAAATTCAGGAAGTTAAAAATAGTACATGAAAGTGCAGGATTGAATATTATACCAAGGTGGAAGTGATGATCCCAAGGTACACAGTGTGCAACGAGAGATAGTATCTACAATAAAAAAACATTTCAATATTTGAATTTGATGCATAAAAAAAACAAGGAAATACAAAACAGGTACGCATGATTGAAAATATTCGTCATGCCCAAAAACAATAGCATCACTGTCGAACGACGGACCAAGCCCATATATAGGCTTGCTGGAACACCGACAATGATCAAGTCATTAAATTCATACATATATCGTAAAAAATCACTATCGAACGACGAACCGAGCCCATATATAGGCTTGCCGGAACACCGACAGTGATCAAGTCATCAATTCATACATATAAGGAAAAAAAATCACCGTCGAACGATGGACAAAGCCAATATATTGGCCTCCTGGAACGCCGACGGTGATCAAGTCATTCATACATATACGAGAAAAAAATCACCGCCGAACGACGGGCCAAGCCAATATATAGGCCTTCCGGAACGCCCACAGTGGTCGAGTCATTAATTCATAGGTATACAATTAACAAAAAAGTACACTGTCGAACGACGGACGAAGCCCATATATAGGCTTCTCGGAACGCCAACAGTAAGCAACTCATTAATGCATGCATATGTATACAATAAAAAAAAATCCCATGGTTGAACGACAGACCAAGCCATATATAGGCTTCCCGGCACGCCAACCGAGAGAAAGATGTATGTCTGTATCTTAAAAGCGAGCATCTTATATTAAAAAAAATTGATCTTAACAACTGTACGTCAATCAAGTTTGTATATAGCTTGCCGGCACGTCATTGTGAGATCAAAAAATTCTGCACACTTATGGGACAAGATGCACGGTTGTTAATGGCAGGTAGACTACGTGCATGGATACATCTACAGACTATTCATCTAATCTATGATACTGGCGCATGTATAAAGGAAAAAGGCATGAAGTGTCTTACCTAAACAAGATCTGACCCACGCCGTGACTTAGTTTCCCCGGCTCCCTGCATCTACAGGACGGATAGATGGAATACAAGTTCAAGCAACAGCCATTATATTAAAGGGGAAAATCATTGCTTAATAAGGATCTGACGGAAAGAGGCATACCCAATTGGGGGAGTCAACTCTTGCCAACACGGAAGTGCATCTCAGGAGGGATTAGGAAAATTTAGCACAAAGGGAACAGTGGGCTAATCAGTCCAACAAGTCTACACACAACAACGCAAGGGAAACAGAAGGTTAATGCACCTGGGATTACGGCCGGCCGGACGGAATCAGACCTAATCTCGGACGTCTTCTAGTTGGTCCAAGGAAAGAGAAGAAGGAAGCCGGTTGTTTAATAAAGGATTAGGGGAACAACGGGATAGAGTTTGTTAGGCCGGAGATTGTGGGGCAGCTAGCCTCCGTATCCTGATTCCTAGCTTGCACGATTGCAGAGTTGGTTAGCACCATGTGAGGTAAAAAAAAAGGAGAGAGAAGAGTTGCATATCCACACGTAGTTGGTATACAATTGACTAAAAAGTCATAAGCCCATATACTCAGGGAAAGCGCTTTAAACAAAATATGTATAGCCAAATTTCGAGCTCTGGGCCAGAGTAAAAAAAATATTCTCTTCGAACCCAGACCTCGAGGGGCATCTGTTGACATGGATTTTGACCAAGATAAATAAAATGCCTAAACCACATAAAATATAAACACAAAACGGCAAAATCCGTTTTACAATGAAAAAGAATTAATTATAATCAACCGCTCGAATTGATGACTAAAAAATAGGCATATGATTTATTTTCAAATGTCGATTATGCACGCATTAAACCGACAATTATAAAATATGACGAAACAAATAAACAGCCAACAAGTTTTCTCCTATAGAAAAAATGGAGGACACATGGTTTATATGTACGCGCACCGCCGCTGACAAAAAAAAAATGGGGACGCACGGTTCGTATGTACGCGCACGGACGAATAATGATCTAAAATTTCACCGTCAAAGACAACGTCAATATTGTCGAAGCATCGTGCAGTATGTTCCTCCATCAAATATCATTGCATATTAACCAAATGTATACAGAATATAATTAAAGAAAATATTTGTATCAATTAAATTTAGCTGGCACGTGCTTGCATATGTGCTAATGCATGCAGGCTAAGCGAGCGTACATGCATGGCATCTGTATGTATCATGGCCCATATGCCCCCACGCTAGCTAGCTTCTTCCAGAGTCATGCGTACATGTATTTGGCCCTAAGTACAGAATTAGAGCAAAAGCCCACGTGTTGACAGAATGTGGCCTAATTAAGCCCGTACTGATGGGACGTTGCCGGTTGATTAGTATAGCGATTAAACAAATGAAAAAAAAGGGAGCAGCCCCGCTCCCATGAACGATCTAACACGATCTCACGATCTGGACGTGGATGGGCGTGCGCGCGTGCGGCCGGAGCCTGCGCTGCGCTCCTCCGCTCCATATAAATACATGGCCGCTCGGCTGCTCTCGGGTCCTTCGATCCATTCGTCTCCCATCTGCTGCTAGAACACACACGCACATACTAACCCACAAAGGAAAGAAGAGAAAGAAGCAGGCGTCCGGTGGGCGGGAGGTTTGAAGGTGAGATGCATGGTTCTCCCCTAGCCCCTAGTTTGGCCATCGCGGTACAGGCCAGGGAGCTTTCTTCTTCCTCCTCTCTGTTCGGCCATCGCGCTACAAACCAAGGTGCTTGTTTCATCTACATGCTTCATCTCTTCCAAATTCTGCCCTTGTTTTGGCCATCGCAGTATAAACCAAGGTGCTTGTTTCATCTACCCTAAATTTTTCTCCTCGGTTCGGCCATCGCGCTACGAGCCAAGGAACATGTTATATGCACCTCAAATTTTTGTCCTTGGTTCGGCCATCGCGGTACAAATCAAGGAATATGTTACATCTACCCTAGATTCTAATCTTTGGTTCGGCCATCGCGGTACGAATCAAGGAGCATGCATGGTTCTTTTAAGCATGGTTCCTTTAAATGTTGCGTGTGCTTCGCCCTATTGATCTCCGTCTTGGTTCGGTCCCTCTTGGTTCGGTCCCCTTAGCGATACAAGCCAAGATGAACGCCTCGTTCCTTGGTTTGGTCTCTATACGTGGATACAAATCAAGAGAGTGTCATAAGTGCAGAAACTTCATAAAAAAATTTGCCTTAATTTGGTCATCATAAAAAAATGGATATGACTAAGTTGGAATGAAATTACGAACGCGCTAAACTGAACTTATGACAAACTCTTGTTTGGTTGCGCTACGGGCATCATGTGTCACGCTAGTTGTAATACAAACAAGAGCATAAAAATATATTCCCTCACTTGGTTACGCTGCACGCGGGCATTATCTTAATGTCACGCGGTGTTAGTAGTAATACAAGCAGGGCAAAACTTAATTAAGAAATGTGTTCATGTTACACACCCAAAAACCAAAATCATGCAAGATGAATTATAAAACATGTTGCATCATAAAAACCAATATTACCTGGTTACGCTACACGCGGGCATTATCTTAATGCTACGCGGTGTTAGTAGTAATACAAGTGAGAGAAAATTAAACAAAACATTCGGGCCACATATTTTGGCCAAAGTCATATAAAAGATGTTACAAACGTGCTCCAATGCTATAAGAGCCTAAACTGTTAGCATCATCACAAATGAATATCACAAACTCACTTTACTTGGGTTATGCTACACACGAGCGCCAATGAAATGACGCTATGTGGAGTTAGTGCTAATACCATGTAAGGTACAAACATAAACAAAAATGATAGATGTCATATGACTCATGCAATACCATAATGGCTCCACAAACCTTTGCTTGGTTACGCTGCACGCGGGCATTATCTTAGTGCTACGCGGTGTTAGCAGTAATACAGGTAAAGTAGAACTTAATAAAAAAAAGGTTCATTTCACACCCACATATGCATATAAAATTCATACAAAATACATGATAAGGCATATTCCATGTAGCCTACATAAGCTTTAAACAAACAAAAATATTATAAGCAAATTCCACTCAGGGCAGGCTTGATACTGTTTGGACTCAGAGTCAACAAAATATGCCACATATCATATGCACTATGAAAAGCATCAAGATTGTGTCAGAAAGCTTCAGTCCGTTACGCTACACGCGGGCACCACATCAATGCTACAGGATGATAGTAGTAATGTGATGATACAGAACTTATTAAAATTGGGATGTCACATATATCCATGCCACCAACCGAATATATCATGCAAAATTCCTAGCGGAAAATGCATACACACATCCTAGGTGCCAAACTTAGGATAAAGCTATGCCCAGCCAAAATCAACCATCATTCTGCACCATCATATAAATGGGGTTGATCACAAATGAACATGTTAGGAAAATATATTCCCAACATCACATATGAAATCATGAAGGAGTATTTGCATGAAACCAAACTTCAAGTTTACTAGGAAGGAGTTCCTCGTCGACCGCGAGGAGGATTTCTTTTGTAGCATATTGTAATAGGCATGTGATGTAATCCTATGTAATAGATATGTTAGAATTCTTAATCAGGGGTTTTCTCTTCGGAGATGTAATTAACAGAATTTTTATGTAAATGTAAGAGTTCTGGAAATAATGTACCTGCAATGTTTGAGTCTATTTTTATTTTATGCATTTAAATTTCACTCTGTATGAATGACGTGGATGCGTGTTTCACGCCCGCCCTTTTCCCGTCATCAGCCTCCCCTCTCGATCCCCTGCTTCACGAATGAGACGACCAGCGCTGCCCCCTTGTTGACTTGGTCCAGCGCCAGCGTGGATGAGTGCCGCGTCACCGGCGTGAGCCCTCCTCTGCCTCGCCTTCGCCATGGGCCGCCAGCACCTTCGGCGTCACCTCACGGCCCAGATCCGCACGCCCACCGCTCTGCTTCCCCCTCGGCCTGTTGGCCCAATGTGAGCAGCTCCCCCCCCCCCCCAGCCAGTTTCGGCCCAACTCCTGTTTTTTTCAGTGGATGGATTTCTCTATTTCCAGAAAAACTGCATATTTCCAAATTGACCCTCCATGTTCATGCATTTAATAACTCCAACCGTGCATCACATGTAAAAACTTTATATATGTAAAATGCTCAGATTTTTATGTACTTTCATAATTTGCAACTTTCATCTATGTTTAAAATGTTTAAAATTGTTGTTTGCATTAATTCGCACAAATGACATGTTGAAATGGTTTAATTCATATTTAATTAACGGTAGCTCTGAATTAAATAAACTTTATATGTAAATAGGGTAGAAAAATGTATAGATTATATGGTGCACTTGCTTTGCATGTTTAACAACTCTAAAATTGTGTATAGGGCAGAACAGTTGCAAATTCAAAATATGCATATGGCGACTTTCTGAAATTATTGTTTGTTGTTTCCGGCCTCATTTAAAATGCCTAAATGTGTAGTTTGCGAATGCTTCACCTCTTGCCATGTTTAATAACATTTAATAGTGTTTGGTACATAAACAAGAGCAAACTAAATAATTGAATGTGGTGCTTTGTCAATATGCAACTCGTTGCGTATTGAGCTCCACTTAATTTGTAGCATCGTTTGTTGCACTTTGCCATGCCATGCCTCATTAAAATGGACATGCATCATACTTGGTTGTGCATCATGCTATGTTTATGTGATGATTGTTTACCGTGTCGTTTGCTTCTTTCCGGTGTTGCTTCTTCTTGATAGTTCCGGTAACGTTGCGATTATGAGGATTCGTTCGACTATGTTGGTTCGTCTACTTCATGGACTCGGTCTTCTTCCTAGCGGGATTTCAGGAAAGATGACCATTGCCTTGGATATCACTACTATCTTTGCTTTGCTAGTTGTCACGATGCTATCGCTATGTCGCCCTACCTACCACTTGTTTGTCAAGCCTCCCAATATGCCATGATAAGCCTCTAACCTTTTCCACCATCCCAGCAAACCGTTGTTTGGCTATGTTACTGCTTGCTTAGCCCCTCTTATAGCGTTGCTAGTTGCATGTGCAGTTGCAGGTTGTTCCATGTTGGGACATGGATATCTTGGGATACCACAATATTTATTATTTAATTAATGCATCTATATACTTGGTTTTGGGTGGAAGGCTTGGCCTTTTGCCTCGTGTTTTGTTCCACTCATGCTGCCGTAGTTTCCGTAATGCTGGTGTTATGATCCTTGATTATCGTTCCTAACACGCTTAGGGGAATGGGACCCTCTTGACAGTTCGCTTTGAATAACCGCTTCCAGCAAGGCCCAACCTTGGTTTTAATATTTGCCAACATAATAATATTGAACTTAATAATTAATTTGCATAGGGCGGCATGAACCCGAGGATTCTTTATTCCACATAATACAGGGGGCCAGTGTTGATGGTGCTAGTCCAAAACTAGAGCACCGTGTGGGGCTGCCCCTTGGCAGCTTGGGGTCTTTTGGTACCTATACGCTTAGCTTTTCCGTCGTGGCCCGAATATGAGATATGTGCGGCTCCTATTGGGGTGTCGGCACATCGGGTGGTCCTGCTGGACTTGTGTTACCATTGTCGAAATGTCTTGTGCACCGGGATTCCGAGGATACTTCAGGCTGACTCGAGGTTGATCGGGTTTTCTTGAGGTTGAGGTATTTCCACCGCAGCTTGTGTAGGCTTGTGATGGGCCAGGTTGGAACACCCCTGCAAGGTTAAATCTTACGTGAAGCCGTGCCCGCGGTTATGTGGCAGATTGGATATTTATAACCTCCGGTTGTAGAGAACTTGACACCAGATCCGAAATAAAAGACACCAACCGTGTGCATAACCGTGACCGTCTCTTTTCGAGTGAGTTCGAGAAGAGAACACGGTGGGATTATGATTGAATCGTAAGTAGTTCAGGATTACTTACTGATCATTACTAGTTTGCGACCGTTATGCGTAGTTTCTCTTCTTACTCTTGTACTCGTAAGTTAGCCACCATACAATATTTAGTGCTTGCTGCAACCTCACAACTTATCCATTCCATACGCATTAAGCTTTGCTAGTCTTGATACCCATGGTAATGGGATTGCTGAGTCCTCGTGGCTCACAGATTACTACAACAACAGGTGCAGGTACAGGTAATGCGATGCTCTGACGTGAGAGCGATGCTTGCTTTTGGAGTTCTTCTGCTTCTTCTTCTTCTTCGATTAAGGGATAGATTCCGGGTCGGGAGCCTGGGATTAGCAGGGTGGATGTCGTTCTTCTTTTTCATTTGATTTCATCCGTAGTCGTATCCTGCTCTTCTGTATGATGATTGATATGTATTGATGTATTCATGTATTCATGTTGTAGCTTGTGGCGAGTGTAAGCCTTTATCTGGTATTCTCATCTATCCAGTACATGGTATGTTGTAATGATATCCACCTTGCTATGCGCTCGAAATGCGGTTGTGCCCCAATCATGAATTCATCACGTGATTGGGATAGAATCGCATCTTGCGCGCTACACTCTTGCCTTGAGCGCTTTGAGGAACGGATCCTTAGCAGCCTACCGGCAGTGTCGTTGCCGACAAGGTAACACTTGATGGTCTCAATGTAGCTACTTAAATTGTTGAGCAGACTCGAAACAAAATAAGAGTGCAACTGATCATGACAAGGTGGCTTCGCGTGTAGGTTTCTCATACAAAGTCCAAAATTGTTCAAGGAAAAATAGTAGCTACAACAAAGAATTTGTTTCAAAGTTTTTCAACTTAGCTTATTCTTTGTTGTACTTCTTGTCGTAAAAAGATAACTTGAACATCACTTAGTGGTATCCACACCATCACTCCCCCAAAGGAAACATGCATGCGAGGAACCCTTCTGTCCGTTGAGAAAAAGAAAGAAGAGAAAAGAGGAGGTTGGAGACCTTGAAGGCTCGTTAAGCATTTCAAACAAGACAAAATGATTCACAACATTACATGCACAACTTAACGTGTAAATTGACAAGCGTTGTCAAACACTTAGCTTTGTTTCACTATACATAGGGTCTGCGCCTGGCTTTGTACAAAGGATTACATGTCTTGCTGACAAACTTGTACAAAAGGGGTTGTCAGGAGGCCTGGCAACTGCGCCTCGTGGGTAGAACTTGCGAAGATGCTCAATGTTCCATGAGTTCTATACCGGAGTGCCATCTTCGGTCTCCAGACGGACCGCGCCAGGTCTGGTGACTCGTACTACCCGATAAGGGCCTTCCCACTTCGACATCAACTTGTTTGATCCCTTGACAGACTGAATCCAACGAAGAACAAGGTCGCTTTCCTCAAGGCTTCGGGCGTGAATTTTGCGGCTATGGTAGCGGCGCAAAGAGTAGAATCAACAATCTACAAAAGAGAGTTACTCAGGTTCAGGCCGTTGTGAAGCGTAAAAGCCTACTCCTACTTTCATTGTATTGGATGTGTTAAGCTCAAGTACAAGGAGCACAGCTTGCCGGAAAGGCAGCTACACGTATAAATGAACAGAGTGTCGACCTTTGTAAAGGTAGCCATGGGCCTCTTGTTATAGATGAAGAAGTTACCATAGTGGCAAAACAGTCTTTACACAAGGTAAATAGTGGCTACAGTGCTAAATACCTAACTCTGACGGGTTAGGACAAATGCATAAAATGTGCCGTGAGGTGTCACGCTGGTGAAGCTTGCCGGCAAAAGTTGACTCTCCTTCTATGCCATTCGCCCATCTACCTCTTATTATATTGACACGCCGGCAAAAGTTGACGGGTGTCATTAAAGTGGTATCTTCGGCGGCAAGCTGACACGTGCCCCGAAAGAGCTCACCAAACAGCCTGCCTGCTCGACACCTACTTGATAGGCGACTAGCATGTCACTGAGGTGGAGCGGTGGACAAGTGATGGCACGGAGCTTGCCGGGTCTTTGCTTGCCGTCAAGTAGCATGACAGCAACCAAAGTCTTGATCTTCAGTACTAAACTAGTACTTCTCAACGACCTATCTTGAGGTCTTCTTCATGATCTTGTACGCCAAGTCTTGGGTCTTCTTTAAAGAGCGGCCCTCTGGCAAGCAAAGAGGGTGGGTAGGAATTAACAAAAAAAGTCGAAAAGAAGAAACTAAGAAGCAAAATAAAAAAGAAGTAATGTCTTTGCTGAGTTCCCATGGCCCGAAACTTGGCAGGGATCGCGCGGAGAATACTTAACAAAAATTCCAGCTCACGCCCTCACATCCCCCCCCCCCAAATAACCAAATCCCCAGCCTCTCCCTCTTCCCTGATCTCCGGCACCTTCGCACATTGCCCCATTATTATGCCTAAGATGCAATTCTATCCTGGTCACGTGATGACTTCATGATTGGTGCTGAATCGCATTTCGTGTGCATAGCAAGGTGGATATCATTACAATATACCATGTACTGAATAGATGAGAATACCAGATAAAGGCTTACACTCGTCACAAGCTACAACATGAATACATCAATACATATCAATCATCATACAGAAAAGCAGGATCCGACTATGGATGAAATCAAATGACAAGAAGAATGACGTCCACCCTGCTAATCCCAGGATGCCAACTAGGAACCCATCCTATGATCGTCGAAGAAGAAGAAAACTCTAAATAGAACAACCATCGCTCTCATGTCACATCATCACTTTACATGTACCTACACATATTGTTGTAGTAATCTATGAGCCATGGGGACTCAGCAATCTCATTACCACGGGTATCAAAACTAGCAAAGATTAATGGGTATGGAATGGCTAAGTGGTGAGGTTGCAGCAAGCACTAAGCATTTGTATGTGTCTAACTTACGAGTACAAGAATAAGAAGAGTAAACTATGCATAAACGGACATGAACTTGTAATGATCAAGAAGTGATCCTGAACACACCTACTTATGAGTCATACATAACACCACCGTTTTCTCTTCCCGAACTCCCTCAAAAAGAGACCACCACGATTACGCACATGGTTGGTGTATTTTAATAGATTTAGTGTCAAGTTCTCTACAATCGAAGGTTATAAATTTACAAGTCACTTCATAACCACAAGCGTGTCTTTCCAAAAGATCTAACCCTGCAGAGGTGCTCCAAGTAGTCCATCACAAATTACCACACGCATCCGATGGAAAACCTCACACTGTGATAACACGATGCCTATAAGTTATCCCAATGGACAAGCCACTTGTCAAACATAAAACTAAACCAACAAGACCTCCCAACGTGCCGACACCCCAATAGTAGCCGCCCATATCCCGTTATTAGGCCACGGTCAAATGAACACTACGTACGGCAACCGAAGGCCCCAGTTAACTGGTTGGCACCGCAAGTGGTTCTGTTTCGGACCAGCACCATCATCAGTGGCCCACCTGCTCATGTGGAATCAAAAGGATCCCCGAGGGTGCGACCCCCTATGAATAATTAATTATAAGTATTATTATGTTGGAAAATTTTAAAACCAATGTTAGGCTTTGCTAGAAGAGTTTTATCCTAAAACGAATGATCAAGGGGGTCCCCATAAAACCCCACACATGTTAGGAGCGCTCATCAAGGAACATAACACCGGTATTACGGAAACTAGGGTAGCAAGAGTGGAACAAAACACCAAGCAAAAGGTCGAGCCTTCCACCCTTTAACAAGTATATAGATGCATTAATTAAGTAACAGATATTGTGATATGCCATGATACACTGGTGCAGGGACCTGCTATACAAACGGTTTTTAACCCCTTTCCGCGATGGAGTTTTAAATCACCACCTTGCCTGTGTGTGCGATATGGGGGTCCTTCCCACACGACCCAGAAACCGTCGGGGATAGGTAGTAGGAATGCATACGTTTTGCAGAACTAAGCCTATGCGATGCCCACATCTATACCAAACGTGATTTGTCACACAACTATTTGTGATATATCAAATATCCCAAACGCTCCATCCTTGCTACTCGTGTGTGCTGACATTACCATTGCACATGCTATTCTGTGGGGCAACATTTACGATGCGCACCCCATCATAAACAGTTCATGATTGTAAAGCGTGTATGATAAGGATACTATCACACACATTCAGTTCTCCCAAACCATATGCAATATATAACTAAGAAGATAAGTTAATCATCATACGAGTGTCGGATAAGTATACGAAACATTGGAATATCGCACCAGTGTCGTACAGGATATATATCACACATGCTATTCTATGGTGGAACATTTACGATATGTATAACATCAGAAATAGTTCATGATTGTAAAGCGTGTACGATAAGGCGACTATCACAGAAATTTAGTTTGCTCTCAACGTTTGTGATATTATCTGACATCGAATGGCAACTGTGTGCATGGTCGCACATGTTTCCTCTTTGTGAATCATGTCGGATTATGATGTATATCACACACGTTGTGCTTTACGTACTGTGTGCGCCGTAATGACCTACAGAGCGTATTTTCCCCCTAATTCAATCGCTGCTATTTAAAATTGTACCGAATTTGAATTTGAAACTCGGCTATAACTTTATTCATATCCATCAGGTTCAACAACCAATGCATTATTCGATTCACATGTACATATGTTCAAGAATTACATCAAAAAAAGAATTAGATAAGCACCGAATAAATAATGATGAACCAGGGTCGTATACTTGTACTTTTAAAGACGGTAAAGAAACAGGCGAAAGACATTCTGGTTGCTGAACAAGGTGAAGCGGCATGCCCATATGGTGCCCTCCTCCATGCAGATGGCATGCACGACTCTAGTCCAACCCCTTGTGATGGTCGACTGCCCATCCTTCACTGTCTTCATGAGGATATCTAGATAGTCATTGTGTTCTGATAGAAATACTTTAACCTTTGCATGCCCACCAATCATGTAGTTTGAGAGGTAATCTTGAGTAAATTGCTTTGGGAACCACTACAAAGGAAAAAGATTCAGACATTGTCATCTAACACAACTTATTATGGGCAGTAAAAAGAAGGCTGCAAAATTCTTACTTACCATCCTGCAGTTCATTGTTGTCTTGGATAAAGTGTAAACAAATAGTTTAATTGCCATCTTTTGACCCATGTTACTAACAATCTTTATCAGTTTCCTCACTTGATGCACGTTCATGAATATCTCATTGCCCCATATGCAAAAAGGGTCAAAGTGCGGATCTTTACCAATGACATATGTACCTAAATGCACCAGGTTAATATTAGAAGCTAAACAACAACTGCACAATGATGTACTACAACACTCCCTCCATCCCATTATATAAGAACTTATTACATCCAATATGCTCACATTTTGGATGAATTAACATCTTATATTATGGGGCGGAGGGAGTTTATTAGATTGTTACAAATATCAGTCGATTAACTACAGTTAACTACTGCTATGTTGTTGTTATTGTTGATACTCTTGTATGTATATGTAGACATCATCAGAACATTATGGTAACACTCTTGCTTGTTGCTATGTAGCCTTGGATTGCATATTTAGACATTCAGTACAATGCATGTTGCTATGTAGCCTCAGATATATTAGATATGGCCCTATTTAACCTACCAATAAATGGTTTACAGATATATTTAGTTAAATGTCTGATTTGCCGATTAATCCCTTATCAGCCCCCGGCCTATACGACACCCCTAGCAGTGCATTTAATGCACTTTGTCCTAACTGCCAGAGTTAGGTATGATAGCACTGTTGGCTATCTAATTAGTAGATAATGATTGTTTTGCCACTGTGGTAATCCCTTAGACTATAAAAAGAGGGCCATGGCAATCTAAAAAAGGATTCAGACCCTTGTACACTCATACGCGCGTAGCTGCTCTCCCCAAGGCAACATTGCCGGGCTTGAGCGCTGCGTGACCACCACGGTCCTCCCTTCAATCCACCAAAGCAGGAGTAGCATTTTACGCTCCTCTGCGGCCCAAACCTGGGTAAAAACCACCAGTGTCACCACTGACGTGTTGTTCCATGGCATCCGCTCTTTGTGCTACGTGATCTTCCCCCAACCAAACCACAAGGGGCTAACGGCCCCATAGGTGATCACGTTCCATCACGACATCTTTGGCGCGCCAGGTAGGGGGAAGCACTTGCGTGAACCCGAGGTCGTGATAGCGTGTCAATCTTCATCATCATCTTCTTCATCATTAGCTTCATCATCCATGGCGCCCAAGAAAAAGTCCGGCGCAACAGCTCACCCTTCCACCTTGAAGGCCCCCTCACATGCAGCCACCGATACTATGGGTGTTGCGGCGGAGTTGGGGGACGCGGACTCCATGGAGGACGTGACTAGCGCAGGCGGCGCTGTCATCATTCCTCCCGCGGCCGAAGCGGGAGCAGAAGACGCCGGGGGAGGGTGGCATGAACAGCGTCCCGACGGTCTAGTTCTGCAAGGCGCGGGTGGGGAGAATGTTTAGTCTCCACCTCCCCACCACGCTGGAGGGCGCAGCCATAGCGACAACGCCTGATCTGGCGCGAGTCGCGACCCCTAGTTGTCCCTGTTACAGGCACAGCTATGGGACACGCGCCTTCCCCAGGGTAGGGAAACCAAGATGAAGCACCAAACGGGGTCGTCAACCCCCAGGCGCACCCTTCTCGCCATCGTGCCACCGTGGCGGCTGGCTCGCGGCGATGAGATCACGGCACCGTCAGTACCGGTACCGTCAGAAGTCGAGCGACGCCGCGATCTGCATCATCATCTATGCCAAGCACTACTTCGGAAGCCATGGCATGAGCCCAACTCCTACTGAGGTTCCCGCCAGTGGCCAACCAAATGGATGAGTGGAGAGCCACCATGCAGAGTTTGATCGGTTTTGCTGAAGCGGATGGATCACAGCGGGCAGGCCCGCCACGGCACCCGCAAACAACAACTATGGCCCAAGCTATTGACCGTGTCGAGGGGGCCACACCAACAGTGCAATCCCCTCCACGATAGCCAGCATAGAGGCTGCAGCCCGAACTAGGCGACCAGGAGGCCGACGAGGCATCAATGGCTTCATCTGATCCTTGGGCCCATCGAGATCAGCGGCAGGTCCTAGAAGATCGGCGGAGGGAAGACGCGCGCGTCACTATAGAACGACGTCGCGAAACCCGCCGCCAATCTGGCAGGCGCAATGGCCCAGACGTCGACGAACCCGCGCTCAGTGAAGGCGGATACTTGCCTTCCGTAGTTGGGTGCCCTGCCTTCACTCGCGAGCTGCGCAAGTCCGTTGGCCATTTGCCCATGTTTTCAAGCCAGAGATACCAGAAAAGTATGATGGAAGGCTGAACCCGGCAGAGTTCTTGAGCATCTACACCATCTCTTTTCAAGCCACCGGAGGAAGAGATGAGAAGGTGTTCGCCAACTACTTCCCTTTGGCACTCATGCCAAATGTGAGGTCATGGCTGATGCACCTGCCGGAGAATTCCATTTCATCCTGGGCTGACCTGTGCAATGTGTTTGTTGGTGCCTTCACGGGCAGCCACCAAGAACCAGGATGGCCCCGTGATTTGCAACTCCTCCCACAAAAGCAAGGGGAGAGTTTGCAGAAGTACATGCAGAGGTTTAGCCGGGTGCACAGGAACATTTCAGATATCCACCCGGCAGCCGTGATTGGCACGTTCCAGTCCAACGTACGCAACAAGAGGATACGTTCCAAGATGAGCGTCCGGTTGCCCAAGACTATGAATGAGCTATACACCTTGGTGGATATGTGTGCCCGTATGGAGGAAGGGAGGCGGCTCCCCAGAGAAGAGGATGGTGTCGAAGTCGACTCAGAGGATGATGACGATGCCACTAACCTGAAGAGGAAGAACAAAAAGCGCAACAAGAAGTGCAAGGAAAAGGTAGTACTGGCTGTTGAGGGTTCTGGCACTCCTAGTACCGGCAAGAAGGCCAAGATCGAAGCCCCCGACAAGGAAGTTGCCGCGTGCACTGATTATCGGGATGCTGCGGCGGCCGAAAAGGCTGGGAAGGCTGACAGACCGTACTGCAAGATCCACCGGACCAAGGGCATGACCTCCAAGAGTGTCACCAAGTTGAGCAACTTCTCAGGAGGCATAAAGCTGAGTACAAGAAGCGTGACAAGGAAAGAGACCAAGAAAGTGCTGGCGGGAAGGGCCGAGGCGGCAGAGGAGGCCGCTGCGGCAAGTCTCCCTAGCATCAAGAAAAACCTGCTAGAGGCCGTGAGAACAAGGAACGTGATGACGAAAGTGATGAAGGGGATGAAGAGGAAACCAGTGAGCAAGAGTTCCAGAAAGCCACTGATGCCCTGTGCATTGACGGAGGCACATCTTTGCACTCCTCTCACCGCCAGCTTAAACAGTGGGCGCGTGAGGTCAATGCCGTAGAGCCAGCGGCAGACTCCCGGAAACCGCTCAAATGGTCCCGCACGCCCATCATCTTTGACGGAGAGGATCAACCCGACCGCACCACCTGGGTAGGGTGCTTGCCGTTGTTGGTTGCACCAACAATCCGCAATCTCAAGGTCACAAAGATGTTGGTTGACGGTGGGGCAAGGTTGAATCTGATTTCCCCTAAGGTACTCAGCAAGCTGCGAATATTAGATGAAGAGCTCAAGGTTACTGGCACCTTTCAAGGAATCAACCCCAGCAGGAGTCGTCCTAAGGGAAAGATCACACTGCCGGTGACGTTTGGAGGAGAATTGAACTACCGGACCGAGAAGATTATGTTCGACGTGGTCGAGCTTCCTTTGCTGTACAATAAGATTCTTGGTCGTTCAGCTCTGGCAAAGTTCATGGTGGCATCTCACTATGCCTATAATACTCTGAAGATGCCAAGGCCGATGGGCGTCATCTCTATCCCGTCGGACAAGAAAGACGCAATCATATGCGTGGATAAGATGTACCGGGATGCGGTCGCTGCCGAGGCCGTAGAAGCCGCGGTTCCTGCCAAGGAAAACAAGAAATGAAAGAAAGCTAGAAGGAATGATGTTTCATTCCCGTCCCAGCTATTCCCGGGCACTCGATATGCCTACTTTCTAGCACAAGTCATGCCGAAATTCACTGAAAATTTTGGCATGACCTTTGCTCTAAAGTGGACATATCGAGCACCTGAAATTCACCAGAATGGAAATGAATCAACATTCCGGCAAAACATAGGCCACTCGGAGTTTTCCTGCATATAGAAAAATGGCTCTGCTTGCAAATTCAGTATCACTCAATGGATATCATCATGGCGTACTGAAAGGAGAACATCATGCTGAAATTGCAATACAAAAAGTACTAATATTCCACTAAAAAAGCAACTAAAATTCTATTAACCCCATCTCACTCACTTACTAATATTCCATTAATATGCCACACTCTCACTCACTTACTAATATAAGCACCTAGACTTCTGTTAACTAAACACCTAAAATACCTAGAATTCATTTAATAGAAACAACTAAACCCTAGAATTAACTTAACTAAACACCTAAAATACCTAACCCTAGATTTAAGTTGACTAAACACCTAAAATACCTAACCCTAGAATTTAGTTAACTAAACACCTAAAATTCAGTTAACTAAAACACCTAACCCTAGAATTCAGTATGCTAAAATGACAGAGAGGAGAGGCGGGGACTTACAGCGGGGAGGTGGAGGTCGGGGAGACGGTTGCGAGACGGCGACGAGGCTGGCGCACCGAAGGGGGCGACATCAAGGAGGGCAGGGGCTCCGGCGGTGACGAGGCTGGGGCGTGGCGAGGGTAGGACTCCGGCTCCCACGAGGACAGGGGCTCCGGCGATGCTCGATGGTAGGGGGTTCGGTGGTGCTCGAGGCTGGGGCATGACGAGGGCAGGGGCTCCGGCGGCGATGAGGGGAGCGACAGAGTGCGAATTGGGGGAGGAATGAGGAGGAAGCGAGCGCACGCGGTGGTTAAGTCAGACTTAGCAGCAGCGCGGGTTTTCACACGCGCTATAGCTAACTTAGCTGCAGCGCAGGTTAAGCAAACCCCGCACTACTGCTAAGTTAGCTATAGCGCATGTCCGGACGGGCGCTACTGCTATTCCTTTCATTTTTCTTTTCTTTGTTTCTTTTCATTTTCATTTTCTTTTTTCCTTCCTCCTTTTTCTTTTTATTTTCATTTTCATTTTCTATTCCTTGTATTTTTCTTTTGATTTTGGTTTTCTTTTCATTTTCTTCTTTCCTTTCTCACTTTTCTTTTCCGATAAACGACCTAGCCGGAAACATGCATATATATTACACATCATTTGTTCGATAACGATTAAGTGCACACACAAAATAAATACACACAAACAGATATATATATATATATATATATATATAAATGATGGGTTCTCAGTGTCGACATTTTCGTTTCTGAGTGAGCTTCATTCCCTTCTTGTTCGCTATCGAATAATTGAGCCCCTCGTTGTGACTTTTCGTTTTCCATGGAGTACGATCTTTCTTAGGTAATGTTGTATCGATTCTTATTTCGACGTATGCTTCATCGTCATAGTCATCTTCCCTCATCGTGTTGCTGTACTGGTCGTAGTCTTCCTCGTTGGCGACTCCACCCATTCCAATGATGTTCCTTTTGCCTCTCCTCACAACAACATGGCTGTGATTGCTCGGGTCGGTTGTGAAGAAGCGTTGTGTCACATGCTTAGATTGTGTTTTTTATGGTTGTGTCAATTATGCTACTGTTATGATTGTGTTTTTTTATGTTTTAATTAGTGTTGTGCCAAGCAAAGCCTTTGGGATAGCTTTGGTGATAGTTGATTTGATCTTGTTGGAAAACAGAAACTTTTCCATCCAGTAAATTAATTTTAAACATTCACAGAAGCGACAAAAAGTTCTGAATTGTTTACACAATATTGATATACAAATTGCCTCTGTTGTCCTAATTTTTCAGAATTTTTGGAGTTATAGAAGTATGAGAACAATTCGTATCTTTGCAGACTGTTCTGTTTTTGATAGATTCTGTTTTCTTTGCATTGTGTGCTTATTTTGATGAATCTATGGTTTGTATTGGAGGTTATAAGCCATGGTAAAGTTAGAATACAGTAGATATAATGCAATAACAAAATTTGAATGGGTTTTCAACAGTACTTAAAGTAAAGATTAGTTTTCTTATACTAACGGATCTCACGAAGGTTTTGTTGAGTTTTGTGTGATTGAAGTTTTCATGTTTTGGGTGAGATCACGATGGATGAAGGAATAAGGAGTGAGAAGAGCCTAAGCTTGGGGATGCCCCATGGCACCCCAAGTTATTATCCAAAAGAGGAACAAGCAACTAAGCTTGGGGATGCCCCGAGTGGCATCCCCTCTTTCTTCTAACGACCATCGGTATTTTACTTGGAGCTATATTTTTATTCGTCACATATCATGAGTTTTGCTTGGAGCGTCTTGTATGATATGAGTCTTTGCTTGTTTTGCTCTTCTTTTTAAGTCAGGTATCCTTGCTGGACACACCTATTTGAGAGAGCCAAAATTATGCCATGATTTGTTAGAATTGCTCTCTATGCTTCACTTAAATCTTTATGAGCTTTGGAATTGCTCTAGTGCTTCACTTACATCTTTTTTGAGCATGGTGTGCTTTAGTATTTTTTAAGAAATGCTCTCATGCTTCACTTAGATTTATTTGAGAGTTAGTAAAAAAAATTAGAAACTCTCTCATTCTTCACTTAAATTATTTTGAGAGAAGAAAATTTTTATGCTCATGTTCTTCACTTAGATTTGTTTGAGCTATCAAAAGCAACATATAAAATTAGTCCCAAAGTGATAGATATCCAAGAGGGTTATAATAAAAACTTTCATGAAGATGATTGGACAAAAGAAACTTGATTCCGTGTAATAGTTTTGCGATATGATGATATAATATGTGAGTTAATTATGGCTTAGTAAGAATATTGATGTTAAGGTTTGTGATTCCCTATGCAAGCACGAAAGTCAATAGTTATGCAATGAAATTATATCCTACTTGTGGTGCATTATTCGGTGTTAGTTATGGTTAATGCTCGCTTATGAGATTTTTGGTTTTTTGGTTGGATGCTTCTCAATCTTTTGCTAGCCTTCATTTGCACTAAGTATGATCACTACTTGTGCATCCAAAATCCTTAAATCCAGTTTTGCCATATGAGTCAACTATACCTACCTATATGCGGTATTCTCTTGCCGTTCTAAGCAAATTTGTATGTGCCATCTCTAATTTTCAAAATAAATTTCTCTTTTGTGTGCTCGTACTGCTCATGAAGCGGCAGGGGGTGGCCAATATTTTCCATGCTAGATGTGTTATTCTCAAGGTGAGTGTTTATTCAGTTGTCATTGCACGAGAGTACGACAAAGGTATTTGGGATGCCCAGTCCCGAAATGAAAATTGAATTTACTTTATGTTGTCAAATTATAAATTCCTTGGAAAGTGTTGGTATGGACAGCACCCGTGGATTCGGTTAGCCGTGGAATGTGAAAGTATGGTGGAAAAAGGAATAAACTTTATTTTCTGATTGGGAACCGCCTATGATATATCTAGCATGGAAAGTGTTGGGAATTACTCAGTCGTTTTCGTTGACAGGAAAAGCATGCCATCCAAAATGTTTTTATCCCTATCTTTTTCGCTTTGAGCTCTGGCACCTCTACAAATCCCTACTTCCCTCTGCGAAGGGCCTTTCTATTTACTTTATGCAATTTTTATTTTGAGTCTCTATCTTTTCTTATAAAGCACCAACTAAGGGGCACTATGATCATACTTGAGCATTGGGTGTAGCCAATATGCGAGTATGTTTCATAAATGGATCAATGATTGAGCATAATGGGCTAGGGATAACTTGTTTTAGTATTGGTATTTTGCAGGACATGGTTGTTTGTTGATATGCTTGAGTATTGAAATCTTCATGTCAAAACTAGACTACTATTCCTTTCATTTTTCTTTACTTTTTTTTCTTTTCATTTTCATTTTGTTTTTTCCTATCTCCTTTTTCTTTTTATTTTCATTTTCATTTTCTATTCCTTGTATTTTTATTTTTATTTTGGTTTTCTTTTCATTTTCTTCTTTCCTTTCTCACTTTTCTTTTCTGATAGACGACCTAGCCGGAACCATCCATATATATTACACATCATTTGCCCGATAACGATTAAGTGCACACACAAAATAAATACACACATATATATTGTTCTTCTTGCATTACTCCGTTTCTCCATGAACTTACTAGACTAGATGCATGCTAGATAGCGGTCGATGTGTCGAGTAATAGTAGTAGATGCAGGCAGGAGTCGGTCTGCTAATCTTGGACGTGATGCCTATATAATGATCATTGCCTGGATATCGTCATGATTATTTGAAGTTCTATCAACTGCCCAACAGTAATTTGTTTATCCACCGTATGCTATTTTTCTCGAGAGAAGCCACTAGTGAAATCTACGGCCCCCGGGTCTATTTTCCCATCATATACTTTCATATGTATATTGCTATTTGCCTTTTTATTTATTTGCATCTTTTATTTTCATATCTATACTATCAAAAAACCCAAAAATACCTCGCTGAATTTTATTTGCATCTATCAATCTATTATAACTTTCTCACGTCCGTTTGCCAATTTCTGGTGCCGCTACCCAAAAGGGATTGACAACCCCTTTTACACGTCGGGTTGCAAGTATTTGTTCTTTGTGTGCAGGTGCCGTTCACGTAGTGTTGTGTGGTTCTCCTACTGGTTCGATAACCTTGGTCTCATCACTGAGGGAAATACCTACCATAGCTATGCTGCATCATCCCTTCCTCTTTGGGGAAATACTGACGTAGTTCTAGCCGCAATCAGCGTTGTCGCCGGTCATGCATTCCATCGTCACCCCTGAGTTCTGAAAATCACTATTTATATCTTTGGCCTCCATGTATAACATGTATCAATTGATATCGTATGCCTAATAGGTTGCGAGGTTGGCCGTGGGGCCATGTGCTAAGGCGTATATGAGCAATCCGTCCATAGAGCCCTCTTCCGGGGGATTAGCAAGAACATGCCCTTTGAACCAAGGCAGGAAAGTGGAGCCTCAAGCTGGCTGAAAATCTGATGAATATCTTAAGCCCAATATTTTTTTCAAGCCAGAGCATTGGAAGCCAATTCAAATGGATTATTTTTTCCCAACATTTTTCTGCAAGAAACCAATGTTAGAAAATTGATTTTGAAGTTGGCCTACTACTATAACAAAGAGACCCGGACTTTACAGGAGGGATTCCCTTGAATATAACGAAGAGACACGATATGGAATAACTCAAGAATTACACGACCCGGCAAATATTGACTCGGTCGAGTGTTTTCATAGAAAGAAATGACAAGGACTTATGGATGAACAGATGCCAGGTCAGAAGAACCTTCGACCCGGCGCAGAACCTGTCAAATTTGTTCTTGTTTTTATTTTGCAGGATAAGTTTAACATGTATAAATCCAAATTAAACTAGGCGCTAATGTCGGGGATATACCCCACGGTACAACCCGTCCTGAAGTATGACCCGGCCGGGATTGGCCAGTCACTGGTGACCCGGCTGAACTTGACGACTCACTGGTGACCCGGCCGAGCTTGGCGACTCATTGGTGACCCCGTAGGCGGGTCAGACAAATGACAAGGCCCAAGTCCTAGAAGGCGGCTCGAGAGAAGGCTGGCTCAAGGTATGGTATTTGGTGGGCCGGCTTCAGAGGAAAGGCATAAGGAATATTTCCCTTACAAGGGAAGAAAGATCTGGACTAGGATTCCACTTGTAAATAAGAAAATAGACTAGTCCTAATCCTACTAGAACTCTACATGTAGGACGCCCCTTCAATTTATATAAGGAGGGGCAGGGCACCCCAAGAGGGACAAGTTGAGACAGACAGACAAGTCTTAGACAAGATCAAAGTAGATGCTCTCGAGATAGAGGTAGCGAAACACCACCCTTGTAATCGAGATCAACATCATCAATATCAATCAAGCAGGAGTAGGCTTTTACCTCCACCGCGAGGGGCCGAACCTGGCAAACTCGTGTCTCTTAGTTCCGACCAACCCCGACAAGCTATTATCTAGTTGTGATGGCCTCACGACTAAGTCCTCACACTAGGACATCTGCCGTGACAAAACCACGACAGGCACAGTTCCTAGTTTTTTAATAGCTCATCGATTTCAGCGCCGCTCCTCTTACGTGGAGGTCCTCGATCCTCAGTCTCACCATTGAATAGATCTCCTCGGTTTCTCCATGGGTCGTCCTTCTCGGGCCATTAGATGCCCCATGTACACAATTTTCCTAGACTCACCATATTTCGTTAGCTACTGAGACGTTGTATCATCCATACACCGCGTGCATCCTCAATATCCATGGCACACCTGGCCTGCGACATATATGTAATCGAGATAGTCATGCACCGTCGTCATCAGAGCGGCTCTCATATAGAAATACTCGCCTTTGCTGGCGTCCCATATCTTGGTCGGTGTTTTCCATATCGTGTCTAACTCCTCTTGAAGAAGCCCCAGATACAGATTAATATTATTTCCCGGTTGTTTCGGCCCTTGAATCAGCATGCTTATCTGTATGTACTTTGACATCATGCACAACCAGGGGGAGGTTGTACATCCATACAAACACGGGCCATGTGCTATGGTTGGTGTTCTGGTTGCCAAGCTGATTCATGCCATCGGTACTCGCGCCAAGCACGATGTTCCTTGCATCACTTGCGAAATATCGATATTCAGCATTGAACGCTCTCCACTAGCTTGCATCCGCGAGATGACTTAGCTTCAGATCATCTCCATCGTCGGTCTTCACCCTGTCCGCATGCCAGCGCATGAGCTTTGCTTCCTTAGGATCTACGAAATAACGCTGCAGACGGGGAGTGATCGATAAGTACCATACAACTTTCTGGGGAGATTTCTTTCCGGCCTTCTTGTATCAAGAAGCATTGCACACCGGGTAGCTAGTTTTTTCCATGTGCTCCTTCCGATAAATGACGCAATCGTTGATGCATGCATTGTATCTAATGCGCGACAGATCAAGAGGGCACACGATCTTCTTGGCCTCATCCACACTAGTAGGACACGGGCTCCCCACGGGAAGAACCTTCTTTAGGTACTTGAGAAGCTCATCGAGGCTTATGTCGGTCCATTTGTTTTTAGCCTTCGTCTTTAGAAGTTCGAGTGTGATACTCAAGCAGGTCACCTCGGGATCGCAACCATCATACAATGGAGTCTTTGAGTCTTCCACCAGTTGCTCCCGCTTGGCCTCCTCTCTAGAAGCAGCTATGTCGCTACTCGTCTTCTTGCGAAGCAGGTCTCGAACTTGAGGGTCCCACATGATTGAACTTAGTAGCAATGAAGGCTGCAGGGTGTCAACCTCTTCTCCGCCGCCATTTCCGGCCTGTTCTCCACCACCATTTCCGGCCTCTTCTCCACCGCCATGTCCGACCCCTTCTCCGCCGCCATGTCCGGCCTCTTCTCCGCCGCCATTATCGGTCATCTCTTCGTCTGGCCCCGTGTCGTCATTGGCTGCGTCCTGATGATCATCATCTTCACTTATCCACAGAGTATAGCCATCCATGAAACCAGTCATGAGCAGGTGCTCCTTCAAACGACCATCCTTAGAGGGGTCGAGCCAGACTCCTCCTTTGCATCTTTGACATAGATATAAAATCTCTGTCCGGTTATTTTCATACACGTCCTGCACCGCCGACCGCAACCATTTTTCCACCATCCACTACTAGAAAAAGGGCTATAGCTAATATAGACATTAGTGGCGCACTATGTATGTGGTGCGCCACTGCCAAATAGCAGTGGCGCACCACACACACGGGTGCGCCAGTAATGTTTATATTACTAATGGCGCACCTTGTGTGTGGTGCGCCACCGCTAAGTTTCTCCTGGACACACCCCCCTCCCCAGACTTACCAGTGGCGCACCGTGGTTTGGTGCGCCATTACTAGTTTTAACTAGTAATGGCGCACCACACCCACGGTGCGCCACTACTAACAATTTTCTTTTCAATTTTTTTTTCAAAACTAGTAATGGCGCACCACACACCAGGTGCGCCATTAGTAACCCTGGTTACCAATGGCGCATTCTTAGGAGGTGCGCCATTGGTAACCTGAGAGCAGCTAGATATTTTTGACAGCCACCTACCACACTCACTTTCCCCACTTCATTCTCTCCACCTCTACCAAGCTTGGTCTCGGCTGCCTCCTCCTCCTCACCTCATTTGCACCATAGATTCACCCAAATTAAGTGGTTAAATTTCCTTTTTTTGATAGGTAAGTAAGGGGAAAGCTTTCTTTATGTTCTAGATCTACGTAGTGTGCCACTAATGTCTATATTATGCGCTATTTGGCAGTGGCGCACCACATACATAGTGCGCCACTAATGTCTATATTAGCTATAGCCCTTTTTCTAGTAGTGATCTACTTTTTTCTCCCTCCAACAATGTACACACTTTTTATGGCCTAGATCTACGTATGTTTGTGGTGTTGCATATGTTTGTGTTTGCAGGTACCGGTATTTGAAATGCGATAGTTGCCAATATTTTGCTGGAATGTTGATTCATTTCCGTTTCGGCGAGAATTTGGCACTATGCATTCTTTTTGGTCCTATTTTTAGGCAAAGTCATGCCAAATTTTTTTTTTGGTTCAAAAATATCATTTTGCTCTACCCTGCAGGCGACCATGGTCCACACGATGACCGAAGGCATCGTGAATAGGTTTTTGAGCTCCGCGAAGGCCGAGATGCTTCAAAAGAACGAGATGGAGATAAGATGTCCGTGTCAAAGATGCAAGCTGAAGAGCCTTATGGACCTGTATTCCAGATAGGTGCGGGACCACCTGCTCTTGCGTGGTTTCATGGATGGCTATCGGTGGCATGGTGATGAAGATGATTATGAAGTCGTCCATGGGGGCCGGGCAAGAAATAAGGAAGGGCAGCAAGACAATAGCGGCGAGGGCGGGCGAGAAGACGAAGAATCTCCAGGACATGATCACGAAGTAGATGCAGGACACAGTCATCATGTAGAAGATGCCGGACATGATAATGAGGAAGATCAAGATGAAGGGCATGATCATGAAGATGAAGATGCCGGAGCAGACGACGATGGACCATCGATGGGCTGGGTGCAGGACCCTCATATTCAAGAGCTGCTTCTCAAGCAGACGGGTAACGCAAGAGCTAACGCCCGAGAGAAAGCCAAGCTGGATCAACTGGAGATAGACGCGGTTACTCCATTGTATGAAGGATGCAGGCCCGAGGATACCCGCCTGAAAGTAACGCTCATGGCTCTGGAGATGAAGGTAAAACACAAAATGACCGACACATGCTTCAACGAGAACATGTCATTCTGGCACGAACGTCTTCCCAAGGGGAACAAGTGCCCGACCAGTTTCGAGGAGGCGAAGAAAATCGTGTGTCCTCTGGATTTACCGCACGTGAAATACCATGTGTGCATGAACGATTGCATCATTTATCAGGACGAGCACGCAGAGTCTACCATATGTCCGGTGTGCGGCGTCACTCGATACAAGAAGAGGAAGAAAGCTCCTCGAAAAGTGGTGTGGTACTTTCCGATCACTCCTCGTCTGCAGCGATATTTCGCGGACCCTAAGCTAGCAAAGCTCCTGCGTTGGCACGCGGATAGGGAGGAGAAGAAGCGAGAAGATGACGGAAATGATCCGGAGATAAATAAAAAAGACAAGATGCTGAGTCACCCTAAGGATGCGAGCCAGTGGCAAGCGTTGAACTTCGAACACCCAGAATTTGGGGACGATCCATGGAACATCGTGCTGGGCGCGAGCACCGATGGAGTCAATCCGTTTGGCAGCCAGAGAAGCACACATAGCACCTGGCCTGTGTTTGTGTGGATGTACACCCTTTCCCCCTGGATGTGCATGAAGAGGAAGTACATTCACATGAGTATGCTAATTGAAGGGCCGAAACAACCAGGGAACGATATCAATCTGTATCTGGGGCTGCTGAAAGAGGAGCTAGACACGCTGTGGAAAACGCCAGCCAATACGTGGGACGCCGCAGCGAAAGAATATTTCCCTATGAGAGCCGCACTGCTCACGACGGTGCACGACTATCTCGGTTACAGATATGTCGCGGGGCAGGTGGTCCACGGATTTTGTGCATGCGTCAGGTGCATGGATGACACAACGTATCGCCAGCTAGATAGAGATCCCGGGTCTTCGAAAACTGTGTTCATGGGACATCGAAGGTGGCTTCGCGACGATGACGCATGGAGAAAACGCAAGGATCTGTTCGATGGTGAAACCGAACCCCGAAGGCGCCCGCGTACGAGGAGCGGCGAGGAAATAGACGAGCTATTGAAAAATTGGAAAGAGTGCCCACCACCGGGAAAGAAGCGAAAGGCGCCAGAGCCGCTGCTGAAGGTGTGGAAAACGAGGTCTGTTTTCTGGGACTTGCCGTACTGGAAGATCCTCCGTGTGCCTCACAGCCTTGATGTCATGCATATCACGAAGAACGTGTGCGAGAGTCTGCTTGGTACCCTGCTCAACATGCCAGAGAGGACCAAAGATGGGCCGAAAGCAAGGGCAGACTTGCAATCAATGGGCATCAGGGAGGAGCTTCACGCAAAACGCCCTAATGATGATGATGATGATGATGAGGCGACGGACACGGAAAGTCGTCGCAAAGGCAAAAAGGCCAAGAAGATCGAATATGACTGCCCTCCCACATGCTTCACTCTAAGTCAGGAGGAGATCGAGCAGTTTTTCACCTGCCTCGTAGGAGTAAAACTTCCTTACGGTTACGCGGGGAAGATAAGCAGATACCTAGACTCAGCGAAGCAGAAGTTCAGCGGGATGAAGTCTCACCACTGTCACGTGCTGATGACGCAGATACTTCAAGTTGCAATCCGTGGGATCATGGACGCGCACGTCCGTGAAACGCTATTTGGCCTATGCAACTTTTTCGACGTCATCTCTCGAAAGTCGATTGGCGTGAGGCAACTCAGAAGGCTACAGGAAGAGATCGTGGTGATACTATGCGAGCTTGAGATCTACTTCCCGCCCGCATTCTTCGACGTTATGGTGCATCTGCTGGTCCATATCGTGGAGGATATCATCCAACTCGGCCCGACGTTCCTGCACAGCATGATGCCGTTCGAAAGGATGAATGGTGTCATCAAAGGATATGTTCGCAACAGGGCACTTCCAGATGGAAGCATAGCCAAGGGCTTTCTGACCGAAGAGTGCATCTCCTATTGCACGAATTATCTAGGCATCGAGAACCCCGTTGGTCTGCCCGTCAACAGGCACCTCGGCAGGCTCGCTGGATGGGGTCACCGCGAGGGTTGCCGCGAAATGCATGTCGACTTCAAGGGTCGACTCGCCGACTTTGAAAGAGCAAACCTAGTCGCGCTACAATACATAGACGTGGTTGATCCTTGGGTGGTAGAGCACAAAACCTTTATTGACAAGACGTACAATGACCGAGGCCAACAGAGGACGGACGGAGATATAATCAAAGAGCACAACTCATGTTTCACGCGTTGGTTCAAGGTGAAGCTTCTGTCGTACCCTTTACATGAGGATTCTTCCACGGAAGAAAAACTCATATTCGCCTTGTCATAGGGCACCGAGCACAACCTGATGACCTATGAGGCGTACGATATCAACGGCTACACATTCTACACCGAGGAAAAGGACATGAAGAGTGATTATCAGAACTCCGGGGTAACGATGGAATCCTACACCGGTAACGACAAGGACAGATACTACGGAAGGATCGAGGAGATCTGGGAGCTGAGCTACGCTGGAGAGAAGGTCCCGATGCTCCGTGTCAGATGGGCCAAGAGCGTCCTAAAAGAAGACCGGTATTTCACCACCATGGTTATACCCGAAGCCAAATCCAAGACCGCGGGCGCAAACATCACCGCGAAAAATGAGCCATGGGTACTGCCTTCCCAAGTGGACCAATGCTTCTTCATTACCGACCCATCAAAGCCCAGTCATGTTGTCGTGAGGAGAGGCAAAAGGAACATCATCGGAATGGATGGAGTCGCCAATGAGCAAGACTTCGACAAGTACGGCGACCCAAAGATGGAAGATGACGACGACGATGAAGTACCATACACCACAAGAAGAAGCAGGACCACCCTACCTAAAGGACGTCCGTTCAAGAGAAGAACTCCATTTGCGAAAAAGAAGGGCAAGAAGATTGTGAAAAGATAGCTAAGATCGAATCACGACGTGTCGGCCGCGTGTGTGTGTGTCAGAGGCGGAAGCTAGATACGCGCGCTATCTAGCGGGAGAGAGGAGGGAGCGGAGGAGGAACCGGACGAAGACCAGTTTCATCGCGATGATGCTTATCGTGACCGCAACTCTCTTCTATGTGATGGTAGTTTAGATGATCGATATCGACTTTGTAATGTGACGACAAACTCGGCTAATATGATGATCTTTGCTAATGTCTCGAGACCTAAACTTGGCTAATGTTTGAACTTTGTTCGCTATTTCGAATTTGGAGACTAATATGATGAATTCTATTTTGTGATGTTTATATTCTGTGCTGTAACGTATTTTGTAACCTGTGCAAATACCAGAAAAGCAAAAAAAATAATTCCTAATATTCATAGTAGTGGCGCACCATACTGAGAATTAGTGGCGCACCATATTGAGCATTAGTGGCGCACCATATTGAACATTAGTGGCGCACCAAGGCTAAATACCAGTGGCGCATTATGGGGCATAGTAATGGCGCACTTGGGGGCATACGTGAAGGTAAATATGGCCCCCTAGGAGGCATAGTAATGCCGCACTGTTGGACATAGTAATGGCGCACTATGTGGTGCGCCACTATTATCTTGGATACTAATGGCGCACCAGTGGTGCGCCATTACTATTTGTTACTAGTGGCGTGTTAATAGTGGTGCACCTATAGTGCGCCATTAATAGCAAAAACTGGTGCGCCACTAACAGCCTTTTTTCTAGTAGTGATCGTTCCACTGACCATCATGATCGCC
The DNA here is from genome assembly GCA_011799875.1 of Thinopyrum elongatum. NCBI lineage: Eukaryota > Viridiplantae > Streptophyta > Magnoliopsida > Poales > Poaceae > Thinopyrum > Thinopyrum elongatum. The sequence continues at coordinate 345,462,429 of CM022300.1, forward strand.
TGCGCGGTAATAATAAGCAATTTGATTATAAAATGCATGCATGCATAAAAGTCAAACAAAATTTTGGCATGACGTTCCCTAAAAATAGGACATATAGAGTTTGCCCAAAATTCACCAAAACGGAAATAAATCGACATTTTGGCAAAACATAGGCAACTCAAGCACAATTCGGCGGCAACTCATGCCACACACACAATTTCCATCATATCGCACACACACACACACACACATATTTCCATTCTTGCAAAGCACAATTTTTTACTCACCTATCTCGAGATAGAGATTGAGCATGGTGATGTGGTCGATCGGTGTCGCCACACACATAGCTAGTGATCAGAAGTGGACAAAGATTAATTCTTTACATGGATAGATCTAGTTAGGGAGGTAGATAGGTCACTTCATTAAATGGGTAGATCTACCTAGCTAGTTGGGGAAGGAGATGGCTCTAACTAGCACTACGAAAAAAACACTTCCGTGATGATACATGTTTGTCATAGTAGGTCACGATTTCTTTCATGCATGTACATCCATGAAGATTTTATGACAGAATCAAGATAGTCATACTTGTGCTGTCGTAGAACTGTTCCATGGCAAAACTCAAATTATCATCACAGAAGTGTCCACTTCCATGACGATAAATGGCACATCATGGAAGTGCTTTCGTCAAGGGTAAACGACACGTGGCATCCACCGTAATGGGTCACCGTTAAGCTATCAGGTCCGGTTTTGGAACAGATAAACCGTTAACAGCCATGACCAATGGCGATTTTCCACGTGTAAAATTCTCATTGGCCGAAGGAACCATGTGTCAGCTCCGCGTTGGGACGGATGTGAACCGTTCAATGGACAGGAGGCGCCTATGATTCGAAGACACGTGGCATGGCCCAACAGTGGCCCATTTAGGTTCAAAAGGCTGGCCCATTTGACTTGGTCAAAAGTTAACATGTCGGCCCATCAAAAGCCTGTTAACGGCCCATGGTGACTCTATCCCATCGAAAGCCTGTCAAAATTCGAGCGCATTGTCACTTTCGGCCAATGTATGGCCCATGACGTCGTTTGGCCCATATGAGGCCTTTTGTTTCTTTAAGCCCTTTAACGGCCCATGGTGACTCTGGCCCATAATAAATAGTAACTTGCTTTATACCCATTATCAGCCCATGATTCAGCTGGGCCATTTTTAGCCCATGTAATCTTTCGGCCTTCTAAGGCCCATATATTCTCGGGCTCATTTTCGGCCTTCACTTACTTGTGGTCTGTTACTGGCCTTTTCCGCTAATCGGCCAAATTGGGCCCGTGGTTACAGTCGGGCCGTTAACCCTTTGGGCCTTATTCATCCTATGATGTATTACGACCCATTAACGAACCGTTAAGCCTGTGCTGCCTTACGGCCTGTTATGGCCCATTATGGCCTGAGCCCATAAACAGACTGTTTAGATTCTGGCTCATTTATGGCCCAAATTGCGTTCAAATAGTGGTCCATGATCAGTATGGCCCGAGGATCCTACGGCCCGTAAGAGGCCCATTGATCCTAAGGCCCATAGGAGGCCCAGGGATCCTAAGGCCCGTAGCAGGCCCAAGGATCCTAAGCCCCGTAGGAGGCCCATGGTTCCTACGGCCCGAAGGAGGACCATGGATCCTATGGCCCGTAGGGGGCCATGGTTACAATCACTACTACAGGTTGGTCCAAACACGATAGTCCAATTAGAGACCCTTCGACGAAACTGTGTGCGATGCATTAATCACAAACAGTGATGTAATAAAACCCTCAAAAAAGATACAAAACGTTTGCGATGGCAGAGAAATCAAACACGATTCAGATTAGAGTTGCATGAGCGATGCGTGGCATACGGTTAATCCAGCAGAACTGTTTGCGATGAGGCAGAACAACATAAACGAGCAGCCAGATGAGGGTGTGTGCAATTTATGGCATACGGGACAAACAGGTCCGTAATCAGAAACAATTCAACTGAACAAGTTGTGTGTGATACGCGACAAACAGGTCCGTAATCAGAAATGTGTGTGAAGACCAATAATAACACAGACGATTGCTGTTAATAAGCCGTGTGATTTGCTCTGTCTATAGAAGAATTATATATATATATATATATATATATAATATGTATATAACTGAAATAAACTTACATAAGTAACTATACAGATCATTCGCACACACCTCAATAAACAATTGCATGCATTCTAAACTAGGAGAAACGATCGTCTAGTTATCTACTTCTTGTGATGCTCCCACCACTGCTCTGTGGCTCAATCCCTCGTCTGGGCAGGACGAAGACACTTCCTCATGTCAACGATCCGTCTGTACATCTTGTAGCTTGTGTACGCGTCCTTGGACGCGTACTTGACGTGTTCTTCATCCAGTCTCTGATGCCAGGCACTATGCCAGGCGTTCTTGTCCTTCTTGCTCTCATCCTTCATCTTCATGTAGTAGGGGTCGATGATGGCCTAGGCAAGGTCAACCAGGGAGTTTTGTTTGTTGTTGTTGCTGCCCCAGACCTTGTAGTGATCATGGATGTTGACAAGATTCTGGCAGGTTAAGCCTGAAACCTTGAGCGCTTTTAGATCGTTGGTGGTGTCCACCGTAGCAAAACTATAGTCGGAGCTGTTGATAAACTTGGAGAAATGCTCGCAAGGCCTTGTGGCCAGGTGGTAGTGGTAGACGAGGACGTCATGTCGCACGCAGAACTGTCGACGACAACCTTCTAATCTTGCCCGGCACGACCGCTGGTGAACTCGAGGTCGAAGCCGACCACTTGGTACTTGTCCTCAGCAAGCAACTGCTCCTTACTTTGGAGGGAGCTCTCCACCGAGACCGGCTTGTTCGTGTACACCACTGAGAGGTCCTTCCCCCTTCACGTGGGTGTCCACTACGTGATGCGTGGTGAACTGCCCCCCACTGTCGTCGTCGGCCGCTGGGAGCCCCATTGGAGCCACAGGGAGCGCCATTGGAACCACTGGATGTCCTCTCTGTATGTGTCATTGTGGGTGTGCTTATTGTGTCATGTAGCGCGAGAGATGAAGGTAAATGGCCGCAGGAATAAATGGGGGCCGGGCGGCCTGGATTCTCAGCGCGTCCGCATGGCAGTTTTTGCAGCGGGTAACTGCATCATGGTGCCGCGCCCGGTGCAACCGCATACATAATGGCAACACGAACGTACGTGATCATGCGCCGGCCCCAAACACTGGCAGCGCGCGTGGAGGGACAAGGGCAGAGCGCCCGAAGGGACGCGAGAGTAGAGCGCGCGCGGCGGGACGTGAGCAGAGTGCGTCGCAGCCGCCTCAACCACGAGCAACCACACGCATATAGCAGTTGAACATGCAGGGAATGGTCGTCTACAAGCCGACCAGCAGTTGCGACGCTGCGTAGAGAGCGGCCGTGTGCTACTACCCCCGTCTTGGTCTATTAGTCCCCTTTATATTCTGTGCCATATTTTGACCTTAAATTTTTGGCTTCCGCGGAAATATCTACCTCCCCGCCCACTCCCCTTACCAAAAGCAACATTTCCCCTGTTTCCCGCGTAGAGAGGACTATCAACAGCGTTGGTTAAAATGAGGCACTACTGCTATTTAATAGTAGCGCGGGAACACAAAGGGTGCTACTGCTAAATATTTAGCAGTAGCGCGGCCCCAAGAAAACGCGCTGCTACTATAATTGCCACACTGTTGCCGACAGCCAAGGTATAGTAGTAGCGCCCTTCCAAAACACGCGCTACGGCTAAGTATATAGTAGTAGCATGTTTTTACGTCACGGTGCTACTGCTACTAAAGCACAGTCAGGAACTTTGCCACATGGCTGGCCCCACTTAGCAGTATCGCGTCCTCCTGGAACACGCTACTCCTACTCTTTTAGCAGCAGCGCGTTTTTCTTTCCCATTCCATGACTAACACCACCTTATCCCCGTGCCCGACCCTTCTCCCTCCCCTCACTCCTCGGTGCTCACTCCAGACTCCCTCCCACCACCGTCACCGCCGCATTGCCGCCGCCGCCCTCCTTCCTCGGTATGCCCCCTCCTCCCTCCTCCCTCCTCCTTCCAGAGCCCTCCTCTCTCCTCCTCTGGCCGCGCCCTCCTCCTCCTCCTACTCAGCCACATCCTCCTCTGGTTGCGCCCTCCTCCTCCTTTGCTCCCCCTCCTTCAGCCATTTCCTCCACCGGCCGCGCTCTCCTCCTCCTCTTCCTCCAGCCACTTCCTCCTCCAGAAGTGCTCCTCCCACCGCCCACCTCCTCCTCCTCCTTTGTCCTCCTCGATCCTCCTCCTCCTCTCTCCTCCCTCCTCCTCCTCACTCCTCCCTCCTCTGACCTTTCCTTTGTGCTATAGAAATGTTAGACAAATTTTTAGGTATAAAAAGTGTTGTTGTAGAAAATGTTAGTAGTTTTGTTATAAAAAACATTTAGTACTAATTTAGGTATATATAGTTTGAAAAGTTTACTAATTTTCTTCATAGGTTTGGATGTAGTTGATGCCTAGTGAACTTTCAGAGAGAAAGAAAGAGAGAGAGAGAGAGAGAGAGAGAGAGAGAGAGAGAGAGCTAATGAAATGAAATGTTTTCGCAAAAAAATGAAATGTTATGCTTCCTGTCATAAACCACTGAAGTGCAATGAGCATACCAAGTTTGAAATTTTCTATATAAATGCTCATGTGTGGCGCAGGGTATATGAACGACGATCTGGTCGACGACACCTAGAAGATCACCGATGACACCCGCATCCTTGACAGCCATCGTCTATAGTGAGTAAACATGTATATCTAGTGTTGTGTACTAGCTAGTGTTGCTGAAATATGATGTAGATATAAACATGTATATCTACTGTCGCTCAAATAGGATATGTGCTTGCCCAAGTGGCCTATGTTTGCAGGGAACACCTCCGAGTGGCCTATGTTTTGCCGGAGTGTTGATTAATTTCTGTTCCGAAAAATTTCAGGCGCTCGATATGTCCTGTTTTAGCAAAGGTCATGCCGGAATTTTTCGTGGATTTCAGCATGACTTGTGCTAGAATGTAGGAAATATCGAGTGCCTTGAATTTGCCGAAAAGGGCATTAAACGACATTTTGGGTTGACTTTAAGTCTGTTGGCGATCCATACATGACAGTCAAAAAAACAGTGAGGGAGTGTCCACCATATATGAGAGAAGAAGAATGTCGACTATTGTCGTGGGGTCGTTCTTCCTGTTCTTTCTCATGATAGGCCTTTTAGTAATGCACGGGAAGGAAGAGAAGAACGGCCATCACCGAAGGTCGCAAATGTCAGAGAGGAAGAATCCCAACTATTGTCGTGGGGGTCGCTTCGCCTCCGTTCCCGTGTGCTAGACAATTTGGTGTAATGCACTCAGGAATGAAGGGAGGAGCTACTATAGGATCGAAAGTAGGTCTAGAGGGGGGTGATTAGACTACTTGACCAAATAAAAATCTAGCCTTTTCCCAATTTTAAGTCTTGGAAGATTTTAACAACTTAGCACAAGTCAAGCAATCAACCGACACATGCAATTCTAAGAGTATAGTAGCGGAATGTAAATCATTGCATATGAAGGTAAAGGGAGGGGTTTGGAGAGGCAAACACAATGTAGACATGGAGATTTTTGGCGTGGTTCCGATAGGTGGTGCTATTGTACATCCACGTTGATGGAGACTTCAACCCACGAAGGGTAACGGTTGCGCGAGTGCACGGAGGGCTCCACCCACGAAGGGTCCACGAAGAAGCAACCTTGTCTATCCCACCATGGCCATCGCCCATAAAGGACTTGCCTCACTCGGGTAGATCTTCACGAAGTAGGCGATCTCCTTGCCCTTACAAACTCCTTGGTTCAACTCCACAATCTTGACGGAGGCTCTCAAGTAACACCTAACCAATCTAGGAGATACCACTCTCCAAAAGGTAATAGATGGTGTGTTGATGATGAACTCCTTGCTCTTGTGCTTCAAATGATAGTCTCCCCAACACTCAACTCTCTCTTACAGATTTGGCTATGGTGGAAAGATGATTTGAGTGGAAAGCAACTTGGGGAAGGCTAGAGATCAAGATTCTTGTGGTTGGATTGGAATGTCTTGGTCTCAACACATGAGTAGGTGGTTCTCTCTCAGAAAATGAGTAGTGGAAGTGTAGGCATGTTCTGATGGCTCTCTCTCTGATGGAGAGGAGGGTGGAGGGGTATATATAGCCTCCACACAAAATCTAACCGTTACACACAAACAAGCCAACTCGGTCAGACCGAATAGGTAAACTCGGTGAGGCTGATCCAGTCAAAAATTTGAACGTTAGGCTTTTCGGTGGGACCGATATGATCAACTCGGTGGGACCAATGAGCTAGGGTTAGGGCAAAACTTGATCTCGGTTTGACCGATTACTTCAACTCAGTGAGACCGATTTCAGTAATAAGCAAACAGAGAGTTGGTCAGGCAAACTCGGTGGGACCGATCGCTCCTTTCGGTGAGACCAAAACGTTACAAAAGGGAAACAGAGAGTTTACATTGCGAACTCGGTGGGACCGATCACTCATCTCGGTGAGACCGAAACGTTACGAAGGGAAACAGAGAGTATGCAATCCTATCTCGGTGAGACCGAGATCCCTATCGGTTAGACCGAACTGATTAGGGTTTCTGGCTATGGCTATGTCAAGTGAACTCGGTGGCACCGGATAGATCAAATCGGTGGGCCGAGTTTGACTTTAGGTTTAGGACATATTTGGATATGAGAAGATGGTTGAGGGCTGTGGAGCATATCACTAAGCATTTTGAGCAAGTAGACCATTAAGCAACACCTCATCCCCTTTTAATAGTATTGGCTTTTCCTATGGACTCAATGTGATCTTGGATCACTAAAATAGAAATGTAGTGTCCTGAGCTTTTGCCAATATTTGTCCTTAGCATTTTGAGCAGTCCACATCTCTAGTCCATGCCATGCCAATCATTGAACTATCTAAAATAATCAACTTGAAAAGTTATTAGTTCAATGAGCTATATGTTGTTATGAATTACCAAAACCACCCTGGGATTAGTTGCACTTTCAATCTCCCCCTTTTTTGTAATTGATGACAACATATAGATCAAAGCTTCGACAAATGATAATAAGAATGAAATATATCGTCGCTTTGAGAAGTATGTGATAAGCAAGAGCTCCCCCTAAATTTGTGCATTATTTATGATTTGCTTTTGAATGCAAATGCACAATCGATTAGGATCATGGGTTACTCTTCCATGTCACATACATCTTGGTGGAGCACTCAAAATGATAAAGTATAGATAGCATGCACTTATCACCAAGACAAATATGATTGATCATACAGAAATGATAAGATAACATCATTCAAGCACACATATTTAAGCAAAATATGATCAATCACATGATCATAAGAGGTATCTCACACACAAGCACTAATAAGTAGCAAACAAATGACCAAATAAGTAGGAAGAGAGACAAATAAAGCAAAACACTCTCTCTCTCTCGAAGCCTATGATCTATACACTTTCTCCCCCTTTGGCAACATGTTACCAAAAAGCTTGAAAATGCATAGTGCTATACTGAGGGGCAACTGAGGCTGTGGCTGTGGAATATAACTGCATCACCATCTCCTCATTCCATTTGGTCAATTTCTGACCCACAAACTTGTCAACTCCATTCATTCTGAAGCTCTCATGAACTCCAGGAAAGTGATCTTCATTGTTGTCAATGAACTCCCAATCAACCCATTTCATATCACTGACTATGGTCTTCTTGTCCAGGAGGACTGTCTCATAGAAGTCCTGCTATTCCTTAGTGTGGAACCTGTAATCCACAGCAGTCCTTCTCCTTGTTGCATAGGGATCTGATTACCTCCATAGTCTGAGACATGCATCCTTCCTTTCTTCCATGTTCTCAGCAACAAGATGGTTGTCATCATGATCAGGTATCTTGGGCTTGAGCTTTCTGAGCACTTGGGGCTCTTCTTCTTCTTCAACTTCAGGCACTAGGGCCTTGTTCTTCTCTGCAGCAGGAATGTTTCTTGTACTTCTCTTAGGTGTAGTCTGCTTTGGAGCTGTCTTGGGAGCAGTCTTGTGCTTGGATGGGGCAGCCCCTGACTTGATTGCATCTCCCATGAGCTTCTATGCCTTAGGTGGAGGTGCAGTAGCCTCCTCCTCTTCATCATCTTCATCAGATTCCTCCATCATAGAAGGCTTTCCAACAACTCTAGCCATGGTCTTTTTGACCCTTTCCTTTATCTTCTTGCCTCCAGCAACCTCTTCTTCCTTTCCAGCACCACTTGCTGAAGTAGCAGCAGCTTGATTTGAGGCTCAGACTTTGGACATTGGAACTCTTCTGGCTGGAGCCTTTACTTTCATACCAGGCTTGATGCCAGCAGCAGCAGCAACTTGCTCTTTCTTGATCAACTTGTTCTTGGAAGTGACCTCCTCATCAGCAATGTAGTCCTCATCTTCAGACTCTGAGGTTTTTTTCTTCCTCTGCCTAGTAGCAGCCTTAGGCAGATTGCTGGGTGTGCTCCTACTTCCATCATCATAGCTGCTTGAGGGACTAGTGCCCTCACTGAGATTCTGGTGCTCTTCTGACTTGTTCTGGCTGTCACTCTAGTCTGACATAGCTGAAACTGACCCTGTGAACAGATGGATTGAGATAGAGTAGATGAGCATCACAAAGTGCAGCTATTTTGGGAAAAGGAATGACTCAAAAACTTAATTTTAGTTTTCTGTAGAAAGCATTTCGGAGCTACCGATATGACAAACTCGGTGACACCGAATCAACTTTAGAGTCTAAACATGTGAAATTGGTCAGACCGAGACACAGTTCGGTGACTCCGAGATGCTAGGGTTTCACTGAGAAAGTAAACTCGGTCACACCGATTTGTACACTTCGGTCAGACCAAGTAGTACATGTGCAATGGCCTGGGCCAAATCGGTGAGACCGAATCTTTCAAATCGGTCGGTCCGAGATGATTTCGGCGGAAACCTAACCCTAAGTTTTTGGATCAAAACTAATCTAGAGGAAGTTTTGACTGGATAGAACTATTTCAATCGTGGCAAGAATCATGGCATTGAACTTTGTGCTAAGAATCAGAGTGAGGGAAGCACAAAGGGTCGAGTTCATACCCTAACTTGGTGATGAACCCGCTACGGCGATGATGGCGGTGAGGATTCCCGTCGATGGCAGCAAAGACCAGCAGCAGGAGGTCGCGGGCGATGAGGAGACGATCCGGAGACCATGAGTCGGCAGATCTGGACAGGCGCGGGTGAAGAGGTTTGGAGGAATTTCCAAATTTTCAACCCGGGTATATATATCCAGACCATGTCGGTGTGACCGAGTGGAACAACTCGGTGGCACCGAGATGCAGAATCGCAAGCGATTGCTGCAACTCGGTGTGACCGAATAGTTCAAATCGGTTGCACTGAGATTAAAACCTAGATCAACTTAATGAACTCGGTATGACCGAAAGGGATGGATATGTCAGACCAAAATACACTAAGAGGTTTTGGAAATTTAAGTCTATGATGAATCAGTGGCTTCGAGTGCTCCTCACCCGGAGGGTCTGAATATGACTTGATCAAACTTTGTGATGTAGCATGAATAGAGTTCAAGACAAGAAAAGCATAGATATCTAGAAGGAGTACTTAGGCATTCTTGTCCATCCATTTGGCAAAAGAAAAGTCAATCAATCAAAGCAACAAATGGATGTCCTTGAATGAGAAAAATATGCAACCAACATGCTCACACAATAAGATAGCAAATGAAATATATGGCAAAGCATGCACAAACACTCTAGCATCTATCAAGCAATTTTGCGATGACTAGGTCATCTATATATGAGTATATTGACTTAGGAGTCAAATGAGAACATTTGATCATAGGTCATACTCATCGTTTAAGCACAAGTGGGGTTACCACTTTTACATAAAGCATTGTTGTGTTCACACCATAGAGTTGCTTTAGCTCAATTCTTAGAGTAAAGCTCCCCCTAGATGAGATATCCCCCCTATGAGGGATGAACTAACCTTGGGTTTTGTCGATGATGACTTCATGTAGGTGTTGAAGATGTGGATGCTCAATGTCGATGTAGATCATTTGGAGCAATCCTTTGGAGTGAGTTGCACTTTCAATACCTACATGGGTTAGTCCCACAAGGAACATGCAAGAATATCCATAGACATAGAGTGAAGTTCACACATATGATGATGTCCATGCAAGCATTAGGTTACCTTGTCCCTTGTCTTACCAACAAGAGGGTTTGTGACTCCTTGAACTAGTGCAAGATGTGGAAGTTGTTTGCACTTGTTCTTGCCAAAATTAATATGAGTGAAGTATGTTGGCGGAGTCACCCTCAAGAACTCTCTAGTTCTTCTTCTTCGGGATCCACATCATCTTGATGGGAATCCTTGGAGTTGTAGTCGTACTTGATGAAGTAGAACTTAATGTAGTCTTGGGAACCCACTTGACCAAGGCCTTAGGAGCTTCTTCAAATGCATCAATCTTCTTGAGCTTGTGTTCCCTCGAAAGAAGTGGGGTCATACTTCTCTCGTTGAGGAACAAACTTCATCTTGGAGTATTGATCTTCTTCCCACTCAACTCCACTGGCATTGAACTTGCGTTCAAAACCAACACCTTGATTCTTCCGGTGCCTTCCTTGCTTGCGTACAATTTCCTCAAATTGCTTACTTCCGGCAAGGCTCTTGTAAACACCTTTCTCTATAATTCCCTTTAATAAGCTATTTTCTTGCTCAAGTGTAACTTGGCTAAGAGAATCATTAGTGGAATCAATAGAACTACTAGAAGCAACAATATTGGATTTAACATGATTATTGTTACTACTAGACGAAGAATCTTTCTTACTCTTGTTGCTAAATTTTACTTGAGGCATGTAAGTAGACAAGAGTAAATACTTGGCAATGTAAGAAGAACTTTTCTTACGAAGATCATCATTGATTGCTTGTAAGAACTCATGCTCTTGCTCTAGATTGAGCTTTTCAAAGCGTAGCTTCTCATGAGTCTTTAAAAGCTCTTGATGATCTTCTAAGGTAGTTTCATTAGCTAACTTAAGAGTGTTTAGTTCTTTAGTTAGACGCTCAATCTCCTTCTTAACATTGTCATTCGTTTCATCTTGATTAGCATGAGTAAGAGCAATTTCATCATAGTTTTCATCACTAGAATTGTCAACAAGTAAATCATCATCACCTAGCAAGTCACCCTCATCACTATTGAAATCAACATACTCGGGGTGTGATACCTTAGGGCCTTTAGCCATGAAGCATCTTCCAATCCCTTCATTTGGTGAAACAAATATGTCGTAGGAGTTGGATGACACAAGTGCAAGACCGGCAACACCTTCATCTTGAGTATATTCGGAGTCGGAGTGATAACTTCTCTCGGAGTAGTTGTCGGAGTCGGAACCGGATACCCATTCACCAACATGAGCTTGATGTCTTCGTCTTGTGTAGCTCTTTGATGACTTGTCCTTCCTTTTCAAATCCTTGCTTCTGCGAGAGGGTCTTCGTTCATAACGATCGTCTCTACTCCTTCTCTCTCTCGGAGGTGATTCTTCTCTTTTGCTTCTCCTTTTAGGAGAGTCTTCTATTCTCTTGTAGGGAGCCGTACATTCACTAGAGTAATGTCCGGGTCTTCCACAATTGTAGCAATTGCGATCATGACTAGAAGATCTTTTGTCATTGTAGGACCTTGACTTGTGACTTCTTTCTTTGCTTCTACTCTTATAGAACTTGTTGAAGTTCTTCACCATTAGGCTCAATTCTTCATTGAAGACTTGTTTCTCACTTGATGATGTAGGAGCATCACATGAAGCTTTGTAAGCACAACTAGACTTGTTGTGAAGCTCTTCTTTATCCTTGAGTGACATCTCATGAGCAACAATTCTACCAATGACTTCCGTTGGCTTGAGATCTTTGTAATTGGGCATCATTTGGATCAATGTGCACATGGTATCATACTTTCCATCCAAGGCTCTTAGGATCTTCTTGATGATGAATTTGTCGGTCATCTCTTCACTTCCTAAGCCGACAATCTCATTTGTGATGAGAGCAAGCCTAGAGTACAATTCAGTGACACCTTCGCCATCCTTCATTTTGAACTTGTCAAGTTGACTTTGAAGCACATCCAATTTGGATTCCTTGACGGACTCGGTACCTTCGTGCATATCAATCAAAGTATCCCAAATTTCCTTTGCATTCTCAAGGCGACTGATTTTGTTGAATTCTTCGCGGCACAATCCGTTGAAGAGGATATCGCAAGCTTGAGCATTGTATTGCAACATCTTCAATTCTTCCGCGGTTGCTTCACGATTCGGTTCTCTTCCATCAAAGAATTCACCTTGCAAGCCAATACACACAATAGCCCAAACGACGGGGTTATGTCCAAGAATATGCATTTTCATCTTATGCTTCCAACTAGCAAAATTAGTACCATCAAAGTAAGGACCTCTACGGTGGTAATTTCCCTTGCTAGACTCCATACTCTCCTAGGTTGTGGAACCAAGGCTATGATCATAAAAAGGTATGGAAATCAAGGCAAATGGAGACCAAAGCTCTGATACCACTTGTAGGATCGAAAGTAGGTGTAGAGGGGGGTGATTAGACTACTTGACCAAATAAAAATCTAGCCTTTTCCCAATTTTAAGTCTTGGCGGATTTTAACAACTTAGCACAAGTCAAGCAATCAACCTACACATGCAATTCTAAGAGTATAGCAGCGGAATGCAAATTATTGCATATGAAGGTAAAGGGAGGGGTTTGGAGAGGCAAACGCAATGTAGACACAGATATTTTTGGCGTGGTTCTGATAGGTGGTGCTATCGTAAATCCACGTTGATGGAGACTTCAACCCACGAAGGGTAATGGTTGCGCGAGTCCACGGAGGGCTCCACCCATGAAGGGTTCACGAAGAAGCAACCTTGTCTATCCCACCATGGCCATCGCCCACGAAGGACTTGCCTCACTCGGGTAGATCTTCGCGAAGTAGGCGATCTCCTTGCCCTTACAAACTCATTGGTTCAACTCCACAATCTTGACGGAGGCTCCCAAGTAACACCCAACCAATCTAGGAGACACCACTCTCCAAAAGGTAATAGATGGTGTGTTGATGATGAACTCCTTGCTCTTGTGCTTCAAATGATAGTCTCCCCAACACTCAACTCTCTCTCACAGATTTGGCTATGGTGGAAAGATGATTTGAGTGGAAAGCAACTTGGGGAAGGCTAGAGATCAAGATTCTTGTGGTTGGATTGGAATGTCTTGGTCTCAACACATGAGTAGGTGGTTCTCTCTCAGAAAATCAGTAGTGGAAGTGTAGGCACGTTCTGATGGCTCTCTCTCTGATGGAGAGGAGGGTGGAGGGGTATATATAGCCTCCACACAAAATCTAACCGTTACACACAAATGAGCCAACTCGGTCAGACCAAATAGGTAAACTCGGTGAGACCGATCCAGTCAAAAATGTGAACGTTAGGCTTTTTGGTGGGACCGATATGATCAACTCGGTGGGACCGATGAACTAGGGTTAGGGCAAAACTTGATCTCGGTTTGACCGATTACTTCAACTCGATGAGACCGATTTTAGTAATAAGCAAACAGCGAGTTGGTCAGGCAAACTCGGTGGGACCGATCGCTCCTTTTGGTGAGACCGAAACGTTACGAAAGGGAAATAGAGAGTTTGCATTGTGAACTCGCTGGGACCGATCGCTCATCTCGGTGAGACCAAAATGTTATGAAGGGAAACAAAGAGTTTGCAATCCTATCTCGGTGAGATCGAGATCCCTATCGGTTAGACCGAACTGATTAGGGTTTCTGGCTATGGCTATGTCAAGTGAACTCGGTGGCGCCGGATAGATCAAATCGGTGGGGCCGAGTTTGACTTTAGGTTTTGGACATATTTGGATATGAGAAGATGGTTGAGGGCTGTGGAGCATATCACTAAGCATTTTGAGCAAGTAGACCATTAAGCAACACCTCATCCCCTTTTAATAGTATTGGCTTTTCCTATGGACTCAATGTGATCTTGGATCACTAATATAGAAATGTAGAGTCTTGAGCTTTTGCCAATATTTGTCCTTAGCATTTTGAGCGGTCCACATATCTAGCCCATGCCATGCCAATCATTGAACTATCTGAAAAAATCAACTTGAAAAGTTATTAGTTCAATGAGCTATATGTGTTACGAATTACCAAAACCACCCAGGGATTAGTTGCACTTTCAGCTACCATCACCGACGGTCAAATATATCAGAGAGGGAGTGCCCACCATATACACCACGTGAGATGAGAGTTTTCAAGGAAGACTCAAAGACCGAAAGTCAACCCGTGATGAATATTAATGATCGAATTTAGTTTTTCTAGTGCATATATTGAAATTCAGAAGTTTAATCCTTGAATTATGAACACAGGAAATGTGTGATGATGGAAGGATCCCTGAGTGCGACTACTGCGGTGACGACCGGGTCTGTGCGATAGGCTGCCTCACCTGGAAGACGGTCGGCGCTTCACTGTTAAGCTCGACGAGATCTTCGATGTTTGTACGGTACGCAACAATGAAAAGTCTTTTTTCGTAATTAAGCATCATCAACGTGTAATTCTGCTTTTTTTAAATTCGACTAGTGCATCCCCTACCATGCAAGAGGTTATGTCTTGGAGAAGCTGAATTTTGAAGATCACTAGAATATGGAGACAAAGAGAGTTAACCTCATGACCCATCATAGTTATGCTTTTCGCGTAAAGCTATACAATGTGGTGACCTACTCCCATTTCGGTTGCTCGAATTGGGAAGCGCTATGCAAAGCGTATGGTTTTCATGAGGGTATGCGTGTCACCTTCGATCTTGGTGATCCTGAAGATGACACTGATGAAGATAATATCGATGAAGATAGTATCGACGAAGATAATATCGACATTTGGGTCGATGTTGATACGCCTCCACTTCTACATCTATGTGAGTTTCTCAAACATATTTATTAAGTAATGTATATTTTTTATTTCAAAATAGTTGAGAACTTATTTCCATTGACAGCTTATTTCCATTCTTCAAAAAATGTACGGAAGATAGTAGACAGAACCTACTACATTGAGGGCTCTGAATTAAGTTATGAGTAGAAAGATCATCTTATCTCATTTATTATTGATGTTGAGAATTACAATATCAATTATGAAACTCCTGCACATTATGGTCAATATGTGCCACTTGTGCACGTGTTGAAATATGGTAACATCCATGGAGATGGCATGGTAAGATTTTTTACTATTACGACATCAATGCATGCATCTTTTGCATACATTCTTCTAAAGCTAAACTACATTCCTAACTACTACATTATTATTATGTTTTTCAACAAAAAATCACGAAGGATTGTGTGCCTCATCTGATGTTTCTGAAAGGTCGCCTTGATGTTATTAGCTTACGACCAAGTCCGCCTAGGCTTCACCGCTGTTCATACAAGATTTCTCAAACCGATGAAGACATGACAATCAAAGAATGGAAAAAATGTATGAAGAATCATAGGGAGCTACTTGGAAGCAACATTGTATGAAGCGCACGAATTGGAGACAGGATAAACTCCATTCTTCATAATGGAGAGTCAGGGGCTATCTTGTTTTATGCAATTTTACTTAGAGAGGGTAGTAGGCCCTAGCTAATACTCATGATCATGTGCTAAGAACAATTAACTAGGGTTGGTTAGATGACTATGATGATGATGAGTATGACTTGTTATTATGATAACGAGTAGAAGTTGTTAGATGACAATGATGATGGTGAGTATGACTTGTTATTATGATAACGAGTAGAAGTTGTTAGGTGACTATGATGATGATGAGTATGACTTGTTATTATGATAACGATGACAAGCTATTATTAATGATGATGATGCTTAGTTGTTATATCATTATGAGCATGATCAGTTATTATATATATATTGGTGGGTGAAATAAACATGGATTAGATTCAAGTGGAGGCAACACATGGCGTAGATCAAAAGTACTACTAATCCAAACTTGATCATACTAATCCAAACTAAAGTGATCAAGTTTGGATTAGTAGTACTTTGGATCTGCACCATGTTGCCTCCACTTGAATCTAATCCATGTCTCTTTCACGCACTGAAATAATAACTCATCATGATCATGAAATCATATGATGAGACTATTATATAAAACAAGTACAAATACAGCGGCAATATGCAGTAGAAAAAAACCAGCAAACTTTACCAGTAGCGCGGGTATCCCACCAGGCGCTACTGCTAGGGAGGTGTAGTAGTAGCGCCGGGTGGACAAACACGCTGCTGCTAGGAAGGTGTGTTAGTAGCACTGGGCATCCAAAGAGCGCTACTACTATGTAGGATAGTAGTAGCGTGCCCCACCCACGCTACTGCTGAACATTAGCTGTAGTGCCATACGAGTAGCGCGTCCCCCCGCGCCACTACTACGCCTCCAACCCGCGCTACTTCTAGGCTTTTCCCTAGTAGTGTGATGAATCTGCAATGTGTTTATTTTCCATCAACATATTTTACTGATAGCATGCCAACCCTCACTTAACCTGGTCAGTAACTACCTTATATGTGTTGCAGGGAAACAATGGGAAGCACTGAGGTTTACAATCAAGGTTTTCACATGCATGGTCCTTTGTCTAATAGCACATTATTGTGCAATTGCAGGAACCATTCTAATATTTAGGTTTTTAACTATTTGGTCTTGCACATGTAGGTCATGCTGTCAGAGGTTTTGACCCACTGTTCGACCCTTTTTGCTTATGGGGAAATGAGTTGTCCATGAATATCACTCAAGTCAGGAAACTCAGAAAGATTGTTAGGATAAAAAAATTAGCGACAAAAAACAACAAGATCTTTGTCTGCACAATGAAGAATACAACAGTTCACTATAGGATGGTACTAACTGTTATACCTTGTCTATTTTATTCCTTTGCACCATTTAAAACTAGAGAAGATATTTATGCATATCCTTGTTTTCAGACCTTTCCAAAGCAGTTCACTTATGATTACCTCTCAAACCACCTGTGTGGTCAGGAGGCGAGGAAGGTATTCATACAACACCCACGGTTCAATATTGAAGTCTTCCTGAAGAGGACGGAGGATGGACGGTCAATCATCCGCAGGCACTGGCCTAAAGTTGCAAAGACCTTCAACATCAATGAAGGCTCAATATTGGCCTTCCGCTTCAGCAGTTTTCTAGATGAGATTCATCTGTCTATGTACCATCTATGATGCTAATTTCGATAGGTTATAGATGTTGTATGTGAAACTTGGTGCTGGTGCAGTTGTGTAACGGCGAAGCTAAGTGCTGAAGCTATATGATGTTGTACTCTGATGTATTTCAATTATGAAATCCTGCTTCCTTAATACGAAAATTAAATATATTGTGTGCTTAATATGAATTGTAAATTAGATTAATAAATGGATTATTAATAATAGGCCAATTAGCCTGCTAATTGGGTTTTTCTCTTGCAAACGGTTATTGAGAAAACACCGTGGGCAATGACCAAAGACAACGCACATAGTTTCGAGGAATAAAACATGTTGGATCAATCAACAATCGTACACGACTTCCTCTTGAAAACTGTTTGCATTATGCCACCATGCGCAAACGTTTACCACAGAAAAAGTTTGTGTGATGGACAGCCTATGCCACGCAGTTTCTTCTACGCACCATGTGTGATGCATTCAATAACGCAAACGGTAAAATTGTTAATATCGTCAGCAATGGCAACGCTATCACAAACGATTTAATGGGGAAAATTGTGTGTGATATACGTATGAAGGGAATCGTTTTCCCTGGGTTGACTGTGTGGGATGTACATACGAACGGAAACATACTTCTTGGATTGAATGTGTGGGATGTACATACGAATGGAAACGTATTCCTTGGATTGACTATGTGGAATGTACATACGAACAGAAACGTTTGTCTGGGACTGACTGTGTGCGATTTACATACAACCGTAAACGATTGGGCCTATATAATTGTATTTTTTAACACAATTGTACGTATAACCATATTTGATCGCTCGCCCGTCGCACAGGAGCACATTTTGCCAAGCGTGTGTGACCCGAGGGCCTATCCCCGACGGTTTCTGGGTCGTGTGGGAAGGCCCCCCTATCGCGCACACTCACTAGGCGACGGTTCAAAATGCCGTCGCGGAAAGGGGTTAAAAACCATTTATATAGCACCTCGCTGTACCAGTGAATGGCCCATATGTGGACCATTGTTATTGTGGCCACTAGGAAACCGAGGAAAAAGAACTACAAAACTAGAAGCAAAGAAATAAATAAGACTATAAGAAAATAAGTAAGCAAGGAACTAACGCTAGGATATTACGGAAATTACACAGATTACATCCACTGGGCATAAAAGTTCACCACCAGTGCAAATATTGGCAACAAAGCAGCATATTACATACACTCGTTGTCAAAGTTGGCGACCAGTGCAAATAAACGCCGCAGCAAAACAAGTCCAGAACGGAAACCACTTCAGAAGAGCTCAAGAAACAATATCCTGGGTACCCACCATGCTGGCAAGAAGCTTAGCTAGCTTACTAGCTTTGTCTTGTTTGGCGCTTAAATCCTCCAGCGCTTGCTGTTGCACCAGAAAGTATGCATCTGAATTCTTCAGGGACTTCCTCAGTCCTTCGGCTTCGTGTCGCAGAACATCTGATCGATGTCTTTCAACTTGAAGTTGAGAATCAAGAAGTCGAACTGATTCAGGCAGCGAGTTCGAAGAGCTTGTGCCAGCAGTAGTGGCCAGTAACTCGAACGCTACATCTAGACAGGACTTTGGGGTTGTCTCACTGTCTTCAAGATAGTTTTTATCAGCTTTCTTGGAGACCAACAGGGATGTCTCACTATCTTGAACCTTATCTGCATTACTTCCTTTACCATTGCATAACGGGGTACTCTTCTCCAATATTTTGTCGGCATTCTAAAAGAGAAACAATCAGACACATCACATGTTCAGCATGTTGTACATGAAACTCATTCTGGTAAACCAGTTCAGTAGTAAAGTGGACAGAATAACAACATGAAACAAACATATATCTATGTACTATGGTCATTGTATGGTCTATATCATTCTAGTTTATGTTGCCAAATCAAGATAGAGACATAGTTCAAATCATATATGTTTAAGACAAAGCAGCATAGACAGAATATAAGTGTGGGAAACTACACAACACTAACAACACTTGTAATGTGCATGACACGAGAACATAACTGTTTATTCAATTGAAACTGAAATCAACATAGAGCAAGTTACAACAGCAAACCAGGTAAATAAACAGGTTTAAAACATACCAGTTGCACCATTGGAGTTTCAATTGCATCCTTCAAATTTTAAATTAGTTGCTATGAGTAAATACAGTGATGCAAGACCAAAGGTGTATGAACCATAGCTATGGAACCTAACCTGAGAACAATTCTTCTTCTGCTTTAAGCATTGAGTTGGGCTTTGCAGTGGTGGTCCTCGTGCTTTGGAAACTGTAGTTACCTTACTAACTGCTCGTGTTTCAGTGCTCTGTGGTGGAGAGGGTGTTGTGTCAACTGGAACTGGGTTACTATCTGCCGAGGTTGGGGTTAGAAGGGGTGTTGCTGGTTCTCTGTCCAATTGGGTAGGGGTACAATCTGCGACGGTCTGAGTTATGTGTGGTGGGGCTGGTTCTTGGGCAAGTACAACCGTGGTTCTATCTGGATCGGCTGGTAGAAATATATTTTCTGAAGACCATGTTTTTACCCTTCGATACTGCCATCGCCCCCTCCAATGCAAATGGCTGATAAACAAGAAAAGTAATTGAATGTACAGACATTGTATGATAGGCAAGTGCAATGGATAGTGGGGAATAAAAGAGGGCATGAAATAATTCATATTTATGTTGTCTAACCAAACAGGATAGCATGACACAATTTCACATATATGATGGCTAACTAAACAGGATAGCATGACACAATTTCACTTATATGATGGCTAACTAAACAGGATAGAATGACATAATTCAAAATATGATGACTATGTAAACAAGATGAAATGATATAACTATATGATGTTTTTATTAAATAGGTTGGCATGCCATAATTCACATACATGCCGTCTATGGAAACATGATGGCATGATATAATTCACGGATAGAATGACATAATTCAGAATATGATGACTATGTAAATTAAATAGGATGAGATGATATAACTATATGATGTCTTTATTAAATGGGTTGACATGCCATAATTCAGATACATGCTGTCTATGTAAACATGATGGCATGATATAACTCAAATATATGATTTATAAACTAAGAAAGTAAGCAGATGGCAATCGCATATATGATGTCTAATCTAAGCAGATGGCATTCAATATTGTGTATATGATGCAAAAACTAAGCAACGCAAGAAAACATATATATGATATGAGTAATATAACCCTGCCAAGTTTGAGCATACACCTCAGGGGGGAAATATGACTGGTCATCTGTCTCTGAATCCTCCTCTGAGGAGCTATCTGTAACCAGCAAGATAACTGCTTCAGCAGGTAGCATTGTCTGCTTTGAAGACCTTGTTTTCACTCCAGATATTTTCATCACCGATTCAAATGGCTGATGCACAGGAAGAGTAGTTGAATATACAAATATTGTCGACAAATGGAATACGTAATACAAAAAAAAGGATGGCATGATATAATTCACATAAATGATGCTTGGCTAAATAGCATGGCATTGCATAATTCACAAATATAATGCCTTGCAACAAGATAGCATTGCATAATTCACATATATAATGTCTTGCAACAAGATGGCATTGCATAATTCACATATATGGTAATTATACACTAAACATGTGGCATTCACACAAAGCATGTCTAAACTAAGCAAATGACATAGCAATGCAAGACACCATACGCATGATATGAGCAACATAACCCTGCCAAGTTAGAGCATACACCTCGGGGGGGGATAGGACTGGTCATCTATATCTGGCATTCACTCGAGATTTTTCCATCACCATGTCAAATGGCTGATGCACAGGAAGAGTAGTTGAATTTACTAACATTGTTGACAAATGTATTACGTAACAAAAAAAGGATGGCGTGATATAATTCACATATAAGATGACTGGCTAAGCAGGATGGCATTGCAAAATTCACATATATGATGCCTGGCTAAACAAGATGTCATTGCATAATTCACATATACGATATAGAAACTAAATAGATGGCATTCACACAAAGCATGTCTAAACTATGCAGATGACATATTTGATGTATAAAGTAAGCAATGCAAGGCACCATATGCATGATATGACCAACATACACATGCCAAGTTAGAGCAAAGACCTCAGGGGGTAAATACGAGTGGTCTGCTCCTTCTAAATCCCCTTCTGAATAGTTATCTTCCTCTTGGTTACAATCTGGAATGGGGGGAGAGGGGTTGCCTTTGCGCCCACCATGGAGCGACGTCTGCATGAAAGTTTATTGCCACGCAAGGCTCATGTATTTTTCTCTACATGTTTAGTACCATTATGCACAATCACTAGTAGAAAACAGACCTTTCGTCCAGAGCATAAGTCCCGGTTTGATTTCGGCCCAGGACTAATGTGACCATTAGTCCCGGTTCCAACGGCTAGGAGTGGACGGGGGCACGGGCATCATTAGTCCCGGTTCATTTGTGAACTATAGTCCCGGTTGGTGATACCAACCACGACTAAAGAGGTGGTGGCAGGTTGGCGTCAGGCTAGGGCCCCCACGATCCCCTTTAGTCCCTGTTGGTATAACCAATCGGGACTAAAGTGCACCTTTAGTCCCTATTTGTATCACCAACTGGGACTAAAGATGTCCCCATATAATCCGCTGCTTCTTCCAGCCACAGCCCAAGCTCTCCTTTCTCCTTTCTCTCCTCTGTTCTCTTCCCCTTGCTCGAGCCCATCCTCCATTTTTGCCAAGATTTGTCAAGATTTGAGGCACCCCATCTATCCAAGTGTTCACAAAGGTTAGCAACTTTGTCCTTTCATCTCTCATTGCTAGATTAGCTCATGCAATGCTCTATAAGTATAGTGATTTGTGGGTTTTAGTTTGGGAGTAATTATGTGGGAGTTTATTTGATTTATATGCAATTTGAGCTCAAATTAACTTCTTAGTTTGCATATGTGTAGGTGTGGTTTACTTAGTGCCTTCCCATCCCCGTTCTAACAACCGTCGATCGCCCGCACTGTCCCGTCATCGGCACCACCTTGGTGAGCTTCTTGTTCTTATCCTTTTTATAAAAAAAATCATGTTTGTATGATTTAGATAGTTACTTGTATAATTTTCTTACATGGTTGTTTGTTATACATATATAGTGGCATGGTTTTGATATCCGTCCCCATCGGCCCTTGTCCGGTTTATGATTCGGATGTGGCATATTCTCTTTTATAACTATTTGTTGCATTTCGTGTTTATGACAATTATGCCCATCAAGTTAACATAGACATTTTTATCTAGGAGGTATGTGAACCGGAAAACGCAACCGACCATCTTGTCAAGAAGTTAAATTTAGATTAAAAAGAAAACGAGTATTTGAAAGAAAAATTGAAAAGAATTGAAGAAGAGAAGATGAAACTGGAGTTGTATGTTGCTGATGTCGTCGATGATCACAAGATCAAGATGGATGCAATGCGCTTGAAGATTAGAAAATATACCATTAATAAAGAGGCTTGGTATCACTATGTTGTTGGATCAATTGTTACCTTAGTTGCGATCTTGATCGCCTTTGTTGTTGCATTTAAATGCTTTAGCTAGATAGTTGTATTTGTTTTATGAGAATAAGTGTGTATGAACTTTATGTATGAACTTGTATTAATTTGGTCTTTTCGGTGTTGTGTAATGAAGATGAGCCGGCAATGGATGTCCGATGACTGACGCCCTCCCCAGTTCATTCGATGGCGTGCATACTTTTCTGCGTGCGGCTGAGGCAAACAAGCGGGATGGTTTTATGTGTTGTCGATGTGATGTGTGTAAGAATGATAATAATTACTCTAGCTCAAGAGTGATTCACGTCCACCTGTTTACGTTCGATTTCATGTCCGGCTATAAGTGTTTCACCAAGCACGGAGAAAGAGGGGTTTTAATGGAAGAGAATGAAGAAGAAGAGGATGATGACAGCTATCCTGGGTTCCCTGAATACGATGGTACTACAATGGGGGAAGAAGCTGAAGAAGAGGCATCAGATGAGCCCGCTGATGATCTTGGTCAGGCCATTGCTGATGCAAAGAGATACTGCGCAAGTGAAAAGGAGAAGTTGAAGTTGCAGCGCATGTTAGAGGATCACAAGAAATTGTTGTACCGAAATTGCGAAGATGACAAGAAAAAGCTCGGTACCACACTGGAATTACTGCAATGGAAGGCAGAGAATGGTGTATCTGACAAGGGATTTGAAAAGTTGCTGAAAATGTTAAAGAATATGTTTCCAAAAGACAACGAATTGCCTGACAGTACGTACGAAGCAAAGAAGGTTGTCTGCCCTCTAGGATTAGAGGTGCATAAGACACATGCATGCCCTAATGACTGCATCCTCTACCATGGTGAGGAGTACGAGAATTTGAATGCATGCCCGGTATGCGGTGCATTGCACTATAAGATCAGCCACGATTACCCTAGTGATGTTGAGGGCGAGCGCCCCAGGAAGAGGATTCCTGCCAAGGTGATGTGGTATGCTCCTATAATACCACGGTTGAAATGTTTGTTCCAAAACAAAGAGCATGCCAAGTTGTTGCGATGGCACAAAGAAGACCGTAAGAAAGACGGGAAGTTGAGAGTACCCGCTGACGGGTCGCAGTGGAGAAAAATCGAGAGAAAGTGGCGGGACTTTGCAGATGGCATTAATCTGTTTGGGGAGCAGAGCAGCAATCATAGCACCTGGCCTGTGACTCTATGTATCTATAACCTTCCTCCTTTGTTGTGCATGAAGCGGAAGTTCATTATTATGCCAGTGCTCATCCAAGGCCCCAAGCAACCCGGCAACGACATTGATGTGTACCTAAGGCCATTAGTTGAAGAACTTTTAAAGTTGTGTGATAAAAAGGTGTACGTGTGTGGGATGAGCACAAACAACAGGAATTTGACCTACGAGCGTTGCTGTTTGTAACCATCAATGATTGGCCTGCTCTTAGTAACCTTTCAGGACAGACAAACAAGGGATACCACGCATGCATGCACTGTTTAGATGATACCCAAAGTATATATTTGGATAAATGTAAGAAGAATGTGTACATGGGACATCGTCGATTTCTTCCGATAAAGCATCCCTTAAGAAAGAAAGGCAAGCATTTCAAAGGTGAGGCAGATCACAGGAAGAAGCCTCACCACCGTACTGGTGATGATATACTTGATATGGTCAAGGATTTAAAAGTAATCTTTAGAAAGGGTCCTGGCGGACAATCTGTTTCGAATGACGCTGATGGACACGCACCCATGTGGAAGAAGAAATCTATATTTTGGGACCTACCCTATTGGAAAGACCTAGAAGTCCGCTCTACAATCGACGTGATGCACGTGACGAAGAATCTTTGCGTGAACCTGCTAGGCTTCTTGGGCGTGTATGGGAAGACAAAAGATACACCGGAGGCATGGGAGGACCAGCAACGTATGCACGAAAAACACGGCATGCATCCAAAGAAGTATCAAGGTCCTGCCAGCTACGCTCTTGCCAAAGAAGAGAAGGAAATCTTCTTTGAATGCCTGCTTAGTATGAAGGTCCCGTCTGGCTACTCGTCGAATATAGAGGGAATAATAAATATGGCAGAGAAAAAAATTCCAGAAACTAAAGTCTCATGACTGCCACGTGAATATGACGCAATTGCTTCCGGTTGCATTGAGGGGGCTTCTACCAGAAAACGTTTGATTAGCCATTGTGAAGCTATGTGCATTCCTCAATGCAATCTCTCAGAAGGTAATTGATCCAGAAATCCTACCAAGGTTATAGAATGATTTGGTGCAATGTCTTGTCAGTTTCGAGTTTGTGTTCCCACCATCCTTCTTCAATATCATGACGCATGCCCTAGTTCACCTAGTCGACGAGATTGCCATTCTGGGTCCTGTATTTCTACACAATATGTTCCCCTTTGAGAGGTTCATGGGAGTCTTAAAGAAATATGTTCATAACCATGCTAGGCCAAAAGGAAGCATCTCCAAGGGCCATGAAACACAGGAGGTCATTGAATTTTGTGTTGACATTATTCCTGACCTTAAGCCGATTGGTGTTCCTGAATCGTGTCATGAGGGCAGACTGGGTGGAAAAGGCACGCTAGGAAAGGATTCAGGAATATGTATGGAAGGGCATTCTTGGTCGCAAGCACACTACACAGTTCTACAAAATTCCACCTTGGTGGTTCTGTATATCGAGGAACACATGGATATTGTACGCTCCAAGAACCTAGAGCAATCTGAGCCCTGGATCAAACGTACACACATGGCATCATTAGGCGATTGGTTGCAAACACGTCTCATGCATGACGACACTGTTGGAGATGAGCTGTACTTGCTGGCCAAGTCACCATCTTCGACTATATTGACTTTCAAAGGGTACGAGATAAATGGGAATACGTTTTACATGATCGCCCAAGATAAAAAGAGCACCAACCAAAACAGTGGTGTCCGCTTTGATGCAGCAAACACCAATAGGCCAAAGGACACATATTATGGTTACATAGAGGAGATATGGGAACTTGACTATGGATGTGATTTGAAGGTCCCTTTGTTTCGGTGCAAATGGGCCAATCTAACAGGAGGCGGAGTAAAGGAAGACCCGCGGTATGGAATGACAACAGTGGATCTCAACAATCTTGGGTACACAGACGAACCATTCGTCCAAGCCAATGATGTGGCGCAGGTTTTCTATGTGAAGGACATGTCTACCAAGCCGATAAAAAGAAAAGATAAGGAAGCTAATACATCATACGATGAGCCAAAGCGCCACATAGTTCTTTCAGGGAAAAGAAACATTGTGGGAGTGGAGGACAAGACAGACATGTGAGAAGATTATGAAAAGTTTCATGAAATTGCTCCCTTCACAGTGAAGACTGACCGAAGCATCCTGTTAAATGATGAAGATTGTCCATGGTTATGGCGCAAAGGGACACACGTGAAGAAAAAAATTTATACCCCAAGATCTCACTCTGGGATATGACCGGCTTCACCGTCATCACTTTCTTCTATAGTGAGTTTCCGGACTTATCTGGAACGTCCCACTTTGGACAAACCAGAGGGAATCTTTGTAATAGTTAGGGTATACTAGTGGAGCGTTGCGCCAAATGGCATAGAGACCTGCTGATTCCATGTTAGCCATGCAAAGAAATCCATGGTTTACCTTATTTAGTTACGGGCAAGCACACATGACAACAAATTTAATCTCTTAATTAGAAAAAATGTTGGGCTTGTTGTCTACAATGAGATGTATATACATATATAAATTTGATGGCATGGAGTTCTATTTGAAACAAAATGTATGTAACAAATATAATCCCCTTTAGTAGGAAAAACGGTATTTTGTTGTCTACAATGAAATGTATATACACATTTAAATTTGATAGCGCAAAGTCCCATTCAAAATCATGCCGCTAAAAGTACGTGTATCCTTTTAGTAATTTTCTGTCTGGCCAAGCACACACGCAAATAATTTATTGTCTATAATGAAATGTATATACAGATTCTAATTTGATATCACAAAGTCCCATTCAAAGTCATGCCACTAAAAGTACGTGTATCTTTTTAGTAATCTTCTGTCTGCTCAAGCACACACACTAAGAATATAGATCCTTTCGTATAAAAACTGTATCTTAAATCTATTGGTTTTATCTTTATAACCACAATCTCAGGGAAAAATAGAACTGCAACAAACTGTAACACAACATTAATCAAGGTTTTGAGTATCACACTGTGGATCATAGTATTGAACAATAAGAAGATATTACATGAGGACCGCATCAAGTGTCGTTAGACAATACAGCTAGACCAACATCGATAAAGTCCTCCTGCAAGGAGATCGTCTACCACATTGCCTACAGTGCAAAAAAAAAAAAGAAAAGCCAACCATGAGTACTGGTGCAAGCAAGGCACTTATAATAGGGCAACATTGAAGTAGTTCTAGTAATCAGGACAAGGCTAAAGTGCGCAAGCGCTATATGGTTTTCTTGTCATGAAGAAACAGAAAAGCCGCCAATGGCCAGTAAGAATTAGGATCACTTGTTATAAAAGAAATCATGTGATGTATAAAAAAGAAAAAGAAAATAACAGGCACATGGTAAGAACCGATAAAGCATTGTTTGTCCTCTATCCTAAAAGAAAGCCAAAACTGCAGGGCCAGCCAAAAGATTATAACAAAGTGCACGGTATTTTCTTTATCCAGTTTCCACAAAAATATAGTAAATCAACCATCAGAAGTACCTTCTGCCTTATTAGTTTCTTATATCAAAAGCAGGCACTGAAACGAAGGAAATAAATCTCAAGATGAGCAATAGGAGGGCTAAGCTGGAAAGTTTCTTGCAAATATTGAATTATCCATAAGATTGCATCTCTCCTGTTCTAGTCAAATAATATTTTGTATATATCAGTCCTTTCAAAAGCTAGATATCCAGTCAACTCCTATTGTGTTTGTTTGTATATATCATTGGTCTATTGTATTCTAGATCATTATTAGTATAAAAAATTGTTTCAAACATCACAATTGAAAAAAAAACTGTAGCCACGAAAGGAAGGCCTTGCTAACCAAATAAAGATCATAATTTTGAAGTAATGCCATGGATTTTTCTCTTATATATGCCTTTAAAAATTTCTGTGTCTTGAAACCAAATAAGAACCATACCAAAAATATTTATGAATTACTACAACTAATCGAACTACTTTGGAATGAGACTGTAATCAAGAATGATGATGGTAGGTGATCTCATATTATATTTGACTTATAAAATAAATAACATGAACCCTCTCCTGGAGCGGGGGACGAAAAGACACATGGCCTAGAGGAAATATATAAACAATATGAACCATCTCCTGCATCCATAGCTCTCGTGGCCGCCGTCTCTCACTGCAGTAGTCTCGCTCATCCTCTTTTCTTTTTTCGATAGCTGCCCATAGCCACAACAACACAATAAAAACTATCCTTGGCCTAATGCAAATAAAAGTGAATACTGAATCTGCTCAATAGTAGAAGAGAGTTCAGTTATCACCTCAGCTCACCTAGGAAGCAACAAATTCCATTTCCAAAAGAAAAATGACCAGGAAACGTAAGTCGCTATTGGTTAGATACCTGCAAAATATTAATTGTTCAAGACTACTTTGGGAACAATCGCTCTGAGCAATAAACTGTAATAAACAGAGAACAAAAAGGAACAAAATGAAGCCAGGTTTTTTCACCTAAAAGGAACCATCAAATGTGGCGATAGCATCTGTGCATTTTTCTCCAAATTGCACATGAACTTTGACTGTAGAGAAGAGATAAAACTTCTGACAAACAAATGAACGTCCAGTTATGATAACCGTGATCTCAGGAAGAGTAGGAAGATGCATCTTATAATCTAGAGTTCAGATATATCAAGAATTCATTTCATCTGACCTCTTTGGAGTTAAACTAAATAGTCGTTCTTATCCTATAACATGCTACTACTTAGTTGCACCCCTCTTACTCCTCACACTATGAACTCCTGTTTATGTGGCATACCTTATGCATATACAAATGATGTATAAAGCCTGAACATGGCAAAAAAATGCAAGGGATTACCTGAATATATGATACTGTAGTACACCTAATTTTCTGACTGAAGTTAAACCTACACTACTACGGAAAACCTTATAGACAAAATATTACCAGCAGCGCGGTATAAAAACAGGCGCTACTGCTACTTAGCAGTAGCGCTCTACAACAAACGGCGCTACTGATATACACATAGCAGTAGCGCGTCAGGAGGAAACAGCGCTACTACTACAATTGCCACGACCTTGCCGCCAGACTAGGTATAGCAGTAGTGCATGTTTCCTCAACGCGCTACTGCTATGTCGTTTAGCAGCAGCGCTTTATCTTAACGCGCGCTACTGCTAAAGCCATCCTATCTTCTCCACTCGGCCGCCCCTCTCACTCTCCCCTCTCCACTCCACTCTCACTCTCCCCTGCACCCCCCGTCGTCTGCCGCCGCCGCCGTTCCCCAACCACCGTCGCAGCCCGCCGCCGCCGCCGCTCCTGCTCAGCAAGCCAATAAGGATGGGAAGAAAGAAAGAATAAGACTATAAACAATCATCACATTCATCGTGCCCTCTCCTGATCCCTCCCTCCCTAACGCGCCCTCCTCCCACCTCCTCCGGTCGCCCCCTCCCCCTCTCTTGGCCAAGCCCGTAGGCGCGCTCCTCCCCTCCTCTCTCCTCCTCACCCTCCTCCCTCACTCCCACCACCTCCTCCCTCCATCTCTCCTAAACCCTAAACTGTTTTTTAATGTTTTGTATAATGTAGTTTTTTTAATATTTTTTAGTAAGTGTTTAATAGAATAGTTTATTTAGGAAGTGGTTAATGGAACTAGTTTATTATAGTAAGTGCTTAATAGAACTAGTTTATTTATAGTAATGCTTAATAGACTAGTGAATAGGTTTTTTGAATATAAAAAAGTTTTAGTAATAGAAAATTTTAGTAATAATTTTTTAGGTATAGAAAATTTCAATTATAGAAAGCTATTGAAATGCTATATGAGAAATTTTTAGGTATCAAATTTAGTAATAAAAAATTTAGTAAGAAAATTTAGGTATAGAAATTTTTTGTAATTTTGTTTTTCAATATAGAAATGTATTTGAAAATTTAATTATTTTTATGTCATTATCACTTTGTCATCAAAGAATGCTATATGAGATTTGATGATCTAAAATTTTACTCGGTGGAATATGCAGGCTTTGTAGAGTTGTGTCTCCTTGGAGTGATCGTCATCCGAGCTACCTCTACTTTCTCTACACCCGATTCGGTGAGCTAAAAGTGCACCTCCTCCTTCTCTACTCCTCGGTGTTGAATAGAGTAGAACTAGGGTATTTAGTTATGCTTCTTAACCAAGTGAAATGTTTGGGTTATAAGATATATTGAAATGTTTTTGTCAATATTGAACCATTGAAATGCAATGAGCACCAGTTTAAGCATCGTTGTATGTGTATGGACATCTTTGTATCGCAGGGAAAATCCGAGTGGCCTATGTTTTGCCAGAGTGTTGATTCATTTCCATTCCGACAAATTTCAGGCGCTTAATATGTCCTATTTTAGCAAAGGTCATGCCGGATTTTTCCGTGAATTTAAGCATGACTTGTGCTAGAATATGTAGGAAATATCGAGTGCCCCGGATTTGCTAGAAAGAGAATTAAACAACATTTTGAGTTGACTTTAAGTCTGTCGGGGCTCCATACATGACAGTCAAAAAATCAGCGAGGGAGAGTCTCCACCATATATGACAGAAGAAGAATCTCGACTATTGTTGTGGGGGTAGCTTCTCCTTCGTTCCCGTTTGCTAGACAAATTGGTGTAATGCACTCGGGAACGAAGGGAAGAGCTACCATCACCGACGGTCGAATATATACACCACGTGAGCTGAGAGTTTTCAAGAAAATACTCGATAGACCGATAGTCAACCCGTGATGAATAATAATTATCTAATTTAGTTTTTGTAGTACATATATTTAATTTTAGAAGTTTAATCTTTGAATTATGAACATAGGAAATGTTATCCAACGACGATAGGCTCCCGGAGTGCGACTGGTGCGGCGATGACCGGGGTATGTGCGACAGGCCTCACCTGGTACAAGGTCGGCGCTTCAGTATTAAACTCCAGGAGACCTTCGATGTTGAAACGGTACGCAACGACGACAAGTGTTTTTTCGTAATTAAGCACGACTTCTGCTTCTTCATAGTGTAATTTTCGTCTTTTACAATTCGACTAGCTTATCCCATGCAATACGCTATGTCTTGGAGAGGATGAATTTTGAAGATCATGAAAGTATGGAAACAAAGATAGTTCACCTAAGGACCCATCATGGTATAGATTTTGCAGTAAATGTTTACAATTCTGAGAGCGTATCCCATTTTGGTTGCCCAAATTGGGAAGCACTTTGCAAGATGTATGATTTTCATGAGGGTATGCTTGTCACCTTGGATCTTGGTGATCGTGACGAAGATAATATGGACATTTGGGTCCTTGTTGATACGCTTCCAATTCTACCACTATGTGAGTTTCTCAAACATAGTTATTAAGTAATTTATATTGTTTATTTCAAAATAGTTGACAGCTTATTTTCATTGATAGCTTATTTTCATTCTTCAAAGAATGTGCGGAAGATGGTAGACAGAACCTACTACACCGATGGCGCAGAATTAACTTATCGGGAGAAAGATCATCTGGTCTCATTTATTAATGATCTTGAGAATTACAATATCTATTATCAAACTCCTGCACATTATGGTCAATACGTGCCACTAGTGCACGTGTTGAACTATGGTAACATCCATGGAGATGGCATGGTAATATTTTTTTACTATTATGACATCCGTGCATCTTTTGCATAAATTCTTCTAAAACTAAACTACATTGCTAACTACGAAGTTATTACTATGTTTTTCAACAAAAAATCCCGAAGGATTGTGTGCCTCATCTGATGTTTCCGAAAGGTCGCCTTGATGTTATGAGCTTACGGCCAGGTCATCCTACGCATCACTGCTGTTCATACCGGATTTCTAAAACCGATGAAGACATGACAATCAAAGATTGGAAAAAAATGTATGGTCAATCATAGGGAGCTACTTGGAAGCAACATTGTGCGAAGCGCAAGAATTGGAGACATGATAATCTCCATTCTCCATAAAGGAGAGTCGGGGCCTATCTTGTTTTATGCTATTTTACCTAAGAGAAGGTAGTAGGTCCTATAAAAGAGGAGTAGGTCCTAGGTACAATGTGTTATTATGTGCTACAATGTGTTAGCTAGAGTTGATGATGATGATCATGAGGAGTTGTTATATGACAATGAGGAGTTGTTATATGACAATGATGATCATGAGGAGTTGTTATATGACAATGATGTATTATGATGATAAGTTGTTAATGATATGATGATGATGATTTATTATATCATTGGGTGAAAGAACCGTGGATTAGTTTCAAGTGATCCATCCACTGGAAACTAATCCACGGTTCTTTCACCCAGTGATGTAATAACTCATTATGATGTAAAAACAATCTCTAAATTGCTACTGTATGAAAACTTGTATAATGGTGTATGAATATGACATAAAATGAAAAAGAAATAGAATATGCAATAATAGTAGTAGCGCGGGCACAAAGTCGCGCTGCTAGTACTTACCAGTAGCGCTTTCTGCAAAACGCGCTACTACTAAGTACGTATAGCAGTAGCGTGTGTAAGCCCGCGCTACTGCTAACCTTTAGCTGTTGCGCTGTATCAGTAGCGCGGCTCCCCATGCTACTGATAGGCCAAAAACCCGCGCTACTACTAGGCTTTTCCCTAGTAGTGCTACCACTTCCTGTTCTCAGATTTTAGTTCATTTATAAACTCTGCATTCTACTCATACAAGCATACCACATCTAATATTCTGCTATAACCCAAATTATTGTTACCTTACTAAACTCATAACTATTATCAGTTTATAATAGAAATAAAGCACCCTAATGCATCCCCTATTAAATGGCATTACAAACTGCAGTGTATGTGTGTAATGCTATGCTTACACACTTGCTATGAAGCATGGAACCTGACAAGGTAAATGCAAGGGATGCCCAACAGAACTCTTGCTCCATGGCCTTACTTCTATTGTGGTTGTAGATTTGGAGTCCCAATTTGCTAAACCTTTTGTACATGCTGATAAAAAAAGAGACATCATCACAATTTAACAAATAATCTGAGCAAACACTACCTAGGCACTATGCAAAGAGACAAAACAAAAAGCATTAATCAATTTCTAGGTGTACCAACTTGTAGTTTTATCCTGCGTATGTCAATCTCTTTCTTTTTTGAGAAAGCATATGCTAATATCATGCATTCTAATTTAGCCAATACATTCTAGGTGTGCCAACTCGTAGTGTTATCCTGCATTTGCCAATCTCATACGTTCTAATTTAGCCAATACATGCCAAAGCATTTCAATTAACCTACAAGGTGAAGCGGACCATGTCGTTTGGGGAGGGGCGCAGAGGCAAGCGTCCTTCAGCCTACCACACAACATAGTCGACATTAGTGGCCTTCATTTTGCTGCTCAGGGAGAAGCTAGCGCTATATTAGAACAAACATACTACTTGGTAGAGATTTAACTCAATATGGTATCAAATAACACAAACGACTTCTTGTGTGTGATCACGTTCACTAAGCTTGACCTGTTACTAATGGCCTACGCAC
Organism: Thinopyrum elongatum; assembly: GCA_011799875.1. Taxonomy (NCBI): domain Eukaryota; kingdom Viridiplantae; phylum Streptophyta; class Magnoliopsida; order Poales; family Poaceae; genus Thinopyrum; species Thinopyrum elongatum. Next base: position 345,495,803 of record CM022300.1, read on the forward strand.
AGCCGGAAGCTACATATTATCATTGGCGCTGCAACTACTGCATCTCCAAATCTGACTGGCTTTCAGCCAAGTTTGTAATGCAATCAAATAACAGATTAAGAAAATTTACATGAGGAAACAAATATAAGTGCCACCTTATGAACATGAAAGCCAATGGAGAATCACTTTCCCTTGATTCCTTTAAAAAAACCTCCTATGAACCATTAATACCCAAACCATATAACAAGCAAATAAGATTGAATCACCCATACAGTAGTCGAATGAAAAGCTTAACCGACAGGGAAACCTAACAAATTTTAGTTGTCACATGGAATAGGTGCACAGTCCATACAACGATCACATTCCATATATATTTTTACTTGTACTCACAAGACCCTGTTCTCAACAAAAAGTACCAACAACTGTACATCATCATGTAAAATATAGAGAATTGTACATTGAATGCAAAGACCAAAATAAAAAAGCAAGGAATTTGCAACCCCCCAAAAAAAGAGGATGTCATAATGGCTAGTGAGAACAGAGCTGATATTATTTCAAAATGTGTTCCCAAGCAGCAAAATAGCAATATCATGTTATCCTATAAGATGCTGCAAACAAGTAAGGAGTCGTGCATGTCCATCTCTAAGCAAAATAGTCTGCATAGCATGAAATCCATAACGACAAATTAGCAAAACTACTCTCGAAATTCCATTGATAGCTAGAGAACATGGTCCAACACAAACCATATCACCAAAATGCAAGGGAAAACTTGATTGGATTCGCAAGAGGGATAAAATTCACCTTGGTCTTCTTCATCTTTAGCTAAAATTGTTCTTCATCTCTTCTTTCACAGATCTGCAAACATCATGTGTAGAAAACCCACATATTAGGGAACTAAAATGTGAATGAGCTATGTATATTTGCTAACTATTAATTTTATTTCTTCTCAGTATTTCTAATTTGGAACAAGCATAATAATTTACAGTGTGTGCATGAATGTTCATACACCCAACAAGAAATCTTAGAAGAACAAAATAAGAATATGGATTCCTAGTAAAAATCAAAGTTGGAATAAAAGTTCCCTTCCATTCCATCCGTGATATGCTCTCTCTCTCTCTCTCTCTCTTGCCCACTCAAGTGTGTAAAGCCCAGCTCTGAATATATGGTTGTAACGCGCATCACCATGCATCTCAGAGAATAAGATCATGTCCTTTAGCAATAAATCATCCGCTTAATTTTGACCTACAGGTAATAAGATAGACAGGGCACCTCCAAATCATCTAAATCGAAACCTTTCGGTCTCTGCTTTCACTATGTCTAAGTACCTACATGGTGTGAGCAGATCATTCAATCAGTACACAAAAAATGAATAATGTTCTAAAAGAAGTACACAGCAAGGAATAAAGCAGCTCCATCAGTTATCTTGAAACTAAACATACGGTGCGTATAAATCCACTGGATGGTCAATTTTTTCACACACATTCTCAACAAATTATGTACATACCGAAAAGGGTCCAACAGGGAGCATATTCAGAAAATCTATAGCTCCTTAAAAGAATGCCCTTCTCCATAGTAGCCAAGCAAGCTCATGAAGTTCTTGTGATTTAATATAGACAAACCTGTGATGTGGAAGCAAAACCATTGGAATAAAATATGCAGTGAATAATGTGTATCTACTCAAGCTATATGTAATTCTGAATACTACGGCCCTCGGATCTCAAAAGGCTTGGTATCAGCTGCAATCATCAGCACAACACGAAAATAAAGATCGAACCTTGGCAACAGAAACCACAGGAAACCTGAAATTCTGGACTGAACAAAAAGTGATAAGTTGGGGAGAAATTTAGGTCGCTAGAATGATGAGCTCCTGCAAATGCATGATTTTACAAATGTGATACATTGGTGCCGTCTTCAGTTTAGAATGACTCGGAGACCATTCTGATCCCTCTAGCAAGCATGTTAACATAACCATATGTGCAATGCATTTCTAAACATTGTCCAAAGTATCCATGCACTCAGAACTAAAAGCTTCTAATTGTTCTGTTCTAAACTATTTTAATGTCTGCACTTTGGTACAGCTGCAATTTGATGTCACGAACTGAAATATTAAGAAAGTAGAACCTAGAAATATCTAACATGCATAAACAACAAAGATATAACAAAACCATACTTTTGACATATAAGACAAGATCATTTTTTCATGTACTGTATATTAGTGCATTACTTATACAACAAATATGAAATTAAGTGGAAGTCGGTAGAAATCAACAGAAGTGGACAACAAAAATCAGCAGCCCATCACCTTGCAATATAAAACATACTTCCATCGACCATCGACATCATACCGCTAAACAACAAGGCGCATCGGCCATCCACTTGAATTATTATTCGACAACAAAAAAAGCACAGATAGAGCACCAATTAGAAGGGCTCCTGCACACCAGTCAACGGTTTATATGGCAACAAAAATAAATCATTTAGCCATTCATCAGGTAGATGGTGTGTGAAATCCATAACGACAAATCTGTAAAACTACTCTAGAGAAGATGGTCCAACACAAACCATATCACCAAAATGCAAGCGCAAACTTGATTGCGTTCGCAAGAGGGATGAAATTCACCTTGGTCTTCTTCAACTCTTCAGCTAAAATTGTTCTTCATCTCTTCTTTCATAGATCTGCACACATCATGTGTAGAAAACCCACATATTAGGTGTCGGGGAACACAGACAGGGGTATATGTTTTCCCCTAACTGTGCACGGACGGCAAACCAACAAGCTCAGAGGCAAGATTGCAAGACCAAGATCAGACCAAGCAAGGAGGATCAATTCCTTTGAAGGATCCAAGAGCAAGTCGAGAAGGCCAAGGTGAGCCAGAGGAACGAGGCATTGCTAAGGGAAGGGCCTACCTTGCCGGGCAGGCGAGCCTGGCAGGGTTGGGTTTTGCCCCGGAAGCAAGCTCCCAGATCATCCCGGCAGGCCTGCCGCGGCTGGCGGAGGCAAGCCACTCCACCGCTACAGCTCACAAGCGACGCAAGTCAGTAATCGAAGCAGTGTCAAGCTCCAAGGTGACT